>CM035811.1:70307196-70984696 GCA_020458035.1 Magallana ariakensis
AACACCTTACTGGGGCCACCAACAATTTTTTTTAAGGTAGCTTATTGTTGAGAACATTATTTTAAGCATTTTTTCTTCTACAATGCTTTTCAAAATATTTCTCCTTTTCTAGATATTAATGATCAAAGTTTTGGACTTCTGGCCCCTTGAAACCCCTAATTACGTAACATATGATTAAGGTGTGCTACTGTATAGATAAACAGCTGTACAATAAATATTTTTGCTTCTATAATTGATAACAAATTATTGTTCAGTAAAGAGTTATTGCAAAAAGACTTTAGAGCCCTTTTGGCCCCTAATTTGAGGGGCCAGCCCTTTTTTCTTGATATCAAATGAAAGCCCGTTGAAAATGAAACAACTTTTGCATTACATGTTTTAACAAAATATTTATACATCAAAAGATATTTGAGAAAATGTTCGAAAATTTTGTGAAAAAATTTGGTCCTTATTTTCAGGTTCAGGCGAGCTTCGAGGCCTTGCGCAATTTTAATAATTGGAAGCTTCTATCTTGATTAGTTTCGGAGGAGATGAGTGGACAAAATGACCCTTAAAAATTTACAAAATCGTCAATATCTGAAACCGGAAGTGACGTCATCATTTGAAAATTTGACAATATGTAGCGCAGTTGATGCTTAATCAGTCCTGAAAATTTCGTTCAAATCGGTCGAATAGTTTTTGAGAAATAACGCTCCAAAAAAGTCAGAAAAAGAAAAAAAAAGAATAACTAGAGCAAAGCTCGTTGCAAAGCAACGAGTGGGTCTTCCGTTAATGTCGAAAGAAAAGCTAGATGTTTCTGTAAGAAGCAGAGCTCTAAAGCGAATACCATGAGTAATTAAAACAAAAAGATATAAAAAGTCGAATAATTCTTGGTACGACTTAACAAAATCCGAATGACTTTAAGTACGAATTAACAAAAACCTTAAGGATTTCAAGAACGACTTGACAAAAAAAATCCGAATGTGTTTAAGAACGTCTTAACAAATACCGAATCATTCTAGGTACGAGTTAATTTAACTTTGAACATAACACTATTTTCTTAACCAAGAATGTGGAATCAAAATTTCCGGAAAAATCAATTTTTAAACCTTAATATCTCTGTAATGCATTGTCCGATTTTAAAACGGAATTCAGATTTTAATTAAGCTTAATGAGGTGAACATTTTTGTTTCAATAATATATAACAAATTATTTTTCAGTAAATAGTTATTTTAAAAAGAATTTGTAGCCCTCCTGGTCCCTAATGTGAGGGGCCAGCCCCTTTTTCTTGATATCAAATGAACGGTCTCGTAAATATAAACATATTTTGTTCAACAACTGTTCACGAATTGTTAACCATTCTAGAGATATCTGAACAACTGTGTTTTAGGGGCCGACTCTTAAACTCCCTAATGGGGCCAAAGACAAAAAATTTAAAGGTAGCATAAGGTTTACAACATTATTTTGAGCAACTTTTCTTATACAATGTTTCACAAAATATTTCTCCTTTTTCAGATATAAATGATCAAAGTTTTGGACTTCTGGCCCCTTAAAACCCCTAATTACGTAACATATGATTTCAGTATGGTACTATGTAGATAAACAGCTGCACAATAAACATTTTTGCTTCTATACTTAATAACAAATTATTTTTCAGTAAAGAGTTATTAATAAAATTCTTTAGAGCCCTCTTGGCCCCTTATTTGAGGGGCCAGCCCCTTTTTTATGATATCAAATGAAAGATCGTGTAAATCTGAACAACTTTTGCATTACATGTCTTAACAAATTATTTACACATTCAGAAATAATTTAGAAAATGTGCAAAAATTTTGTGAAAAAATTTGGTGCCAATTTTCGAGCTCAGGCGAGCTTCGGCGCCTTGCGCATTTTCCACAATATCAAACCCAGGGAGTCATCTACAGACATTCATCTACTATCCCTGAAAGTTTCATGTTTTTATCTTTATTAGTTTTGGAGGAGTTAGGTGGACAAAATGGTCCTTAAAAATTCACTAAATCCTCAAAATCTCAAACCGGAAGTGACGTCATCAACCCAAAATTTAATAAACTCAAGTACTTTTGATGTTCTATCAGTCCTGCAAATTTTATGAAAATCGGTCCAGTAGTTCACGAGTAATAGCGTCCGGAAAAAGTCAGAAAAAAAATAATAATAACTAGATGCGATCTCGTTGCGAGCAACGAGTGGGTCTTCCGTCCAATTTTTCAGCAGATGCAATGAAATGCGATTTTTGACTGAGATTTAAATCTGTTTGATGTCATGTTAACTCGATCTAAATGCGTTTGAGATTTCGAAAATCCTATAATTCATCCAAAAATTTTGAACAAGATGTCATCTAATCAAACGGAGAATTGCAAGCGCAACTTCGATATCATGTTTAAAATTAGTCTGAGGTCATTTTAACACGATTTGAATAAGTTTAAAAGTTTCGAAAAAATTAAATTTCATCCAATCAATTCGAGAAAGATGTCATCAGACGCAGATTCGCAAGTGCTACTTAGATATTATATTTAACAATTAATATGAGGTCATTTTAACACAATTTAAATGAGTTTAAAGTTTTTGAAAAATTTAAATTTCATCCAATCAATTCGAGAAAGTTGTCATCAGACGTAGAATTGCAAGCGCAACTTAGATATCATGTTTTAAAATTAGTTTGAGGTTATTTTAACACGATTTAAATGAGTTTTAAATTTTTGTAAAATTTAAATTTCATCCAATCAATTCGAGAAAGATGTCAACAGACGCAGAATCGCAAGCGCAACTTAGATATCATATTTTAAAATTAGTCTGAGGTCATTTTAACACGATTCAAATAAATTTAAAAAATTAAAAAAAATTAAATTTCATCCAATCAATTTGAAAAAGATGTCATCAGACGCAGAATCGCAAGCGCAACTAAGATATGATATTTTTAAATTAGTTTGAGGTCATTTTAACACGGTTTAAATGAAGTTAAACTTTTTGAAAAATTTAAATTTCATCCAATCAATTCAAGAAAGATGTCATCAGACGCAGAATCACAAGCGCAACTTAGATATCATGTTTTAAAATTAGTCTGAGGTCATTTAAACACAATTTAAATGATTTTAAAAATTTTGAAAAATTTAAATTTCATCCAATCAATTTGAGAAAGATGTCATCAGACGCAGAATTGCAAGCGCAACTTAGATATCATGTTTTAAAATTAGTCTGAGGTAATTTAAACACAATTTAAATGATTTTAAAAAAATTGAAAAATTTAAATTTCATCCAATCAATTCGAGAAAGATGGCATCAGACGCAGAATTACAAGCGCAACTTAGATATCATGTTTTAAAATTTGTTTAAGATCACTTAACACGATTTAAATGAGTTTAAAAATTTTGAAAAATTTAAATTTCATCCAATCAATTTGAGAAAGATGTCATCAGACGCAGAATTGCAAGCGCAACTTAGATATCATGTTTTAAAATTAGTCTGAGGTAATTTAAACACAATTTAAATGATTTTAAAAAATTTGAAAAATTTAAATTTCATCCAATCAATTCGAGAAAGATGGCATCAGACGCAGAATTACAAGCGCAACTTAGATATCATGTTTTAAAATTTGTTTAAGATCACTTAACACGATTTAAATGAGTTTAAAAATTTTGAAAAATTTAAATTTCATTCAATCAATTCGTGAAAGATGTCAACAGACGCAGAATCGCAAGCGCAACTTAGATATCATATTTTAAAATTAGTCTGAGGTCATTTTAACACGATTCAAATAAATTAAAAAAATTAAAAAAAAATTAAATTTCATCCTAGAAATTCGAAAAAGATGTCATCAGACGCAGAATCGCAAGCGCAACTTAGATATCCTATTTTAAAATTAGTTTGATGTCATTTTAACACGATTTAAATGAGTTTAACATTTTTGAAAAAATTAAATTTCATCCAATCAATTTGAAAAAGATGTCATCAGACGCAGAATCGCAAGCGCAACTAAGATATGATATTTTTAAATCAGTTTGAGGTCATTTTAACACGATTTAAATGAAGTTAAACTTTTTGAAAAGTTTAAATTTTATCCAATCAATTCAACAAAGATGTCATCAGACGCAGAATCACAAGTGCAACTTAGATATCATGTTTTAAATTTAGTCTGAGGTCATTTAAACACAATTTAAATGATTTTTAAAAATTTTGAAAAATTTAAATTTCATCCAATCAATTTAAGAAAGATGTCATCAGACGCAGAATTGCAAGCTCAACTTAAATATCAAGTTTTAAAATTAGTCTGAGGTAATTTAAACACAATTTAAATGAAGTTAAACTTTTTGAAAAATTCAAATTTCATCCAATCAATTCGAGAAAGATGTCATCAGACGCAGAATTGCAAGCCTAACATAGATATCATGTTTTAAAATCAGTTTGAGGTCATTTTAACACGATTTAAATGAGTTTAAATTGTTTGAAAAAATTAAATTTCATCAAATCGATTTAAGTAAGATGTAATCAGACGCAGAATCTATTATTCCTCAAATTTTCAGTATTATATTTTTAATCGTTTTTAAGGAGACCCGTGGATTAAAGAAAATCCATTGCAAATTTTTGACCTATATTTTGATCCGAGCTAGCTTCCGTTCTCGGAAAGTCCGGACAAAAATTTTTCCTGGAGCGACTAGACAAGCATGTCCTCTATCATTCCTGAAGATCTCAGCTTTCTATCTTCATTCCCTTCTGAGGAGATGCGTGGACAAAATGTCACGAAAAAATGGCAAAATGGCGGATAAGTTGGAACCAGAAGTGATTTTTACAAAATAAAAAAAAGATATAGACTTCAAATGATGATAGATCGATGCTGAAAATTTGACGAAAATCGGACGACCCATCTCCGAGAAATCTTCTGCACAAAAATTGTAAAGAAAAAAAAAAGAAAAAAAATAAACCTGAAAAAGAAACAATAGAAGAATAGAAGGGTCTTCCGCTGAGACGGAAGACCCTAATAAAAATAATCAATAGAATAACAAGAGGGTCTTCCGTTGGAAACGGAAGACCCTAATAAAAATAATCAATAGAATAACAAGAGGGTCTTCCGTTGGAAACGGAAGACCCTAATAATAATAAAGAAAAAGAAACCGTAGAATAACAAGAGGGTCTTCCATTGGAAACGGAAGACCCTAACTAGACACGATCTCGTTGCGAGCAACGAGGAGGTCTTCCGTCCAATTTTTATAAGATAAAATGACTTGCTTTTTATCTTCGTTAACGAAACATATCTGGAAATTGTGTAGGATCTTAAAGAGCTATTGCTAGATGGCATTAGACCCCTCTTGATCCCTAATTTGAAGGATCACACAACGTATCACAAACTATTTCAAAATTAAAAGTTATTAATAAAAGACTTGAGCCCTCTCGGCCCCTAATTTGAAGGGCCAGCCCCTTTGTCTTGATGTCAAATTAAAGCTCTTGTCATTATAAACACATTTGGTTCAATAAGTGTTTACAAATAATGTACTGTTCTCGAGATATCTGGAAAAGATCGATTTAGGGGCCAACACTATATTTCCTTTTAGGGGCCGGATATCAAAGAAATTATGGTTGCATATCGTCAAACACATTATTTTGAGCAACCTTTGCTCAATATTGCTTTTCAAAATTTTTCTTCCTTCCTTTTGAGATATTGATGATCGCAATTTTCCACTTCTGGCCCCTAAAAAATCCCTTATTACATAACAGAGGAGCAAACACTTATCATGTATAGATAACCAACGCTACAATGAACATAATTGCTTCTATAACATATCACAAAATATTTCACTGTTAAAAGTTATTAATAAAAGACTTAAGAGCCCTTATTTTGAGCATCTTTTGTTCAATATTGCTTTTCAAAATTTTCCTCCATTTTGAGATATTGAGGATCAAAATTTCTTACTTCTGGCCCCTAAAAATCCCTAATTACGTAACAAAGGAGTAAATAATTGTCATGTTTAGGACAATGACGTTATGATGAACATAATTGCTTCTATAATGTATTACAAAATATTTCACAGTTAAAAGTTATATTTTAAAGACTTTGGAGCCCTCTCGGCCCCTAATTTGAAGGGCCAGCCCCTTTTTCTTGATGTCATTTGAAAGATCTTGACGTTATTAAGTTTTTTTGTTCTACATGTTTTACCAAAATACTATGGAGAAAAAAGATATTGAAAGAAAACCACCAAAATTCATGACGCTTTTTCAAGCGTAATTTTCGAGCTCGGGCGAGCTTCGGCGCTTTTGGTCACAGGTCAATGTATATACCACATGTCAGATCTACAACCTTTCGTCTACAATCCCTGAAAGTTTGAACTCAATATCTTAAATCGTTTAGGAGTTTACCCCTGGACAAGCCGACCCTCTGAAAATCGCTAAATTGTTAAAATCTCAAAACCGGAAGTGACGTCATCATTAAAAAAAATTTCCAATAAGGTTCAGATCATTATCTATCATACCTGAAAGTTTCGTGAAATCGCTCGAGTAGTTTCTGAGAAATCGCGTACACAAAATTTGTAAGAAAAAAAAAGAAAATAATAATAACTAGATCGTTCTCGTTGCGAGCAACGAGTGGGTCTTCCGTCCGATTTTTGAATAAGTGAGATAAAACTCATCGTTTTAAAGATAAAATTGTGAGTCTACGCAAAAAATACGAAAAAAAATTTTTCGGCACTCGGGGCTTGAACCCGGGTCGCCTGGGCACTGTCCACGACCATAACGACTGAGCTACTCGGGCTCTCGCTTCAGGACTTTGACGCTTTATATCTCCAGATTGCGTTGATCGATTTTAAAACAAATTACATATTCTAAATCAGTAGAAAGGTCACTATCAACTTTAAAAAAATCAAAGAAAAATAACAAAAAATAAAAAAGTCGAAAAATTATTTTTTTTTAATTTGCTTCCGTTGACGACCGGAAGTGACGGCTGACATTCTTTCGACCTAGGTGCACCAGAAAAGAGGTAGATCTATCATCTCTGAAAATTTCAGTCCTATATCTTAACTCGTTTTTGAGAAACCTGACAGACAAAATTGACTTTTAAAAAATCGTTTTACGACGATCACTTCCGACCGGAAGTGAATTTTGAAAAACTGTTATGGCGGTACAAACTTCATAGGACGGGGCATCGTTCCTGAAAATTTGACTAAAATCGGTCGAGCCATCTCTGAGAAATCGCCTGCACAAAATCGGTAAGAAAAAAAAAAGAATAAGAACTAGATCGTTCTCGTTTCTAGCAACGAGTGGGTCTTCCGTCCGACTTTTGAAGAAATGAGATAAAACTCATCGTTTTAAAGATAAAATTGTGAGTCTACGCTAAAAAAACGAAAAAAAAATTTTCGGCACTCGGGGCTTGAACCCGGGTCGCCTGGGCACTGTCCACGACCATAACGACTGAGCTACTCGGGCTCTCGCTTCAGGACTTTGACGCTTAATATCTCGAGAATGGGTTAACCGATTTTGAAACAAATTACATATTCGGAATCAGTAAAAGGGTCACTATCAAACCTATAGAAAATTATTTTAAAATAAAAAAGTTGAAAAATTCGATTTTTGAAATTTACTTCCGGTGCCGACCGGAAGTGACGGCAGACATTCTTTGGACCGAGGTGCACCAGAAAATATCTAGATCTATCATCTCTGAAAATTTCAGGTCTAAATCTTTACTAGTTTTTTAGAAACGTCGCAGACAAAATTGACTTTTAAAAATCGTTTAACGACGATAACTTCCGACCGGAAGTGAATTTTCAAAAACTGTCGCAGTGGTATAAACTTCAGATGACGAGGCATTATCCCTGAAAATTTGAAGAAAATCGATTGAGCCATCTCCGAGAAATCGCCTGCACAAAATTTGTAAGACAAAAAAGAATAATAACTAGATCGTTCTCGTTGCGAGCAACGAGTGGGTCTTCCGTCCGATTTTTGAATAAATAAGATAAAACTCATCGTTTTAAAGATAAAATTGTGAGTCTACGCAAAAAAAACCGAAAAAAATTTTTTTCGGCACTCGGGGCTTGAACCCGGGTCGCCTGGGCACTGTCCACGACCATAACGACTGAGATACTCGGGCTCTCGCTTCAGGACTTTGACGCTTAATATCTCGAGAATGCGTTAATCGATTTTAAAACAAATTACATATTCTGAATCAGTAAAAGAGTCACTATCAACCCTACAGAAAATTATTTTAAAACAAAAGTTGAAAAATTCGATTTTTGAAATTTTCTTCCGGTGACGACCGGAAGTGACGGAGGACATTCTGTTGACCGAGGTGCACTAGAAAAAAGATAGATCTATCATCTCTGAAAATTTCAGCTCTAAATATTTACTCGTTTTTGAGAAACGTCGCAGACAAAATTGACTTTTAAAAATCGTTTAACGACAATAACTTCCGACCGGAAGTAAATTTTGAAAAACTGTCGTAGCGGTATAAACTTCAGTTGACAAGGCATTATCCCTGAAAATTTGAACAAAATCGATCGAGCCATCTCCGAGAAATCGTCTGCACAAAATTTGTAAGACAAAAAAAGAATAATAATAAGAAAAGTGAAAAAGAAACAATAGAATAATAGAAGGGTCTTCCGCTGAAGACGGAAGACCCTAATAATAATAAGAAAAGTGAAAAAGAAACAATAGAATAATAGAAGGGTCTTCCGCTGAAGACGGAAGACCCTAATAAATAAGGTCTGTTTTTGTCTTAATCTAAATGGAATAGTGTTTTTCAACTTGTACTTCATTCCAACAACCCCTTTGTGAAGAATATTTTTGTTAGAAAATCAAAAAAAAAAAAAAAAAAAAAAAAAAAAAAAAAAAATGGAAAGAAAGAAAGAGAGAAAGAACAAATCTTGGCTCCGGCGAGATTAGAACACCCAACTTTTGCAGGTGTCATAACAGGATTTCATTGAAGGTTCACGTCAAAACATGGCTGACGCAAAATAATTCCCGAATTTCTCTTTGAATTTGGGGCGTTTCCGCCCGGGACAGGAGCTGATTTTTTGTATGAGATGAAAAACAACGTGTAAGATGTCTGACTATTCAGGTTTTGTAACAATGCGAGGTCATTTGAAATATTGATGCGTGTTTGTTTCTGGAGGGGGGTGAAAAGGCCACAGCTTGATTTTCGTCGTAAATAAATCGAAAGTAGAATTTTGAGGTGTGGATCTCGGATTCGGTTAACGGCAATTAGGGGAAGTCCTAAAGCAATGACTGATGCATTTTACACATGTATTTCAGCGTTGAGATTTTTTTTCGTGTCGTTTACTATTATGTTTGACTGTTTTATTTCAACAGGATTGATAAAATCTTTATAAATGTAGAAATAACGAAATCAGTAACATGTAAATTTATTCGGTAAAAATTCGATGACAGTAATTTTCCCAGTTCTAACATTCTTAAGTAGTTCACACGCTATCATAGATCCAAACTAAACGGAAAATAAGAAATTTACATGCACCAGAAATATTACACGGCTGCTTACATCCCGTGTACTGTGTAAATTTTAATTCCCCGTACATGCAATACTCGCCGTTTGATCTCAGGAATTTCTTCTAAATTGTTCAATCCGCTGCATATTTGGCAGACAATAAGAATGGGGTCCGAGGTACATTTACACGAAATTTCATTAGGATTGAGTGAAGGGCTCGGGAGCTAGAATTTTTTTCTACAGTACATGTCAATCACGCTAATCGAAACTCAAATGCCCAAAAATTCATAACTCTGTTAAAAATGAACGAATTGGCCTGGTCATTAGTACAGTAATCTAGAATAGTACTAGGTTGAAAGAACAGGTCAAAGATCAACGGTAAAATCAGGCCAGAAAAACTAAATGATTTTGTGAATCGGGGGGGGGGGGGGGTGGGGGTGGGTCGGTGCGTGTACTGTGTTGTTTAAATCTTAATTCCCCGTATATACATTACGCGCTGTTTGATCTCAGAAATTTCTTCTAAATTGTTCAATCCGCTGCATATTTGGCAGACAGTAAGAATTGGGTCCGAGGTACATTTACACGAAATTTCATTAGGATTATGTGAAGGGTTCGGGAGCTAGAATTTTTCTCTACAGTACATGTCAAGCACGGTAATCGAAACTCAAATGCTCAAAAATTCATAACTCTGTTAAAAATGAACGAATTGGTCTGGCCATTAGAAGAGTAATCTAGAATGGTACTAGGTTGAAATTAAAGGTCCAAGATAAAAGATCAAGAAAAAGCAGGCTATAAAAACTAAATGATTTTGCGACTAGGGGGAGGGGGGGATGTCGGTGACTTCTATACTAAACGTAAAATACTAAATTCTAAATATTACATATTACACAATTACTTAATGAAATACATGTGTTAGAACAATGTATAAGCGTGTTATTAAAGATGTAACTATTTATTTTTCTGAACATTTTAAGTATATTTCAGTATGAATTCATAGCTAAGGATCTCAATACACATATACGGGGAAAAGCGCTATTATTGTAACTTCTTTTACAAAATTAAAACGGAAAAGAACAGAATTCATTATTTTAAAGATACAATCGTAGGTCTAAGCGAAAAATGAGTTAAAAATTTTTGCGGCACTCGGGGCTTGAACTTGGGTCGCCTGGGCACATGTCCACGACTCTATCGACTGAGCTACTCGGACTCTCGCTTCAGGACTTTGACGCTTAATATCTCGAGACTGCGTTAATCGATTTTAAAACAAACTACATATTCTGAATCAGAAAAAGGGTCACTATCAACCCTACAGAAAAATATTTTAAAACAAAAAAGTTCAAAAATTCGATTTTTAAAATTTGCTTCCAGTGACGACCGGAAGTGACGGCGGACATTCTCTTGACCGAGGTGCACTAGAAAAACGGTAGATCTATCATCTCTGAAAATTTCAGCTCTAAATCTTTACTCGGTTTTGAGAAACGTCGCAGACAAAATTGACTTTTAAAAATCGTTTAACGACGATAACTTCCGACAGGAAGTGAATTTCTAAAAACTGTCGCAGCGGTATAAACTTCAGATGACGTGGCATTATCCCTGAAAATTTGTAGAAAATCGATCAAGCCATCTCCGAGAAATCGCCTGCACAAAATTTGTAAGACAAAAAAAGAATAATAATAATAACTAGATCGTTCTCGTTGCGAGCAACGAGTGGGTCTTCCGTCCGATTTTTGAATAAATGAGATAAAACTCATCGTTTTAAAGATAAAATTGTGAGTCTACGCAAAAAAAAACGAAAAAAATTTTTGCGGCACGCGGGGCTTGAACCCGGGTCGCCTGGGCACTGTCCACGACCATAACGACTGAGCTACTCGGGCTCTCGCTTCAGGACTTTGACGCTTAATATCTCGAGAATGCATTTATCGATTTTAAAACAAATTACATATTCTGAATCAGAAAAAAGGTCACTATCAACTATAAAAAATTCAAAGAAAAATATTAAAAAATAAAAAAGTCGAAAAATTAAAATTTTTCAAATTTGCTTCCGGTGACGACCGGAAGTGACGGCTGGCATTCTCTTGATTAAGGTGCACCAGGAAATAGCTAGATCTATCATCTCTGAAATTTTCAGCCCTTTATCTTTACTTGTTTTTGAGAAACCTGACAGACGAAATTGACTTTTTTAAATCGTAAACGGATGATAACTTCCGACCGGAAGTGTATTTTCAAAAATGGATAAAAAACAATCAACTTCAGATAAAACTGCGTTAATCCTAAAAATTTGAATGAAATTGATCCAGCCATCTCCGAGAAATCGTCTGCACAAAATCGGTAAGAAAAAAAAGAATAATAATAATAAGAAAAGTGAAAAAGAAACAATAGAATAATAGAAGGGTCTTCCGCTGAAGACGGAAGACCCTAATAATAATAAGAAAAGTGAAAAAGAAACAATAGAATAATAGAAGGGTCTTCCGCTGAAGACGGAAGACCCTAATAAATAAGGTCTGTTTTTGTCTTAATCTAAATGGAATAGTGTTTTTCAACGTGTACTTCATTCCAACAACTCCTTTGTGAATAATATTTTTGTTAGAAAATCAAAAAAAAAAAAAAAAAAAAAAAAAAAAAATGGATAGAAAGAAAAGGAGAGAAAGAACAAATCTTGTGGCTCCGGCCAGATTAGAACACTCAACTTATGCAGGTGTCATAAGAGAATTTCATCGAAGGTTCACGTCAAAACATGGCTGACGCAAAATAATTCCCGAATTTCTCTTTGAATTTGGGGCGTTTCCGCCCGGGACAGGAGCTGATTTTTTGTATGAGATGAAAAACAACGTGTAAGATGTCTGAGTATTCAGGTTTTGTAACAATGCGAGGTCATTTGAAATATTGATGCGTGTTTGTTTCTAGAGGGGGATGAAAAGGTCAGAGCTTGATTTTCGTCGTAAATAAATCGAAAGTAGAATTTTGAGGTGTGGATCTCGGATTCGGTTAACGACAAATAGGGGAATGATAAAACAATGACTGATGCATTTTACACATGTATTTCAGCGTTGAGAATTTTTTTCGTGTCGTTTACTATTATGTTTGACTGTTTTATTACGCCAGGATTGGTAAAATCTTGATAAATGTAGAAATAACGAAATCAGTAACATGTAAATTTATTCGGTAAAAAATCGATAACGGTAATTTTCACAGTTCTAACATTCATAAGTAGTTCACACGCTATCGTAGATACAGACTAAACGGAAAACAAGAAATATACATGCATCAGAAATATTACACGGCTGCTTACATCCCGTGTACTGTGTAAATTTTAATTCCCAGTACAGGCAATGCTTGCCGTTTGATCTCAGGAATTTCTTCTAAATTGTTGAATCCGCTGCATATTTGGCAGACAATTAGAATGGGGTCCGAGGTACATTTACACGAAATTTCATTAGGATTGAGTGAAGGGCTCGGAAGTTAGAATTTTTTTCTACAGTACATGTCAAGCACGCCAGTTGAAACGGAAATGCCCAAAAACTCATAACTCTGTTAAAAATGAACGAATTGGTCTGGTCATTAGTACAGTAATCTAGAATGGTACTAGGTTGAAAGTAAAGGTCAAAGATCAAAGATCAAGAAAAAGCAGACCAGAAAAACTAAGTGATTTTATGAATGGGGGGAGGGGGGGGGGAGAGACGTCGGTGAATTCTATATTAAACGTAGAATATTGAATTCTAAATATTACATATTACACAACTACTAAAATGAAATACACATGTTAGAACAATGTATAAGCGTTGTATTAAAGATGCAACTATTCATTTTTCTCAAAATTTTAACTTTATTTCAGTATGAATACATAGCTTTGGATCGCAATACACAAATACGGGGAAAAACGCTATTGTTGTAACTTCTTTTGCAAAATTAAAACGGAAAAGATCAGAATCCATCATTTTAAAGATAAAATCGTAGGTCTTATCGAAAAATGAGTTAAAAAAACTTGCGGCACTCTGGGCTTGAACCCGGGTCGCCTGGGCACTGTCCACGACCATATCGACTGAGCTACTCGGACTCTCGCTTCAAGACTTTGATGCTTAATATCTCGAGACTGCATTGATCGATTTTAAAACAAATTATATATTCTGGATCAGCAAAAGGGTCACTATAGAGTGTAAAAATTTCAAATAAAAATCTGAAAAAATAAAAAAGTTGAAAAATTCAATTTTTCAAATTTCCTTCCGGTGACGACCGCAAGTAACGGCTGACATTCTCTTGACCGAAGTGCACCAGAAAAACGGTAGATCTATCATATCTGAAAATTTCAGCCCTATATCTTAGCTCGTTTTTGAGAAACCTGACAGACAAAATTGACTTTTTAAAATCGTAAACGGACGATAACTTCCGACCGGAAGTGTATTTTGAAAAATGGATAAAAAACAATCAACTTCAGAAAAAATCGCGTTAATCTTGAAAATTGGAAGGAAATCGATCGAGCCATCTCCGAGAAATCGTCTGCACAAAATCGGTAAGAAAAAAAAAGAATAATAATAATAATAACTAGATCGTTCTCGTTGCGAGCAACGAGTGGGTCTTCCGTCCGATTTTTGAATAAATGAGATAAAACTCATCGTTTTAAAGATAAAATTGTGAGTCTACGCAAAAAAAAAGAAAAAAAAATTTCGGCACTCGGGGCTTGAACCCGGGTCGCCTGGGCACTGTCCACGACCATAACGACTGAGCTACTCGGGCTCTCGCTTCAGGATTTTGACGCTTAATATCTCGAGAATGCGTTGATCGATTTTAAAACAAATTACATATTCTGAATCAGTAAAAGGGTCACTATCAACATTATAGAAAATTATTTTAAAACAATAAATTTGAAAAATTCGATTTTTGAAATTTCCTTCCAGGGACGACCGGAAGTGACGGAGGACAATCTCTTGACCGAGGTACACTAGAAAAAAGATAGATCTATCAGTTTTGAAAATTTCAGCTCTAAATCTTTACTCGTTTTTGAGAAACCTGACAGACAAAATTGACTATAAAAAATCGTTTAACGACGATAACTTCCGACCGGAAGTGACTTTTCAAAAATTGTCACGGCGGTATAAACTTCAGATAGATAGGCATCATCCCTGAAAATTTGATGAAAATCGCACGAGCCATCTCCGAGAAATCGCCTGCACAAAATGTGTAAGGAAAAAAAGAATAATAATAATAACTAGATCGTACTCGTTGCGAGCAACGAGTGGGTCTTCCGTCCGATTTTTGAATAAATGAGATAAAACTCATCGTTTTAAAGATAAAATTGTGAGTCTACGCAAAAAAAAACGAAAAATTTTTTTGCGGCACGCGGGGCTTGAACCCGGGTCGCCTGGGCACTGTCCACGACCATAACGACTGAGCTACTCGGGCTCTCGCTTCAGGACTTTGACGCTTAATATCTCGAGAATGCGTTGATCGATTTTAAAACAAAATACATATTCTGAATCAGTAAAAGGGTCACTATCAACCCTGCAGAAAAATATTTTAAAACAAAAAAGTTGAAAAAATCGATTTTTGAAATTTCCTTCCGGTGACGACCGGAAGTGTCGGCGGACATTCTCTTGACCGAGGTACACTAGAAAAAACATAGATCTATGATCTCTGAAAATTTCAGCTCTAAATCTTTACTCGTTTTTGAGAAACGTCGCAGACAAAATCGACTTTTAAAAATCGTTAAACAACAATAACTTCCGACTGGAAGTGAATTTTGAAAAACTGTCGCAGCGGTATAAACTTCAGTTGATGAGGCATTATCCCTGAAAATTTGAACGAAATCGAACAAGCCATCTCCGAGAAATCGCCTGCACAAAATTTGTAAGACAAAAAAAGAATAATAATAATAATAACTAGATCGTTCTCGTTGCGAGCAACGAGTGGGTCTTCCGTCCGATTTTTGAATAAATGAGATAAAACTCATCGTTTTAAAGATAAAATTGTAAGTCTACGCAAAAAATAAAAAAAAAAATTTCTCGGCACCCGGGGCTTGAACCCGGGTCGCCTGGGCACTGTCCACGACCATAACGACTGAGCTACTCGGGCTCTCGCTTCAGGACTTTGACGCTTTATATCTCGAGATTGCGTTGATCGATTTTAAAACAAATTACATATTCTAAATCAGAAAAAGGGTCACTATCAACTGTAAAAAATTCAAAGAAAAATAACAAAAAATAAAAAAGTCGAAAAATTCATTTTTTAAAATTTCCTTCCGGTGACGACCGGAAGTGACGGCGGACATTCTCTTGACCGAGGTGCACCAGAAAAAAGATAGATCTATCATCTCTGAAAATTTCAGCCCTATATCTTTACTCGTTTTTGAGAAACCTGACAGACAAAATTGAGTTTTAAAAAATCGTTTAACGACGATCACTTCCGACCGGAAGTGAATTTTGAAAAACTGTTCCGGCGGTACAAACTTCATATGACGGGGCATCATCCCTGAAAATTTGACTAAAATCGGTCCAGCCATCTCTGAGAAATCGCCTGCACAAAATCGGTAAGAAAAAAAAAAAGAATAAGAATAATAAGAAAAGTGAAAAAGAAACAATAGAATAATAGAAGGGTCTTCCGCTGAAGACGGAAGACCCTAATAATAATAAGAAAAGTGAAAAAGAAACAATAGAATAATAGAAGGGTCTTCCGCTGAAGACGGAAGACCCTAATAAGAAAAGTGAAAAAGAAACAATAGAATAATAGAAGGGTCTTCCGCTGAAGACGGAAGACCCTAATAAATAAGGTCTGTTTTTGTCTTTATTTAAATGGAATAGTGTTTTTCAACGTGTACTTCATTCCAACAACCCCTTTGTAAATAGTATTTTTGTTTGAAAATCAAAAAAAAAAAAAAAAAAAATGGATAGAAAGAAAAGGAGAGAAAGAGAACAAATCTTGTGGCTCCGGCGAGATTAGAACAAACACCCAACTTATGCAGGTGTCATAACAGAATTTCAGCAAAGGTTCACGTCAAAACATGGCTGACGCAAAATAATTCCCGAATTTCTCTTTGAATTCGGGGCGTTTCCGCCCGGGACAGGAGCTGATTTTTTGTATGAGATGAAAAACAACGTGTAAGATGTCTGAGTATTCAGGTTTTGTAACAATGCGAGGTCATTTGAAATATTGATGCGTGTTTGTTTCTAGAGGGGGGTGAAAAGGCCATAGCTTGATTTTCGTCGTAAATAAATCGAAAGTAGAATTTTGAGGTGTGGATCTCGGATTCGGTTAACGACAAATAGGGGAATCCTAAAACAATGACTGATGCATTTTACACATGTATTTCAGCGTTGAGAATTTTACTATTATGTTTGACTGTTTTATTACGCCAGGATTGGTAAAATCTTGATAAATGTAGAAATAACGAAATCAGTAACATGTAGATTTATTCGGTAAAAAATCGATAACGGTAATTTTCACAGTTCTAACATTCATAAGTAGTTCACACGCTATCGTAGATACAGACTAAACGGAAAACAAGAAATATACATGCACCAGAAATATTACACGGCTGCTTACATCCCGTGTACTGTGTAAATTTTAATTCCGCGTACAGGCAATGCCTGCCGTTTGATCTCAGAAATTTCTTCTAAATTGTTCAATCCGCTGCATATTTGGCAGACAATAAGAATGGGGTCCGAGGTACATTTACACGAAATTTCATTAGGATTGAGTGAAGGGCTCGGGAGTTAGAATTTTTTTCTACAGTACATGTGAAGCACGCTAATCGAAACTCAAATGCCTAAAAATTCATAACTCTGTTAAAATAAAACGAACTGGTCTGGCCATTAGTACAGTAATCTAGAATGGTAATAGGCTGAAAGTAAAGGTCCAATATCAAAGATCAAGTAAAATCAGGCCTGAAAAACTAAATGATTTTGTGAATCGGAAGAGGGGGGGGGGGGGTCGGTTCGTGTACTCTGTAAATTTTAATTCCACGTACAGGCAATACTCGCCGTTTGATCTCAGGAATTTCTTCTAAATTGCTTAATCCGGTGCATATTTGGCAGACAATAAGAATTGGGTCCGAGGTATATTTACACGAATTTTCATAAGGATTGAGTGAAGGGCTCGGGAGTTAGAATTTTTTTCTACAGTACATGTCAAGCACGCCAGTTGAAACGGAAATGCCCAAAAATTCATAACTCTGTTAAAAATGAACGAATTGGTCTGGTCATTAGTACAGTAATCTAGAATGGTACTAGGTTGAAAGTAAAGGTCAAAGATCAAAGATCAAGAAAAAGCAGACCAGAAAAAACTAAGTGATTTTATGAATTGGGTGGGGGGGGGGGTCGGGGGAGAGAAGTCGGTGACTTCTATATTAAACGTAGAATATTAAATTCTAAATATTACATATTACACAACTACTAAATGAAATACACATGTTAGAACAATGTATCAGCGTTGTATTAAAGATGCAGCTATTTATTTTTCTCAACATTTTATCGTTATTTCAGTATGAATACATAGCCTTGGATCTCAATACACAAATACGGGGAAAAACGCTATTATTGTAACTTCTTTTACAAAATTAAATCGGAAAAGAACAGAATCCATCATTTTAAGGATAAAATCGTAGGTCTTATCGAAAAATGAGTTTAAAAAACTTGCGGCACTCGGGGCTTGAACCCGGGTCGCCTGGGCACTGTCCACGACCATATCGACTGAGCTACTCGGACTCTCGCTTCAGGACTTTGACGCTTAATATCTCAAGACTGCGTTGATCGATTTTAAAACAAATTACATATTCTGGATCAGTAAAAGGGTCACTATAGAGTGTAAAAATTTCAAATAAAAATCTGAAAAAATAAAAAAGTTGAAAAATTCAATTTTTTAAATTTCCTTCCGGTGACGACCGCAAGTAACGGCTGACATTCTCTTGACCGAGGTGCACCAGAAAAACGGTAGATCTATCATATCTGAAAATGTCAGCCCTATATCTTAGCTCGTTTTTGAGAAACCTGACAGACAAAATTGACTTTTTAAAATCGTAAACGGACGATAACTTTCGACCGGAAGTGTATTTTCAAAAATGGATAAAAAACAATCAACTTCAGATAAGATCGCGTTAATCTTGGAAATTTGAAGGAAATCGATCTAGCCATCTCCGAGAAATCGTCTGCACAAAATCGGTAAGAAAAAAAAAGAATAATAATAATAATAATAACAATAAGAAAAGTGAAAAAGAAACAATAGAATAATAGAAGGGTCTTCCGCTGAAGACGGAAGACCCTAATAATAAGAAAAGTGAAAAAGAAACAATAGAATAATAGAAGGGTCTTCCGCTGAAGACGGAAGACCCTAATAATAACTAGATCGTTCTCGTTGCGAGCAACGAGTGGGTCTTCCGTCCGATTTTTGAATAAATGAGATAAAACTCATCGTTTTAAAGATAAAATTGTGAGTCTACGCAAAAATAAAAACGAAAAAAATTTTTGCGGCACGCGGGGCTTGAACCCGGGTCGCCTGGGCACTGTCCACGACCATAACGACTGAGCTACTCGGGCTCTCGCTTCAGGACTTTGACGCTTAATATCTCGAGAATGCATTTATCGATTTTAAAACAAATTACATATTCTGAATCAGAAAAAAGGTCACTATCAACTATAAAAAATTCAAAGAAAAATATTAAAAAATAAAAAAGTCAAAAAATTAAAATTTTTCAAATTTGCTTCCGATGACGACCGGAAGTGACGGCTGGCATTCTCTTGACCGAGGTGCACCAGGAAATAGCTAGATCTATCATCTCTGAAATTTTCAGCCCTTTATCTTTACTCGTTTTTGAGAAACCTGACAGACAAAATTGACTTTTTAAAATCGTAAACGGATGATAATTTCCGACCGGAAGTGTATTTTCAAAAATGGATAAAAAACAATCAACTTCAGATAAAACTGCGTTAATCCTGAAAATTTGAATGAAATTAATCCAGCCATCTCCGAGAAATCGTCTGCACAAAATCGGTAAGAAAAAAAAAGAATAATAATAATAAGAAAAGTGAAAAAGAAACAATAGAATAATAGAAGGGTCTTCCGCTGAAGACGGAAGACCCTAATAATAATAATAAGAAAAGTGAAAAAGAAACAATAGAATAATAGAAGGGTCTTCCGCTGAAGACGGAAGACCCTAATAAATAAGGTCTGTTTTTGTCTTAATTTAAATGGAATAGTGTTTTTCAACTTGTACTACATTCCAGCAACCCCTTTGTGAAGAGTATTTTTGTTAGAAAATCAAAAAAAAAAAAAAAAAAAAAAAATGGAGAGAAAGAAAAGGAGAGAAAGAGCAAATCTTGGCTGCGGCGAGATTAGAGTTATCACACCGGTAATCCACCAATGAAAATGAACTTAGTCAATTGTAGTTCCATACATTTATAGGGAATATTTTTTTCTCTTGCCCGCATTTTGCATTTTCCCATATTTGATTTGAATAAAAATGATATCTCTGATTAGAGAAATTTCTGTAGTTTGTAAATTTGATTCTACTTTTATCGGGAACTATTTCTTAAAGGGCATATAGGCCGACTTCATGGGGTGCGCGCAGTCTGTTTACAAACAGCTTGAAAACACGTGGTTTGGGGGGTAGGCATGTTCGCAGCTAGAAAACTTGAGAAAATGCCGTATCGCATGCGCATTTTTTGATGTTAGATAATGCGTAATGTATCATAGAACACTGCTATCTATCATTTTTCTCACGAGAAAATTATTTCGATTTTTTACGAATTTTTTTCTTACATAGAATTATATAGCCCGAACTTGATTTTCGTCGTAAATAAATCGAAAGTAGAATTTTGAGGTGTGGATCTCGGATTCGGTTAACGACAATTAGGGTAAGTCCTAAAACAATGACTGATGCATTTCACACATGTATTTCAAGCGATGAGATTTTTTTTCGTGTCGTTTACTATTATGTATGACTGTTTTATTTCAACAGGATTGATAAAATCTTTATAAATGTAGAAATAACGAAATCAATAACATGTAAATTTATTCGGTAAAAATTCGATGACAGTAATTTTCACATTTCTAACATTCATAAGTAGTTCACACGCTATCGTAGATACAGACTAAACGGAAAACAAGAAATATACATGCACCAGATATATTACACGGCTGCTTACATCCCGTGTACTGTGTAAATTTTAATTCCCCGTACATGCAATACTCGCCGTTTGATCTCAGGAATTTCTTCTAAATTGTTCAATCCGCTGCATATTTGGCAGACAATAAGAATAGGGTCCGAGGTACATTTACACGAAATTTCATTAGGATCAAGTGAAGGGTTCGGGAGTTAGAATTTTTTTCTACAGTACATGTCAAGCACGCTAATTGAAACTCAAATGCCCCAAAATTCATAACTCTGTTAAAAATGAAAGAATTGGCCTGGTCATTAGTAGAGTAATCTAGAATAGTATTAGGTTGAAAGTACAGGTCAAAGATCAAGTAAAATCAGGCCAGAAAAACTAAATGATTTTGTGAATCGGGTTGGGGGGGGGGCGGTGCGTGTACTGTGTAAATTTGAATTCCCCGTATAGACAATACGCGCTGTTTGATCTCAGAAATTCCTTCAAAATTGTTCAATCCGCTGCATATTTGGCAGACGGTAAGAATGGGGTCCGAGGTACATTTACACGAAATTTCGTTAGGATTAAGTGAAGGGTTCGGGAGTTAGAATTTTTTTCTACAGTACATGTCAAGCACGCTAATCGAAACTCAAATGTCCCAAAATTCATATCTCTGTTAAAAATGAACGAATTGGTCTGGTCATTAGTACAGTAATCTAGAATGGTAATAGGTTGAAATTAAAGGTCCAAGATCAAAGATCAAGAAAAAGCAGGCCAGAAAAACTAAACGATTTTTTGATTTGGGGGGGGGGGGTGGAGTGTCGGTGACTTCTGTATTAAACTTAAAATATTAAATTGTAAATATTACATATAACACAATTACTAAATGATATACATGTGTTAGAACAATGTATAAGCGTGTTATTAAAGATGTAACTATTCATTTTTCTGAACATTTTAACTAGATCTCAATACACAAATACGGGGGAAAGCGCTATTATTGTAACTTCTTTTACAAAATTAAAACGGAAAAGAACAGAATTCATCATTTTAAAGATAAAATCGTAGGTCTAAGCGAAAAATGAGTTGAAAAATTTTGCGGCACTTGAGGCTTGAACCCGGGTCGCCTGGGCATATGTCCACGACTCTAACGACTGAGCTACTCGGACTCTCGCTTCAGGACTTTGACCCTTAATATCTGGAGAATGCGTTGATCGATTTTAAAACAAATTACATATTCTGAATCAGAAAAAGGGTCACTATCAACCCTACAGAAAAATATTTTAACATAAAAAAGTTGAAAAATTTAATTTTTTAAATTTGCTTCCGGTGACAAACGGAAGCGACGGCGGCCATTCTCTTGACCGAGGTGCACCAGAGAAACGGTAGATCTATCATCTCTAGAAATTTAATTCCAATATCTTCACTCGTTTTTGAGAAACGTCGCAGACAAAATTGACTTTTAAAAATCGTAAACTGACGATAACTTCCGATAGGAAGTGAATTTTAAAAAAATGTCGCGGCGGTATAAACTTCACATGACGGGGCATTATCCCTGTAAATTTGAAAGAAATCGAAAGAGCCATCTCCGAGAAATCGCCTGCACAAAATTTGTAAGACAAAAAAAGAATAATAATAATAATAATAATAACTAGATCGTTCTCGTTGCGAGCAACGAGTGGGTCTTCCGTCCGATTTTTGAATAAATGAGATAAAACCCATCATTTTAAACATAAAATCGTAAGTCTCCGCAAAAAATACAAAAAAAAAATTTTGCGGCACTCGGGGCTTGAACCCGGGTCGCCTGGGCAATGTCCACGACCATAACGACTGAGCTACTCGGGCTCTCGCTTCAGGACTTTGACGCTTTATATCTCGAGATTGCGTTGATCGATTTTAAAACAAATTACATATTCTAAATCAGTAAAAGGGTCACTATCAACTGTAAAAAGTTCAAAGAAAAATAACAAAAAATAAAAAAGTCGAAAAATTATTTTTTTTAAATTTCCTTCCGGTGACGACCGGAAGTGACGGCGGACATTCTCTTGACCGAGGTGCACCAGAAAAAAGATAGATCTATCATCTCTGAAAATTTCAGTCCTACATCTTTACTAGTTTTTGAGAAACCTGACAGACAAAATTGACTTTTAAAAAATCGTTTAACGACGATCACTTCCGACCGGAAGTGAATTTTGAAAAACTGTTACGGCGGTACAAACTTCATATGACGGGGCAACATCCCTGAAAATTTGACTAAAATCGGTCGAGCCATCTCTGAGAAATCGCCTGCACAAAATCGGTAAGAAAAAAAAAAAAGAATAAGAATAATAAGAAAAGTGAAAAAGAAACAATAGAATAATAGAAGGGTCTTCCGCTGAAGACGGAAGACCCTAATAAGAAAAGTGAAAAAGAAACAATAGAATAATAGAAGGGTCTTCCGCTGAAGACGGAAGACCCTAATAAGAAAATTGAAAAAGAAACAATAGAATAATAGTAGGGTCTTCCGCTGAAGACGGAAGACCCTAATAATAAGAAAAGTGAAAAAGAAACAATAGAATAATAGAAGGGTCTTCCGCTGAAGACGGAAGACCCTAATAATTAAAGACTGTTTTTGCCTTAATTTAAATGGAAGAGTGTTTTTCAACTTGTACTACATTCCAGCAAACCCTTTGTGAAGAATATTTTTGTCAGGAAATCAAAAAAAAAAAAAAAAAATGGAGAGAAAGAAAAGGAGAGAAAGAGAAAATCTTGGCTCCGGCGAGATTAGAGTTATCACACTGGTAATCCACCAATGAAAATGAACTTAGTCAATTGTAGTTCCATACATTTATAGGGAATATTTTTTTCTCTTGCCCGCATTTTGCATTTTCCCATATTTGATTTGAATAAAAATGATATCTCTGATTAGGGAAATTTCTGTACTTTGTAAATTTGATTCTACTTTTATCGGGGACTATTTCTTAAAGGGCATATAGGACGACTTCATGAGGTGCGCGCAGTCTGTTTACAAACAGCTTGAAAACACGTGGTTTGGGGGGTAGGCATGTTCGCAGCTATTAAACTTGAGAAAATGCCGTATCGCATGCGCATTTTTTGATGTTAGATAATGCGTAATGTATCATAGAACACTGTTATCTATCATTTTTGTCACGAGAAAAAGATTTCGATTTTTTACGAATTTTTTTCTTACATAGAGTTATATAGCCCGAGCTTGATTTTCGTCGTAAATAAATCGAAAGTAGAATTTTGAGGTGTGGATCTCGGATTCGGTTAACGACAATTAGGGGAAGTCCTAAAACAATGACTGATGCATTTTACACATGTATTTCAGCGTTGAGATTTTTTTTCGTGTCGTTTACTATTATGTATGACTGTTTTATTTCAACAGGATTGATAAAATCTTTATAAATGTAGAAATAACGAAATCAGTAACATGTAAATTTATTCGGTAAAAATTCGATGACAGTAATTTTCACATTTCTAACATTCATAAGTAGTTCACACGCTATCGTAGATACAGACTGAACGGAAAACAAGAAATGTACATGCACCAGAAATATTACACGGCTGCTTACATCCAGTGTACTGTGTAAATTTTAATTCCCCGTACATGCAATACTCGCCGTTTGATCTCAGAAATTTCTTCTAAATTGTTCAATCCGCTGCATATTTAGCAGACAATAAGAATAGGGTCCGAGGTGCATTTACACGAAATTTCATTAGGATTGAGTGAAGGGTTCGGGAGTTTGAATTTTTTTTTACAGTACATGTCAAGCACGCTAATCGAAACTCAAATGCCCCAAAATTCATAACTCTGTTAAAAATGAACGAATTGGCCTGGTCATTAGTACAGTAATCTAGAATAGTATTAGGTTGAAAGTACAGGTCAGAGATCAAGTAAAATCAGGCCAGAAAAACTAAATGATTTTGTGAATCGGGGGGGGGGGGGGGGGGTCGGTGCGTGTACTGTTTAAATTTGAATTCCCCGTATAGACAATACGCGCTGTTTGATCTCAGAAATTCCTTCTAAATTGTTCAATCCGCTGCATATTTGGCAGACGGTAAGAATGGGGTCCGAGGTACATTTACACGAAATTTCATTAGGATTAAGTGAAGGGTTCGGGAGTTTGAATTTTTTTCTACAGTACATGTCAAGCACGCTAATCGAAACTCAAATGCCCTAAAATTCATATCTCTGTTAAAAATGAACGAATTGGTCTGGTCATTAGTAGAGTAATCTAGAATGGTAATAGGTTGAAAGTACAGGTCAAAGATTAAAGATCAAGAAAAAGCAGGCCAGAAAAACTAAACGATTTTGTGACTCGGGGAAGGGTTGGGGGGGGGGTGTCGGTGACTTCTGTATTAAATGTAAAATATTAAATTCTAAATTTTACATATTACACAATTACTTAATGATATACATGTGTTAGAACAATGTATAAGCGTGTTATTAAAGATGTAACTATTTATTTTTCTGAACATTTTAACTAGATCTCAATACAAAAATACGGGGGAAAGCGCTATTATTGTAACTTCTTTTACAAAATTAAAACGGAAAAGAACAGAATTCATCATTTTAAAGATAAAATCGTAGGTTTGAGCGAAAAATGAGTTGAAAAATTTTGCGGCACTTGAGGCTTGAACCCGGGTCGCCTGGGCATATGTCCACGACTCTAACGACTGAGCTACTGGAACTCTCGCTTCAGGACTTTGATCCTTAATATCTCGAGAATGCGTTGATCGATTTTAAAACAAATTACATATTCTGAATCAGAAAAAGGGTCACTATCAACCCTACAGAAAAATATTTTAACATAAAAAAGTTGAAAAATTCAATTTTTTAAATTTGCTTCCGGTGACAAACGGAAGTGACGGCGGACATTCTCTTGACCGAGGTGCACCAGAAAAACGGTAGATCTATCATCTCTAGAAATTTAATTCCAATATCTTCACTCATTTTTGAGAAACGTCGCAGACAAAATTGACTTTTAAAAATCGTAAACTGACGATAACTTCCGACCGGAAGTGAATTTTGAAAAACTGTCGCGGCGGTATAAACTTCACATGACGGGGCATTATCCCTGTAAATTTGAAAGAAATCGACCGAGGCATCTCCGAGAAATCGCCTGCACAAAATTTGTAAGACAAAAAAAGAATAATAATAATAATAACTAGATCGTTCTCGTTGCGAGCAACGAGTGGGTCTTCCGTCCGATTTTTGAATAAATGAGATAAAACTCATCGTTTTAAAGATAAAATTGTGAGTCTACGCAAAAAAAAAACGAAAAAAAAATTTGCGGCACTCGGGGGTTGAACCCGGGTCGCCTGGGCACTGTCCACGACCATAACGACTGATCTACTCGGGTTCTCGCTTCAAGACTTTGACCCTTAATATCTCGAGAAAGCGTTGATCGATTTCAAAACAAATTACATATTCTGAATCAGTAAAAGGGTCACTATCAACCCTACAGAAAATTTTTTTAAAACAAAAAAGTTGAAAAAATCGATTTTTGAAATTTCCTTCCGGTGTCGACCGGAAGTGACGGCGGACATTCTCTTGACCGAGGTACATTAGAAAAAAGGTAGATCTATCATCTCTGAAAATTACAGCTCTAAATCTTTACTCGTTTTTGAGAAACGTCGCAGACAAAATCGACTTTTAAAAATCGTTAAACGACAATAACTTCCGACCGGAAGTGAATTTTGAAAAACTGCCGTAGCGGTATAAACTTCAGTTGACGAGGCATTATCCCTGAAAATTTGAACGAAATCGAACAAGCCATCTCCGAGAAATCGCCTGCACAAAATTTGTAAGACAAAAAAAGAATAATAATAATAACTAAATCGTTCTCGTTGCGAGCAACGAGTGGGTCTTCCGTCCGATTTTTGAAGAAATGAGATAAAACTCATCGTTTTAAAGATAAAATTGTGAGTCTACGCTAAAAAAACGAAAAAAAATTTTTCGGCACTCGGGGCTTGAACCCGGGTCGCCTGGGCACTGTCCACGACCATAACGACTGAGCTACTCGGGCTCTCGCTTCAGGACTTTGACGCTTAATATCTCGAGAATGCGTTAACCGATTTTGAAACAAATTACATATTCGGAATCAGTAAAAGGGTCACTATCAAACCTACAGAAAATTATTTTAAAATAAAAAAGTTGAAAAATTCGATTTTTGAAATTTACTTCCGGTGCCGACCGGAAGTGACGGCGGACATTCTCTGGACCGAGGTGCACCAGAAAATATCTAGATCTATCATCTCTGAAAATTTCAGGTCTAAATCTTTACTAGTTTTTTAGAAACGTTGCAGACAAAATTGACTTTTAAAAATCGTTTAACGACGATAACTTCCGACCGGAAGTGAATTTTCAAAAACTGTCGCAGTGGTATAAACTTCAGATGACGAGGCATTATCCCTGAAAATTTGAAGAAAATCGATTGAGCCATCTCCGAGAAATCGCCTGCACAAAATTTGTAAGACAAAAAAGAATAATAATAATAAGAAAAGTGAAAAAGAAACAATAGAATAATAGAAGGGTCTTCCGCTGAAGACGGAAGACCCTAATAATAATAAGAAAAGTGAAAAAGAAACAATAGAATAATAGAAGGGTCTTCCGCTGAAGACGGAAGACCCTAACTAGATCGTTCTCGTTGCGAGCAACGAGTGGGTCTTCCGTCCGATTTTTGAAGAAATGAGATAAAACTCATCGTTTTAAAGATAAAATTGTGAGTCTACGCAAAAAAAACGAAAAAAAAATTTTCGGCACTCGGGGCTTGAACCCGGGTCGCCTGGGCACTGTCCACGACCATAACGACTGAGCTACTCGGGCTCTCGCTTCAGGACTTTGACGCTTAATATCTCGAGAATGCGTTGACCGATTTTAAAACAAATTACATATTCTGAATCAGTAAAAGGGTCACTATCAACTGTAAAAATTTTAAAGAAAAATATTAAAAAAAAAAAAAATTCAAAAATTAAATTTTTCAAATTTTCTTTCGGTGACGACCGGAAGTGACGACTGACATTCTCTTGACCGAGGTGCATCAGAAAAAAGATAGATCTATCATCTCTGAAAATTTCAGTCCTATATCTTTACTCGTTTTTGAGAAACCTGACAGACAAAATTGACTTTTAAAAAATCGTTTAACGACGATCACTTCCGACCGGAAGTGAATTTTGAAAAACTGTTACGGCGGTACAAACTTCAGATGACGGGGCATCATCCCTGAAAATTTGACTAAAATCAGTCGAGCCATCTCTGAGAAATCGCCTGCACAAAATCGGTAAGAAAAAAAAAAAAGAATAAGAATAATAAGAAAAGTGAAAAAGAAACAATAGAATAATAGAAGGGTCTTCCGCTGAAGACGGAAGACCCTAATAAGAAAAGTGAAAAAGAAACAATAGAATAATAGAAGGGTCTTCCGCTGAAGACGGAAGACCCTAATAAGAAAAGTGAAAAAGAAACAATAGAATAATAGAAAGGTCTTCCGCTGAAGACGGAAGACCCTAATAATAAGAAAAGTGAAAAAGAAACAATAGAATAATAGAAGGGTCTTCCGCTGAAGACGGAAGACCCTAATAATAATAATAATAAGAAAATTGAAAAAGAAACAATAGAATAATAGTAGGGTCTTCCGCTGAAGACGGAAGACCCTAATAATAAGAAAATTGAAAAAGAAACAATAGAATAATAGAAGGGTCTTCCGCTGAAGACGGAAGACCCTAATAAATAAGGTCTGTTTTTGTCTTAATCTAAATGGAATAGTGTTTTTCAACTTGTTCTTCGTTCCAACAACCCCTTTGTGAAGAATATTTTTGTTAGAAAATCAAAAAAAAAAAAAAAAAAAAAAAAAAATGGAAAGAAAGAAAAAGAGAGAAAGAACAAATCTTGGCTCCGGCGAGATTAGAACACCCAACTTTTGCAGGTGTCATAACAGGATTTCAGCGAAGGTTCAGCGAAGGTTCACGTCAAAACATGGCTGACGCAAAATAATTCCCGAATTTCTGTAAATTTGAATTCCCCGTATAGACAATACGCGCTGTTCGATTTTAGAAATTCCTTCTAAATTGTTCAATCCGCTGCATATTTGGCAGACAGTAAGAATGGGGTCCGAGGTGCATTTACACGAAATTTCATTAGGATTAAGTGAAGGGTTCGGGAGTTTTTTTCTACAGTACATGTCAAGCACGCTAATTGAAACTCGAATGCCCCAAAATTCATAACTCTGTTAAAAATGAACGAATTGGTCTGGTCATTAGAAGAGTAGTCTAGAATGGTAATAGGTTGTAATTAAAGGTCCAAGATCAAGGATCAATAAAAAGCAGGCCAGAAAAACTAAACGATTTTATGACTCGGGGGGGGGGGGGGTGGAGTGTCGATGACTTGAGTAGTTTCTGAGAAATCGCGTACACAAAATTTGTAAGAAAAAAAAAGAAAAATAATAATAATAACTAGACACGATCTTGTTGCGAGCAACGAGGAGGTCTTCCGTCCAATTTTAAGAAGATAAAATGACCTTGCTTTTTATCTTCGTTAACGAAACATATCTGGAAATTGGGGTAGGATCTAAAAGAGCTATGGCTAGATGACATTTGACCCCTCTTGATCCCTAATTTTAAGGATCACACAACGTATCACAAAATATTTCAAAATTAAGTTATTAATAAAAGACTTGAGCCCTCTCGGCCCCTAATTTGAAGGGGCCAGACCCTTTTTCTTGATGTCAAAATAAAGCTCTTGTCATTTTAAACACAATTGGTTCAATAAGTGTTTACAAATAATGTACTGTTCTCGAGATATCTGGAAAAGATCGATTTAGGGGCCAACACTTTAACTCCTTTTAGGGGCCGGATAACAAAGAAATTATGGTTGCATATCGTTAAACACATTATTTTGAGCATCTTTTGCTCAATATTGCTTTTCAAAAATGTTCTTCATTTTGAGATATTGATGATCACAATTTTGGACTTCTGGCCCCTATGAATCCCTTATACATAACAGAGGAGCAAACACTTATCATGTATAGATAACTAACGCTACGATGAACATAATTGCTTCTATAACATATCACAAAATATTTCAAAGTTAAAAGTTATTAATAAAAGACTTAAGAGCCCTTTTGGCCCCTAATTTAAAGGGCCAGCCCCTTTTTCTTGATGTCAAATAAAAGCTCTTGTCATTTTAAACACATTTGGTTCAATAAGTATTTACAAATTATGTACTGTTCTCGAGATATCTGGAAAAGATCGATTTAGGGGCCAACACTATACATGTAACTCCCTTTAGGGGCCGGATAACAAAGAAATTAGGGTTGCATATCGTTAAACACATTATTTTGAGCATCTTTTGTTCTATATTGCTTTTCAAAATTTTCCTCCATTTTGAGATATTGAGGATCAAAATTTCTGACTTCTGGCCCCTAAAAATCCCTAATTACGTAACAAAGGAGTAAATAATTGTCATGTTTAGGTCAATGACGTTATGATGAACATAATTGCTTCTATAATGTATTACAAAATATTTCACAGTTAAAAGTTATATCTTAAAGACTTTGGAGCCCTCTCGGCCCCTAATATGAAGGGCCAGCCCCTTTTCCTTGATGTCATAAGAAAGATCTTGACGTTATTAAGTTTTTTTGTTCTACATGTTTTACCAAAATACTATCGAGAAAAAAGATATTGAAAAAAAACCCACCAAAATTCATGACGCTTTTTAAAGCGTAATTTTCGAGCTCGGGCGAGCTTCGGCGCTTTTGGTCACAGGTCAATGTATATACCACATGTCAGATCTACAACCTTTCGTCTACAATCCCTAAAAGTTTGAACTCAATATCTTGAATCGTTTAGGAGTTTACCCCTGGACAAGCCGACCCTCTGAAAATCGCTAAATTGTTAAAATCTCAAAACCGGAAGTGACGTCATCATTAAAAAAATTTCCAATAAGGTTCAGATCATTATCTATTATACCTGAAAGTTTCGTGTAAATCGGTCGAGTAGTTTCTGAGAAATCGCGTACACAAAATTTGTAAGAAAAAAAAAGAAAAATAATAATAACTAGACACGATCTCGTTGCGAGCAACGAGGAGGTCTTCCGTCTGATTTTTAGAAGTTGATATGACGTCATCGACTTTGATTTTGGACAACAAAACATGATATGGAAATAGGAGTTGAGTACTTATTATTTCCTGTCATGCTTTTTATAAGTTCTCTTATGTTGCTTTTTTAAATACTTTTATTTCTTCCAATGAGATAGAAAAGATTAAACCTTTTTTTACCTCTGGCCCCTAAAAACCCTAATTAAGTAACGCATGAGAAAATCATCATATTGTTAGGATATATAAACGTATTATACCGAATTTTGCTTTTATAACCTAATACAAAACATCTCTCAGTAAATGACTATATAGATAAAAGATTTTATACCCATCTTGATCCCTTATTTGAGGGGTCAGTGCCTTTTTTCTTGATATAAAATTAAAGGTGTTTACAAATTCATTATCTTTCCTGAGATATATGGTAAAGAATGTTTTAGGGGCCGATCCCTTATCTCCTTATAGGGGCCGTTTAACGACATTTTGAGGGTTGAATATTGTTTAGTACATCATTTTGAGCATCTTTTCTTCTATACTGCATTTCAAAAGATGTTTCCTTTCTGATATATCGATGATTAAAATGTTGGACATTTGTTCTCTAAAAACGTAACGCATGATTACATTACATTGCTTGGATACATAACTGTAAGATAACATATCTGATTTTACGACCTTTCCGAAATTTCTCTGAGTAAAGGACTTTAGTTAAAAGACATTTGAGGGACACGCCCCCTATTTGTGATCGGCTTCAGCCGATCAAAGTTGTGTCCATATGAGGCATCCGGCAAATTTTACTATTTGCGCACGCATTGCGCCTTGCACTACTTTATTTTCTTTGCAATGACAGCCTCATTTAAATCTTTAATTACACGTAGAATACTAAATAAACGTTACTCCTATTCGTATGCATTGAAATTAAAACATTTATACAGTTACATACAAACTGATTCTAATCACGTTTGTCTTCACATATGCGTAAGAATATTATCGGAAGTACAATTCGCCTACTAAAAGTAAAGCATATTCATGCCTTTCTATTTCGGAACGAAGTAAAGTGAAGTCGTACCCAAACTGACTGGTACCCAAACAGACTCATACTCCATTTGTCCGGGGATAAACATGATATTTGGATTGTAAATAAAAAGATAAGCTGTTAAAGTTAGGTTTTGGATTAATTACAATTTAGAAGTTACAAGATACGGTAATTGAATGTAGTATTTTGGTTATCTTCAAACAAAGTTTAATATCATCTCCTTTAAGTTTGCCAAATAGTTTCATACATCAACATTTGATAGACAATTTTCGTTTACATGCAATCTTATCTTTTTTTCAAAAAATGTTAATAATATTGTAAATCAACAAAACATGTAGCGGAATGCTTTCGCATTACATAACAAAGCTGACCAAAGATAATAGCCAACATGCCGATCATTCCTTTAAAAGGAATACTTGTCTTGTTATAAAATGAGAAGTCAAATATCAAATGATATTAGGGTGACCAAAAGTTTGGACTTTTGATCCCTAAAAACCCATAATTCCGTAACTCATGATAAAATCATGATAAAATCATTGGATTCCTTGGATTCCTTGGATACATAACAGTTGAGATCGACTCAAAATTAGAAATTTTATTTAACTCACGTGATTTTGAATGACAACAGTTGTGAATGGAATTGGATATCATGCTTTTGGAGAAATAAACAGGTAGTGAAAATAATTCATGCACAGGATCACATGAAAATCTATCGAAAGCTGCTTGGTTCGATTTTCAATACATATGTAATTTTTTGTACGCTTTTAAACGATGTTTATGCTTAGTATGTGTATAATAATATAATTTGCAGTAGTTTTCCCGGTCAATTAAGACATATTTCAATGAAAAAATAATGTACATGTTGAAACTTGTTGAATCCGGATGTTGTGCATTCCGGCATGCTGTCCAATCCGGAGACAGTGTTCAGCCACTCATATTTTCCTATCATTTTTGTTTTTAAAATGTTGTGCAATCCGGATCTTGTCTATTCTGTAAACCGGTCGCGATGAAAACAACCGATTGCTTATAATTATTGAGAGTTATCTCCCGTAGTCTGGCCACTTATCGATCATCGGCCGTCTGTGAGATAATTAATGCTCAATCATCGATCAATTTTTCTGTCGTTGTTATTGATTTAAACAACTGTGAATATATTTCCAAACAAGCAACTCATTTCAGTTTATACAGTTAAGTCTTGTTATGAATAAATACGCATCTTTTTTTTAAAAATAAAATTCTCATTTATATAAATATCTATCCATTGTTCCCTGCATCAAAACAGTTCTCGCCATTCTAGTACGTATTCAGCTAGCCACCTGTTGACTTGTTAATGTTTGTTTAACAATTACCGGCCAAGCATGCACTTTTCAGGTTAATCGGGTGTTTGAAAAATTATCAATTACGATGATTTGATTGAAAAAGTATTTCCATCGTATGTATTCCGTTATGAATTTATTGTCCCCCCCCCCAAAAAAAAAATGAAAATGAAAATTAGTACCGTAATTACGATCGATGAAATCTAATATTAGTATATTTCAGAAGAATTGAAAATTTTGCAAGAATACACGATCAAGACCTATTGCATTAAATACTAAAATTAATTTACAACAATGTCCTCTAAACCGGATGTTGCCTTATTTGGACAATTTTTTTTAGAACCACCCTCCGTCGGATTAGACAAGTTTTACTGTACATTGTACAAAATTTACTCACAAAATAAACGACATAAAAGGGTTTAGCTTTATTTCGCCTCAATTTTAAACTGGTCCCTAACGTCGAAGCGAGTATGATTGTATTCCGACTTTGACATATTTCCTATTTATATGATCTATTATAACAAATAACATATACTGCATGACTATTTAACAAAACAAAAATAAAGCAGTTCATTAATAGTTTTGAAGTTTACGTTGTTTATAATCGATGCAAAACATACGGGTTGAATAAACCCAGTCATTCGGATGACGAAACCAAACGGTTATCTTTTCTAAACATTCCCATGATGTATTTTTGTATGCCGCAAAATTTATTTTTATTTAATTTGAATATTTCTAACGTTGAAAGGAGATCAATTCCGTGTAAATACGTCTATAACTTTGTAAGATCATTCATTTGGTTTGCATGGAAAATTATTTGATACTGTAATGGCCAACAAATCGGAAAATGCAGCTGAAAGAAATTTCTCCACTTGGTATACCTCGAAACGTTATTTCAAATCAGGCACCAAACAATGAAGGGGAATGAAAATATTTTGCGGATCTAAATGTTAAAATATTCTTATGATAAAATGTTGGATTTATGGCAAACGTAGATTTATTATTTTTTATCTCCTGTAAGATATAATCGCACTTGTGTTTTGTATCCATCTCTTTTAAACTCTTTGTAGCCAAATCTGTCAAAATTTGTGGTCGTTTCACCCTCTTGTTGTAAACCACGCTGAAATGTTTACAATCGATGCGCTGTTGAACGAAAGACTCGGCTAGAAAAACTTACTGCATGTGCCGTCTAAAATTATAAATTTTAATGACAAATTCAGATATTTTTAGATTTCACAAAGTGTAATTTTTGTTAAGTTACAGGAAAATTGTCATTTCATGCACATATAATTTACACAAAATAAGTTATATGTTATTCAACCAGTGTTTGAAATTTGAGACGTTCTTGATATATTTGGGAAAGATATTTTTGGGGTCATCCTTTCATCTTCTTATCGGGGCCGTTTAACAAAATTTGAGCCATTTCCGAGAAAATGCGTGCACAAAGATCGCTAATCAAAGAAAATAATGCAGGAAACGTAATATCTTAACAAGGGGGCGGGGAGTGCTTTAAAATTCATATTTACATGTATTTAATTCAGCTTGTAAAATTATCAATCATAGGCAATGGATAACTGCTATTACCTAATTGGCAAATTTGATTTGCTTATTGACTCCTTGACCTCTACAATTTCGCTTAGTTAAACGTTACCTTTAAAAAAAATATAAGCATGTACTCCAATCAGGTGTTGTACTATACAGAACGTTCTTTACGCGATATCCGAGCGCTTCTGTTGAGGAAGATCAGTCCGGATCAGAGAGCAAATACATAATACAGCATACATACGTTTTATTAAAATATTGTAACGTGTTTTGTCCTGGGTTCTCAGGGATAATATATGAAATTAATTTTTCTCTAAATCTACCTGAGTTAATAATGATTGTATAATAATTGTCCTCTAATTGGGTAACGTTTAAATCACTATCAATAATCAATGGGGATAATGTATAAGGTGGGCTTTCTGTACTGTGTTTCTATACCCGGTTCCTATTGAGAGAGAGGTACTTGGTGTCTCAATCTTCTTCAGATTTACTACACCAAGCACCCTACTTCAATTCCCTGGGTTTCTTGCCACTAGTTTCTATTTGACCCTACCTCTTAACTCTTCTCTCTTTCTTCTTTCTATTTTCTTTCTTTCTATCACGACGTTTCTACTATGCTGTTCACTGTCGACTCTCCCCGATTCTACAGCACAACTGTTTATATACCCTTGGAGTAGTCCACTCCAAGGGTAGTCAGGTCATTCCATTTCCCCCACCCAAATCTAATTCATCACAACGTTTATTGTAATAAGGCATAATCATTACATTACCCACGCCTCTTTTATCATGCGTCCCGCATGTCTACTGATTTCAAACAATTTTTTTTTTAAAAAAGGTATTTTAAATATTTATTATTCAAATATAAATGACAAAAACCAGCATAACTTTCTGTTATTGCCGAAATAAGACAACTAGTCTCGCTATAAATCAATTACTGTTTTTTTTAGGGGGCTTGTTTCCTTTAAATTAATCAAACCATGTGTCCTCTTCAAATTTTTCAATGTTTTCACCATTCTCTTGATATTTTCTAATTACTCTGGTAATCTTCTGGTGGCCTCTTTTCTTGTGATCATCGACCTTAAAGTTGGTCTGCGTTCCAACGTCTACTTTTTCTCTCCTAACAGCCTTACAACAAGAGCAATGATTCTCTTTCAGTGGCTCTTCTTGGGACGTCGTTTCACAAATCTCTGTTTCTACCTCAGGTCCCTTACCCTGTCCCTCTGACAATACTGGCTCTTCTTCTACAGCTTTGCGTTTGATACCTGGCAATCTTGGGGTGGTTCTTTTTCGGAATGTTCTTCCGACCTCCACTTCGTCAAATATCAACTCTCCAGGGTCTTTATCCCAATCTTCATCTTCTCCAACACCCTTTGGTGTAGACTGAACCTGGTCTTGTGTGGCTGTTTTCACTCGGTCGTCACCGTGGACTCTTTTGATGTGCCTGGTTAAAATTGTCTTTTTCCCAAAGGCTTGATCGCAAAACTCGCAAACTTCCGTTTGGACATATCTAAAAACTGACGTGCCAACAAATGGTTACTCTGTTCATCTTTTGACTGAAGTCGAAACAAGCATCTTGAACTCAGGAATTCTGGTTTTCTAGATGCCAATTTTACATTATTTTCTGTCAATTTAATATGGGAACACCCAATGTGACCTTGTAACTGTAATTCATGCTCCACCCCTCGTATATACATTTTATTTTGCGAAATGTAAACTAAACAATCACTCGATTAAAGGAAATCAAGACCTAAAATTCCGTCAGCTTTAATGTTAGCCACAACAGCCGTACATTCAAACTTATATTCCCCTAATTGGATTCTGAAATTTCCTTTTCCTTTCACTTCCAAAGGAGTTCCATCTGCACCAACTATGTTTTGTGCAACTGGTTCCAAACACAAATGCCCAGCTTTCTCTATCTTTTCAAATATTCTATCACCAAGAATTGATAATGTTGCACCGGTGTCAACTAGCAAATTGCATGGAACCATGTCTACTATCCCTTTGATAAACAAACCAGATTCTGTACCGACTGTAGCATTCTTTATAGTGGCTGTATTCGACTTTGTATCATGGCTTTTGTTCTTGATCTGGGTTTCACAATGTTCACCTGCTTTAGATTTAGCAGCTTTCTTTTGAGTCTGTTCTTGGTTTAACTTCATAAAGCAATCTTTGATTTTTTGTCCACGCCTTCCGCAGTAATGGCATTTGAAAGGGAAGCCTTCGACATGCTCTGCATTGGTATCATTCGATTTGTCTGACCCCTTGCTTGCAGACAATTTTGATATTTTATTTTCCAGATCTCTCATAGACTGTTGAATTTGCTGACGAAGCTTCAAAATTTCTTCATTCACACCAATGCTACTCTGTGCAGAAGCCGTATTTATATCTACTGCGTCCTTTGTAGCACCTCGAGCAAATCCGACGTCATGCCTACGTTGACGCTCGGCTCTACAGAACGCTTCTATTTCGACTGCTAATCTTACAGCATCATTCAGAGATTTAGGACGAGACTGTTGAATACGCAGTCGCATGTCAAAATCCGACAGCGCATCAATAAACTGATCTTTGGCAATCATTTCAGTTACATCCCTTGGTGCCGTAGGGCATGCAAGATGAGTCAAGCGACGTATGCTTTCCCCTAGCTCTGGTAATGTCTCTGTCGCTTTTTGGCGTTTTTCCCTTAACATTGCTCGGTACAACTCGGTTTGATTAACAGGTGCAAACCTAGCCTCTAATGTCTCACATAAATCCTCATATGTGTAAACTGTGCCCGTTTTTATATTTCCGAGTATGGTCTGTGCCTGTCCTCTTAAAGATGCTGCCAAGTATAAATTCTTCTGTCGAGGATTCCACAGGTTAATACTACAGCAGGCTTCGAAATGAGCTTTATAGTCTATCCATGAGGAAGTGCCATCAAATGTTGCCGGCTTCATGATAGTTTTACCCATGCTGCTATCTACTAGATTGTTTTCAGGGTTACCAAGTGAGTTAACACTTCGATTAAAGACCTGGTTTGTATGTGGTCTATCATTCCATGCACCATGTCTTGATGTCCAAGTAACACTGGTTGTCGTTGATGTGGCACCGAGACTGTGTGTACTGTGTGGAAAACTACCTGCGAGTAGCGTTTCTGAAAAATTTGCTTGTTCAATTGATCTAGGGCGTAAGTAATCACTATTCGCTTTTTCTAATGTTTCTTGACTCGTTTCCCCTCGATAAACAGAGAAATCTGACTTTGGATATTTTGGATGATCAAAATTCTCCGCTGTGTCTGATTTAACATTTGCACTTGCAGTGTTAGCATACTGAGATGATCTATCATCTATACTAGTATCATATTTTGGTCTTACATCTACCCCGGAATCTGGTATCATAGAAGGTTTAGATGTATATGGCGTAGATCTCAATCTATCCAATGACTCTTTTAGCTTCTCACGTCTAGCATCTATTACGCTGAGATCAGCCCAAAGTTCAGCTTCTTTGTCATTCATTTTCAATTTTCTATTGTCTACACCAATACAGAAATACAAAACACAAAACTATTCTAATTCTTTTATTCTTATCGCTCACTAATTCAAAATTCAGATACACGGTTTCTTTGAACCTGGTACACACTACCCGGTAACACTTCACTTGGTTCAAAGCACCCGGTAACAATATACCTGGTATCTTGTTCTTAATACACCCGGTATATGTTAATTCAAAAACAACAAAAATAAATTTATTAAATCAATGAAATCACTGATATTTGATCCCTGAACCGGCTGCCACCAAAAAGTAACGTGTTTTGTCCTGGGTTCTCAGGGATAATATATGAAATCAATTTTTCTCTAACTCTACCTGAGTTAATAATGATTGTATAATAATTGTCCTCTAATTGGGTAACGTTTAAATCACTATCAATAATCAATGGGGATAATGTATAAGGTGGGCTTTCTGTACTGTGTTTCTATACCCGGTTCCTATTGAGAGAGAGGTACTTGGTGTCTCAATCTTCTTCAGATTTACTACACCAAGCACCCTACTTCAATTCCCTGGGTTTCTTGCCACTAGTTTCTATTTGACCCTACCTCTTAACTCTTCTCTCTTTCTTCTTTCTATTTTCTTTCTTTCTATCACGACGTTTCTACTATGCTGTTCACTGTCGACTCTCCCCGATTCTACAGCACAACTGTTTATATACCCTTGGAGTAGTCCACTCCAAGGGTAGTCAGGTCATTCCATTTCCCCCACCCAAATCTAATTCATCACAACGTTTATTGTAATAAGGCATAATCATTACAATATATATAATTTAATAATGTATAAACTATTCGAGTGTGCCTGCATATGCAAAGTCCATTCGATTTGAAAATGTCCCTAATCTACTAAGTAGTATTTTTAACCGTGTGTCCTCTACTCGATCTTCAACTGTCCGAATCCAATCAAAGCTTTTATTCACCGGATGAAAATAAACTTTTTTAAAACTCGCATATTCTTTCATAAATAAAATTTAATTAAATGAACGAATAAAATCAGCAATGAGTATGCTTTTTAATGAATCGGACTACCATTCAGAAGAGGTTAAACCAATAGTGTGACTATTATTCTTTTACGGCCTGAATGTAAATAAAACTTCAACTTGTTTAAAAATTCATGGGTATACACTGATTTCTTCAATTACTTCCGTGTTAGCAGGCAATGGTTAGTTTTATCGTGCCCGCACCTACCGCAAGCATGTAACATTGTACCACTTTAGCTGCCTTATCTCGATCGCTTTTTAAATACATTTAAACTCACTTTACTTACTACACCCTGCACTTACTACTCTCTCTCTCTCCTCTCTCTCTCTCTCTCTCTCTCTCTCTCTCTCTCTCTCTCTCTCTCTCTCTCTCTCTCTCATAACTCATAAAAAATTCTAATATTTTGTTAGCCAAATGAATTATCACAGAATACAGATACTTAAGATGGGTGTGTTGGAATAAACATGGGTAGTGTAATGCATTAAATTCTCCTTGTATAATATTCATTGATGGCAGTTTTTTTCTTCATTTTACGCTCTTTGATTTATATCAATGGTTTGATGCATCTTTAACCAATATAATTAAAAATGAAAATAATTTAACAAAGAATCAATGAACATTCAAATGTTTGATAACGTATAAACACGAGAAGCCTGTGTCCTAGACTACAGCGATTCGGTTGTCCACTAGCGCGGCATCTCCTCGGCCCGTGTTATGTAAATGTACACTCAACGTGGTGGGTTTAAATTGTTTGCAGTTTGATATATAAATTTTGTTTTCCAACAATAAAAATATTTTATGACGTAGACAAGATCACAAAGAACGCATTTTTTCAATGACAGTCATACTATCTATTTTTTTTTTTAAATTAAGAGACTAAAACAGCATTTCTTCGAAGGAAAAGGTATAATCTTTTTTCGTTTACTTTTTAATATCGTTAAAATCGGAATTCTTTGTGTATGCAGCTACACAAACAAACCCATGTGTGCATAGCAACATGGCGCAAATCTTGTATATTGGATAACGGTAGACCGCTCGCTAGTCCAGCCGCGACCTATTTTCTCAGCCATCGGATACGTAAAATTGTATACACAGCTCGGAATCCAGCTAGATTTTAAATGCGACTCAAATGCATTGCATTGAAGCAGTTCTTTTATCCATGTGTTTTACTAGATAAGAATTAAAATGTTTAAACACTTTCCGTATGTAAGCTGGTACACTGTCTATGGTAGTAGGTAAAGGTATAATCTTTTACTTTTTATTATTTAATATGGTTAAAATCGGAATTTTTGTGTTTGCAGCTACATAAATAAACCCATGTGTGCATTACAGCAAGACTCAAATCTTGTGTATTAGATAACGGTAGACCGCTCGGTAGTCCAGCCGCGACCTATTTCCTCGGCCGCGGGCACAGGATCGGCTATGTTATTGTTCACATAATTACACAGCTCGGAATCCAGCTAGATTTTAAATGCGACTCAAATGCATTGCATTGAAGCAGTTCTTTTATCCATTATTATCCATAATGTAAATTAAAATGTTTAAACACTTGCCGTTTGTAAACTGGTACACTTTATGTCAGTTACATGATAAAAAGTCTAGCTTTTTACACTCATAATACGCAATACCCAAACAAAATATTATTGTTACGACATTAATAAGATCATAATAAACAACTTTTGCAGCGGCAGCCATATCGAAAGTTTAACCGCTTATGAGTTATAAAGTGAAAACTTTTAAGGGTTCTAGGTCCCTAATTTGAGGGGCCAACCCCTACTTCTTGGTGTCAAACAAAAGATCATGTATATAAAAATCTTTCGTCTTCTACATGTCTTAACAAAATATGTGCGAGAAAAGAGATAAACTAAGAAAACCAAGCAAAATTACAACTTTTTTTAAATCTCAATTTTCGAGCCCTCCGAGCTCCGGCGTTTCTTGTGCTAGGCAAATATGAATGCTTTTGTTCAGATTAACAATCTTTTGTCTATCATCCCTGAAATTTTGAAATCGATATCGTTTGTAGTTTATGAGAACACTCCTGGACAAACCAACCCCCTAAAAATCCTTAAAATGCCAATATCTCAAAAACGGAAATGACGTCATCAACCAAAAAAATTTCCGATAAGGTTCAGAATATAGTTGGTAAGATCTAAAAATTTCGTGCAAATCTGTCAAGCCATTTCTGAAATATCGCGTGCACAAAATCGGTAAGAAAAAAAAAGAAGAAGAAGAAAAAGAATCCGAAGAATAACAATAAGGTCTTCCGTTGGAAACGGAAGACCTTAATAACTAGACACGATCTCGTTGCGAGCAACGAGGAGGTCTTCTGTTTGGTTTTTAGAAGGTGAAATGACATCATCGACATTGATTTTCGACAAGAAAACATTATCTGGAAAAAGGAGTGAAGTGCTAATGCTTTTCTGTATCGCTTTTTATAAGTTCTCTTACGTTGCTTTTTTAAATACTTGCATTTCTCCTAACTGAGATAAAAATGATGAAACTTTTTACCTCTGACCCCTAAAATCCCTAATTAGATAACGCATAAGTAAACCATACATTGTTAGAATATATAAGCGTTTTATACCTAATTTTGCTTTTATAACCTTTCACAAAATATCTCTCAGTAAACGGCTACAGATAAAAGACTTTAAAGCCGTCTGGTCCCTTAATTTGAGGGGCCAGCCCCTTTTTCATGATATCAAATAAAAGGTTATTCATTTCGAAACACAGTTTGTTTAACAAGTGTTTATAGCCTTTCACAAAATTTCCCTCAGTTAAGGGCTATAGATAAAAGACTTTAGAGCCCTTTGATCTCCTAATTTTAGGGATCATTCCTTTTTTCTTGATATCAAATGAAAGATCGTTTGATTCTTAACACGTTTTGTTCAAAAAGTGTTTAGAAATGTGTTACCGTTCTTGTGACTATGTGAAAGAACGTTTTAGGGGCCGATCCCTTATCTCCTTTTAGGGGCCGTTTAACGAATTTTTGAAGATTGCATATTGTTAATTACATCATTTTGTATATTACTGCTAATAAATTATGCAATGACATCTATAGCCAAAAAATCATCCATTTTCACAAAATATACTTCTTATGGTACAAAATCCACTCAAAATTACACTTAAATGAGAAATCTGAAAATACCATGTAGTCTTGAAGGTGGCACGGGACAGTTTTTTGATACAATTCATTGTAGCCAGGGGATGCGTGTCTTCGAAACTCTGTAACTAGAATTTCCTCAGTTCCCATTCAGCACAAATACCTTTAACTCACTCTTTATAAGGCCAATCACCACTTTCTGAAGAAAATTACTAGTCAAAACCTGTAACATTTTCTACATACTGGTTTTTATGAGATTTTGACCCTTTCACATTTTGCTAATTTTTCATGATTTTTCAGCTTTTTAGACCTCCCCCAGCTAATTCCCTGCAAAGGGTTGACCTTCCGTACCGTGTGCATGTTACACCATCACATGTCAGAAACTTACCGGTGTATAGGTTACAATGTCCCATCCAGCTTCTTTTCGTGTTATTTTACCTCCCGTCTGTAACTTGCGATTTCACTGTGTAAAGTCAACACAACAGTCATAGCCGCAGGTTTCGCATTTTACTTCTGATTCTCATGTACCTAACATATGGGGCCTACATATCGCATATCAATTTCAACAATTGACATCCCTCTAACTAATGATAATCATTAAAGATCATTTCATGAATTTTAGCAACACTCATAAGCCTTCAAGTACAGCAATTCTTATTTTTACAAAAATCCGAAACTGTCCCTTGCTACCTTAGATCCATTCTCTCACCAGAGGTCGTGCTACACAAGTTTCGCTTACACCTCTGTCAACGCCCGATGTACAAGATTCTTGTACAAACTTAAACGATGGGGAAAATGTAATTAAAATCTATGTAGTTATTCCTTTTATCTATGAATATGATTATAAATAATTTAATTTACATCTTTTATGCCTTTATTTATTTTTATTTCAACGTTACTGGGAGAACTATTTTGCGGAGGTAAAAATCAAAATATGATCACATGATCTAGTTTGACATATGTTTGAAAAATCAGTTTCTGTACGCTACCGATTTATCGATGATTTTACATAAATCAGCAGCAATGTCATCTCCTGTGATGTTTTTAAACGTGTCCTCAAAGTCTTCGCCCGTCGATGACTCCCCTTCAAGCTGATTGTACAGAAGAAACGAATCAACAATGCCATGTGCTCGCCATGCTTGTTTTGATCATGTGACAGACTATTTTTCCGGCGTTGACAGAGGTGTAAGCGAAACTTGTGTAGCACGACCTCTGGTGAGAGAATGCCTTAGATCATGACATCATCTTTATTAAATAACCCGTACGTAAAATGTAATCATATTGAATTAACCTGTACAGTAGCATTTCGTTTGGTATAACCAACACCGTTTTTATACAGTTGTTTATATAATATATACTAATATAGAGTATTATTAAATCACAATATGCTAAACAAGAGTTTAAGTAAAAGGGCTGTTCAACATGCACGTGTGTAATGCCGATTTAAAAATAGAGTAGCCATATGGCCATATTTGAACGGTGGATATAGGGAAGGGGGGGGGGGGTCATCGCAACAAGTTGTTACATATTGTCTATTACGGAACTGTAAGTAATAATTATTATTGAATTATCATCATTACCAAAGAATCATCAGTTTGGATTTAAATACACACATGCATATATTCATATAGCTGGAATATTTACTGGAGGAATTTAATTGCCGTCAAGTCTGTGTGTTCATTCGATAACTATTTTTTAAACACCGATCCAAAGTATAATATAATTATGTAGTTGTTACAAAACATATGTCATAAACGTCATTTGACCCCCTCCCCATAGATCTATGTCAATGGATGAGTTCATTGAATGATTCAAACCTCAGTCGTTGCGTGAATGGTAAAGCAGGACTTTGCGCCATAATATGTCCCATTCATAGTTTTTGCGCGCCGATTAGTGGACGAGTCCAAATTGGGATCATGAGAATACTCCAGAGCACACCGTGTGTACGTAACATCGGCGGGTGGGGGGGGGGGGGCTGCTACCCCCACTTTTTTTGCAGCAGAAACTTTTCTTAACTTTACATAAAAATAGAAATATCGTGAATTTGCCCGCCCCCCTCCACTTTTGTCGGAGCATGTAAAAAAAGAAATTCTAATTGAATTGAATTGGAATTACAATTAGGGATTTCTAACGTGATTTTGAGAATTCACCTTTTTTTCAATTGCTTGCCTGGATGTTTCGGATGAAGCTGCCTCTACACACTTTCAAAAACAATGTTGTATGTGCTTGAATATCCTTTCCTATTTCTTATGGGAAATAAAAACAAATGTCTTTCAGTTGATTTTGCATCTTAATATAACAAATAAAATTTAAAAATTTGACTGCTTTATCTTCCGCTTTCAAGCTTACATGAAATTATTTGATTCCTCGATTAATTAGAATTTATGAAATCATGCGCGGATCTAGAGAGGGGGTCGGGGGGGGGGGGGTCCCGACCCCCCCCCCCCCCTGGAAAATGAAAATTCATTAAATTTACATAGTAAAATTATCGAAAATATGCCTCGGACCCCCCCCCCCCCCCCGGCAAACACAATTATCCTTCGGACCCCCCCCCCCCCCTGGAAAAATTTTCTGGATCCGCGCATGGATATAATTTAATTTCAAGTGATATACATGTACATGCCCTAGATGAAAAAAAAGACTGAAATTTCTTCTTAAATGCACGTTCCGTTTATGAATTTATGATCAGCAAAGAAAATTAAAATTCATTCCTTATAAGATAGCCAAATTGATACATGCATATGCTTTCATTGAATAATTTTGTTTAGCCAGGCAAGCTTTTTGGAAAGCTATCACTTGTAGTATATAACGGGATGTTTTGCACGTAAACATGTAATGTCCTCCTGATCTGATTCGCTCTCAGATGGTTCGCCCCGTGATGTTCCACATTATGTTTATGAAACATATACATGTAAATGTAAAGTAAATAGACCACGATATTTATGAAATTAATATCCTTAAGAGTTTTTGTTCGATATAAAACATTATTGGAAGTACATGTCATAACACATTAATTTTACTAATATTATCATTAATGAAACAGTAATACAATAGATAATTGAAGTACCTATTACTTATTATCTAATATAACACCATAATTTATTCATATAATTGATTAAAAACCACTTATCTCATTATGAATTAACAATGACTATTACATGTAGCTTGTACATGTACAAGTCAACACCGTCTAAATTAGCGGGAGACTTGAGCATGCAGATAATGGCGAGACAAGTGATAATTATGAGACCAAGGGTAATATTTATATCATTTGGCCGTTAAATCTAATAAAAATTAGTGAGTAAGTGTAACAAAGTTCATAGAAATGGTTTCTTTGTTTTAAAATGTTAAATTCAGTTGTTGATATATAAAGAAGAATTGAATGACATTATGTGTCCTCTACTCGCTAGCTCCCCTTCTGCCCGAATCTAGAGCTAACAAAACTTATGTACACCGAATATATTAAACAATTATTCTAACAGAATAATAATGAATGAAATCATAAATGAGTTTTCTTTTTAATGAATCGCGCGACCATTCAGAAAAGGTTAAACCGATAGTGCATGTGACCGCTATTATTTTACGGCCTGAATCTAAACAAATCTTGTTTAGAAAATCATGTGTATATTACACCACTGGTTTCTTAAATTCTTCGGTGTTATTGGGCATCGATTAGTTTTATCGTGTTAGCACCTACCGCACACATGTATTATTGTAACATTTAAACTGCCTTATCTTGAACGCTTTTAAATTTTATTTTCAAAAATCGCTTTACTCCCTACACATTGCTTAACTCTCTCTCTCTCTCTCTCTCTCTCTCTCTCTCTCTCTCTCTCTCTCTCTCTCTCTCTCTCTCTCTCTCATAACTCAAAAAGAAAAGAACTCTAATATTTTGTTATGCAAATTAATCTTCACAGATTACAGACAAAAAAGATAAGTTGGATCAGGCATGGTGTGAATATATTTTACATTTGTTGAAGTGTGTAGTGTGAATGAACTAAATTCTGTAGCAAAATGTCAGAAATAGACACGGATAAATGTATTTATTTTTCAACTCGTACGATTGTTTGTAAAAAGTAGTATTATATTGGTGACTTTTTTAACACACTATCATTTGATTCAGTGTTAAATCAAAGGTTAGATGCATGATCTTTAACCAATATGATTAAAAACAATTATTTTACACAAAGAATCAATGGACATTTACATGTGTCATCACACAGAAGAAGCCTGTGTCTTAGACTACCGTAGATAGCTTGTCCGCTAGCGCGGCATCTCCTCGGCCACATGTGCGAGGGATGTTTTATGTAAGTGTATACACAACGTGGTTGGTTTAAAACGTTTGCAATTTAACAAATTAATTTTATTTTCCAACAATAAAACTATTTTATAACATATAGACAAGATCACAAAGAACACCTTTTCCAATGACAGTTATACTACCTACCATTTTTTAATAAGGAAGCTAAACAGCATAACTTCGTAAGTTAAGGTTAAATTTTTTCTACACTTTATTATATCGTTAAAATCGGAATTCTTTGTGTTTGCATCTAAATAAATAAACCCATGCAACACAGCAAGGCGCAAATCTTGTGTATTAGATAACAGCAGACCGCTAGCTAGTCCAGTCGCGACCTATTTTCTCGGCCGCGGGCGAGTTATCGGATGCGTAATTGTTCACATACATGTACACAGCTCGGAATCCAGCTAGATTTTAATGTTGTGCAGTATACGAATGTATTGCATAGACGTATTTTCTTTATCCGTAATGTATTTCACTAGAATTTAAACATATAGTATCTCTTTCCGTATGTAAGCTGGTAACTGTCTGTGGTAGCCTTATGTCAGTTATACGCATAAAGACCTCGTTTACTATGCTAACGAGAACAGATACATGGTAACAGTTCTAGCTTTTACACTCATATTACGCAATACCCGAATAAAATATTATTGACACGACATTGATAAGATCATAATGAGCAACTTTTCCAGCGACAGCCATATCGAAATCTGAACCGCTTTTGAGTTATAGAGCGAAAACTTTCAAGGGCTCTAGGCTCCTAATTTGAAGGTCCAGCTCAATTTGCTTGATGTCAAATGAGAGATCTTGATTTTATAAAAAAAATTTGTTCTATATGTTTTAACAAAATACTATCGAGAAAATAGATATATAACGAAAACCAGGAAAAATTATGACGCTTTTTTAACCTTAATTTTTGAGCTAGGGCGAGCTTCGGCGCTATTGGTCAGAGAACAACATAAATACCACATGTCAGATCTACAACCTTTCGTCTACAATTCCTGAAATTTTGAACTCAATATCTTAAATCGTTTAGGAGTTTACCCCTTGACAAACCGACCCTCTGAAAATCGTTAAATTGTATATATCTCAAATCCGGAAGTGACGTCATCATTAAAAAAAATTTGCAATAAGGTTCAGATCATTGTCTATCAGATCTGAAAGAAGTTTCATGTAAATCGGCCATGTAGTTTTGGAGAAATCGCGTGCACAAAATTTGCAAGAAAAAAAATAATAGGGAAAAATAAACCGAACGAAAACAATAAGGTCTTCCGTTGGAAAACGGAAGACCTTAATAACTAGACACGATCTCGTTGCGAGCAACGAGGAGGTCTTCCGTCCGATTTTTAGGAGATGATAAGACATCATCGACTTTGATTTTCGACAACAAAACATGATCTGGAAATAGAAGTTGAGTACTAATGCTTTCCTGTAATGCTTTTTATAAGTTCTCTTACGTTGCATTTTTAAATACTTGCATTTCTTCCAACTGAGATAGAAAAGATTAATTTTTTTAAATATGGCCCCTAAAAACCCTAATCAGGTAACGCATGAGAAAATCATTATAATGTAAGGATATATAAACGTATTATGCCTTATTATTCTTTTATAACTATAACAAAATATCTCTCAGTAAACGACTATAGATAAAATGATTGAGACCCATCTGGATCCCTAATTTGAGGGGTCAGCCCCTTTTCCGTGATATCAAATGGAAGGTAATTTAATTCTAAACACATTTTGTTCAATAACTAGTGTTTAGAAATTCGTTACCGTTCCTGAGATTTATGCGAAAGAGCATTTTAGGGGTCGATCCCTTATCTCCTTATAGGGGCCGTTTAACGAAATTTTAAAGGTTGCATATTGTTAAGTACATCATTTTGAGCATCTTGTCTTCTGTGCTGCATTTCAAACTATTTTTCCTTTCTGAGATATGGATGATCAGAATTTTGGACGTTTGACCCCTAAAACCCCCTAATTACGTAACACATGATAAAATCATTACATTGCTTGGATACATAACTGTAATATAAACATATTTGCTTCTATAACCTTACACAAAATATCACTCAGTAAAGGGCTACAGATAAAAGACTTTAGAGCCCTCTGTCCCCTAATTTTAGGGGTCAGTCCCTTTTTTGTGATATGAAATGAAATGTTATTTTATTCTTAACACATTTTGTTCAACAATTGTTTAGAAATTCTTTACCGTTCTTGAGATATATGGGAAAGAGCATGTTAGGGGCCGATCCCTTATCTTCTTATAGGGCCGTTTAAAGAAATTTTGAAGGTTGCATATTGTTAAGTACTTCATTATGAGCATCTTTTCTTCCATACAACATTTCAAAATATTTTTTTTTTCTGAGATATGGGTGATCAGAATTTTGGACGTTTGACCCCTAAAAACCCCTAATTACGTAACACATGATAAAATCATTACATTGCTTGGATACATAACTCAAAATTTGACATTTTATATACCTCACGTGATTTTGAATGACAACAGTTGTGAATGGAATTGGAGATCATTTTGAAGAAATAAACAGGTAGTGAAAATAATTCATGCACAGGATCATACATATGCCAAATAAAGTGTCTTTCACATGTAAATCTTAATGTTAAAGCTGATTGGTCCGATTTTTAATAAAATTTTTGTACGCTTTTAAACGATGGTTATGCTAAGTATGTGTGTAATAATCTACGTTGCTGTAGTTTTCCCGGTCAATTAAGCCATATTTCAATGAAAAAATGATGTACATGTTGAAAGTTGTTGAATCCGGATGTTGTGCATTTCGGCATGCTGTCCAATCAGGCTACATTATTCAGCCCATTGACATTTTACTATCATTTTTGTTTAAAAAGTGTTGTGCAATCCGGATCTTGTCTATTCTCTAAACCGGTCGCGATGAAATAAATACCCCGACTGCTTATAATGTAGTGAGACTTATCTCCCTTAGTCCGGCCACTTATCGATTGATCGACCTTCTGCGAGATAATTAATCATGCTCAAGTATCGACCAATTTTCCTGTCGTTGCTATCGATTTAAACAACTGTGAATATAGATCAAAACTAGCAACTCATTCCAGTTTATACCGTTAAAAAATTCTTATTATAAATAAATACGCATTTTTTGCCAAAATTAGATTATAGTTTACCGCATTTTTTTCTGGCCGTGATTCAGGATACCGCGAGAGTAAGATTACCGATATCGTTTGTTATCCCCGTTGTATGGCTACACTTACAGAGTTACATATTATTCTGTCAAAATGCTCCAATCTTTATAAAATTCTCGTCTATATAAATATTTATCCATTGTTCCCTGCATCAAAACAGTTCTAGCGCCATTACGTATTCAGCCACCTGTTGACTTGTTAATGTTTGTTTACCAATTTCCGGTTAAGCATGATCTTTTCAGGTTAATCGGATGTTTGAAAATATATCAATTACGATGATTTGATTGAAAAAGTATTTCCATCGTATGTATTCCGTTATGGATTTATTGTTTTCCAAAAAAAAAATGAAAATGAAAATTGGTTCCGTAATCACGATCGATGAGGTTTAATATATATATTTCAAAAGAATTGTAAATTTTGCAAGAATACACGATCAAGATCTACTGCATTAAATACTAATATTAATTTGCAACAATGTCCTCCAAACCGGATGTTGCCTAATCTGGCCAAATTTTTCAGAACCACCCTCCGCCGGATTAGACAAAGTTTTTACTGTGTACAATGTACAAAATTTATTTACAAAATAAAGGACAGAAGAGGGTTTCGCGTTATTTTATTCTTTATTCGATAGCCAATAACGTTAATAACAGTTGTCTTTGTTCTCTTTTCCTTATATAAAGTCGTGTAAGTCCTTATTTGACGAGGGAGACAGCTGGTTTTGCTATCTACTTTTCTCCCGAGTCCCCGTTTTGTCTGTCTGTTTGAAGTCCTTGTTAAAGTTAGGGTTGGGAGATTTTAAGTACCGTTTGTTCTTATTTTGTTATAATTAATTTATAAAGGGTTGTTAATCTTGGTTTTCATTTACTTTGAGTTTGGATTATTATATCTGGTTTATCTATATTGAGAGTAAAGTCGTTTTCGTACCGTATTCAGAAATTAGTAAAGTTTAATTCTTAATGTAGAGGTCAAATTCAGTCTCAAAACAAAAATAAACACAACGCGAAGTACTGATAAAAATCCTAAATATAATACACGGAACTGACCTGCTACATTATTTAATGTGATAGGAAAGGAGGAATGAGCATATAAATACAATGAAAATATATGGCTGGACCGGGAATCGAACCCGGGACCCTTGCAACTCTAGTCAGGAGCTCTACCACTGAACTACCCAGTCAGATATCACAATCCATATAGCCTCAACTACTACATTCCTCCCTCCTTAAATGATCTTCGCACTCGAAGATCACCCCAGGCTCCTCCCCTCGCAGGAGTTAACAAATAAAATATACAGCATGACTATTTAACAAAACAAAAATAAAGCAGTGTACATTTGTTCAGAAATAGTTTTGAAGTTTACGTTGTTTAAAATCGATGCAAAACGGTTGAATAAACCCAATCATTCGGAGGACGAAACCAAACGGTTATCTTTTCTAAACATTCCCATGATGTATTTTTTTTGGGGGGGGGGGGGTTGTATGCCCCGAAAATTATTTACTTTAAATATTTCTAACTTTAAAAGGAGATCAATTCCGTGTAAATAGGCGAACGTCTATAACTTTGTAAGATCATTCATTTAGTTTGCATGGAAAATTATTTGATACTGTAATCGCCCAAAAATCGGAACATGCAGCTTAAAAAAATTAATCCACTTGGTATACCTCGAAACGTTAGTTCAAATCAGGCACCAAACAATCAAGGGAAATGGAAATATTCGGCGGATCTAAATGTTAAAATATTCTTATGATAAAATGTTGTATTTATGGCAAACGTAGATTTATTATTTTTGATCTCCTACAAGATATAATCGCACTTGTGTTTTGTATTCATCTTTTTTTTAAACTCTTTGTAGCCAAATCTGTCAAAATTCTTGGTCGTTTCACCCTCTTGTTGTAAACCACGCTGGAATGTTCACAATCGATGCGCTGTTGAACGGAAGAACTTACTGCATTGGCCGTCTAAAATTAATTTTTTTAGAGTCGGACTACCATTCAGAAGAGGTTAAACCAATAGTGTGACCATCATTCTTTTACGGCCTGAATGTTAATAAAACTTGTTTAAAAATTCATGGGTATATTAAGAAATAATCACTGATTCCTTCAATTCCTTCCGTATTAGCGGACAATGGTTAGGTTTATCGTGCCCGCACGTACCGCAAGCATGTAACATTGTACCACTTAAACTGCCTTATTTCGTACGCTTTTTAAATATATTTCAACTCACTTTACTTACTACACCCTGCTTAATTCATGCACTCTCCTCTCTCTCACTCTCTCTCGCTCTCTCTCTCTCTCTCTCTCTCTCTCTCTCTCTCTCTCTGTCTCTGTCTGTCTGTCTGTCTGTCTCTCTCTAATAACTCATAAAAAAAACCTTCTAATATTTTGTTAGCCAAATGAATTATCACAGATTACATATACTTAAGATGTGTGTGTTGGAATAATCATGTTGTGAATATCGCCTATATTTTGTTGAAATGGGTAGTGTATTGCATTAAATTCTCAGCAGCAAAATGTCAGAAATAGACACAGGCGAATGTATTTACATTTCAACTCGTACGACTGTAAAACGTATTGTATTCATTGATGACATTTTTTTTTTTAAATTTTATGCATTATGATTTAAATCAATGTTTTGGTGCATCTTTAACCAATATAAATGAAAATGAAAATAATTTAACAAAGAATCAATGAACATTCAAATGTGTGATAACGTAGAAACACGACAGGCCTGTGTCTTAAACTACAGCGAATCGTTTGTCCACTAGCGCGGCATCTCCTCTGCCCTGTGCGAATGTTGTGTTATGTAAATGTACACTCAACGTGGTGGGTTTAAAATGTTTGCAGTTTGATAACTGAATTTTATTTTCCAACAATAAAACTATTCTATGACATAGACAAGATCACAAAGAACACCTTTTTTCAATGACAGTCATATACTATCTATTTTTTTTTAAATTACTAGACTAAAACAGCATTACTTCGTAGTTAAAAATATAATTTTTTTTTATTTACTCTTTAATATCGTTAAAATCAGAATTCATTACAGCAAGACGCAAATCTTGTGTATTGGATAACGGCAGACCGCTCGCTAGTCCAGCCGCGACCTATTTCCTCGGCCGCGGGCAGGGGATCGGATACGTAATTGATCACATACACAGCTCGGAATCCAGCTAGATTTTAAATGCGACTCAAATGCATTGCATAGATCTTTTATCCATTTATAGTGTGTTTCACTAGAAAAGAATTAAAATGTTTAAACACTTTCCGTATGTAAGCTGGTACACTATCTAATGTAGTAGGTATTAAAGGTATAATTTTTTTTATTTACTCTTTAATATCGTTAAAATCGGAAATCTTTGCGTTTGCAGCTACATAAATAAACCCATGTGTGCAATACAGCAAGACGCAAATCTTGTGTATTGGGTAACGGCAGACCGCCCGCTAGTCCAGCCGCGACCTATTTCCTCGGCCGCGGGCAAGGGATCGGATACGTAATTGTTCACATACACAGCTCGGAATCAAGCTAGATTTTAAATGCGACTCAAATGCATTGCAAGAAGCAGTTCTTTTATCAATTATTATAATGTGTTTCACTAGAAAAGAATTAAAATGTTTAAACACTTTCCGTATGTAAGCGTGCACACTGTCTATTGTAGCTTTATGTCAGTTATACGCACAAATACTCCGTTTAGTTGCCAAATGAAAACAAATACATGGTAACAAGTCTAGCTTTTTTCACTCATATTACGCAATAACCGAACAAAATATTATTGTAACGACATTAATAAGATCATAATGAACAACTTCTGCAGCGACAGCCATATCGAAATCTTAACCGCTTTTGAGTTATAAAGTGAAAACTTTTAAGGGTTCTAGGCCCCTAATTTGAGGGGCCATCCCCTTTTCCTTAATGTCAAACAAAACATCTTGTAAATATAAATTTTTTTTCTTCTACATGTTTTAACAAAATATTTGTGAGAAAAAAGATAAACTAAGAAAACCATGCAAAATCACAACGATTTTTTTATCTCATTTTTCGAGCCCTACCGAGCTTCGGCGCCTTTTGTGCCTGAAAATCATTAATGCCTTAATACATATCTACAATCTTTTGTCTATCATTCCTGAAATTTTGAACTCAATACCTTTTATAGTTTTTGAGAACACTCTTGGACAAGCCGACACTCTGAAAATGAAGAAAACGGCGATATCTAAAAAACGGAAATGACGTCATCAACCAAAAAAATTTCCGATAAGGTTTAGACTAATATCAATAAGATCTGAAAATTTTATTAAAATCGATCAATCAGTTTTTGAGTAATCGCTGACACAAAATCGGTAAGAAAAAAAAAGGAGAAGAATGAGAAAAAAACCCCGAAGAAAAACAATAAGGTCTTCCGTTGGAAACGGAAGACCTTAATAATAGGGAAAAAGAAACCGAACGAAAACAATAAGGTTTTTCGTTGGAAACGGAAGACCTTAATAATAAGAATAAAAAGAAACCGTAGAAAAACAATAAGGTCTTCCGTTGGAAACGGAAGACCCTAATAATAATAATAGGGGAAAAGAAACAAAGCAAAGAAACGGAAGACCTTAATAAATTTGATGCATTGACATTCTATGGATGGAGTAAATATATTTACATAAAAATATTATGAATCGAAAACAAATGCATGATCCAGTATTTTGGATGATTGCTTAATTTATTTAGCCTGCTTCTCCAATAAATAATTTGTATTATAAATGTTATTTTTAGAGATTGGAGACGATGGGTGGCAGATGAAATTGGAAGAAATTTGAGGAAAAAAGGAGAACCGGTCTGCTCTGATGCATGGGTTGGAATTAAGAATATCTGTCAGAAAACAGTAAAAGACTTAAATGCTATTTTGATTGAGCTTCAGGAAGTCCAAACTTGTGTTCTCCCAGTCGATCAAAACAAACGTAAGTATTCAATATGTACTTGTTTACCATGCACGTAATAAGACAAAACGAACGTATTGTTCTTTTAAACATACTCATGACATTGAAAATAACTTGCATTAGACTCCTGGTTAATTCTAAGCACCTTCTTTCTTTGATGATCGAAGAAATACGGCACGTTTTTTAACCCCAAAGAAACCTATTGAACTCCATGACACATGTACCCTAAGGAACCCCCAGAAACACCAATGATACTCCAATGATACAAATAATACCCAATGATACCCCAGGAGACTTGATGAAATCCCACGAACACCAAGAGGTGTATTTGATTGTTATATTGGTGCTTATGTATTATATGGGAATTCAGCTTTTATTGTTAAAAAATCAAGACGCCCTTGGGCAATAAGGTCACTATTGGTCTGCTTTAAACAAATTCTATTATTCCTATGTTAAATTCTGATTGACAGTCCATTGCGAATATAAGTAATTATGACTTTATTGATATCAGCTTCCATGTAAGATATGGTTATTAATGACAATGTTTTCATTTTAAATGAGATTATTAAAAGTTTTACCCCTCTATAACATAATATAAACAACTGCTATCACCATTTGTGGCATCAATTTACCTATGGGCGGTGTCAAAACATAAACAAAATTTAACATTCACTAATAATATTGGATTCGATTTTCTAATCCGATTCGCTTGTGACTAAAATCGTTCCGTGACCACCATATCGAAGGTTAAAAGCAAAGTCTGAAAGTCGATTGAAAATCTGAAGTGCAGCTGATTTACAATTGACTCTTTGTTTAGAATTGTGACGTCACAATTAATTTTCTCGGTACAATATTAAAATTGAAAAGGTTTTATCATTTGAAAATCGATTGTTAAATCATATTGTATGACTTCTTCAACAATGGACTCTAATTTGAACTAGAATGTAAAATCTCTTCGTTTGTCCGCACCATTAATAAACTGTCTATTACCGTTTTAGGTTAAGATCTAGTATGATAAATTATTAATGGTGTAACTGAAAGATCCATCATGATATCATTTATTATTGTTCACACTTGTTTTTACACTTTACAAATAATTTAATAACTTAATATATTTTTAGAGGCATCTATGTATTCATCACATATGCATATGAATCAATATGAAATGTGTTTAGGCCGAATTTAGTGTCATTGGGTGTCCTTAGGAATATTTGTGAATATCCTTTGTTTTTTGTACATTAAAAATCCTACACATTGTACTACTAATGATGTATATTTATAAATTAACTTTAAAAAAGAAGAATATCTGGGCTATTCTTTGAGTTAACTTAGAGTTTGATCTTTGTACAGATGTTTTGTCATATCATTTTGTGCATCGCAATGCTTTTGTTTTACTTTCAATCATTTGTGCTTTGATCAGAAGTAGGTTTCTAATAAACTGTAATTATATGCTTCATTTTCATATGTAAATCAACCCTTTAGAAAACAACAAAAGAAATTCGTTGCCCTTCACATACAGGGTAAACCATTAACTAAGTTAAAAACTTTAAATATATATTGTTATTTAAGTTTTGTACAGAATAAGTCAATTGTCCGTTCTCCACAAATGTGTTAATGTACACATGCTTATTCACCAGATTTATATAAATTAAGTTCAGACAACACGTTCCTCGAAAATTCTCAAAACTCCTCAATATTTATTTTTCAAATTTTCAACGGCCTGATAATATACAAAATAAAATTATTTTTATCTATTATCATATTAAAAATGATTAAAATATTATATATATATATATATATATATATATATATATATATATATATATATATATATATATATATATATATAAGTTTTATAGCCAATTTAATATTATACAAAATTTTTCCGGATTGAGTTTGTATTTTAGAATATTCCGGATTTCCGGATTCGGTTTTGTTATTAGGATTTTTCGCGGGGCACGAGCTCCTAGTCCCTGTGCTGAATACCATTTACTATGTTCATTTCTACGAGAGAAAACTTCTAAGTTGGTAAGTTTAACATGAAATTTACTTGTGTATTGTTTTTGTGCAGAAAGTTATGTATAAACGATAGGTATAAAGATAGGTATAAATGTGTAAACAGGTGTTTAACTGTGAAGATGTATTTTTAGTAACATGTTAGAAAGTTGGCACGAGTGATATATCTATTAAAGAATGGGTATATAAATTTAAGATACATGTATCATAGTAGCATGTTTCTAGTATATGGTAATATCTGAAGTTAAGGTTTGTTGTTTGCATGCGAGATTTTATGCACTCTACCATAGGCATACATATATGGTCATTCATTTAAAATTGTGTGATTTGCTAGTAGTACGATTTTCATTATTTTTGCTAATTTACTAGAGCATAAGTGAAAATATTGTTTACTAGAACACAGGGCATCTATTTACTAGAGTGATATTTGTCATATGCTGAGTGTGATATGTTTGTTTATTCATAGTATCAAAACGTATGTATTTTTTCTTTGTATTTTGCAGTTAATCACATCGTCACGTCACATCATGTCATAAATTACCATGCTAGCTTTTCAATGATTGAATAAAGATGTGCATTAGCAACAAGTGAGCTCTTCATTGATGGTAGTCAGTACAATAAGTTTTAAGTAGACGTTAACACAATACTCTATACTCTACTTCACGGATTAAATGAGAGAAATAGAGTATTGTGTTATCGTCTACTGAAAACTTTTATCTATATCGTTTATACCAACAAATTTTATATCAGCAATTCTTGTATATTTTCAATAAGATTATATAGGAAATTACATACTCTAGTATGTTGTACAAATGCCTGGTAAGGTACCCTAAATATTTGCAAGAAAACCTGTCAAAGTAACAAATTCCTGGAAAAAAATATATAAAATTGAGAACGGGTCGTATGACCTTAAGGTGAAATAACATAATTGAAAAGTCATTGGATACCCTCTTGGAGGACTGATTATTTTAAAAGCCATAAAAAAGTTTGTGTTGTGTATTGAATCCACAATTTATAAGTAACATTTCGTTTTTCATCTTTACACTTGATACGCAACATCACTTTTTGCTTTTTTTTGTGTTTTCCACCCCAATGCCCCAAAATGCACGTTTCCGTTAAAACAAACTCTCATGATACTTAAGAATTTCCCAGATATATATTTGAAAAGATTTATGATTTGATACGCAGTACAGTTAAGGCGGCCAATAAAAATATCGGAGAATTTTTGTGATGAAAATACGTACACTTTAGTTCAATTGGCATGTCCTTTTTTAAAATCAAAATCAGTCGCTCAAATGCAATATATTTCAGAAATATATATATATATATATATATATATATATATATATATATATATATATATATATATATATATATATATATATATATATATATATATATATATATATATATATAACATTACAATAGTTTATGTTCATAGTGGTCACGTGATATGGCAGTCGCATGGTACAAGCGGATGTATTTGTGGTTTTGAGGTCATTTAAAAAATTCAAAATTGCAAGGGCATAATCATGTCAAAATTCACAACTGAATTATAAAATGAATTGATGTTATATCGTAGATTTTGAAAAATGATGCAAACTTATTAAGATAAGATTATTTGTTAGTAGAAAACGTAATTTATAGTGCATATGTTGAATAATTTTGAAGGTCACGGTGTTATTTTCATTAAAAAAATAATTAATTTGTAAGATTTTACAAGGATCTTAGAAGTTTTTAAATTACATAGCATATTTCAAATTCACACGTAAAAGTTTATCATGATCATGTAAGTGTAAGCCCTTGCAATTAATTGATTTATTTAGGTACCAATCTTTAAGATGTACGATATTGTATACAAAAACGAGGTTGCCTCTTTATACGATGCATACTTATACCAAAATAAAAATAAGACTTGAAAGGTAGCATTCTACTAATAATAATATTAAACAAAATATTCAATTATAATTTTCCGTTAATCTATGACATTTATTTTTCTTCGCTAAAAAACTGCATGATAGCCTTCAATGACTTAACTTAATGCGTCATGTTGAAGCATATGACGTCATATTTTGTAGTACAACGAGTACAGCGAGAACGACATCTCGCTTATTTATCAGTGTGTACGATATAACGGACATCGAAATTGTAAGAAATAGCATTTGTTGTTTTCAGTTAAAAGATCATTATAAATTAATTTTGCTAATAAATAAATTAGTAAGTACTTTCGAGGTTTGTAATATACTGTGATGTCATAATGCACATTTCCCGTACTTTTTGTCTGAACGGAATTTATTGACAGCCTTAACTGTGCTGCGTATGCTTTTTATAAAGCTATGTTAAGGTCATTGCATTAGGATTTGATGTCATTTGAGTATCTTTGGGTTTCTTAGTGTATCTTATGGTTCTCTGAGGGTATAAAAGGGTTTCTAAGGGTTTCATTGGGGTTTGTAGGGTAATTTGGTTCCCCTAGTGAGTCTCTTTAGTGTTCCCTGATGTTCATAAGGGTGTTTAATTAACACCCTCGGGTATCATGGGGTATTAATTTGTATCATAGGGGTAGCTTTGGAATCCCTTTGGAGTTTTAGGTGTATCCTTAGAGTTACATGGGGTTTCTTAAGGTTAATAGACGCACCCGATAATATGTTGTTTCACATTTATAATACACATTGTTTTAAACTAACAGAAGTCGAAGAATGGTTGAAAAGAGACGTCATACTAGACAAATCTGTTTTTAAAATGCATCCATCTATAAAAAAATACATCACTGGATATAAAGATCGTGATGATAAAAAACAAGTTGTAAAAGTTTATCTTCACGGTGATGATAAAGAGGCAGAAAACTTCTTTAAAGAATGTTGCCATGTATCTGAGGACACACATTTTGAATTTGTTAATGTTGAAAGATCGAAAGGAAAAAGTAAAGAAGTCAATGAATTAAAACAACGAGAGAGGGAAGCCCCTGCAGTTGACAATTCAACCAGAAAGCAACTGAAACAAATCATTCAAGAATACGGTGATAAAATTTATGCAAGACATTCAAACGTTGTCGGTATTCGAATTGGTAAAGCCAGAAGGGTCGGAGATACAATACATGAAGAACCTTGTCTTGTTTTGTACTGCTTAGACAAATTTCTAATTCCTTTTGGTGAAAAACCTTTACCAGAAGCAATTGCAGGCTGGCGTTGCGACATACGGGAAGACTTTGTTAGATTTGGAATATGTCCCAATAGATGTCTTGCCTCGAAGCAAAACCTTCCTGACCCTGGTTGTAGCATTGGAGTACCGTCAGATGATTCCTCAGGTTCTGTTGGATTCTTGGTTGAATCAAAATATCCACCAAACACATTTGAATTTGGATTTCTAACAGCTTCACATGTTGCTGTAAAACGTTTTGAACAATTGTATCACGATGGAAAGCTTCTTTCAATGCATTCTCTTAAACTTAATGACCATTTCATAGTGCACCCATCATGGATAGACAATGAACATATTGACCATAAAGTCGGGAAAGTTGTCGAGTCATTTTGCGGAAACTATGGTTTATATAAAATAGGACTGGATTTTGCAGTGATAGCAAGCAACCATTGCAGAAATGGAGGTAAATTCGTCGTATGATTTATATAATTGAAATACTAAAAATTGATTTAAATATGTGTCTTAAATTTCTCAAGTAAACATGTAATCGTAGATAGTAGCTCTATAAAGAGAGTTGTGATATTACGTTTATATCTTGGTTAATGTCATTTTCCTAACTTTGTACAACTTATGGACAGTTCGAAACATTATTATTGCAACGGATTTACTAAAAATAAAATACAACAAGGTCTTACCTAAACGATTTACAACAGTTGTAAAATTGAACAATTTTATATATTAAGTTCCCTGTTATTGAGAAGTTTTAAAACTGCTTTGTCGGATATTTAGCTGGATTGTAGTACTAAATTAAGCTCCGTAAACATCTTTTTATAAATTAGTTAATTAAACACACAAAATTGATATCGGATTTGAACGTTTGTTGTTAAAAAGTATTGTTTATGTTGGATGACACCAATAATATCAATTAAAGAAAACAAAATTGTGCAAGCGAGATTGCAGTGTTAACTTAAAGAAATATACGGTCTCGAATCAGACGTTTTATATAGAAGGAATTGTTTTTTATCTTATAAAATACATGTATTTTTTCAATTCACCAGATTACGTTTCGTTATGTAAAATTCCCATTTACTATACCTCATTGTTACATGTATATATTTATTGCATAATGGTGAGGGAGATACGAAGATTTATTTTCCCAAGAAAAATCACATTTGCGGATTACAATGCCATAGGAAAAATCGATTTTTCTGGAGGAATAAATCTTCATGTCTCCTTCACCATCATGAAATATTTTTTTCATTGTATCAACAACGTAAAATAATACAAAATCCGTCGAGGTCGAATACTTTTTCAATTTTTAAAAAGAAAAAATAAATAATTAAATAATAATAATAAATAAATAAATAAATAAATAAATAAATAAATAAATAAATAAATAAATAAATAAAAATGTGAATGTTTGTTTTTAATGGATTTATCTCTTTCCTTTCATAAATTGAAATTATAAATAGTTGAATCGTTTTTCCGATTAAAAAAAAAATAAAATTTTGAAAAATTAGGATTTTGATCACAATTGTTTACATTATACATGTATGTTTATCTCCTTTTTTTATAGCATTGAAATAAAAAAATTCCGAGGTTTCTGAAGAGGTATAATATTATACATTTATTGGATGATAGTGGGGGTAATATGAAAATTATTTTAACCCAAGAAAAAATTCATATTTCCATAGGGCTTTATCCGTGGAAAATTTGATCTTTCTGGGGGAATAAATCTTCATTTCTCGAACATTCATGAAAGAAATGTTTTATTATACCAAACAACATATGACTTTACAAAATACGTCAATTTATTGTATCTCGATTCTTAAAAAACTTCGAATTATAGATAGTGAATTGTCAATACCATTGGTATTAATTATTAAATAATGTAATACATGTTGTGAGGGTCGTGGCAATTGTATTTTGGACATTAAACAATCTGAAAAAAATAAAATATCTGTAAATATTTGGTCAAAAAAGTAAGTAACGTTATCTCACGTTCAGTGTTCTCCTTACTATAAACTAAAAAAAAACACAGTAAAAAATGAAAACTCTGAAAAACTAACTTATGCTTTTCGACAAAATGTGAGCAAATAAGATGTTAAGTGTTACAGTGTCATTTTGAATAGTAAGACGAAAGGCACAATAGACTATAAGCATGATATAAAGATGGAGTATTTCTATAAACTGTGCGTGCGTCATCTTGGCGTCATGTTTGAACGTTACCGTGCTCCGTTGTGAAAAAACATTTTGTTTTTAAAATGGGGTAACAAAATTATCGTTTTATCAAATGGACTGGAACTTCGCATATCAATTAAAAAAAATGTTGGTGCATAGATTGATCTGTGTGTTATGATTTTCATGAAAAATATGTGATAGACAGCCACATTGTCTTCGTATTTTCTGATTGACCCTCGTAGTAAAGATAAAAATTTAAATATTCAAGGCGTTTTACCTTTATAATAGATGAAAACAATTACATTTTATTTGTTTGGTTTTTTTCTTTTGGTATTTTTATGTTTTTGTTGTTGATGTAATGAGTATAATTAGCAAGTTATTGCATAATTGTGGGTAAAATGCAAATTAGTAAGAAACATATTATGTTTTAAATTCACCGTTACTGCAAACCTACCTTTATGTTTTTATATATTGTTCAAAAATTACATTTGTGTTTCTGAATTATTAGCAGGAAAAGAGACATTAACAGTTGCTACGGAAGACGATTTGAACTTTGAGGGGGACATGGTGACCAAGACAGGAAGAACAACAGGAACAACATATGGATATCTTATAGACGACAGTCTTACAGTTAAAGTAGATAGATCGTTTTTATCAAGAGGGTATTTTGCTTTCTTCAATTGTTATGCTATTAAAGACAACACTGACGATCAACCATTTTTTCTGGAAGGAGATTCTGGTTCTGGTGTTTACATAATGGAAAACGGAAAACCATCGAAGCCGTTAGGAATTGCATTTGCTTATTTGGATTCACAAACGGCTGTTTGTAATATTGGTATGATTGTCGATAAACTTGATCTGCAAATAGTCAGGTATCTTGAAAACAAAGAGAACTTCAAAATGTTTGAGGCATTGAAAATACCCGATGAAAAAACCGAAGAAAAATCGGAAAAACCGATGGATGTGTCCTAGATGTTTATGTACGTATGTATGCAGAACAGAGTTAAACTATTATTAACGTTTAATTATCTTTGTGTGGTTGGACCAATAGCTAACAAGGGTGTTTCATTTTGTCAGGAACTGTTGATGAAAAATTATGAACTCGTGAAAATTAGCAATAATTTACCTCTTCACTTTATAAGTAGAATATTAGTTAAAAAGATGCATGAATCTATGTCACTGATTGCAGACGTGAAAAAAAACCCTCTTAATTTCAAAATGCCAGTTATATCGAAAAATAGCAGTAAAGATATATCGATTCCGTGCAATATGTGGCAAAAATTGTTTATTTTAAAACGGAAGACTACCAAAGGAGGGTTGTAAATATTTTTTTAAAATTTTTTGTATAAACCACTACAAAGCCAGAATTGCTTCTTAACGTTTAATTAATTTTTGTTAAATTTAACATAATTAACATCAAGAATGCTCATCTACTTCATAAAATCAAACGCCTTCTGGCTGTCGGTAAAATGTCTCTTCATACATTTAATATATAACGACCACATTTTGTAACTTAAAAATAAATTGTCTAATATTTTTAATCATGATATCATTATGAAGGTTTTATTAAATAAATTAATTGTGCCTTGAATTTTACATTGAAGTCAATGGGCAGCGCCTGTTTTATTAAATATTGTGAAAAAATAACTTGAATTTTATGTAAATCTTTTCGTGAATATATGCATAAACCTTCTCTTTATCAAAATATAAAACAGAATGAATCATTTACCGCAAAATTTTTGAGAAAATAATAAATTTCAACTTTTCATCAAAGGAAGTTAACAATTCAAAAAAGTTTAATGTGTAAACTGGCCGACTTATTAATATACGAGGGTTGTCCAAAAAGTTCGTTGACAATCGCGTTTTTGTCTTTTTAAATAGGTTTATAAAAACATATTGTATATCTAAATATTTGTCATAACATTTCAAATCAAACTAAAGTGGTTTTGAATGTTTCTCATCAAAATAAGCTAAAATTTTAATGTATCAAAGGGTTGCGGAAAGTACGCACGGCCCAGCGTAAAAATTGAGTTAAAATTTTAATTGAGTTTTTAGATATGAATTTTTACAGTTTTTATAAAACATTTCAAAACTTTATAATCTTCTATTGTGATGTAGTCTGTATGGTGTACGTCATTTTTATACGTCATTTAAAGCTATTTTCAAACTAGCAGAGGACTTTTTAAAGATATTACGGCAAGATCATGTCTTTAAAAACGCCTGAAAAAGCGACGTCAGCTGGCCGCACGAAACAGCACGCCATCATAAAATTGTGTCGACTTAGGTAAAACACCGATAGAAACAAAACAAAGGATGGCGGAAACAGGAAAAACATCGAAATAGTTCGAGTTCACTTATCCACAAGTGGCACAAGCGATATTTAATGAACTATGCGACTGAACCCTCTGACCAAACGGTGAATGTGGCATATTACTCTCAGGTTATAGAAACGTCGTTATAACTCAACGTCAGACTGGGCCGTGCGGCCTGTATAGGCAATGTATATATAATAATATCTCCAATACAAAAATGTACATTGCTCAGATTTTTATTCATTTACATTATTATACTCTATATTTAAGTATTATAATACTTTCTTGATAATGGCGCCATTATTTTGAATGATTTAACAGGTATCCACGAACTTTTTGGACAACCCTCGTATCTAAGCTTGTTAGTAGGGATGTCAACGAGTAATCGAGAACTCGACCATCGCTCGGTTATGTCGATCATCCACTAAAGTCGATTGCTCGTTATAAAGTTAGTTAAAATATTAATTTACAGCTTTATTTTCTCGGCATTTTAATCCAAAAGTTAAAGTCAGTTTCATCTTACCACTTGATGTATTTTTAAGAGGCAAATATATTGGACTGATTTTGTAGATTTAATTATAATTTTGAATAAAATAAATTTGAATAAAATAAATTATGCATACCTATAATTGAGGAGACCAAAGGATGACTGCACTTAAGAGCATGAGATATTTGCGGGAAAACAAACTTTTAAAACAAGAATTTTTCTTTCAATTACAGAAATGGTCAACATCTTAACTGAAACTTTACGTAATTGCGTTAAATAAAAGTATGTTGTTACCAAGTACGAATTTGTTTTCATAAGCGGGGGTCATCGCGATTTCTTGAATCTCCATACGATAATAAGGACGCAAACTTTTATACTGACTTCATACATAGTCAGCGCATGTTTGTCTATTGTTCTCCATTTAACAGTAGTTGTATATTTGCATAATAAAAGTTATGTCAAAGGGAGATTAATAGACAAACATGCGCTCTTGGTTTAAATGAGAATGATGATTTCTCACCTCAGGTATCTTTGTGAATACACAATTATATCACGTGACGTTTAAGGTAGCATGTTATGTGCTAGCTAGGACAATGTTTTCGAACACGTTAAGTTGTCAAGCATTGATTTAAAGTCTTCTGTACTTACATAGGCGTGGTCTAATTGTTGAAACCATAGTTAATAGTATACTTGTACCATATATTATAGAAAGGGTTATGTTGAAAGAGTGATCACATAAATTGTTATACATGGCATTGTTATTCATGCTACATGTAGTCTAATTTTAGTACCATTCTGATAATGTCAGGTCCACCTCTCATGCATATTAATATCAATCTTATGTTTGATCAAGGGCAGATAAGCAAAAATTCTCATTTTTTGTTGTAAGGAGAAAAACATAGAATGATCTTATTGTATCACCGTCTAAAATCTTAATTCATGTTGGAAATTGACTAGACTCTTTAAAACATTTAACAAACGTGATATTAAGTTAAGAAATAAACGCAGCAGAAGCGACCGAAAAGGGACCCAAACCCGGCGCTAAGTGCAGTCATCTTTTGATGTTTCTTTTAATGTCAATTATCGATTCATATAGCTATTAGATTAAATGCTTGCATAATTATCTAATCACATTAATAATTATATCAAAGCATTTGTTTTTATGATAATCAAACTGAAACTGTTGATCGGGCATCTTTTGGGTTATAGAGTTGGCATAGTACGTCAGCAGTCCAGGTTCGAGTCCCGGTTAAAACTTGACCTTTTACCACCTGTTACATATAAACAATAAAATTCTGTCCTTGATAATTAATTCAGGCTATGAAAATAGCGATAATTTTAGAAAAAATAGCATAACCTGCTAAAGCAAAGTCATAAGGTTCTAGGTATAAGATAAAACATGCGTATTTAAAATGACATATTTCAATTTATTTCACGTGGTCATATACTTTTATTTCCGACTGCATTTAATATACACTTAAAATCACAGATTCGCTTGTCACCAAATGCTTGATTAAAGTTGAACAACGTTTTCGTCTCATATAATTACCAGAACACTTGAATCATCTGACTAAGTGCTGGTTAAGTGGTAGGTCAATCAATGTAATGGGTAAACGAATATGAATGATATTTTGTTAATAACGAGTCTCTTTGATTCATTATTAATGGCAATATATATGTATATATTATTTACAATTTTTAAGAAAAAACATAAGACTGTACCTGCAAAAATTGCGTACCTAAATGTAAATAATATCCAAAGCTCATGATTAAAGTTTGTAATCGTCATTTCATGGTGCATTAGATTTATTCAACTTTTTAGAGCTAAATAGAGAAAGCTTATGTGTAAGATAAATTTGAATGCGACAAACATTAGAAACTGTTAGTGTTCATTATACATTATCAAAAAGAAAGATTTGCTTGTAATAGAAATAGTGTCAGTGAATTAAACGAATGTAAACTTAAGTGAGCGTATCGGAGAAAGAAATGCAATATTCCAAAATCGATCACAAGCATACATCTAAGATATTTGAAAAATTAGTAAGAATTGAAAAATATTTGCATTTGCATTTTATCTCGAAACTTGAGCATGTTTCTATGTTCATTTGAATCTATATAATTTAAAAAAAAGAATTATGTGCCTTACTCTTACATGTACATATATGTTCATCAATTGTATAGACGAGAGTATTAAATTGTTGATATTTATATACACTCCTTTTTGCTACCTAGTTTATAATGGGGTCGGTTCAGGTGAAAAACCTGAATTAAAAAAACTTTTTTTTACAAGTAAATTTAAAAAAAAACCAAAAACAAACATTAACCTAGACATCATAATGCTCGATCAATATTAGCTCGATTTATGTTGTTTAATATTACCATATCATTGCGTTTCTACCAGCAATGGCTGCGAAAAGTTTTATGGATTTTCAGAAAGTTTTAAACTAGCGTTGCTGTGTTATAATTTATACATAGGCAAACTTTTCATGGTCGTATCGACATATATTTAAACTATAAAGTTGTTTTAATGTATGCAAATATTTCCCATTTTATTAAGTGTACATGGTCTAAGTCATGCTATTGTGAATGAAATATTTTATTTGCTATTTGTTATGTCGACTATTTAAGAAATTATGGGATTGATATGAATAAATATTTATAATTATGTGAGAAGAGTTCTACTCATATCGAAAAAGAATGTTGATATAGAACAATGTACAGTTTGAGCGACATTTTTTATTTTCATTTTTTGGGAACATTTTGTGAAAATATATTTTTATTGAATAAAATTTTTGTTGAGTCTATAAGACGACTATACTATTTGTCTTATCTAACATACTGATATAATAATATATGAACAATAATTTAGTTACTCTTTCTTACCCTTTACGATATTATCTAGCAAAGTAAATTTTATTGATTATGATATCAAATCAGTGCATATATATTTATTGATGAGTGTGTATATTTATCTACACTATTTATCTATATGTCTTATACATATTTTTGTACATATGTTTTATACAGGACCACAATGTAAACTAGTACATTGTTACTAATTGTGCTATCCTGTCTAAATAAAAGACTTTATCAGTATTATTATTACGATCAATTCAATAATTTGCTTAAAGAAATATGTAAATATATGTCACCGGGTTGACAGGTGTGTGACTGACAGTTAATATATCGGGTCTCAATAGTTCAGTGGTTATAGAGTTGGCATAGGACGTCAGCAGTCCTGGTTCGAGACCTGTTAAAACTTGACCTTTTACCACCTGTTACATATAAACAATAAATTGCTGTCTTTGATAATTAATTCGGGCGATGAAGATAGCGACGATTATTTTAGAAAAAAAAAAGCATAACCCGCTAAAGCAAAGTCATAAGATTCTAGATATATAATAAAACACGCATATTTTAAATGGTATATATTTAATTCATTTCACACGGTCATATACTTATATTTACGCCTGTATTTAATATACACATGAAATAATGGATTAACTTGTCAGTTAATGATTGATTAAAATTGAACAGTGTGATCTCATAGCGTAAGCAGAACACTTAAATCATTTGACTATGTGCTGGTTAAAAGGTTTTAACCAGCACATAGTCAGATGATTCAAGATACCTATGTGGGGTAACGCTTCATCAGATTTAAAATAAGGTTTCTCAGGGTTTTTTACCTTTAGCACGCTGAATATTTGAGAGAGAGAGAGAGAGAGAGAGAGAGAGAGAGAGAGAGAGAGAGAGAGAGAGAGAGAGAGAGACGCAAGTCACTTAAAATGCCAATAAATGAGGATGGTCTTTACAGAAGCGTTGTTTTACAAAATATACTTGAAATATTGTAAAGTGTGTATATAGGCATACAGTAAGACAATATCCAATCACATATTGTTGGTTTTTTAAATTTTAAATATGATAGATAACATTTTAAATTCAAGTGTACGTGGCGTTAATGGTAAGTTGACGAACTGAATTCAACACTGTGAAAGTAAGAAGAAATTGACTTTACGTAATCCATAAGATATTAGTTTATCGGACCTAACCTAAAAGATCTTTTCGACTTTATTGTATTCTTGTATTAAGAGGTACCCATTATTTGCAGTGGCAGTCGTAAGCAGCACTACACCAAAAATCAGTATCTTAATTCAAAGAGGGGTGGGTCATTATAACATAAGATTGCTTCAAGTTCGTATAATATAAGTAATTAATACACGCAAACATCTATGGCTTGCATTCATGATGCAACATATAATAACACGGGTCATTTCGATACGTTCTTACAACTTGCTAAAACTTAACTGTAATGTATTCCACATTTGCCAGAATTTACCCTGTAAATTGTTATTATTTCTGTTCGTGTGCAAGAAGCTTCTTTTTTTCAGGAGGGGGGATACATTTTAGCTACTACGTACAATGTAACTGGTAAAGATACTGTAATAGTTGTGTGCGTTTGCGTTCGTGTGTGCGTGCGTGCGTGCGTGCGTGCGTGCGTGCGTGCGCGCGCGCGCGCGTGCGTGCGTGTGTGTGTGAGTGTGTTAACGGTACCAAAATCATGAACGGTAACTCTTGAATAGAAAAAAAAAACTGACTGAGGTCCACACCCTTTTCTATATATGAACAAGCTGAGGTTCACGTTTCTTTTGTATATATTGGTCCTTAAAATGAATTGAAAAATACTGCGATCTATTTCTTGATTTACAATAAAATAAATGTTAAATGCGAAATTATTTTTTTTAAATTAATTTTTATTAAGGATAGAAAAAGTGGTATGCAGTTTCTGTTGTTGCCTATATAGAAACATAAATTCACTAAAACATATATGAAAAAATTATGTACAGACACCAGAAAAGTTGCTAATCCCCTTAAGGGACAAAGTAGTTACTTTTCTATTTTAGTCCGTTTGGAATATATGATAAACAGATTGATGGGTGAAACTTGAACGAACATGTGTTGGATTTTAATAATTTTATCAGGTAAATTTCATTCGATAGTGTAATTTTATCTACCCCTACTAAAGCGTGATAAAGTAAAGTAGTAGCAGCGGCAAAATAAAACAGTTTTATAGCTGATATGAAAAATCGCAAACATATTGTGTAAGATTTTGATTAGGAACGTTTATGACGGCATTTTTAGACTGTATTGATTTCCTCTAGAAGAAGAGTTCGGTAAGAAATATAGAAAAATAACCAAATTTAAAAGGTAAAATATATGGATTTTTTTCTTTACTAAAAATAGTTTATAGCCAAACAAATCATATATTAACATTTTAAGTAGATTTAATGGTTAATTACTTGATTTTGAAAAGGCATTTGATTCAGTTTCATGGAAAGTTATTTTTAAAGTTTTAAAATTTTTAAATTTGGTGAGAATTTTCAAAACGTAATAAGATTTCCATTTAATGATGCAAAACTTTGTGAAATAAAAAATGATATATTTTTGAATTTAATAGGGTAGGAGATGTAGACAATGTATCCTTATCTCATTATATATTTTTTTACTTTGTCAGAGATAATGGGTCTTATGATAAAAACAGTGTATCAATCGAAGGAATTAGTGTTAATGACAAAGAATATAAATTACTACAATATGCAGATGACACAAGGTTACTATTTAAAGGTTTCAATGATTCACTCAAGTCAGAACTTTCTCTTGTCGATAAATATGCAAAATACTCGGGACTAAAACCAAATTATGACAAAACTAATTATGTAAAAATAGAATCCCTATCAAAGAAAGCAAATGCACTTTTTAAGGATTTTGAAAAAGTTAACTGGTCTCAAGACCCATTTGCAGTTTTAGGCATTTCATACTGTGTAAACTAGACAAAAAAAATCAAATTATTATAGAAATTATAAATAAGCTCATGGTCTATAAGAATGTTATCCAAAGCAGGGCGTATTACTGTAATTAACACTTAGATTCTCCCAAAATTTTAAGTAGTTTTCCTATACCTCCTAGAAAACATATAATGAAAATTAAAACAAATTTTTATAATTACATATGGAATTCAAAAACACCAACGGTAGCCAAAAGTAATATTATTCAGAGTTATGAAAGGGTTACGAATGATATGTCTTGATTATTTTTGTAAAAGTTTGAAAATTACTCGGACACGTAGATTTTTTAATGATGCCGGTCAGTCATGCTGGAAAGACTTGTTAATAAGTTTTTTTCCCAAATGTTTTAGATATGACACATTTTGGAAGGCAGTTACTATATAATTTGTCAAAAAACGAACCTATTTTGGAAAGATGTTTTTTGGTCATTCTTTAAACTGAGAAAATGTACTGATATTGTACAATCTAGTTTAAGCCCTTTATGCTTTAATGAATCAATATGTATATGTCTTTTATAAGCAATGGTTTTATAAGGTGTGCATCATATATTAAATGTTTTTAACAATGATGGTACATTAGTTAAATATAAACAGTTTTGTGACCAATATGGTATTAAACCTCTATCCTCCATTTACACATTTTTTAGGAATTGAAAATTGTATTAAAAACGTACAGTTAAACTATGATACAGAACTTATTTTTCAAATTATTCCATATCATCCAAAATTCTTACGGATAATTAGTCAAAATAAGCGAGGCTCAAGAGACTTTTATGACATTTTTATTGATTAGAAATGGATCTAACCAAAATCTGAATTGAAATGGGAAAAGAAACTAGACATGAATGTAAATAACATATGGTAGAAAAGACAAAATTTGTTATTTTTTAAAATAACTAACGACGTACAACTAAGTTGATTTCAATACAGGATTGTACATCGAATTCTTGCGACTTATACTTACATGTATTTACATAAAATTAGAATAGTTGACTTAAATCTATGTACATTTTGTAGATGTAATTCAGAAACTCTTTGTCATCTGTTTTGGGAATGTGAATATGGGAATGTGGAATGTGAAATCTGAAAAAAAAACTTACTAGTTCGGATGAAGGAAGAATTTGAATTAGATATACCACTGAACATAATTAATTAGGTGTTTATCGATTCCTAGAGGGCACAGTTTATGAATCATCTTGTGACTTTTCAAACGGTGGATATAAAAAAAAATCGACTTGATGAAAACAACAGCATGCAATCAATCATCACGACGATCAAGCCGAAGGGGTATCCCATTATTCCATAGTTCCTTTTTGTTTCTGTGGCTGGATTTGGTTGTGGTTAATTTTTTTAATAACGCACATACAATGTCTTCTTTTTAATTAAAGTTTATCGTATAGCATAATAAAAACACAAAGTATTTTATTTTCGAATTACATGGAATACCCCCCTTCTATGAATTTCAATTATTTTCGCTTTCAACGGGAAAAACAGCTGACAAATGCTTTTAAAACCAATCTCTTTTACGATAAATTGCCTACAAAATCATGCATGTTTGCTTTTATTTAATCCTATTCAAAGTCTTAACATTGCTTGCCGACTGAAAAAGTCATTTTGTAAAAGTCACATACCCCTCGAAGCAATATGTAGTTGTAAGTGTTGGGAAGAATGTAGAAATGAAAATTTAGCAGTTTAATCTAATAAAAAATCTTTATATTTAAGGGGATAATTAAGATAGGTAAAGTTAGCTACTAGTAACTGGCTACTAGTAACTGGCTACGAGAAGTAAGAAAAGCTAGCTACTAGTAACTGGCTACGAGATGAAATAAAAGTTGGCTACTAGTAACTGGCTACTAGTAACTGGCTACGCGAAGTAAGGAAAGCTAGCTACTAGTAACTGGCTACGAGATGAACGAAAACTGGCTGCTAGTTACTAGTTACTGTCCAAGTGACAAAACATACCTGGGATTTTTATTTGTGTTCTTAATATGTACATTGCACTATATCATCCACATGATTTATCATCTTTTGTGATATATTTACAAGTGATGTTAAATCAACATTTGACTAGGTTATCTATATGATTATACCTTAAAAGTACTCATATTCCTCTCATACTCTCATCAGTAATTGGTGCATTTCGTTTAAAATATCTCTATATTAGACAATATTGTCTATTTGACTCAAGTAGCAGTACATATAGATTGAAAATATCAACAAGTGTTATTAACTATAACAATCTATCATGTCATTCGCATGATATTACAACAAAATTATTCAGATACCATTTCTTTCCAAACATCTCTATGTTAATTAAAAACAATTTTTCCATGTAGTTCAAGTAGCCGTACGTAAAGATTGAAGACATCTTCAAGTGTTGTTAATTTGAACATTCTGTAAGGTCACCCACATGATATTATGACACAATTACTCAGATATCTCTTTAAATCTCTTCAGCTACTAGTACATTTTGTTACAAATATCTTTATTTTTTAGGGTTTTGTCAATATATCTCAAGTAGCTGTATATGTAGATTAAAGATATATACCAGTCTTGCTAATTTCAACATTATATAATGTCACCCACATGATATTATAACACAATCACTCATATATCCTTTTAAATCTCATCAGCTACTAGTGCATTTTCGGTACAAATATCTCCATTTTCAACAGTTTAGTTCATATACCTCAATTAGCTATATATATATATTTTAAACATATCTACAAGTGGTTAATTTGAACATTCTGTAAGGTCACCCATGAAATTATGACACAATTACTCAGATATCTCTTTAAATCTCATCAGATACTAGTACATTTTGTTACAAATATCTTTATTTTTGAGGGATTTGTCAACATATCTCAAGTAGCTGTATATATAGATTGATGATATTTACCGGTCTTGCTTATTTCAACATTCTATCAGGTCATCCACATGATATAACGACACAACTACTCAGATATCTCTCTTAATCTCGTCAGCTACTAGTACATTTCGTTACAAATATCTCCATTTTTAACAGCTTAGATCATATAACTCAAGTAGCTGTATATATAGATTGGAGATATCTACATGTGTTGTTAATTTGAACATTCTATAAGGTCACGCACATGATATTATGACACAATTACTCAGATATCTCTTTAAATCTCTTCAGCTACTAGTACATTTTGTTACAAATATCTTTATTTTTGAGGGATTTGTCAACATATCTCAAGTAGCAGTATATATAGATTGTTGATATGTACCGGTCTTGCTTATTTCAACATTCTATCAGGTCATCCACATGATATAACGACACAACTACTCAGATATCTCTCTTAATCTCGTCAGCTACTAGTACATTTCGTTACAAATATCTACATTTTTAACAGTTTAGATCATATAACTCAAGTAGCTGTATATATAGATTGGAGATATCTACAAGTGTTGTTAATTTGAACATTCTATAAGGTCACGCACATGATATTATGACACAATTACTCAGATATCTCTTTAAATCTCTTCAGCTACTAGTACATTTTGTTACAAATATCTTTATTTTGGAGGGATTTGTCAACATATCTCAAGTAGCTGTATATATAGATTGATGATATGTACCGGTCTTGCTTATTTCAACATTCTATCAGGTCATCCACATGATATAACGACACAACTACTCAGATATCTCTCTTAATCTCGTCAGCTACTAGTACATTTCGTTACAAATATCTCCATTTTTAACAGTTTAGATCATATAACTCAAGTAGCTGTATATATAGATTGGAGATATCTACAAGTGTTGTTAATTTGAACATTCTATAAGGTCACGCACATGATATTATGACACAATTACTCAGATATCTCTTTATATCTCTTCAGCTACTAGTACATTTTGTTACAAATATCTTTATTTTTGAGGGATTTGTCAACATATCTCAAGTAGCTGTATATATAGATTGATGATATGTACCGGTCTTGTTTATTTCAACATTCTATCAGGTCATCCACATGATATAACGACACAACTACTCAGATATCTCTCTTAATCTCGTCAGCTACTAGTACATTTCGTTACAAATATCTCCATTTTTAACAGCTTAGATCATATAACTCAAGTAGCTATATATATAGATTGGAGATATCTACATGTGTTGTTAATTTGAACATTCTATAAGGTCACGCACATGATATTATGACACAATTACTCAGATATCTCTTTAAATCTCTTCAGCTACTAGTACATTTTGTTACAAATATCTTTATTTTTGAGGGATTTGTCAACATATCTCAAGTAGCTGTATATATAGATTGATGATATGTACCGGTCTTGCTTATTTCAACATTCTATCAGGTCATCCACATGATATAACGACACAACTACTCAGATATCTCTCTTAATCTCGTCAGCTACTAGTACATTTCGTTACAAATATCTCCATTTTTAACAGTTTAGATCATATAACTCAAGTAGCTGTATATATAGATTGGAGATATCTACAAGTGTTGTTAATTTGAACGCACATGATATTATGACACAATTACTCAGATATCTCTTTAAATCTCTTCAGCTACTAGTACATTTTGTTACAAATATCTTTATTTTTGAGGGATTTGTCAACATATCTCAAGTAGCTGTATATATAGATTGATGATATGTACCGGTCTTGCTTATTTCAACATTCTATCAGGTCATCCACATGATATAACGACACAACTACTCAGATATCTCTCTTAATCTCGTCAGCTACTAGTACATTTCGTTACAAATATCTACATTTTTAACAGTTTAGATCATATAACTCAAGTAGCTGTATATATAGATTGGAGATATCTACAAGTGTTGTTAATTTGAACATTCTATAAGGTCACGCACATGATATTATGACACAATTACTCAGATATCTCTTTATATCTCTTCAGCTACTAGTACATTTTGTTACAAATATCTTTATTTTTGAGGGATTTGTCAACATATCTCAAGTAGCTGTATATATAGATTGATGATATGTACCGGTCTTGTTTATTTCAACATTCTATCAGGTCATCCACATGATATAACGACACAACTACTCAGATATCTCTCTTAATCTCGTCAGCTACTAGTACATTTCGTTACAAATATCTCCATTTTTAACAGTTTAGATCATATAACTCAAGTAGCTGTATATATAGATTGGAGATATCTACATGTGTTGTTAATTTGAACATTCTATAAGGTCACGCACATGATATTATGACACAATTACTCAGATATCTCTTTAAATCTCTTCAGCTACTAGTACATTTTGTTACAAATATCTTTATTTTTGAGGGATTTGTCAACATATCTCAAGTAGCTGTATATATAGATTGCTGATATGTACCGGTCTTGCTTATTTCAACATTCTATCAGGTCATCCACATGATATAACGACACAACTACTCAGATATCTCTCTTAATCTCGTCAGCTACTAGTACATTTCGTTACAAATATCTCCATTTTTAACAGTTTAGATCATATAACTCAAGTAGCTGTATATATAGATTGGAGATATCTACAAGTGTTGTTAATTTGAACGCACATGATATTATGACACAATTACTCAGATATCTCTTTAAATCTCTTCAGCTACTAGTACATTTTGTTACAAATATCTTTATTTTTGAGGGATTTGTCAACATATCTCAAGTAGCTGTATATATAGATTGATGATATGTACCGGTCTTGCTTATTTCAACATTCTATCAGGTCATCCACATGATATAACGACACAACTACTCAGATATCTCTCTTAATCTCGTCAGCTACTAGTACATTTCGTTACAAATATCTACATTTTTAACAGTTTAGATCATATAACTCAAGTAGCTGTATATATAGATTGGAGATATCTACAAGTGTTGTTAATTTGAACATTCTATAAGGTCACGCACATGATATTATGACACAATTACTCAGATATCTCTTTATATCTCTTCAGCTACTAGTACATTTTGTTACAAATATCTTTATTTTTGAGGGATTTGTCAACATATCTCAAGTAGCTGTATATATAGATTGATGATATGTACCGGTCTTGTTTATTTCAACATTCTATCAGGTCATCCACATGATATAACGACACAACTACTCAGATATCTCTCTTAATCTCGTCAGCTACTAGTACATTTCGTTACAAATATCTCCATTTTTAACAGTTTAGATCATATAACTCAAGTAGCTGTATATATAGATTGGAGATATCTACATGTGTTGTTAATTTGAACATTCTATAAGGTCACGCACATGATATTATGACACAATTACTCAGATATCTCTTTAAATCTCTTCAGCTACTAGTACATTTTGTTACAAATATCTTTATTTTTGAGGGATTTGTCAACATATCTCAAGTAGCTGTATATATAGATTGATGATATGTACCGGTCTTGCTTATTTCAACATTCTATCAGGTCATCCACATGATATAACGACACAACTACTCAGATATCTCTCTTAATCTCGTCAGCTACTAGTACATTTCGTTACAAATATCTCCATTTTTAACAGTTTAGATCATATAACTCAAGTAGCTGTATATATAGATTGGAGATATCTACAAGTGTTGTTAATTTGAACGCACATGATATTATGACACAATTACTCAGATATCTCTTTAAATCTCTTCAGCTACTAGTACATTTTGTTACAAATATCTTTATTTTTGAGGGATTTGTCAACATATCTCAAGTAGCTGTATATATAGATTGATGATATGTACCGGTCTTGCTTATTTCAACATTCTATCAGGTCATCCACATGATATAACGACACAACTACTCAAATATCTCTCTTAATCTCGTCAGCTACTAGTACATTTCGTTACAAATATATCCATTTTTAACAGTTGAGTTCATATATCACAAGTAGCTGGATATATGGATTGAAGATATCTACAAGTGTTGTTAATTTGAACATTCTATAAGGTCACCCACATGATATTATGACACAATTACTCAGACATCTCCTTAAATCTCTTTAGTTACTAGTACATTTTGTTACAAATATCTTTATTTTTGAGGGATTTGTCAACATATCTCAAGTAGCGTTATATAAAGATTGATGATATGTACCGGTCTTGCTTATTTCAACATTCTATCATGTCATCCACATGATATAATGACACAGCTACTCAGATATCTCTCTTAATCTCGTCAGCTACTAGTGCATTTCGTTACAAATATCTACATTTTTAACAGTTGAGTTCATATATCACAAGTAGCTGGATATATGGATTGAAGATATCTACAAGTGTGGTTTATTTTAACATTCTATAAGGTGATTCACATAATATTATGACACATTTACTCAGATATCTCTTTAAGTCTCGTTAGCTTCTAGTACATTTTGTTACAAATACCTACATATTTGGCGGTTTTGTAAAAATACCACAAGTAGCTGTATATATAGATTTAAGATATCTACAAGAATGGTTTATTTTAACATTCTACAATGTCACCTACATTAAATTATTACACAATTACTCAGATTTCCATTTAACTCTCGTCAGCTACTAGTGCATTTCGTTACAAATATCTACATTTTTAACAGTTGAGTTCATATATCACAAGTAGCTGAATATATAGATTGAAGATATCTAAAAGTGTGATTTATTTTAACATTCTATAAGGTCACCTACATGATATTATGACATAATTAAGATATCTCTATAAGTTTCGTCAGCTACTAGTACATTTTGTTACAAATATCTTTATTTTTGACTGTTTTGTCAATATATCATAAGTAGCTGTAAATATAGATTGAAGATATCTACATGAATGGTTTATTTGAAATTCTATCAGGTCATCCACATGATATTATGACTCAGATATCTCTTTAAATCTCGTCAGCTACTAGTACATTTCGTTACAAATATTTACATTTTAAATAGTTGAGTTCATATATCTCCAGAAGCTGGATATATAGATGGAAGGTATCTACAAGTGTGGTTTATTTTAACATTATATAAGGTCACCTACATGATATTATGACACAAATACTCAGATATCTCTTTAAATCTCTTCAGCTACTAGTACATTTTGTTACAAATATCTTTATTTTTGAGGGATTTGTCAACATATCTCAAGTAGCAGTATATATAGATTGTTGATATGTACCGGTCTTGCTTATTTCAACATTCTATCAGGTCATCCACAATCTCGTCAGTTACTAGTTCATTTCGTTACAAATATGTACAATTTTGGCGGTTTTGTCAATATATCACAAGTAGCTGTATATATAGATTGAGGATATCTATATGTATGGTTTATTTTAACATTCTATAAGGTCACCTACATGATATTATGACACAATTACTCAGATTTCATTTAAAATATTGTCAGCTACTAGTACATTTTGTTACAAATATCTTTATTGGTTTATTTTAACATTCTATTAGGTCACCCACATGATATTATGACACATTTACTCAGATATCTCTTTAAGTCTCGTTAGCTTCTAGTACATTTTTTGTTAAATATCTACATATTTGGCGGTTTTGTCAATATAACACAAGTAGCTGTTTATATAGATTGAAGATATCTACATGAATGGTTTATTTAAAATTCTATAATGTCACCTACAAGTAATTATGACATAATTACTCAGATATCTCTTTAAATCTCGTCAGCTACTAGTACATTTCGTTACAAATATTTTACAAACATTTTAAATAGTTGAGTTCATATATCTCCAGAAACTTGATATATAGATGGAAGGTATCTACAAGTGTGGTTTACTTTAACATTATATAAGGTCACCTACATGATATTATGACACAATTACTCAGATATCTCTTTAAATCTCGTCAGTTACTAGTTCATTTCGTTACAAATATGTACAAATTTGGCGGTTTTGTCAATATATCACAAGTAGCTGTATATATAGATTAAAGATATCTACAAGTATGGTTTATTTTAACATTCTATAAGGTCACCTACATGATATTATGACGCAATTACTCAGATTTCATTTAAAAAATCGTCAGCTACTAGTACATTTTGTTACAAATATCTTTATTTTTGCCGTTTTTATCAATATATCACAAGTAGCTGTACATATAAATTGTAGATTTCTACAAGTATGGTTTATTTAAACATTCTATAAGGTCACCTACATGATATTATGACACAATTTCTCAGATATCTCTTTAAGTCTCGTCAGCTACTAGTACATTTCGTTACTAGTAGCCAACTTTTAATTATCTCATAGACAGTTACTAGCTTTCCTTACTTTTCGTTAGAGAGATATCTGAGAAATTGTATCGTAATATCATGTGAATGACTTCAAAGATTGTAGTAGTTAACAACATAATTTGTGGAAACTGATACATTTAGAAAGAAACTGATACATTTTGGAGGATTATTCAATCTATATATACAGCTATTTAAGTTACATGGACAGAACGGTCTAGAAATGGAATATTTGAAACAAAATGTACTAGTAGCCGACGAGATAACGAGAAATATGAGTAACTGTGTCGAAATATCATGCTTATAACATACAAAGATTTTGCTATTAACAACACTTGAAGATATCTTCAATCTATATGTGCAAGTAACTAAGTTATATGGACAGAACTATCTAAAAATAGAGATATATGTAACGAAATGCAATAGTAGCTGACGAGATTTAAAGAGATATCTGAGTATTTGTGTCGTAATATAGGAGACCTAATAGAATGTTGAAATAAGCAAGACCGGTACATATCATCAATCTATATATACAGCTACTTGAGATATGTTGACAAATCCCTCAAAAATAAAGATATTTGTAACAAAATGTACTAGTAGCTGAAGAGATTTAAAGAGATAACTGAATAATTGTGTCATAATATCATGTGGGTGACCTTATAGAATGTTCAATTTAACAGCACTTGTAGATATCTCCAATCTATATATACAGCTACTTGAGTTATATGATCTAAACCGTTAAAAATGGAGATATTTGTAACGAAATGCAATAGTAGCTGACGAGATTAAAAGAGATATCTGAGTAGTTGTGTCGTTATATCATGTGGATGACCTGATAGAATGTTGAAATAAGCAAGACCGGTACATATCATCAATCTATATATACAGCTACTTGAGATATGTTGACAAATCCCTCAAAAATAAAGATATTTGTAACAAAATGTACTAGTAGCTGAAGAGATTTAAAGAGATATCTGAGTAATTGTGTCATAATATCATGTGGGTGACCTTAAAGAATGTTCAGATTAACAACACTTGTAGATATCTCCAATCTATATATACAGCTACTTGAGTTATATGATCTAAACCGTTAAAAATGGAGATATTCGTAACGAAATGCACTAGTAGCTGACGAGATTAAGAGAGATATCTGAGTAGTTGTGTCGTTATATCATGTGGATGACATGATAGAATGTTGAAATAAGCAAGACCGGTACATATCATCAATCTATATATACAGCTACTTGAGATATGTTGACAAATCCCTCAAAAATAAAGATATTTGTAACAAAATGTACTAGTAGCTGAAGAGATTTAACGAGATATCTGAGTAATTGTGTCATAATATCATGTGGGTGACCTTATAGAATGTTTAAATTAACAACATTTGTAGATATCTCCAACCTATATATACAGCTACTTGAATTATATGATCATAGCTGTTAAAAATGGAGATATTCGTAACGAAATGCACTAGTAGCTGACGAGATTAAGAGAGATATCGGAGCAGTTGTGTCGATATATCATGTGGACGACCTGATAGAATGTTGAAATAAGCAAGATCGGTACATATCATCAATCTATATATACAGCTACTTGAGATATGTTGACAAATCCCTCAAAAATAAAGATATTTGTAACAAAATGTACTAGTAGCTGAAGAGATTTAACGAGATATCTGAGTAATTGTGTCATAATATCATGTGGGTGACCTTAAAGATTGTTCAGATTAACAACACTTGTAGATATCTCCAATCTATATATACAGCTACTTGAGTTATATGATCTAAACCGTTAAAAATGGAGATATTTGTAACGAAATGCACTAGTAGCTGACGAGATTAAGAGAGATATCTGAGTAGTTGTGTCGTTATATCATGTGGATGACCTGATAGAATGTTGAAATAAGCAAGACCGGTACATATCATCAATCTATATATACAGCTACTTGAGATATGTTGACAAATCCCTCAAAAATAAAGATATTTGTAACAAAATGTATTAGTAGCTGAAGAGATTTAACGAGATAACTGAGTAATTGTGTCATAATATCATGTGGGTGACCTTATAGAATGTTCAAATTAACAACATTTGTAGATATCTCCAACCTATATAGACAGCTACTTGAATTATATGATCATAGCTGTTAAAAATGGAGATATTCGTAACGAAATGCACTAGTAGCTGACGAGATTAAGAGAGATATCGGAGCAGTTGTGTCGATATATCATGTGGACGACCTGATAGAATGTTGAAATAAGCAAGATCGGTACATATCATCAATCTATATATACAGCTACTTGAGATATGTTGACAAATCCCTCAAAAATAAAGATATTTGTAACAAAATGTACTAGTAGCTGAAGAGATTTAACGAGATATCTGAGTAATTGTGTCACAATATCATGTGGGTGACCTTAAAGAATGTTCAGATTAACAACACTTGTAGATATCTCCAATCTATATATACAGCTACTTGAGTTATATGATCTAAACCGTTAAAAATGGAGATATTTGTAACGAAATGCACTAGTAGCTGACGAGATTAAGAGAGATATCTGAGTAGTTGTGTCGTTATATCATGTGGATGACCTGATAGAATGTTGAAATAAGCAAGACCGGTACATATCATCAATCTATATATACAGCTACTTGAGATATGTTGACAAATCCCTGAAAAATAAAGATATTTGTAACAAAATGTACTAGTAGCTGAAGAGATTTAACGAGATATCTGAGTAATTGTGTCATAATATCATGTGGGTGACCTTAAAGAATGTTCAGATTAACAACATTTGTAGATATCTTCAACCTATATATACAGCTACTTGAGTTATATGATCTAAACCGTTAAAAATGGAGATATTTGTAACGAAATGCACTAGTAGCTGACGAGATTAAGAGAGATATCGGAGTAGTTATGTCGTTATATCATGTGGATGACCTGATAGAATGTTGAAATAAGCAAGACCGGTACATATCATCAATCTGTAAATACAGCTACTTGAGATATGTTGACAAATCCCTCAAAAATAAAGATATTTGTAACAAAATGTACTAGTAGCTGAAGAGATTTAAAGAGATATCTGAGTAATTGTGTCATAATTTAATGTGGGTGACCTTATAGAATGTTCAAATTAACAGTACTTGTAGATATCTCCAATCTATATATACAGCTACTTGAGTTATATGATCTAAACCGTTAAAAATGGAGATATTTGTAACGAAATGCACTAGTAGCTGACGAGATTAAGAGAGATATCGGAGTAGTTATGTCGTTATATCATGTGGATGACCTGATAGAATGTTGAAATAAGCAAGACCGGTACATATCATCAATCTGTAAATACAGCTACTTGAGATATGTTGACAAATCCCTCAAAAATAAAGATATTTGTAACAAAATGTACTAGTAGCTGAAGAGATTTAAAGAGATATCTGAGTAATTGTGTCATAATATCATGTGGGTGACCTTAAAGAATGTTCAGATTAACAACACTTGTAGATATCTCCAATCTATATATACAGCTACTTGAGTTATATGATCTAAACCGTTAAAAATGGAGATATTTGTAACGAAATGCACTAGTAGCTGACGAGATTAAGAGAGATATCTGAGTAGTTGTGTCGTTATATCATGTGGATGACCTGATAGAATGTTGAAATAAGCAAGACCGGTACATATCATCAATCTATATATACAGCTACTTGAGATATGTTGACAAATCCCTCAAAAATAAAGATATTTGTAACAAAATGTACTAGTAGCTGAAGAGATTTAACGAGATATCTGAGTAATTGTGTCATAATATCATGTGGGTGACCTTAAAAAATGTTCAGATTAACAACACTTGTAGATATCTCCAATCTATATATACAGCTACTTGAGTTATATGATCTAAACCGTTAAAAATGGAGATATTTGTAACGAAATGCACTAGTAGCTGACGAGATTAAGAGAGATATCTGAGTAGTTGTGTCGTTATATCATGTGGATGACCTGATAGAATGTTGAAATAAGCAAGACCGGTACATATCATCAATCTATATATACAGCTACTTGAGATATGTTGACAAATCCCTCAACAATAAAGATATTTGTAACAAAATGTACTAGTAGCTGAAGAGATTTAAAGAGATATCTGAGTAATTGTGTCATAATATCATGTGGGTGACCTTAAAGAATGTTCAGATTAACAACACTTGTAGATATCTCCAATCTATATATACAGCTACTTGAGTTATATGATCTAAACCGTTAAAAATGGAGATATTTGTAACGAAATGCACTAGTAGCTGACGAGATTAAGAGAGATATCTGAGTAGTTGTGTCGTTATATCATGTGGATGACCTGATAGAATGTTGAAATAAGCAAGACCGGTACATATCATCAATCTATATATACAGCTACTTGAGATATGTTGACAAATCCCTCAAAAATAAAGATATTTGTAACAAAATGTACTAGTAGCTGAAGAGATTTAACGAGATATCTGAGTAATTGTGTCATAGTATCATGTGGGTGACCTTATAGAATGTTCAAATTAACAACATTTGTAGATATCTCCAACCTATATATACAGCTACTTGAGTTATATGATCTAAACTGTTAAAAATGGAGATATTTGTAACGAAATGCACTAGTAGCTGACGAGATTAAGAGAGATATCTGAGTAGTTGTGTCGTTATATCATGTGGATGACCTGATAGAATGTTGAAATAAGCAAGACCGGTACATATCATCAATCTATATATACAGCTACTTGAGATATGTTGACAAATCCCTCAAAAATAAAGATATTTGTATCAAAATGTACTAGTAGCTGAAGAGATTTAACGAGATATCTGAGTAATTGTGTCATAATATCATGTGGGTGACCTTAAAGAATGTTCAGATTAACAACACTTGTAGATATCTCCAATCTATATATACAGCTACTTGAGTTATATGATCTTAACCGTTAAAAATGGAGATATTTGTAACGAAATGCACTAGTAGCTGACGAGATTAAGAGAGATATCTGAGTAGTTGTGTCGTTATATCATGTGGATGACCTGATAGAATGTTGAAATAAGCAAGACCGGTACATATCATCAATCTATATATACAGCTACTTGAGATATGTTGACAAATCCCTGAACAATAAAGATATTTGTAACAAAATGTACTAGTAGCTGAAGAGATTTAAAGAGATATCTGAGTAATTGTGTCATAATATCATGTGGGTGACCTTAAAGAATGTTCAGATTAACAACACTTGTAGATATCTCCAATCTATATATACAGCTACTTGAGTTATATGATCTAAACCGTTAAAAATGGAGATATTTGTAACGAAATGCACTAGTAGCTGACGAGATTAAGAGAGATATCTGAGTAGTTGTGTCGTTATATCATGTGGATGACCTGATAGAATGTTGAAATAAGCAAGACCGGTACATATCATCAATCTATATATACAGCTACTTGAGATATGTTGACAAATCCCTGAACAATAAAGATATTTGTAACAAAATGTACTAGTAGCTGAAGAGATTTAAAGAGATATCTGAGTAATTGTGTCATAATATCATGTGGGTGACCTTAAAGAATGTTCAGATTAACAACACTTGTAGATATCTCCAATCTATATATACAGCTACTTGAGTTATATGATCTAAACCGTTAAAAATGGAGATATTTGTAACGAAATGCACTAGTAGCTGACGAGATTAAGAGAGATATCTGAGTAGTTGTGTCGTTATATCATGTGGATGACCTGATAGAATGTTGAAATAAGCAAGACCGGTACATATCATCAATCTATATATACAGCTACTTGAGATATGTTGACAAATCCCTCAAAAATAAAGATATTTGTAACAAAATGTACTAGTAGCTGAAGAGATTTAACGAGATATCTGAGTAATTGTGTCATAGTATCATGTGGGTGACCTTATAGAATGTTCAAATTAACAACATTTGTAGATATCACCAACCTATATATACAGCTACTTGAGTTATATGATCTAAACTGTTAAAAATGGAGATATTTGTAACGAAATGCACTAGTAGCTGACGAGATTAAGAGAGATATCGGAGTAGTTATGTCGTTATATCATGTGGATGACCTGATAGAATGTTGAAATAAGCAAGATTGGTACATATCATCAATCTGTAAATACAGCTACTTGAGATATGTTGACAAATCCCTCAAAAATAAAGATATTTGTAACAAAATGTACTAGTAGCTGAAGAGATTTAAAGAGATATCTGAGTAATTGTGTCATAATTTAATGTGGGTGACCTTATAGAATGTTCAAATTAACAGTACTTGTAGATATCTCCAATCTATATATACAGCTACTTGAGTTATATGATCTAAGCTGTTAAAAATGGAGATATTCGTAACGAAATGCACTAGTAGCTGACGAGATTAAGAGAGATATCGGAGTAGTTGTGTCGTTATATCATGTGGATGACCTGATAGAATGTTGAAATAAGCAAGACCGGTACATATCATCAATCTATATATACAGCTACTTGAGATATGTTGACAAATCCCTCAAAAATAAAGATATTTGTAACAAAATGTACTAGTAGCTGAAGAGATTTAAAGAGATATCTGAGTAATTGTGTCATAATATCATGTGGGTGACCTTACAGAATGTTCGAATTAACAACACTTGAAGATGTCTTCAATCTTTACGTACGGCTACTTGAACTACATGGAAAAATTGTTTTTAATTAACATAGAGATGTTTGGAAAGAAATGGTATCGGAATAATTTTGTTGTAATATAATGCGGATGACGTGATAGATTGTTATAGTTAATAACACTTGTTGTTACATGTATTTTCAATCTATATGTACTGCTACTTGAGTCAAATAGAGAATATTGTCTAATATAGAGATATTTTAAACGAAATGCACCAATTACTGATGAGAGTATGAGAGGAATATGAGTACTTTTAAGGTATAATCATATAGATAACCTAGTCAAATGTTGATTTAACATTACTTGTAAATATATCACAAAAGATGATAAATCATGTGGATGATGTAGTGCAATGTACATATTAAGAACACAAATAAAAATCCCAGGTATGTTTTGTCACTTGTACAGTAACTAGTAACTAGCAGCCAAGTTTTCGTTCATCTCGTAGCCAGTTACTAGTAGCTAGCTTTTCTTACTTCGCGTAGCCAGTTACTAGTAGCCAGTTACTAGTAGCCAACTTTTATTTCATCTCGTAGCCAGTTACTAGTAGCTAGCTTTTCTTACTTCTCGTAGCCAGTTACTAGTAGCTAGTTACTAGTAGCTAACTTTACCTATCTGGATAATTATCGCATCCGTATCTCCGATTCTAATATTTTGAAGAATGCGATGGAAATTTCAAATGTTGCCGAAAAGTATTGGATAAAAAATCTTGTGAAAAGGGAGCACCCCGTGAAACCGGTAGCAGAGCTGTTATGTATAAACAGTATTTACTGTAAGTATGCCTGCATGTACTATGATTCCAATATGTTTTGAAATTTACAGATATTATAACTTAGAGTTTGAAATCTCTTAAAGCTATTTAGTGTTGAAAAAAAAATTATCAAGACTGTTAAAGCAAAAATAAAAAAAAAATTTAAAAAAAATTTTTAAAAAAAATTAAAAAATTAATAAATAAACGTACAAATGTATATGCATTTAAGTTTATATAAAAACAAGTAGGTGTAATTTTGCATTGTAGTACGTATATAAATAATAAAAAAAAACGAAGACAGAGAATATGCTTTCTGTACCATCAATAGTTTCCATAGTTAGCATACATACAAAGATACCAAATAACCAAGCCAGGTGTCATGTGCCAGATACCCATTTTAACCCCTCAAAGGAAAGAGTGTACAACTTGAGTAAAGTAACGTGTCAAAATTACGATGCAACAGACCGGACTCGATTTTGTGCTGCCGTGTACAAATCAGTAAACGCTATCAACTGCGCACACATCTTTAAACATTTGCCCTTTACTGCTAATAAAAATGTGTGTTATGCCGTTATTTTTTTAAAAAGTAATTTTTTAATAACTTACCTTCCTAAACTTTATTATACTCCACGCGACTTGTTGCGGGGATATATTGTTTTTGACCGTCAATCAATTAATCAGCTAGTGCGCAAATCTCTTATATTGCTACACAGAATTTCTAGAAACTTTTTACGGAATAAAGACACACTATGTAGATGTGCACATCTTAAACTGGAAAGTACGGTTCCATTAATTTTCCGTCAATTTCGGTTCGTTTGCACTCAGACTTTTTCCCATTTATTGAGTGTAGTTATGAACAGTTTGTTAGTGGTGCTCTTAAACCGCTGCATGCACAAAATTTCCAAAACTTAATACGGAATTTGGAAACTCTGTGTAAATGAACATATTACCTGGATATTCCGGTTCCATTATTTTTCTGCGAATGTTTGCACTTCTGAAGTTAGAATACTGTGGTTGTTAAAGACAAAAGTACAGATGTGCATACTTGCTGCTGCGATGATTTTTGGAGGGATTTTGTCCCTTTATTAAATCATTTAGTATATCAATGCATACCTATGTTCGCAAACCAATGCAAATATGTTCGATCATCTACCCATCTGGAGATGGACCGTGGCTTGAGATGATGCATACCATGCCATTCACAATGTGTAGTCATGTCAAGAATTGGCATTTTTACAAGTACTGTTTAGTCGCGAGCCTGAGGTTTATTTACATGTAATCAATAAAGTGCTTTCTTTGGTGATTCATGCAGGATATGAAGGTAGCGTCATTGCAGAAAAAGATACATAAACCATGTTATATAGCGGGTTATGTATTTTTTTTCTGCAATGATCGCCACCTTCATAACCTGCATGAGTCATCAAAGAAAGCATCTTATTGTTTATTTACATCTTTCCTTTATCAATTAAATAAATTGATAGTTAAAAGTATGAAGTAAGTAACAGTAACTATTGCTAATAGTACGGTAGATAAAAACAAGAACAATAGCCTTAACTCTCAAAATATCTTGACAACTAAGTACAGTAGATATGCCTCAAAAAATTAAAATATCTGTCGATTTTTATCAACATATTTTTATGGTAAATACCAAGCCCCTTTTGTTGTTGTACCTGTAAGATTTTTCTCTATTTCTATATAGCCCCCCCCCCTCTTTGTGGCCCCACTTTTCTCTAGGGAATCATGGTTTCATCAAACTTTAATCTGCACAACCCGTGCTTTCACACAAGTTACTGCTTTTTGGACTGAAAACTTTCCGAGAATATTTTTAAAGATTTTCTCTATATATTCCTATGTAAAAATACATCTCTCCATTGTGGCCCCAGGGAACCATGATTTAAACAAACTTCAATCTACATTATCTGAGGATGCCTCCACACAAGTTTGAGCTTTTCTGGTCAAAAAGTTTTTGATAGGAAGATTTTTAAAGATTTTCTCTATATATTCCTATGTGAAAATTCATCCCCCCATTGTGGCCCCACCCTACCCCCGGGGACCATGATATAAACAAACTTGAATCTACAGTATCTGAGGATGCTTTCGCTCGAATTGGAGCATTTCTGGCCTAATAGCTTTTGAGAAGAAGATTTTTAAAGATTTTCTCTTTGTGTTCCTATGTAAAAATTTATCCCCCAATTGTGGCCCCACCCTACCCCTGGGGACCATGATTTAAATAAACTTGAATCTACACTATATGAGGATGCTTCCACTCCAATTTCAGCTTTCCTGGCCTAATAAATTTTGAGAAGAAGATTTTTAAAGATGTTCTCTATATATTCCTATGTAAAATTTCATCACCCCACTGTGGCCCCACCCTACCCCAGGGGACCATGATTTAAACAAACTTGAATCTACAGTATCTGAGAATGCTTCCGCTCCAATTTGAATGATTCTGATCAAATAGTTTTTGAGAAGAAGATTTTTAAAGATTTTCTCTATATATTCATTAGTAAAAATTCATCTCTCATTGTGGCCCCACCCTACCCCAGGGGACCATGATTTAAACAAACTTGAATCTACAGTATCTGAGAATGCTTCCTCTCCAATTTGAATGATTCTGATCAAATAGTTTTTAAGAAGAAGATTTTTAAAGATTTTCTCTATATATTCATTAGTAAAAATTCATCTCTCATTGTGGCCCCACCCTACCCCAGGGGACCATGATTTAAACAAACTTGAATCTACACTATCTGAGGATGCTTCCGTTCAAATTGGAGCATTTCTGGCCTTATAGTTTTTGAGAAGAAGATTTTTAAAGATTTTCTCTATATATTCCTAAAGATCTACAAACTATGTTAAATAAATTATATGAGTGGTGTAAACGGTGGAGAGTGCTTATTAACACTAACATATTTAAATGTTTACATTTTCGTAAAAATAGGACAAAAGAAACCAGTTTTAACTTCACTATCGGGTCAAATAAGCTTGAAAAAGTTCAAGTTATAAGTATATAGGAGTTAAATTTACACACACGGGTAACTTAACTCTAAATGCAGAAAATCTTGGCAAAGCAGGCGGGCGAGCCCTTGGGAAAATTATATCGACTATTCATAATAATAAAGATTTTAGGTTTTGTGCGTATGAGAAATTATTTTATTCCCGTGTGATACCAGTTTTGGATTATGCAACCAGTACCTGGGGTTTCAAAACATTTCAATCAATTGATAATATTCAAAATAGAGCTTTCGATATTTTATGGGGGTTCACCGTTTTGCGCCAACATTGGCTATTTATGGAGACACTGGATGGATACCTAGCCAATTCAGACGATGGATAGATATGATCCGATTTTGGAATAGAGTTTTGTCTATAGAGTGAGGAACGAATTACAAAAATTGTATTTGAATTTGATTATAATAGATGTTGAAATAACTGGTGCTGTGACTTAAAAGAAGTTTTTTATATTTTAGAATTAGATAATTACTTTGAATCAGAGTTGATGGTGTATATAAAATTATTTCAATCAAAAATACACACTTACTATTCAAACTATTGGAGTAATGAAATACTTAACATCTCTAAATTACGTACTTTCGTAATATTCAAAACAGTCTTTGGAAGAGAAAATTACTTATTTTTAGATATACCTAAGTATTTACGATAAACTTTGGCTCAATTTAGATGGGTATTATACCAATAAGAATTGAGACTGGAAGATTTCAGGGGGAACCTATTGAAGAAAGAATTTGTGTTTTTTTGTTCCAATAGAAGTGTAGAAGATGAATTTCATTTTTTATTACATTGTTCTTTGTATAACGATTATCGTAAAAAACTTTTTGAAAATATTGGTCTTAATCAGTCAGAAGAAATTTCAGATGAATTATTACGTTTGCTCATTGTCAATTATCCTCGTCAGGTTGCCAAATATCTATACTCCTCTATTAAGAGAAGACAATCAATTGTATTTAAGTAATGAGTTGTAAGCAAATATATAAAAATGATACTTATACCCACTGATATCCCAAAACTCCTTAAAGATTTTTTTGTTGTATTATGTATTTGAACATGTATTTTTTGCTTTTTTGTTCTGTTGGGGTTTTTTCCCCATCTTGCATTGCGTTCTTTTCTTTATGTATTCTGTACATTATTGTGTACATTATTGTGTTTAAAGTGACATATAGGCCCGACGGGCCGGGTGTTGACATTTCGAGTTTTTCTTTTTGTCAATTTTACAATGTACTGTAAATACACATGTCACTATAAAAATAAATTACTTACTTACTTACCTATGTAAAAAATCCTCCCCCCATTGTGGCCCCACCCTACCCCTGGGGACCATGATTTAAATAAAATTAAATCTACACTATATGAGGATGCTTCCACTCCAATTTCAGCTTTCCTGGCCTAATAGTTTTTGAGAAGAAGATTTTTAAAGATTTTCTCTATATATTCCTATGTAAAATTTCATCAGCCTATTGTGGCCCCGCCCTACCCCCGGGGACCATGATTTAAACAAACTTGAATCTACACTATATGAGAATGCTTTCACTTCAATTTGAGCTTTCCTGGCCTAATAGTTTTTAAGGAGAAGATTTTTAAAGATTTTCTCTATATATTCCTATGTAAAAATTCATCACCCTATTGTGGCCCCACCCTACCCCCGGGGACAATGATTTAAACAAACTTTAATCTACCCTATCTGAAAATGCTTTCATTCAAATTGGAGCATTTCTGGCCTAATAGTTTTTGAGAAGAAGATTTTTAAAGATGTTCTCTATATATTCCTATGTAAAAATTCATCCCCCCATTGTGACCTCATCCTACCCCTGGGGACCATTTGATTTGAACAAACTTGAATCTACACTACCTAAGGATGCTTCCATTCAAGTTTCAGCTTTTCTGGCCTTATAGTTTTTGAGAAGATTTTTGAAAAATACCTACAAATTTTCAATAATTCTAAATTATCACCCCTTTAAAGAGGGTGTGGCCCTTCATTTGAACAAACTTGAATCCCCTTCACCCAGTGAAGATTTGTGCCAAGTTTGGTTGAAATCTGCCCAGTGGTTCTGGAGAAGAAGATGAAAATGTGAAAAGTTTACAACGCCAACAACGCCAACGCCAACAACAGCGCCAACGACGACAGACAACGAACAAATTTTGATCAGAAAAGCCCACTTGAGCTTTCAGCTCAGGTGAGCTAAAAAAACAGCCAAGTCGTCTTCTATTGGATTTGAGGATTTGAGTCTGACATCATCATGATTATTTCGTGCAGTCCTTCATTTTTCTCAAGTCGATAAAGATCTCGATGAATCGATAAACGGGGCGTGTGTTTTTTACTCATGTCAGTTTCTACAAAGCTATGAATTGCAATCAATTTCCGTAAGAAATAAAGGAAATCATACTTGTTTGATGTAAATATATCAAAATATCCCTCAAAAATCTTTATTCCTTTAATCATTTCACTTGAAAGGCATAAAACCTAGAGGGTTTATTGGATCTATATTTTACACATACACTGTACCTGTATATTTTTTAAAGACATACTGACTTCAATAAATCTTCAGGTATGTGTAAAGACATACAACTGAAGTTGGAAAAAAACCGCACATTTTATTTTATCTCGATCCTCTGTACATATCCTTCAATTCTTCTTACACACAGAGTGCCACTTGCTACATTTAACTTATCTAGTAAACAAGAAAGAATAGTCCTTTTTAAAAAATGCAATTAACGTGGTATGGGACACTTTCATGTTTGACGTACCCCCACTCAAAAATGTTTTCTTTTTTTAACCTCCTGGGTTTGAGTTTTATATAAGAAACTCTTACACGTGAGTTTTAATCCCGCTGGAACTCTTTCCTTTCCAAAATTATTTAAAATATGTTATTTTGGCAAACATTTTGTAAAATTTGAACATAGTAGACCGGTAAGATTATTTTTATTAGAATGAAATTTATTCACATTAATATCGACAGGTGTCCCATAGGGCCTACCAACTTCATTTTGTTTGGTTATTTTAATAATAATCATGCTTCCGCCAATCAGTGCTTTAAGTACTTTGATTTTAGGTTTTTTTTTCAATTATGTAAACTTTTTGAGAAGCAGATGTGTTGCTGTTATTGGTGCGAATGGACGAAACACGCGCATTTATGATGTGATTTTGACTCACTCATATGACCTGAGAGGAGTTTAAAATCCAAAGCAGAAACTGATTACAATTAAAAAACAATGTGATTCTCATTTCAGTCAACAGAGAAATAGAAAAAGATGCATGTACATGTGCATATCAAAATATGCTAGTTTAATAACATAACTGAAGCATTAATGAATGAGCCCATCATCTGATGTATTATGAAAATATACCGTCAATGGTCAAGGGCATTTTTTTCGTTTTTGTTTAAATCATAAGTGGATGAGAATTTTGATCAATTGTTGATCAATTTTGAAATGTTTATCAGTAATGGACGGCTAGGTAATTCGTTAATAATATCATGACTATTTCATTAAAGGTCAGGAGTCTAGTCACTAATTCAACTTTATATCATTAGTGGAAACTTAATAAACGGTTACGATATGGTGTCATTCAGTTGATAAAAGAAACAGACAGATGAAACTTGTGCCACAAAGAGTTTCAGTAATTTGTACTAAAATTATGTGTTGATATTAAATATTGTATGAGATTGAATTGGTAAAATGAAAATATACTAGAAATTAAATTCAAAATGTGACGCAATGACAAAAACTTAAATTCAACAACCGTGAAAAAGAGTACTTAAAAAAAAACACTTAAAAAATCTAAATTTGTAAATATTAAGTAAATAGAATTAACAAAATAGATAAGAAAGGTATTTTTTACATTGATATAGTAGTCAAGCAAAATAGAAAATAATGAGACAAGTAAAATATGACATGACGTGAAACCACAACCGATAGAAATGGACAGCAAACATTGATAGAAACATTTGGGGAAGCCAGACATTAGTCAATAAGTAATACAGGACATGTCTGGAATCAGCAGATTGTATGTTAAAAAACACTATATTTTATAAACAAAACTGTAAATGCATTGTGAATGCATGATGAGTACATTTTCAATAAAACTGTTATTTTTCGAGAAATGTTTGAAAATAAAACGCAAATATTACCATAAAATATGAAAAGAGTTTGGGCGTCGAAGAGTGCGCCGCCTGGCAAAACTCATTGTAACGTATTATTATTCTTCTCGTAAAATAAATAAAGCATTTATTTGAATTTCTGAGATTATTTGATGAATATCATGGATTGAAACATAGTTGTCTCATGAGATTCTAGTGGACATATCTTAAGATGGTTTACCAGTTTACGCAATTTGGGACAACCGTCTAATAGATAAAAACATTTCTGTTACAGTTTATTAAGCGTGAAATCATGGATCATCTATTAAACCCCTCTCGTAAGTCACATAATCCGTTTGCTTGTTTCATTGTCAAAGGTATTCGCGAAAATTCCAGCTAGGTATTTGTTTTAAATACCACAGTGCCAATGATTTCTTTTATTTGGCACAAACTATTTTCCCGAGACGCAAAAAGAGTTAAATGTGGCGGAATTCATCAAACACAGATGCAGAATGAGGGATGATTTTTATTAAAGACAGGTGTAATGCGCCGTTTTAGTGGAATGGCAAAATAATTTTACCCCTGAGTTTTAAGTAAACATTTTACCTGATCTGACAGTTTGAAATAAATCCGAGGTGGCAACGATGGGTACCTTGTGTATTAATAGGTATTGGGTATTTATTTTTATCGTGAGAAAAATTCATAACGTCAGGCGCCTGCGGGTTAAGCGACAAACTGATACAAACATATCAAATTGAGTGTTATCAAGCGATTAAATTCATCATTCTTTAGTTTGAAGTCATAGCTGAAAAAAAAAAAATGAAAGACCCGATGTTTCATTTGAAGACACAAATATCATAACCAATCGTAGCATTGTATTTAATCATATTTTTGTAAATTAGCTCTTTTAAATCTGAATCACATATTTTTTTTTATCAAAAATGCTTCCATAAGTTCCATTATATAATACATAACAAAAACAAGGTTCTAGATCTATTTGTGTTTACAAGATAAAGACTTCAAAAATATGTACCTCTATTGTTAATCAAATTATTATATGCATGTAGATAAATGATTTTAAAAACACGTGAACATGACACAGTTTTAAAAAAAAGGTTTTTTTTTTACATAAGATAGATGCGAAGATCTGCTATTGATATCATTGTCTATAGATATAACGTAATGATTAATGCCATTGTGTATGAAGTCGACGTTATGATTAATATCAGTTTGTTTAAATAGACCCATTCCCTTTTGTTTAAATCAAAAACTTATAAATCATTAAGTTACAAAGGACATTCTAAAATAACGATTTAGACTGTCCTCTGTTTCTGACAAAGAAAAAGAAGAATCAAAACTCTTTGCCGATAATATTTCTTTTGTTTCTTGACAACTTTCAATATATAAAATGTACACTGAGTGTAGAGTTACCAAAGGTGTAAATCCTAATGTATAGATAAAAAAAACGTAAAAAAATAAATAAATAGGATATCGAGATAACACTAGTAAATCACAAGTGACAATCAGACATCAGATAAGATTGGCTGTTGCGAGGTCAAATTTCATCATTGCTAATGTGATCTTGCAATTATCCAGTTGAGTACAATTACTGACGCCAAAAATGATACACTCCTTAATTTCAAGTAAGTATTCAGGATTTATTGTTGAGAATCTAATTATTAAACAATTTTAAATTGAAGAAAACATTTTGTTTGTCCTTATTAGGGTCTTCCGTTTCCAACGGAAGACCCTCTTGTTATTCTATTGTTTTTTTTATTATTAGGGTCTTCCGTCTCAGCGGAAGACCCTTCTATTATTCTATTGTTTCTTTTTCAGGTTTATTTTTTTAGGGTCTTCCGTCTTCAGCGGAAGACCCTTCTATTATTCTATTGTTTCTTTTTCACTTTTCTTATTATTATTCTTTTTTTTTCTTACCGATTTTGTGCAGACGATTTCTCGGAGATGGCTAGATCGATTTCATTCACATTTTCAGGATTAACGCAGTTTTATCTGAAGTTGATTGTTTTTTATCCATTTTTGAAACTACACTTCCGGTCGGAAGTTATCGTCCGTTTACGATTTTAAAAAGTCAATTTTGTCTGTCAGGTTTCTCAAAAACGAGTAAAGATAAAGGGCTGAAATTTTCAGAGATGATAGATCTATCTATTTTCTGGTGCACCTCGGTCAAGAGAATGCCAGCCGTCACTTCCGGTCGTCATCGTAAGCAAATTTGAAAAAATTTAATTTTTCGACTTTTTTATTTTTTAATATTTGTCTTTGAATTTTTTATAGGTGATAGTGACCCTTTTTCTGATTCAGAATATGTAATTTGTTTTAAAATCGATCAACGCATTCTCGAGATATTAAGCGTCAAAGTCCTGAAGCGAGAGCCCGAGTAGCTCAGTCGTTATGGTCGTGGACAGTGCCCAGGCGACCCGGGTTCAAGCCCCGAGTGCCGCAAAATTTTTTTTCGTTTTTTTTTTCGTAGACTTACAATTTTATCTTTAAAACGATGAGTTTTATCTCATTTATTCAAAAATCGGACGGAAGACCCACTCGTTGCTCGCAACGAGAACGATCTAGTTTCTTTTTTTTTTCTTTACAATTTTTGTGCAGAAGATTTCTCGGAGATGGGTCGTCCGATTTTCGTCAAATTTTCAGCATCGATCTATCATCATTTGAAGTTTATATCTTTTTTTTTATTTTGTAAAAATCACTTCCGGTTCCGACTTATCCGCCATTTTGCCAATTTTTCGTGACTTTTTGTCCACGCATCTCCTCAGAAGGGAATGAAGATAGAAAGCTGAAATCTTCAGGAATGATAGAGGACATGCTAGTCTAGTCGCTCCAGGAAAAATTTTTGTCCGGACTTTCCGAGAACGGAAGCTAGCTCGGATCAAAATATAGGTCAAAAATTTGCAATGGATTTTCTTTAATCCACGGGTCTCCTTAAAAACGATTAAAAATATAATACTGAAAATTTGAGGAATAATAGATTCTGCGTCTGATTACATCTTACTTGAATCGATTTGATGAAATTTAATTTTTTCAAACAATTTAAACTCATTTAAATCGTGTTAAAATGACCTTGGACTAATTTTAAACCATAATATCTAAGTTGCGCTTGCAATTCTGCGTCTGTTGACATCTTTCTCGAATTGATTAGATGAAATTTAATTTTTTTTCAATTTTTAAATGTATTTAAATCGTGTTAAAATGACCTTGGACTAATTTTAAACCATGATATCTAAGTAGCGCTTGCAATTCTGCGTCTGATGACATCTTTCTCGAATTGATTGGATGAAATTTAAATTTTTCAAATTTTTTAAACTCATTTAAATTGTGTTTAAATGACCTCAGACTAATTTTAAAACATGATATCTAAGTTGCGCTTGTGATTCTGCGTCTGATGACATCTTTCTCAAATTGATTGGAAGAAATTCAAATTTTTCAAATTTTTAAAACTCATTTTAATCGTGTTTAAATGACCTCAGACTAATTTTAAAACATGATATCTAAGTTGCGCTTGTGATTCTGCGTCTGATGACATCTTTCTTGAATTGATTGAATGAAATTTAAATTTTTCAAAAAGTTTAACTTCATTTAAATCGTGTTAAAATGACCTCAAACTAATTTAAAAATATCATGTCTTAGTTGCGCTTGCGATTCTGCGTCTGATGACATCTTTCTCGAGTTGATTGGATGAAATTTATTTTTTTTAAAGTTTAAACTCATTTAAATCGTGTTAAAATGACATCAAACTAATTTTAAAACATAATATCTAAATTGCGCTTGCGATTCTGCGTCTGATGACATCTTTTTCGAATTTCTAGGATGAAATTTATTTTTTTTTTTCAATTTTTAAATTTATTTAAATCATGTTAAAATAACCTCAGACTAATTTTAAAATATGGTATCTAAATTGCGCTTGCGATTCTGCGTCTGATGACATCTTTTTCGAATTTCTAGGATGAAATTTATTTTTTTTTCAATTTTTAAATTTATTTAATTCATGTTAAAATAACCTCAGACTAATTTAAAAATATGGTATCTAAGTTGCGCTTGCGATTCTGCGTCTGATGACATCTTTCTCTAGTTGATTGAATGAAATTTAAATTTTTTCAAAATTTTTAAACTCATTTAAATCGTGATAAAATGACCTTAAACAAATTTTAAAACATGATATCTAAGTTGCGCTTGCGATTCTGCGTCTAATGACATCTTGATCGTATTGATTGGATGAAATTTAAATTTCTCAAAATTTTTAAACTCTTTTAAATCGTGTTAAAATGACATGAAACTAATTTTAAAAAACTTAATATCTAAGTTGCGCTTGCAATTCTGCGTCTGATGACATCTTTTTCGAGTTTCTAGGATGAAATTTAAATTTTTCAAAAACTTTAAACTCATTTAAATTGTGTTAAAATGACTTCAGACTAATTTCAAAACATGATATCTAAGTTGCGCTTGCGATTCTGCGTCTGATGACATCTTTCTCGAATTGATTAGATGAAATTTTAATTTTTTTCAAAATTTTTAAACTTATTCAAATCGTGTTAAAATGACCTCAGACTAATTTTTAACATGATATCTAAGTTGCGCTTGCAATTCTGCGTTTGATTGGATGACATCTTGTTTAAAGTCTTTGGATGAATTATAGGATTTTCGAAATTTCAAACGCATTTAAATTGAGTTAACATGACATCAAACAGATTTAAATTTCAGTCAAAAATTTCATTTTATTGCCTCTGCTGAAAAATTGCACGGAAGACCCACTCGTTGCTCGCAACGAGATCGCATCTAGTTATTATTCTTTTTCTTTTTTCTTCTGACTTCTTTTTTGCCTTATATCTCAAAAACTATCCAACCGATTTGCATGAAATTTTCAGGAATTATGTGATATTCTTGTCCCTTGAAGCTATTAAACTTTCAGTCATAAAATCGCTTCCGTTTTTTAGTTACGTCATTTTAAAAATTTTCAAAAAGTGATTTTGTCCACGACTTTTCTCTTAAACGGTTGTTTATAAAGACTTGAAATTTTCTGTGATTGTAAATCTGCCGATTTACTTATGGCATTTTTACAAAAATATGTACTTCGTCACTTCCGGTCGAAACCGGAAGTGATTCTAAATTTTCGAAATTTTCATTTTTTGGAGCAAATATTAAAATTATATGCATATTGTAGAGTTTGCAAAGCTTAATACAAAACTGAAATTCGTTTTAAAATCGGGTGATGCATTGCAGAGATATTGGTGTTTAAATATTGATTTTTCCGGAAATTTTGATTCCGCAGTCAAGATTAAGAAAATAGTGCAAAATTCACACTGAAAGTAACTTCTACTGAAAACAATTCGTACTGGTCATAAAACTATATAAAAAACCTAAAATGATATGCATATTGTAGAGTTTGCAAAGCTAAATACGAAACTGTAATTCGTTTTAAAATCGGGTGATGCATTGCAGAGATATCGTGGTTTAAATATTGATTTTTCCGGAAATTTTGATACCGCAATCAAGATTTAGAAAATAGTGCAAAATTTACACTGAAAATAACTCCTGCTGAAAACAATTCGTACAGGTCATAATCAGAGTGTTTATTGAAACGATTTTGTTAATTCAATTGATAATTTATTACGTTGAATGTGTAAAGTTCGTTTGGAAAAAGAGAAAATTTTGTCAACAGGAATCATAACAAAAACAAAGCAGGTGGAATTGAAAACACAGGTCCCGATTCTAATAGCGAAAAGCGATCGAAAGTCTTTTCTGAAATTTGGTAAAAGTGTTATTCAAATCACAATATTAAGCCTAACCTAATCGTCGCAGATCTTTCAGTTGGTTAATAATAGAACAACACGTGCAATGTACAGTGTAGATTGGATCACTGAATATAGAGTTTGTAAAGATTTCAAATATGAATATATATTTATTGCAATTATTTATTTGAAAAATAAATGCATTAATGTAATGGATGTTAATCTGTGCTCTGCATATCAAACAAAAACTTATTAGTTTTAATCGAAATAATTATCGTACGATTCACCATGTCAACTCGCCATGTTTTGACTGCGAAGAACAGCTGATAGCGGTGTGTCAACATTTTTAAAAGAAGCATGGCCTGCAAGACGTCGATAGTGGAAAATTCAGCTCAACTATCGTATGAGAGATTATAAAGGTATGTTTCAATACAGGATATGTCGTGTTGACTTTTTCTTTTCAAAGTATTTGTACTTTTCAATCTAATCCGAGATTCCTCTGACTCTAACCTCCGCTTTTGACGTGCGTCACAATATAAAAGCAGGTGGAATATCTGAATATTTTCTGTTCTTTGTTTTTTCACGTGTATGTTTTGCACATCACTCTTTTGAATTTCTATTTATTATTTTGCTATGTATATGTATGTCTTATTGTTTATTGAACAACACACCATACACTGTAAACAGTGCAATTAAATGGGGTGGGAGTTCCAAGGTACACAAGAGTAGAATGTTGTAATTAGAGTGCATGTTTGCATGATGATAACTTTACCTTTAATATTTGAATATAGCAGATCTTTACCATATCGCCTTTCACTTAATTTGTAAATTTAAAAACTCAGACAGACTTGTGCTTAATTAAATCAATATATTTGACATGGTAAATCAATCTAATTAAAATTAGACCTTTCGTCTGGCTCTCTGTTATATATGGTTATCGCTCGTGAAAGAGCATGTAAAACAGAGTGCAAGATGAAAAGAACTTCATATTATATCAAGCTCAGATTTTAGGTTAATGTTCCCTGATATCCGTAAAACAGTCTTCTCACGATTTAATTATTTCACAGAACCATTGTAATTTGTTTGAGATTAGTTTATATCATATACCTAGTAGTGTATCAGCCCTGATACACGTGTTTTGGACTGGGTAAGACAGCAACCAAAAGCTAGGGCTGTATCGCCTTCGGGGCTGATATTTCTCTGTCTCAGCCCGTCGTCAAGGGGGTGTATTGCCCTCAAATTTAAATTCATTATTTCCAAATATCTCTGCATTTAATTAAGACTATTTTGTGAAATAACGATAGAATAACAAATAAATAATACAAAGCATCACCTTACACGTCTGAATATTTTTATTTATTGCTGAAAATTGAAAAATAATAATTCAAAAATAGCGCCAAAGAGTGATATGTATCTAAGTAAGGGGAGGTAACCTACACAACGGTTGTGTATTTAGAACAATAGCATGCTTTATTTAATATCAATCAACATTTAAATTATGGAGGATATAGAGAAGCATAGAACGAGACTTATTCTTAGAAAACCAGAGTTTAGATTGTAAAAATTAGGTGGTTAAGTAATGGACGCTCTTTTGAACGTTCTCAAACAACTTGCTATAACAGTAAGGATTTTTATGAATGGAATCTGACAGGAAAGTTGCGGAAACTTACGAAATCCAAGTGAAAGAATATGACTCACTACAAAGTTGCGTAGGATGGAAGTTTCTCTCTCAATAATTCTGAATTCTAGAAAATAGTGCTTCAGATGATATAACTGTATTTCAAACGACGATGGTTTGTCAACAAAGTCCGACAACTCTTACAGTTCTTAACTCATATAAAAAGAAATAACAAACGAACGAGTTTTGTAAATCCGAAAAAATCTATACCTTCCTCATAGATAAATTTTATTCATTATTTGAATTTGAATAAAAGTCTTTGATTTTAGGTATATGATTTAAACAACCTCACACTATCGTTTTGATTTCGTCCCTGGTATCAGCCCTCGGATGGTATCGGCCCGCGCCCTTCGGGCTTGGGCTGATACCAACCGCTCGGGCTGATACCAGGGCCGAGATCAAAACAATAGTGTGATATTCTATATATCTTTTATACATATTGATTCATTTTAGGTAAATTTTACATGCATATAACATCTCCATTATATGTAAACAATTTTTAAAGTAAGACAAATATATGTAATAATTCTTACTGCATGTGCCTCAGATCTCTCTCTCTCTCTCTCTCTCTCTCTCTCTCTCTCTCTCTCTCGTGCTTTTAATCTTGGCAAAGCATCAGAGAGCAACTAAATTTTGTAACAAAAATATCTCTGTCTAGTAAAAGAAATCAACAGTGCATTGAATTTTAAAATGAGCATGTTATCAATCCCATATTTTTTTAATGTGAAACCAAAATCCAAAGCTTTGTAAAATTGTTCATGGAATTTTATGCGCATTATACATAGTATTGTTTTTAAAACATGATATTAATAAAAAAAAAAACCTCACTAAATTTATTCGCAAAAGAAAAACCCAGTAGAATTGATAAAACATGGTATAGCAGAAGCTTATATACTTTGACGCTGTTTGGATGGGTAATATTCCATTGTAGTTTATGAATTGAAACATTGACTGTTGCAAAATGAGTAAAACTAACTCTCTCTCTCTCTCTCTCTCTCTCTCTCTCTCTCTCTCTTAATTTGATATGTGTATACCTGAAAAAGGGGGGAAAAATTAATCTTATATTATGACTTGATATGCAAATGTTTGTTTTTGAAGTGCCTAAATGTTAATGTCATGTATTGGGATATGTCATACAGTTCAGTTCAGTTCTTTATTAACTTTAAGCTGTACAGCTTATCAGTACAATAAATATAAACAATATACACGTACAGGATACTTATTACACTATATGGCCAGTGTATTTTTGCCAGAAATACCAGCATATGTTAATGTAAACACAGCTATAAGTTAGGTTGAAACTTCAATTGCGCTTGCGTAAATTGGAATTCTGGGAAGGAATTAGACAGTTTGTGGTAGAGAAATTCGAAGAAGTTATGAAACTGGTCAGTTTCTAGGTCAAACTGCGCACCGGAAGACTGTCAATGGGAATCGTCTGCAGTCACAGTCCGGAGTCCGCGTATATCTTCCCGACTCTTTTAGTGAGATAGGAAAGTAAATATATTCGTAGTGGTTTGCGACAAGACCATGAAATTCAGAGAGCTATGTTTACAAATTAAGTATTAAGTAGGTATGCAGTCATACATTGCATGTACACCGCTACACGCTTATCTCCTAGCATACATGTACAGCCATAAAAATAAGGGTGCAAACTAAATGTGTACCCGCATATTATTATTGTTTTGGAAATATTTATCTTGTATTTTAATAGATTGTGTATTCACTTTTGACCTAAGAATTAAAATTCCGCTGGCTGACTTTCTTAGCTTTTTGAAAAGCTAACCTTGTAGTACATGTATGTTAACACAGCTGATTGATATTTTTTTTTATTTCAGCTCAAAACGGACTCTTGTTACCACATGGCGGCCACTAGGCTGTTACCTGTTGATTCTTGTGGTTTCAGCTCTTGAGGTTAACCTGTCACCTCTACCCACATGCATATTTCTTGTGTTCTACAAACTATTTACCGGTAATTCAAATTAAATCGGATAATGCATAAACAATAATGGAACTTTAAGAAAGCATCATGCCTTGTTGTGGTTTGTGTTTGATTAGAACTTATGAAAAACAAAATTTAGGCTGTTTAAAGAAATTTAAAATTGTTATTTGTGAAAATTTGTTTTTCAATAAAAGTATGCAATTATGTTTCCTTTATTTTGTATTTAATAATAATATTTAGATGTGTTTACATAATTGAAAAATCACCCTCCCCCCTTTTCAATTGTTACCATTAAGATTACATGTAGGATATGTAAATGTACATTTGACCTTGATAGAACATCTGCTATGATAATTACTTTTGAAATAAAAAGAGACAACATATTATAACCTTTTTACTGTATATATGCATTAAAAATGTAGGAAAACATGTAAAATTTGAACATTTTTCATGGAATTCTCCTCCGTGAGTTCTGTGCTTGAATTTAATTTTAATTTAAGGCAGATGTATAACTGTAAGGTCTTACTGTTTTAGCATGGTTAAAAGGAGACAAGAAACCAGAATAGATTAGATATTCACTAAATATGAATTTATATGATTGTTAGCTTACTCTTTTTCATGGAAACAAGAAATCGCATGCAGGCCGGCAGCATGTCTATTTGTTAATTAAAATGCTACAAATCATTCAATAAACAAAAAAAGATTAAATTTTAGTATCATTGATGATTGTTTTCAAATATGTGTGAGAAATGACTCAAAGAAATTGCCACAACTTTCATAAAATAAGGTTAAAGATTTCAAACCATGACTGTTAATGAAAATCAAAAGATAGGGGGATGGTATACATGTAAGGGCATTTCTAAGTGATATGATGCTTTTATCATGAAAATATCATGTAGATGTATGTTATATTGAATAAGGTTTCTTATTAAAGAAGGTTGAACAACAATTGACCTCTGAAAGGTCAGGTAAAGATGTTTTACTATGGAGAACCCTATGAATCTGTGTTGAATAGAGAAAAGTGGAAATGGTGGGTTCACTTAAATGGCCATATTTTTCTTAAACCTCAATGAAATTGGCAATATGTGGTACACTTTTTCTCAGAATTGCATTAGCTTTCTAATTCTAAGACAAAACATCTTTTCATAAAATGTTGGTGTACTAAGTTAAAGGTAGCAAGGGACAGTTTCGGATAAAGTAACCGTTAATATTTTTGTAAAATTGAGAGTTGCTGTACTTGAAGGCTTATGAGTGTTGCTAAGATTCATGAAATGAATTTTGATGATTATCATTAGTTAGAGGGATGTCTCTTGTTGGAATTGCAATAGGAAGGCCCCTAATGTTAAGTACATGTACATGAGAAGCATAAATTGTGCAACTTGTGACTATGACTGTTGTGTTGACTGTACACAGTGAAATTGCAAGTTACAAATGGGTGATTATATACCTCGAAATGTAGGTGGATGGGACATTGTATACCTATTTACTGGCTTTGAGTAAATAGGTATTTTATTATACCAAAGAAAACTTTATTTGTCGGCGATGCAGAATTTTTTGATGATAAACAAATAAGAGTTATCGGACTTTGAATTTAATGCAGTGATAGGATTACTGAATTTAATGCAGCGATCGGATTACATTAGATTTGTTCCAAGTTTAAAAAAGAGGGAAATCGAATGTAGTCGGTGAATAGTTTCGATGACTATTACCATGGGCAGATAGTACGGAAACTATTTCACGGTTATATAGAATAGCATGTTAATTCATTGTAATTTTACATAAAAATTTTCACAGAGGTGTAGTAAAGAAAATTATACATCGGTAAGTTTCTGACATGTGATGGTGCAACAAGCACACAGTACGGAAGGTCAACCCTTTGAAAAGCAATATAGAGAAAAAGTTGCTCAGAATAATGTTTTAAACAAAATGCTATCTAAAAGTTTTTTGTTGATGGCCCAGTTAAGGAGTTTAAGGGGCTTCGTAACTCAAAACCTTTCAACCGACTTCAATGAAACTTTTCAAGGTTTTGTGACTATATAATGCCTCAAAGATCTCAAAGTTTCCACGTCAAAGTCACTTTCGTTTTTACGTTACGTCATTTTAAAAAATTTGAAAAAGTCATTTTGTCCGCGGCGTTTCTCAAAAATGTTTAAGATAGAGGCTGAAATGTTCTGTGCTTATACAATTGTTATTTTACTTCTGTAATAGGGAAATAAAAATCCGTCACTTCCAGTCGAAACCGGAAGTGAATCAATTTTTTTTTAATATTTGAATTTTTTGATCAAATTGAAAACGTACACATGTTTTGTAGAGCTAATTAGGCTGAATCTTACACTAAAATCCGTTTTAAAAATCGGACGATGCATTACAGAGATATCGGGTTTTAAAAATAGATTTTTCCGGAAATTATGATTCCCCGTTCTTGGTTTAAAAAAATAGCGTTAAGTTTAAAGTGAAATTAACTCATACCAAAAATAATTCGATAGTTATTAAGTCGTACTTAAACACATTCGGATTGTTTTTGTCAAGTCATTCTTGAAATCGTTAAGGCTTTTGTAAATTCGTACTTAAAATCATTCGGATTTTGTTAAGTCGTACAAACAATTACTCGATTTTTTATCTTTTTGTTTAAGTTACTCTTGTTATTGGTGTAAGAACTCTGCTTCTTACAGGAACTTCTAGCTTTACTCTCGACATTAACGGAAGACCCACTCGTTGCTTTGCAACGAGCTTTGCTCTAGTTCTTCATTATTTTTCTTTTTTTTCCAACAAATTTTGTGCAGGCGATTTCTCAAAAACGACTCGACCGATTTTCATCAAATTTTCAGATATGATAGATACTGATCTGAACTTTATACGCAATTTTTTATTTTGATGACGTCATTTCCGTTTTTGAGATATTGACGTTTTAGCGATTTTCAGAGGGTCGGCTTGTCCTGGGATCTTCTCCTTAACGATTCAAGATATTGAGTTCAAACTTTCAGGGATTGTAGATGAAAGATTGAAGATGTGCCTTTAGGCATTCATTTTTGTTCGACTCAAAAGGCGCTGAAGCTCGCCTGGACCCGAAAATTGAGATTAAAAAAACGTCATCATTTTTCGAGGTTTTCTTTGTTTATCTCTTTTCTTGAAAATATTTTGTTAAAACATGTAATGCCAAAAAAGTTAAGAATTACAAGACCTTTCATTTGATACCAAGAAAAAGGGGCTGGCCCCTCAAATAAGGGACCTAGGGGGCTCTAAAGTCTTTTATCTATAACCATTTACTGAGGGATATTTTGTAATAAATTATAGAAGCAAATATGTTTATCTTACAGTTATGTAGCCTAGCAGTATTATGATTTTCTCATGTGTTACGTAATTAGGGGTTTTTAGGGGTCAAAAGTCCAAAACTTTGATCACCTATAACTCAAAAAGGAAAAATATTTTGAAATGCAGTATAGAAGAAGAGATGCTCAAAATGATGTAATGAACACTATGCAATCTTCAAAATTTTGTTTAGCGGCCCCAAAAAGGAGATAAGGGACCGGCCCCTAAAACGTTCTTTCTCAGATATCTCAAGAACGGAATCGAATTTCTAAACACTTGTTGAACAAAATGTCTTAAATATTAAATGACCTTTCATTTGATACCAAGAAAAAGGGGCTGGCCCCTGAAATTAGGGACTTAGGGGGCTCTAAAGTCTTTAATATATAACCCTTTACTGAGGGATATTTTGTAATAAATTATAGAAGCAAATATGTTTATCTTACAGTTATGTAGCCTAGCAGTATTATGATTTTCTCATGTGTTACGTAATTAGGGGTTTTTAGGGGTCAAAAGTCCAAAACTTTGATCACCTATAACTCAAAAAGGAAAAATATTTTGAAATGCAGTATAGAAGAAGAGATGCTCAAAATGATGTACTTAACACATTAGCAATCTTCAAAATTTTGTTTAGCGGCCCCAAAAAGGAGATAAGGGACCGGCCCCTAAAACGTTCTTTCTCAGATATCTCAAGAACGGAATCGAATTTCTAAACACTTGTTGAACAAAATGTCTTAAATATTAAATGACCTTTCATTTGATATCAAGAAAAAGGGGCTGGTCCCTCAAACTAGGAACCTAAAGGGCTCTAAAGTCTTTTATCTATAACCCTTTCCTGAGGGATATTTTGTAATAAATTATAGAAGCAAATATGTTTATCTTACAGTTATGTAGTCTAACAGTATTATGATTTTCTCATGTGTTACGTAATTAGGGGTTTTTATGGGTCAAAAGTCCAAAGTTTTGAACACCTATAACTCAAAAAGGAAAAATATTTTTTTACAATATGCAACCTTCAAAATTTTGTACAGCGGCCCCAATAAGGAGATAAGGCCCCTAAAATGTTTTTTCTCGGATATCTCAAGAACGGTATCAAATTTCTTAACACTTGTTGAGCAAAATGTCTTTAAAAGTAAATGACCTTTCATTTGATATTAATAAAAAGGGGCTCACCCCTCAAATAAAAGACCAAGAGGGGTATACATGTTTTCAACTAAACACCTGAAACAAAATAGTATTTGGCCCGTAGAATGTAGACCATTTTCTTCTATTTTAAATCATGTTTAGCTGTTAAATAGCAAAATCAAGGTAGTACATGTATCTCAAATTCTAAAATCAGACGGAAGACCTCCTCGTTGCTCGCAACGAGATCGTGTCTAGTTAAGGTCTTCCGTTTCCAACGGAAGACCTTATTGTTTTCGTTCGGTTTCTTTTTCCCTATTCTTTTTTTTTCTTACATATTTTGTGTACGCGATTTCTCAAACACTACTCGGCCGATTTATATGAAACTCTCAGATCTGATAGATATTGCTCTGAACCTTATTGCAAATTTTTTTTAATGGTGACATCACTTCAGGTTTTGAGATATTTACAATTTAACGATTTTTAGAGGGTCGGCTTGTCCACGAAGGTTCTCATAAACTAAAAAAGATATTGAGTTCAAAATTTCAGGAATGATAGACAAAAGAATGTAGATATGTAATAGGGCATTTATAATTTTCTAGCGCAAAAAGCACCAAAGCTCGGTAGGGCTCCAAAAATGAGTTTAAAAAAGCGTTGTGATTTTGTATGGTTTTCTTAGTTTATCTCTTTTCCCGGAAATATTTTGTTAAGACATGTAGAACAAAAAAGATGAATATTCAAAAGATCTTTTATTTGACATCAAGAAAAAGGGGCTGGCCCCTCAAATCAGGGTCCTAGAACCCTTGAAAGTTTTCACTTTATAACTCAAAAGCGGTTAAGATTTCGATATGGCTGTCGCTGCAAAAGTTGTTCATTATGATCTTATTAAAGTCGTAACAATAATATTTTGTTCGGGTATTGCGTAATATGAGTGTAAAAAGCTAGACTTGTTACCATGTATATGTGTTTTATTTGGCAAATAAATGGGGTATTTGTGCGTATAAGTGACATAAAGTGTACCAGCTTACATACGGAAGTGTTTAAACATTTTAATTCTTTTCTAGTGAAACACATTATGGATAAAAGAACTACTTCTATGCAATGCATTTGAGTCGCATTTAAAATCTAGCTGGATTCCGATCTGTGTATGTGAACAATTACGTATCCGATCCCTTGCCCGCGGCCGAGGAAATAGGTCGCGGCTGGATTAGCGAGCGGTCTGCCGTTATCTAATACACAAGAGTTGCGTCTTGGTGTAATGCACGCATGGGTTTTTTTTATGTAGCTGCAAACACAAAGAATTCCGATTTTAACGATATTATTAGTAAATTTTAAAAAAAAATTATACCTTTACCTACTACCATAGACAGTGTACCAGCTTACATACGGAAAGTGTTTAAACAGTTTAATTCTTTTCTAGTGAAACACATTATGGATAAAAGAACTGCTTCTATGCAATGCATTTGAGTCGCATTTAAATCTAGCTGGATTCCGAGCTGTGCGTATCCGATCCCTTGCCCACGGCCGAGGAAATAGGTCACGGCTGGACTAGCGAGCGGTCTGCCGTTATCTAATACACAAGATTTTCGTCTTGCTGTAATGCACACATGGGTTTTTATGTAGCTGCAAACACAAAGAAATCCGATTTTAACGATGTTAAAGAGTAATGAAAAAAAGATTATACCTTTACTTACGAAGTAATGCATTTTTAGTATCGTAATCTATAAAAAAAAAATAGATGTTTTTTGTGATCTTGTATATGTCATAAAATAGTTTTATTGTTGGAAAATAAAATTCAGTTATCAAACTGCAAACATTTTAAACCCACCACGTTGAGTGTACATTTACATAAGACATCATTCGCACAGGGCCGAGGAGATGCCGCGCTAGTGGACAACCGATTCGCTGTAGTCTAGGACACAGGCTTCTCGTGTTTCTACGTACGTTATCACACATTTGAATGTTCATTGATTCTTTGTAAAATTGTTTTCATTTCAATTATATTGGTTAAAGATGCAACAAACCATTAATTTAAATTATAGTGCGTAAAATAAATATGTCATCAATGAAAATAATCCAACGTTTTACAGTCGTACGAGTTGAAATGTAAATACATTGAATTTCACCTGTGTCTATTTGTGACATTTTGCTGCTGAGAATTTAATGCGTTTCACTACCCATTTCAACAAAACAAAATATAGGCGATATTCACAAGATAATTATTCCAACACACACATCTTAAGTATCTGTAATCTGTGATAATTCATTTGGCTAACAAAATATTAGAATTTTTATGAATTATGAGAGAGAGAGAGAGAGAGAGAGAGAGAGAGAAAATTAAGCAGGGTGTAGTCAGTAAAGTGAGTTGAAATATATTTAAAAAGCGTTCGAGATAAGGCAGCTTAAGTTATACAATGTTACATGCTTGCGGTAGGTGCGGGCAGGATAAAACTAACCATTGCCCGCTAACACGGAAGGAATTGAAGGAATCAGTGATTATTTCTTAATATACCTATGAATTTTTAAACAAGTTGAAGTTTTATTTACATTCAGGCCGTAAAAGAATAATGGTCACACTATTGGTTTAACCTCTTCTGAATTGTAGTCCGATTCATTAAAAAGCATACTAATTATTTTTTGTTATTGATTATGAAAGAGTATGTGAGTTTAAAAAAAGTTTATTTACATTCGGTGGGTAAAAGTTTGGATTGGATTCGGACAGTTGAAGATCGAGTAGAAGACACATGATTAAAAATACTATTTAGTAGATTAGGGAAATTTTCAAATCGAATGGACTTTGCATATGCAGGCAAACTCGATTAGTTAATACATAAAATATATATATTTCAATAAAACGTCTGTATGCTGTATTATGTATTTGCTGTCTGATCAGGACTGTTCTTCCCCAAAAGAATCGCTCGGCGATCGCGTAAAGAACGTTCTGTATAGTACAACACCTGATTGGAGTACATGCTTATATACATTTTTTTTAAAAGTTAACGTTTAACTAAGCGAAATTGTAGAGGTCATGGAGTCAATAAGCAAATAAAATTTGCCAATTAGGCAATAGCAGTTATCCAGTGCCTATGATTGATAATTTGACAAGGTGAATTAAATACATGTAAATATGAATTTTAAAGCACTCTCAGCCCCCTTGTTAAGAGCTTCCATTTCCTGCATTCTTTTCTTTCAATAGCGGTTTTTGTGCACGCATTTTCTCGGAAATGGCTCAAAATTTGATAAACGGCCCCGATAAGAAGATGAATAGATGACCCCTAAAATTTCTTTCCCAAATATATCAAGAACGGTCTCAAATTTCAAACACTGGTTGAATAACATATAACCTATTTTGTGCAAATATATGAGCATGAAATGACAATTTTCCTGTAACTTAACAAAAATTACACTTTGTGAAATCTAAAAATGTCTGAATTTATTATTAAAGTTAATAATTTTAGACGGCCCATTCAGTAAGTTTTTCTAGCCGAGTACTTAGTCTTTCGTTCAACAGCGCATCCGTTTTGAATATTGCAGCGTGGTTTACAACAAGAGGGTGAAACGACCACGAATTTTGACAGATTTGGCTACAAAGAGTTAAAAAGAGATGGATACAAAACACAAGTGCGATTATATCTTTTAGGAGATAAAAAATACTAAATATACGTTTGCCATAAATACAACACTTTATCATAAGAATATTTTAACACATAGATCCGCCGAATATTTCCATTTCCCTTCATATTGTTTGGTGTCTGATTTGAAATAACGTTTCGATGTATACCAAGTGGAGAAATTTCTTTAAGCTGCATGTTCCGATATTTCGGCCATTAGAGTATCAAATAATTTTCCATGCAAACCAAATGAATGATCTTACAAAGTTATAGACGTATTTACACGGAATTGATCTCCTTTCAACGTTAGAAATATTCAAAGTAAATAAAACTAAATTTTGGGGCATTCACCCCCCCCCCCCAAAAAAAAATACATCATGAGAATATTTAGAAAAGTAACCGTTTGGTTTCGTCCTCTGAATGATTGGGTTTATTCAACCTGCATGTTTTGCTTCGATTATAAACAACGTAAACTTCAAAACTATTAATGAACAAATGTACACTGCTTTATTTTTGTTTTGTTAAATAGTCATGCTGTATATTTTATTTGTTATAATAGATCATATATAAAAAGGACAGATGTCAAAGTCGTAATACAATCATACTCGCTTTGACGTAAGGGGCTAGTTTGAACACGAGGCGAAATAACGCAAAACCCTTTTATGTCGTTTATTTTGTAAATAAATTTTGTACATTGTACAGTAAAACTTGTCTAATCCGGCGGAGGGTGGTTCTAAAAAAAATTGGCCGGATTAGCCAACATCCGGTTTAGAAGATATTGTTGCAAATTAATTTAAGTATTTAATGCAGTAGGTCTTGATCGTGTATTTTTGCAAAATTTTCAATTCTTCTGAAATATATTAGATTTCATCGATCGTAATTAGGGTATTAATTTTCATTTTCATTTTTTATAATACATACGATTGAAATACTTTTTCAATAGTCAACAGATGGCTGAATACGTAATGGCGAGAACTGTTTTGATGCAGGGAACAATAGATAAATATCGATATAAATGAGAATTTTATTTTTAAAAAATGGAGTATTTTGACATAATAATATGCAACTCTGTAAGTGTAGCCATACAACGGGGATAACAAACAATATCGGCAGTCCTACTCCCGCAGTATCCTGAATCACGGCCTGAAAAAAATGGGGTGAACTATAATCTAATTTTGGCCAAAAAAATGCGTATTTATTTATAACAAGACTTAACGGTATAAACTGAAATGAGTTGCTAGTTTGGATCTATATTCAAGTTGTTTAAATCATAAGCAACGACAAGAAAATTGGTCAATAAATGAGCATTAATTATCTCGCAGAAGGCTGATCGATTGATAAGTGGCCGGACTACGGGAGCTAACTCTCACTAATTATAAGCAGTCGGTTGTTTTCATCGCGGCCGGTTTACAGAAAAGACAAGATCCGGATTGCACAACATTTTTTAAACAAAAATGATAGGAAATTGTCAAGGGGCTGAATAATTTCGCCGGATTGGAAAGCATGACGGAATGAACAACATCCGGTTTGAACAAGTTTCAATATGTACATTATTTTTTTATTGAAATATGGCTTAATTGACCAGGAAAACTACTGCAACGTATATTAATACACACATACTTAGCATAAACATCGTTTAGAAGCGTACAAAAATTTTATTGAAAATCAGACCAAGCAGCTTTAACATTAAGATTTACATGTGTAAGACACTTTATTTGTCATGTGCATGATCCTGTGCATGAATTATTTTCACTACTTGTTTATTTCTCGAAAATGATCTCCAATTCCATTCACAACTGTTGTCATTCAAAATCACGTAAGGTAAATAAAATTTAAAATTTTGAGTCGATTTCAACTGTTATGTATCCAAGGATTCTAATGATTTAATCATGTGTTACTTAATTAGATGTTTTAGGGGTCAAAAGTCCAAAATTTTGATCACCCATAATATCATTTAATATTTGACCTTTCATTTTATATCAAGAAAAGGGGGCTTGCCCCTCAAATTAAGGGAGGGCTCTAAAGTCTTTTATCTATAGCCTTTTACTGAGAGATATTTTGTGAAAGGTCATAAAAGCAGATGTTATCTTACAGTTATGTATCCAAGCAATGTGATGATTTTATTATGCGTTACGTAATTAGATATTTCTAGAGGTCAAATGTCCAACATTTTAATCAACCATATATCAGAATGGATAATCTTTTGAAATGCAGTATAGAAGAAAAGATGCTCAAAATGATGTACTTAACAATATGCAACCTTCAAAGTTTCGTTAAACGGTCCCTATAAGGAGATAAGGGATCGACCACTAAAACGTTCTTTCCATATATCTCAGGAATGGTAATGAATTTCTAAAGACTTGTTGAACAAAATGTGTTTAAGATTAAACGACCTTTCATTTGATATCAAGAAAAAGGGGCTGGCCCCTCACATTAGGGGACCAGAGGGCTCTAAAGACTTTTATATATAGCCCTTTACTGAGAGATATTTTGTGAAATGTCATAAAAGCAGATATGTTATCTCCAAGCTATGTAATGATTTTATCATGTGCTACGTAATTAGGTGTTTTTAGAGGTTAAATGTCCGAAAATTTAATCACCCATATATCAGAACGTAAAAATCTTTTGAAATATAATATTTCCAAACACTAGTTGAACAAAATATGATAAAAATTAAAATACCTTCCATTTGATATAAAGAAAAAGGGACTGACCCCTCAAATTAGGGATCAAGATGGGTCTAAAGTCTTTTAGCTATATACTAGTAATTTACTGATAGATGTTTTGTAATAGGTTATAAAAGCAAAATTAGGTATAATGCGTTTATATATCCTAACAATATAATGATTTTTTCATGCGTTACCTAAGTAGGGTTTTTAGGGGCCAGAGGTAAAACAATTTAATTTTTTCTATCTCAATTGGAAGAAATGCAAGTATTTAAGAAATCAACGTAAGAGAATTCATAAAAAGCATTACAGGAAAGCATTAGTATTCAACTCCTTTTCCAGATCATTATATTTGTTGTCGAAAATCAAAGTCGATAATGTCATATCACCTTCTAAAAATCGGACGGAAGACCTCCTCGTTGCTCGCAACGAGATCGTGTCTAGTTATTATTATTATTATTATTATTAGGGTCTTCCGTTTCCAACGGAAGACCCTCTTGTTATTCTATTGTTTTTTTTTTATTATTAGGGTCTTCCGTTTCCAACGGAAGACCCTCTTGTTATTCTATTGTTTTTTTTTATTATTATTATTCTTTTTCTTTTTCCTTCTGACTCCGTTTTGGCTTTATATCTCAAAAACCACTCAACCGATTTTCATGAAATTTTCAGGGTATATGAGAAATTCTTGTCCCTCAAAGCCTTCAAAAGCTGAAAAATGACGTCACTTCCGTTTTCTTATTACGTCAATTTTGATTTTTTCAAAAAGCGATTTTGTCCAGTCATTTTCCTTTAAACGGTTATATATAGAGATTTGAAATTTTCAGTGAATGTTCATTTATCTATTTACTTAGGGCATTTTGACAAAAAATCAGAATCCGTCACTTTAAAAAAAAGGCAAAAAAATGGAATAATTCTTGGTACGACTTAATAAAATCCGAATGATTTTAAGAACGAATTGACAAAAACATTTGCGATTTTAAGAACGACTTAACAAAAAATATCCGAATGTGTTCAAGTACGACTTAGCAATTTTTCGAATTATTTTAGGTACGAGTTAATTTAACTTTAAACATAAGACTATTTTCTTAACCAAGAACGCGGAATCAAACTTTCCGGAAAAATCAATTTTTAAGCGCTTATATCTCAGCGATGCATCGTCCGTTTTTAAAACGGATTTCAGTGTTAGATTCAACTAATTAAGCTCTACAATACACGTACACGTTTATTAATTGATCAAAAAATTTATTTTTTCGAAAAATTTGATTCACTTCAGGTTTCGACCGGAAATGACATTTATGTCGTTTTGTCATTACGACAGACAGGTAAGTACATTTTTGTCGCTTTGACAAAAATGTCCTTACCTGTCTGTCGTAATGCCAAAACGACATAAATGTCGTTTTTGATTCTTATCAGAATTTATCTAAAAAAGAATATAAACGTGTTGGAAAGTTCCTAATAAGTACATGGTAAATAAAAGGTTTGTGTTATTTTATAAATTCTATGCATGATATAGCTAAAATTGACGTCATTTTACCCTGAATTGACGTCAAAATTTGACATCATTTTATTACGCTAACAATTTTCAATGGCGAACAATTCTGACATTGGGTCTGACGTTGACCCATCCGACGAAGAAGCTTCGGACTTAGAAAATGAAGCAGAGGTTGCTTTTTTTTTAGGTCCGTGGTTTAGTGTAGTTGAGCCTGATACATGTACATTTCACCTGCTGGAGCCAGATTTTAAAGAGAATGCTGGGCCCGTCAACTTCGATCCTGGTATGTCAATTATCGACTTTCTTGTTAAATTTTTGCATGCCGATGATGACAATGATAAAATAGATATTCTAGTAAGAGAAACAAATCGTTATGCAGACCAAAATATCGCCCAAAAATGCAGACCTCCAAGAATATTGGGCCCTCATTCTCGTTTTCGCAACTGGGTTCCAGTGACACCTGACGAAATGCTTGCTTTTATTGGAATAGTGTTCAGCATTGTGAAAAGCCAACATTTGAGTCATACTGGGAATCTAACCCCCGAGCGTGGTCATTTGAAACGCCCAACTTTGGTAAGATTATGGCAAGGAATCGATTCCAGGCCATTCTGCAGTTTTTGCATTGCAGTGACAACTTAGATGTTCCAGAGCCCGGCGAAGATATCACATGTCATTAACATACTAAATGAGACATTTGGTAAATATTACAAGTAAATTGCTATTGTACATTTATAAATGAAACTCAGATCATGCAATCGATAAATAAGTAACATATTAGAATATTGAATGTAATGATAAATTCAGCATGAAATCAATAATAATAATTATTGTTTTCGGTGGGGGTAATTTTACGCGTACACATTACAAGCATCACTACATTATATAGTAAATATATCGGTTTGTTACTACATGTATTATTTACTATCATTTACATATTTTAACTTAAAAGTAAATACATATACAATTACATATACCAGTACCTCATTATATTTACAAATTGTTTAACACACTTCAGATGTCATCGCAATAATTGCACATATAGTCTTTATGAAGTAAACTTGAAAACAAAGTTCATAATAATTTTTAGATTATTGAATAACATAAACAAAATTTGCCACCCACCCCCCTACCGATCTGACAAAATTTTCACTAGAATATTATGTCATGTTGCGAATTCTGTGGCAATAAATACAAAATTTACAACATGACAACTTTGTCATGTTGTGAATGTTGTATTTAAAAACAAAATATGGTTATCTCAAAGGCGTTTGGAGATCGATAAATGATCCTGCTAACACTTTATTTGGACAACCGTTACGTTTTAAATTGCCCTATTTTGTGGTAAACATGCATCCAGATGTTCCGTTTTTTTTCAATTCTGGTTCTGGTGTGTTAGTGATGGGAGAAGAAATGGATGTTCCCTTTGGAATTGCATTTGGTTTTTCAGAAGAGGAGAAATGGACTTTTGTTTGTAAGATTGATATGTTACTAAAGTACTGATCAATAATTTTTCACAGAGGACACTTATGAGATTTTCTCGTATTTTCAAAGAGGAAGATTTTAATGACAAATATAAATAATGTAATTGTCAAGTTGTGAATTTTGAAATTACTGTGTGGCAGTAAATGTTACGCATTATTACATTTTAGGCACACCATGTGACAATTATCGCGGTTATTGTGACGTATTGTTACATTTCAGGCACGCCCTGTGACAATTGCCGCGGTTATTGTTACGCATTATTACATTTTAGGCACACCATGTGACAATTATCGCGGTTATTGTGAGGTATTATTACATTCCAGGCACACCCTGTGACAATTACCGCGGTTATTGTGACGTATTATTACATTTCATGCACACTCTGTGACAATTACCGTGGTGAATGTGAGGTATTATTACATTTCGGGCACACCATGTGACAACTGCTGCAGTTATTGTGACGTATGATTACATTTTAGGCACACCCTGTGACAATTACCGCGGTTATTGTGACGTTTTCCGCAGATGTCGTGGTGTCGACAATGATGGACCCCTAGAAAGATTAAAGAAACTTTTTTTTGGAGAAGAGACTCTCTCGTCTATCAAAGACTAGATCATTGTGAGTACATTTTTCCTGATTAAAATCTGCATATTTCTGTGTCTTTCTTCGATGTGATAATCAAAATATAATAAAATTTCTAAACATAAGACCTCTTTCAGCTTTAAAGAATATTAACATTAGAAATGTTGTTTGTTAAAGAATCATTGTGATTGTTTTTTTTAGGAGGGGATCTAGTTTAAATATGATGAAAGTTTGAAGATAATGTTGGGTTTTTTAGGGAGGGGTGTTTAAGAGATAGAATAGAAGTATATTTTGGGCGCTGTTAATAAAGAAATATTGATAGTATTTTTAAAATGTGGGGGTTTTTTTTGGGGGGGAGGGGAATCAAGTATGCTTTGCTTCCAAGAGAACTGGTGGGGCGTGATGCTGATATCATATATAATGTAATGGTCATGATCATTTGTTTACAGGTACACTAGTGGGGTGTAATGTTGATTATCATGTATACGTTTGTTTTGTTTACAGGTACACTGGTGGTGTGTAATGTTGATTATCATAGATAAGTATGCTTTATTATGCCTCAAGAACGCAGATAGCTAACCATCAATTTATTCATGAACTTGGTAAAAAGCTACAATAAAACAAAATGCTAATAAGTACATAATCAACAGAAATATGACACAAAATTACACATTTCCACAATTTCCTTTAAACAATATCAAGGTTCTGAACAGTTCATGCATTCAGTACACATCATGCAGAAAACTCGTACATATTGCAAGAATACATATGTTTGACCTATTTATGACGCTACTGGTGGACCGTAGATTATAGTATCAATCTAAATACACAATAATATCACAAATTAATGAATTAGATGCAGGTTAACAAAGGTAAAACTAATTTCTGTTATAATACGATAGCAAACTATTGACATGATACATGTTTATGGTAAAACAATTCATCACTACTCGATACAGTATGCAGCGATTGGTAAATAAACAACACATCGATATGACATTATGAATTATCATAAAAACTAGATGAGGTAGGTAGCAAATATTGTAAATACTTACACCGTGGCGAACCAAAGTAGTGTAACATTATGAACGTGGTCGCTAACGAGTTGTAGCGGGAAAAAGTGATGAAAAAATCGTGCACACCTCTAAATACAGAAGAGTTCTAACCTTTCTAATAATTCGTACATAAACTGATTCGTACAAAAACGATTTTTATAAACAAGTAACAACACACTCCCCGCCTGATATCTGTAAGATATCACTATTACACATACCGAAAATAAAAACCAAATCAAATCAGACAGAAAAATTACATGAATGGAGTTCGCCTCATGACAATGAAATAAATGATATAAAAGTAACACATGTACTAACCATGTAACAAATCAAACAAAATTCCTATACAGCTAACAGCGGAATCACTTCACAAATTGGTCTGACCAGAATATCAGGTTTGTCATTTCTTGACAACTTTATCTGAATTTTCCTACCTAAAGTAGCATCACTCTGAAACGTTTTCTGCACTACTGCCATAGGCCAACAGTTTCTGGGACTGTCATCTTTCATCAACACGATGTCGCCTTCCTTGATATTCGGCTCTTTACTCTTCCATTTCCTGCGGGGCTGAAGTAAGTGGAGGTAGTCAGATTTCCACTTCTTCCAGAACTGGTTCGCGAGACCTTGCACACGTTTCCACTCGGATCTTAGCATGTTCTTTACACCGATGTCACCGAACTCTGGACAGTCAAAATGAGAAGAATGTTTCTGCGTCAACAGTACGTTGGATGTTAGCACAAACGGATCATCAGGGTCGGATGATACAGGCGTCAATGGTCGGGAGTTGATGATCGTGGTCACCTCTGCCATCAAAGTGCAGAGAACACCATGGGTAACATTCTGGTTACCTGGTTCTTTCAGCATTGTGTCCAGGATTCTACGTACGAGCCCAATCATCCTTTCCCAATCGCCTCCAAAGTGTGATGAATGTGGGGGATTGAATATCCACTTTGTCCCAGAAGCATAAAGGAACTTCTTTAATGTTTCCTCTTCAACGCTGATGGTATCAATTTTCAGGTCGTCTGTTGCTCCAGTGAAATTGGTACCTCTGTCTGACCGAAATATCTTAACCTTCCCTCTAATACTGGTAAATCGGCGCACTGCATTGATGAATGCTGAAGAACTTAATGAATCAACTACCTCTATGTGAATCGCTCATGTCACTAAGCATGTAAACAAAACACCCCATCGTTTGGAGCATGCACTCCCTCCTCGTGTTTTTCTAGTGACGACCTGCCAGGGGCCAAAGACCTCAACACCGACGTTGGTAAATGGAGTTGCAGGCTCGAGCCGGTCAGCTGGGAGGTCAGCCATTTTCTGTGCCGCAATCTTTCCTCTCAGTTTCTTGCAGATGATGCATTTGTAAATAACTGAAGATACAAGTCTTTTTCCTCCTGTGATCCAGAGTCCTGCAGATCTGACAGCGCCCTCTGTAAGGTAACGGCCCTGGTGTTTCAATAGGTCATGGTGATGACGTATTAGTAGGGTAGCAATGTGATGGGACCCTGGGATAATAGCTGGGTTCTTCTCAAAGTTATCCAACTTCAATTTGTTGAGTCTCCCTCCTACACGTAGGATGCCCTGCTCGTCTAGGACTGGACCCAGTGCTTGAATCATGCTTCCTCTTGGGAGGGACTTGGCATCGAATCTCTTCGCTATAAACACTGTGCTGTACTACACTTATGATGAAGTTTTCAGCTTCACTGAAGGTAACAGACTGGTTGTCTGACATCTTCTTATTTCCCCTTAGGCGTGCTCTAGTTTTCAGAATACCGAATGCACGCACCAGACTAGACCACTGAGAGAACCGCTCAATTCTGTCAACAATACTTGGTCCTGATGAAGCTTCAGGTACTGGCTTAACTTCGGACAAGTAGGTATTCACATCAGATTTGCAGGTATTCAGGTTAGAAGCATCATCTGGTTCTAGTGACTGTCTCATGAGAAAACCAATGGGTCCCTGTATCCAAGCACTGCTCTGAAGCTTGTTAGCTGCTATGCCTCTGGTCCCAATGTCAGCAGGGTTGAGTCCTGTAGGAACGTAATTCCATTGCTCTGGGGTCGAATGCTTGAGTATTTGTTCAACTCGATTCGACACATAAATAAAAAACCTTCTCGTCTGGTTGGTAATATACCCCAGAACTACTCTACTGTTGGAGTAGAATTTCACAGAGTCAAACTTAATGTTCAAATGTTCGTTGGCCAATTGGTAAATTTCAACTGCGAGGAGAGCAGAGCACAATTCAAGTCTTGGTATCGTATGTCCATGAGAGGGCGCAACTTTGGTCTTCCCAATAACGAATCCTACGTAGTGGTTTTTTTTTTCATCATAAATCACATGAATGTAGGCGACCGCAGCAATTGCCTTCTCAGATGCGTCACAAAACACATGTAGCTTGATACGAACATTTCCTTGCATAGAACATGGAACATACTGACGGGGTATGGATACATCTTGAAGATCGGACAGCAACCTTTTCCATGTCTGCCATTTCTGTCCTTCGATATCGATGAGTGGCTCGTCCCATCCGGTGCTTCCGACAGTCAGCTGGCGTAGTATCAGCTTCCCTTCTATCGTTACCGGTGCGACAAATCCTAAGGGATCGTAGATGCTGTTTATCATGGATAATACTCCACGACGAGTCAGGGGTTTCTCCTCGCTGGAGATCTGGAAGGTAAATGTATCAAGGTTCATGTTCCAGTAGAGTCCTAAGCTCCTTTGTACAGATAAGTCAGCTGACAGTTCCAGGCTCTTTTTTTCCTTTGACAGATCATCTGGATCGAATTCTCGTACGACATCCTTGCTGTTTGAAGCAATCTTATGTAGACGTAAATTACCATGAACAGCTAAGGCATCTTGAGTTCGTTTCATCAGGTCTACCGCTTGTTTCTCTGTAGGTACAGATAACAAACCGTTGTCTACGTAGAAGTGTTTCAGAACAAAGTCTGTGACATCTGGTCCAAAGGAATCCTTAGCGTCTAATGCAGTTCTGTGCAGACCGTAAGTGGCTACGGAGGGCGACGGCTTATTTCCAACACGTGAACCCTCATCCTATGCTCTATCAGGTCTTCGTTGAAGTCATTGTTACGGTGCCAGAAGAAGCGCAAGTAGTTCCTATGACTAGGTCTGACATTTGCTGTATATCAGCTGTTATGGCCACTGGCTCCTTTTGAAATCTAATAAGCACTCCGAGCAGAGTGTTGTTTAAATCTGGGCCAGACATCAAGACATCCTTCAAGGAGAGTCCACGAAAGGTAGCCGAAGAGTCGAACACTCCTCTTATCTGGTCTGGCTTGCGAGGGTGATATACGCCGAAGACTGGTAGATACCATACTTCTTCCTCATTGTCAACAGGTGGCGCTACCTCAACGTGCTTATGATCAAAGAGTTTCTGCATGAAATCAATAAAATGTTTTGTTTCACATGATCCCTCTTAAGACAAGCATCAAATCTGTTGGCTCTGTCCAAAGCCATGGAACGGTTATTTGGTAAACGTGGGCGCTGGCTCTTAAACGGAAGTGGGGCCACCCAGTTTCCGTCTGAGTTCTTTCTGAAGTTTCTTTCCATTTCCTCTAGGAATATTCTATCTTCTGTAGATATTCCTGGCTTATTGTCATCAGGAGTAAGTAAAAATGTTTTATCATCAATATCCAGAGGTTGCTTAATAAAGCTATTTGGCATAGGGGAATCTTTAATCACGAGTTGGTTCTCGCAAGGTTGTAGTAAGGATGGTCGTCCGTTGGATAATACAAAAGTCTTGTATACATTGACGTCACTACTTCGATGCTGAGATCCAAGGCACACGTCACCAACCACGGTCCATCCTAACGGGGATCGAAATCCAATCGGTGCATCGGGATGGCCAGTTTTCTGATCGAGAATGCGGTGTACATACGGTACGTCTCTGCCGATGAGCAACAAGATTTGGCACTGGTCATCTAAGTGGTCATGCTTAATGTCACTAAGATGCGGATGATATCTTGTGACATCCGGCAATGGAATTTCTTGTCTGTTGTTTGGTATATTGTCACATTCGATGAAAACAGGCAAGTCTACGCGCACATGGCGATCGCAGGATTCCATCACAAATCCAGAGGCACGTCGACCAGAAGTAACGAGTTTTCCATTGCACGAGTTCATGATATATTCCTCAGGTGGAGAACAAATCTTGAGCATGTCGAAGAACGAACTTCTGGCAAGAGATCGATTGCTTTGGTCATCGAGAATTATGTACATTTTCACACGGGTCTTTGGATCTCTGATGTGATGCACAAACACAGGTAAGATTTTGGCACACGACTTCCCATAGGATATATTTCCGCAGATCTCAGTGCATGAGGACTCTACCACAAGTAGATCCGATGGAGTTCTGTAGGTGTTTCTCCCTGAATAAGGAGTTCTCTCCCCGCCATGAACTTTAGAGGGGGTGTCTACATGCATAACTGTCAAATGTTTGTCACTATCACAAATGGTACACTTAATCTCTTCCTTGCAGTGTCTACTTTTATGCATGAAGTCACAGCACTCTGAGAAGGGCCTTCCGGGCTTCTAATGGTTTGGTTTGGATTGCGCGGCACTCACTCAGTTGATGGCTTGTCCCATGAATAGCACAGACAGTGTTGTCCCTCGAATCTGAGGAAATTTCTGTCCTTGCAGTGGTAATTCTAGTCTTTACAGCTAAGGGGGACGAACGAATGAACTTCTGCGGCGTACTCATAGTTTCGGTGAAGGAGAAACTTGGGTCCTCATTTCCCTTACAAAGTCAACAAAGAACTTAAAAGGTGGAAAGCACTTCTTGGTCTCTTTGTAGTTGTATGCTCGTGTGACCCACTTTTCCCTCATGTTGTGAGGTAGCTTTTCTATGATTGGATTAATTCCAACGGAAGAGTCGAAATATGCTAGAAGTGGCTTGTATGCTGTCTGTTCCTTTAAACTTAGAATTTCTGTAAGAAGATCGGCGAGTTCAAAGAGTTTCTGTGTATCCTTGTTGCCAAGTCTGGGAAAGTTGGCAAGCTTGTCCTTAAGTGTGCTTTCAATCATTTCAGGTGCACCATATCTTTGGTCCAATCTCTTACATAGGAGATGCAGAGCCTTTGACGGGTTGTCTGCGTTGTCGGCCCGGATACTCAAGGCATATGAGCTGGATTCTGGCCCTAACCATTTCACCAAAAGGTCAAGTTGCTCAAAATCAGTAACCTGTAAATCGGTGAGAACATCTTTGAAACTCGATTTCCACACGAAATAGGTTTCCGGTTTGTCACAAAATTGATAGAGTCTAGAAATCAACAGTTCTCTCCTTAAGAGGAATTTGGAAATATTAGGAAACATTGGAATGTTTGGGCGTGTGACAGGCGGCATCTCGGCGTATGTTGTAGCCGGTGTTTGCGAACGTAGATCTGGTTCAGGAAGGTCATGATACGCATCTACTGGGTTGTTGGTCAGAATCGCAGGGCGCGAGTCGTTCATCTCATTGGTGGCATGAGGTACTTGCTGTGGTTCAGATTGCGGTCTGTTTGTAGCGTTTCGTGGGACAATGGATGCATCTGGGCACATGGTTTCACTTTGTCTTTCGAAATGCACAGTGTTCACATATTCACTTGTCCTCTCATGAGGGTCTTCCTCTGGTATACGAATATCATCATCAATGTTAATAAATTCACTCAAGTCACTATCAACAGATTCCTGTTCATACACTCTTGCTTCTGCATCCAGTGCAGCTGCCGTTTTCTTGGCTGTCAGTAGATCCATATCTGCATTGTAATCAGATCTCCTTCTCACTGCTGAGGCCCTAATAGTCGCTTGGTCGATTTCGTCCTGTTCCTCAAGCTGAGATAACTTTTTCCTGAGAGATGCCTCCTCTTCAGCTAGCCTAATGAGAGCACGGGCGGCTTCCGCTTTGGCACGCTTCATGATGCTCGAAGAGGATGAATGTTTCGTACTGCTTTGCGATTCGTGTTTCGATGTGGATTTCTTCGTGAAGCGTGTATCCTTCTCACGTGGTGAGACCGGCTCCTTCTTGACTTTGACTGGGTCCACTACTTCCGATGGCTCCATGTTGGTCTTTTTACTATTCTGCCTCAAGAACGCAGATAGCTAACCATTAATTTATTCGTGAACTTGGTAAAAAGCTACAATAAAACGAAATGCTAATAAGTACATAATCAACAGAAATATGACACAAAATTACACATTTCCACAATTTCCTTTAAACAATATCAAGGTTCTGATCAGTTCATGCATTTAGTACACATCATGCAGAAAACTCGCACATATTGCAAGAATACATATGTTTGACCTATTTATGACGCTACTGATGGACCGTAGATTATAGTATCAATCTAAATACACAATAATATCACGAATTAATGAATTAGATGCAGGTTAACAAAGGTAAAACTAATTTCTGTTATAATACGATAGCAAACTATTGACATGATACATGTTTATGGTAAAACAATTCATCACTACTCGATACAATATGCAGCGATTGGTAAATAAACAACACATCGATATGACATTATGAATTATCATAAAAACTAGATGAGGTAGGTAGCAAATATTGTAAATACTTACACCGTGGCGAACCAAAGTAGTGTAACATAATGAACGTGGTCACTAACGAGTTGTAGCGGGAAAAAGTGATGCAAAAATTGTGCACACCTCTAAATACAAAAGAGTTCAAACCTTTCTAATAATTCGTACATAAACTGATTCGTACAAAAACGATTTTTATAAACAAGTAACAACACATGCTTTGTTAACAGGTACACTGGTGGGGTGTGATGTTGATTATCATGTAAAAGTATGTTTTGTTTACAGATACACTGGTTGGGTGTGATTTTGATTATCATATATAAGTATGCTTTGTTTCCAGATACACTGGTGGGGCGTGATGTTGATTATCATGGATAAGTATGCTTTGTTAACAGGTACACTGGTGGGGTGTAATGTTGATTATCACGGATAAGTATGCTTTGTATACAGATACACTGGTGGGGTGTAATGTTGATTATCATGTATTAGTATGCTCTGTTTACAGATACACTGGCGGGGTGTAATGTTGATTATCATGAATAAGTATGCTTTGTTTACAGATACACTGGTGGGGTGTAATGTTGATTATTATGTATAAGTATGCTTTGTTTACAGATACACTCCTGGGGTGTAATGTTGATTATCATGTATAAGTGTGCTTTGTTTACAGGTTCACTGGTTGGGTGTGATGTTGATTATCATATATAAGTATGCTTTGTTTACAGGTACACTGGTGGGGTGTAATGTTGATTAACATGGAATAGTATGCTTTGTTTACAGATACACTGATGGGGTGTTATGTTGATTATCATGGATAAGTATGCTTTGTTTACAGGTACACTGGTTGGGTGTGATGTTGATTATCATATATAAGTATGTTTTGTTTACAGATACACTGGTTGGGTGTAATGTTGATTATCATGGATAAGTATGCTTTGTTTACAGATACACTGGTTGGGTGTGATGTTGATTATCATATATAAGTATGCTTTGTTTCCAGATACACTGGTGGGGCGTGATGTTGATTATCATGGATAAGTATGCTTTGTTTACAGGTACACTGGTGGGGTGTAATGTTGATTATCATGTATAAGTATGCTTTGTTTACACGTACACTGGCGGGGTGTAATGTAGATTATCATGTATAAGTATGCTTTGTTTACAGGTACACTGGTTGGGTGTAATGTTGATTATCACGGATAAGTATGCTTTGTTTACAGGTACACTGGTTGGGTGTGATGTTGATTATCATATATAAGTATGTTTTGTTTACAGATACACTGGTGGGTTGTAATGTTGATTATCATGTATAAGTACGCTTTGTTTACAGATACACTGGCGGGGTGTAATGTTGATTATCATGAATAAGTATGCTTTGTTTACAGATACACTGGTGGGGTGTAATGTTGATCATCATGTATAAGTATGCTTTGTTTACAGATACACTGGTGGGGTGTTATGTTGATTATCATATATAACTATGCTTTGTTTACAGATACACTGGTGGGGTGTAATGTTGATTATCATGTATAAGTGTGCTTTGTTTACAGGTACACTGGTTGGATGTGATGTTGATTATCATATATAAGTATGCTTTGTTTACAAGTACACTGGTGGGGTGTAATGTTGATTATCATGGAATAGTATGCTTTGTTTACAGATACACTGGCGGGGTGCAATGTTGATTATCATGTATAAGTATGCTTTGTTTACAGATACACTGGCGGGATGTAATGTTGATTATCCTGTATAAGTATGCTTTGTTTACAGATACACTGATGGGGTGTAGTGTTAATTATCATGTATAAGTATGCTTTGTTTACAGGCACACTGGTGGGGTGTAATGTTGATTATCATAGATAAGTATGCTTTGTTTACAGGTACATTGGTGGGGTGTTATGTTGATTATCATGGATAAGTATGCTTTGTTTACAGGTACACTGGTTGGGTGTGATGTTGATTATCATATATAAGTATGTTTTGTTTACAGATACACTGGTGGGTTGTAATGTTGATTATCATGGATTAGTATGCTTTGTTTACAGATACACTGGCGGGGTGTAATGTTGATTATCCTGTATAAGTATGCTTTGTTTACAGATACACTGGTTGGGTGTAATGTTAGTTCTCATGTATAAGTATGCTTTGTTTACTGGTACACTGGTGGGGTGTTATGTTGATTATCATAGATAAGTTTGCTTTGTTTACATGTACACTGGCGGGGTGTAATGTTGATTATCATAGATAAGTATGCTTTGTTTCCAGATACACTTGTGGGGTGTAATGTTGATTATCATGTATAAGTATGCTTTGTTTACAGGTACACTGGTTGGGTGTGATGTTGATTATCATGTATAAGTACGCTTTATTTACAGGTACACTGGTTAGGCATAATGTTGATTATCATATATAACTATGCTTTGTCTACAGATACACTGGTGGAGCGTGATGTTGATTATTATGTATGAGTTTGCTTGGTTTACAGGCACACTGGTGGGGCGTGATCTCAATTATCATGTATAAGTATGCTTTGTTTACAGGTACACCGGTGGAGTGTGATGTTGATAATCATGGATAAGTATGTTTTGTTAAAAGGTACACTGGTGGGGCGTATATGGAGGGTAATCGTGTTCAAAAATCCAGACCTGTAAACTTGTAAATTCAAATATGCAATCGTGTTGGTGTGTAGGTCTGAGTATGAATGTGTGTAATTCTGATCGTGTAATCTATAAAAGCTCGGGCATAAACACTTTAAGATTTGATTCAGTTCATTCGTATGATGTAGCTTAATTGTTTTTGTTAGTTAATTTAACCTTCAACTTTGGACATTTTTAATCCATAGTTTCTGCTATGTATCTTCATTCTCATATATACATGTAGCACAGTTGACATGTTACCAATCGATAAATGTAAAGTCTACAAGTTTGTCGAATTTTGACATGACCTTATATGGCAAATGCTGCAGAAAAAGACATGCCGTAATCGCCGGAATGGACTATAATAAACATAAAATTCAGTTACACTGTTCTAATGAACGATACTATTTTCTTTGAATCGAGAATATTATTTTTAGAAAAAGATACTAAGGTATGATTGAAACTGGACCAAACAAGAAGAGGTAGAAATCGGTGCCGGTGTGACGAATGAGCTAGTTTCTTTAATATAATTCCCATGGACACTGGTGCATGTATTATACGATAAGGGTCTACTTTTACTAAAAAAGAAATGCCTAATATCTATTCTAATATCGCTAAAATAATTTGACATGTAATTTAAACTGGAAAATATAAGTTGAATACGTACTCTTTTCTAGAAAAGAGACGGATCAAGAAATTTCCTAGAGGCCCCATGTAGCTTCATTGCTTACCTGAATGTTAAGAATTTTGAGAGTGAATTTTATATTCCTCATTTATTTAGAATTAAACGACTTGCAAAGAAATTTAGTAATTTTTCGCGGAAATATGTATGTATCTATATATTTTTTCAAATATCAAAATGACTTTGTTGTGCAATTGCATGATAAATAATAAAACAATCTGAAACTGTAATGAAAAAAAAAGTTTTATAATCATTAATTAAAGTATACAAAATGTTGTCAAAAATTGAAAGGTTTTGAAGAAAAAAAAGGATACTAGTATGTTTATGTTTTTATAATTATATTTTTTCTTCAAAAATCGAATTTCTGAAATTAAGGAACGGGTGGGTTAAACAGATTTGATCGTATATGAACTGGTAGAGTTTTAATTTTAAAATCTTATAAAATATATACTGTATTGACAGTAATTTTACAAAACTAAATAGCTGCTTTATGGTTATCAGTACATGTTCATAAGTGGCTGTAAAGCTGTAAAGCGAAAAATTTTGATTAACCAACTTCACTGGATTGAATCGACATTCAGGACGCCATAATCGCTTGAAATCAAAACAATTTTGCCAATTAATGTTCACCTTCTTTTACTATATAGGCCTATTACCGACAAATTGAAATATTTTTGTTATAATTTATATACATTTTACTTTTACGACAGTTAACCATATCTTTGGATTTTTAGCTCACCGAGACGAAGTCGGGGGGAGCTTATGCTATACCCTCGGCGTCGGCGTCGGCGTCCGGACCTGGTTTAAGTTTTTGTTGCAGGTCCTGTATCTAAGTTATTACTCGTCCTATCTTCACCAAACTTGCATGGATGATGCATCTTGACCTACTTATGGACTTGAAAGACTTGGATGCTGAATCAGGGCCATGAGTTTCAGATGCTGGAGGAGGTTAAGGTTTTTGGAGCAGGTTAAAGTGTTTGGTGCAGGTGCCCTTTGATAGCAATTTCTAAGTTACTACTGGTCCCAACTTTACCAAACTTGCATGTCTGGTGCATCTTATGATACTGATGCACCAGACATGCTTTAATGCTGAATCTGAGCCATAGGTTTCAGATGCTGGATGAGGTTAAGGTTTTTAGAGCTGGTTAAAGTTTTTGGAGCAGGTGCCCTTTGATGATTATATCTTAGTTATTACTTGTCCTAACTTCACTGAACTTGCATGGATGGTGCGTCTTATGATACTGATGCACCTGGCAGGCTTGAATGCTGAATCTGAGCCAAAGGTTTCGCATGCTGGATGAGGTTAAGGCTTTTAGAGCTGGTTAAAGTTTTTGGAGCAGGTGCCCTTTGATGATTATATCTTAGTTATTACTGGTCCTAACTTCATAAAACGTGCATGGATAATGCATCTTATGATACTGATGCACCTGACAGGCTTGAATGCTGAATCTGAGCCAAAGGTTTCGGATGCTGGATTAGGTTAAGTTTTTTGAAACAGATCACATGTTTAATAAATATTAATACTAATTCAAACTTGCATAGTTGATTGAACTATAATATAAATGAATCGCAGAGGTAGCTTCAGATGCAGAGCCTGATCTCCATTATCAAGGATGCTAAAAAATATATCTTAGTTATTACTGGTCCTAACTTTACTAAACTTGCATGGATGGTGCGTCTTATGATACTGATGCACCTGACAGGCATGAATGCTGAATTTGACACATAGGTTTTGGATGCTGGAGGGAGGTTAAGGTTTTAAGAGCTGGTGTTTTTGGAGCAGGTGCTCTCATGATTATATCTTAGTTATTACTGGTCCTAACTTCACCAAACTTGCATGGATGATGCATCTTATGATACTGATGCACCTGGCAGGCTTGAATGCTGAATCTGAGCCGTAGGTTTCGGATGCTGGATGAGATTTGGTTTTTTTGGAACAGGTCACATATTTTATAGATAATAGCTTGTATTGTTGATTTAACTATAATATTAATGAACCGCAGAGGTAGCTTCAGATGCATCTATTATATGTGCTCTCTTTTATCAAGGATGCTAAAAAAATTCTCCTATCTCAAACCTGCTTGATAGATTTGTTCGTTGTTAAATGATATAATATGATTCCTATGATATAGTATTGTATGATATGATACACTATTGTTTAATATGATACAATATTATATCATATATTATATTGTAAAAAGTTATATGATACGATATGATATTGTATCAATTTTTTTGTACATTATGATATGATATTGTATCATGATATTGTTATGTATAGTATTGTTTATTATGATACAATATTATATAATATGATATTGTTGTATGATATACAATTTTATCACATGCTATTGTTTCATATGATATTGCAACATATAATATTGTATCATATGATATTGTATAATATATATCGTATCATACGATACAATATTGTATATGATATTGGTTTATATAATATATTATTATATCACATGAAAATGTATTATATAATATTATATAATGTGATATTGTATCATATTATACAAAATAGTTTAATATGATATTGTATGATATAATATAGTACTATATCACATGATATTGTATCAATTGATATGATACAATGGTTTATCTAATTATATTGTATCATATGATACAATATCCTATTATGTATCAAAAATAGTACAATATCATACAATACAATATCACACTATAATGTTATACAATATAATATCATATGTTACGATATTGTGTTGTATTATGTGATATGATATTGTATCATATATTATTATATTGTATCATATAATATCAATATCATAATATATTATGATATCATGGGATCAAATACAATAATGAATAACAAAATACAATGTCATATCATATGTTACAATATCATATTTCATCATTATTTATTACAGTATTTTATTATATTATATGATATATATTGTAGGTATCATAGGATGCAATATCATATTTTATATTTTTGTATTGATAAACATTGTATCATATAATACCCTATGAAATGAACATATGATTATTATACAATTTTTTATCATATAATATAGTTATACGATATTGTAACAAAACAGTATCCATGTATATCCAAGATCATTATTAACTATGATTTTCAAATAATATGATAAAGGTGGTCTCATAAAGGTGATTCCTCATAAAGGTGATGCCTCGTCTCGGTGAGCTTTGTAATCTGTGATTACCTATATTTTTTTTCATTTAAAGGGTGGGGGTGGGTTTATGCCGCTACTCATGTCTCATCTAAATCAAAATTTTAAAACTATTGTTTTCAGGTAGTTAGTTTTTCTTATTGATTTTTACATAATCAGCCGGCCGATCCCGTGAATCGTGATTTTTTTCTTTTTCGTCGGGGGTCGGTGGGGGGTGGGTCTTGTCCCAATATTGTGGTAGCGATAACAATGCTTTTTGTGATATTTTCATTATTCAGCCGAGCTCTATACTTAAATGATTTGTTACATGTACTCTAAGATAATTGAAATGCGTGTATACATTTAAATAAACAATCATGATATGTAACATTTTCCAGATCTAAGATATTTGATGCCGATTGAATTCTTCACTCGCATCTTTTCTGAATACGTTTGATATAATGGACACCGAGCTCATAATTTATTTTTCGAAAAATCGTTCTTCCTAAAAAAATGTTGTTATCCAGAGATAATATGATATGTGATATTTTTTTGTTTATTCTGTGCCCATTCCGGCGATTACGGCAGGCCTTTTTCTGCAGCTATCTGTGATGTCACTGTTTCCATATATGGTCATGTCAAAATTCGACAAACTTGTAGACTTTACATTTGTCGATTTGTAACATGTCAACTGTGCTATTTCAGAAAACGGAGATGTAAATGTAGAGACTATCGATGGAAAATGCGTATTATAGTGACAGGTTACATATAAATAACAAACAACATATTAAAGTTGTGAATGTGCATCTGTAGGATGAATTACATTGAAGGTCTGCGGAGTCAACATTAGAGTGTTTATGTCCGAGTTTTATAGATTACACGATCATAATTACACACATTCGTACTCAGGCTCACACACCAACACGATTGCATATTCGGATTTACAAGTTTACATGACTGGATTTTTGAACACGATTACCCTCCATGGGCATGACGTTGATTATCATGTATAAGTATGCTTTGTTTACAGGTACACTGGTGGGGTGTAATGTTGATAATAATGGATAAGTATGCTTTGTTTACAGGTACACTGGAAGGGTGTAATGTTGATTATCAGGTATAAGTATGCATTGTTTACAGGTATACTGGTGGGGTGTAATGTTGATTATCATAAAGAAGTATGCTTTGTTTACAGATACACTGGTGGGGTGTAATGTTGATTATCATGGATAAGTGTTATTTGTTTACAGGTACATTGGTGGGGTGTAATATTGATTATCATAGATAAGTTTGCTTTGCTTACAGGTACACCGGTGGGGTGTAATGTTGATTATAATGTATGCTTTGTTTACAGGTACATTGGTGGGGTGTAATGTTGATTATCAGGGATAAGTATGCTTTGTTTACAGATACACTGGCGGGGTGTGATGCTAATTGCCGTGGGGGCGGTGGTTGTAATGGGGGTCTTCATCAAAGTCTGCTCTGTAAACACTCCTAGTAAAAACCCCAAACACAAAAAGATCAGAAAACAGGTGCGTGACTAAAAAAGTATCAATAAAGAGGAATGCTCTATAGTAGAAAACAGTCTACATAGTTGTATATCAGAAAACAGGTACGTGATGGTATACGAATGCATTTGATTGTTCAATTTCGAATAAAAAAAAAGTATCAATAAAGATATCTTTGTTACACAGAATGATAAAAAGAGAGGACCTGTAAAGAACCCTGGACCGTATTATATCACTGGTAAAAATAATCCCCGCGGTGGAAAAGACAGACCACGTGACAATAGAAATACAAGGAATGTGGAACTGAGGAATAGATGACTCAAAGGTCACGTGCCACTGTTACGTCATTTCGTGCCAAATGTAATATGATCAAAATTTAATTGAAGCATTTTATAGAGAGCTCTAAAAGAGATTTTTAAGATAACAACATAAATATCAAAGTTTTTTTGTAAAATGAAGTAAAAATATTAACGACGTTTTGCAGATGTGTACGTTTAGAACGAAATTTTATCCAGAAGTTTGTCTTCGACATTATCGGATTACTTTCTTTCAAAATATTACATTTACGACAAATCTGTCGATCATTTATTGTATTTGATAACGTAATTGTAGCTACTAGTAATGAAAAGGCTTTTTCCGGTATTTGTGTAAACTCAAGGATGATGTGATGCTTCACATTTGAATTTTATGAATTCTTTGACAAATGAGATTGGTTAATTATCTTTATGAAGTCAACTATTTTTAACGGTTGCTTTCATGACCAGAATATAATACACAGTTTTAATCATGATATAGTTCCTTGTGTCCGCCAACTTTACCAAACACGTTCATCATTTGTTTTCACGGTGGCAAAAAGACACATTTCCTCTGTTTAAATTACCATTTTATTAATAGATCAGTTTCAATTATTAATCATTTCGTAAGAAAATTGATGTTTATATTGTAATACAAAATCATTGGTTAATATTATGTTTTAAATAAATATATGTTCCTCTAAATATATAAAAGACTTATGTTTTCATTTCATGTTTTCTAAGTGATCATTTTCTGTGTCTGACTGTCTATTCTATTTTTGTTGTTGAATAAATCATACATGTATGAGTGTGGGATATACAGTTGATTTGATTTGATAATCCGGCAAAAATTTGACTCTTTATTCTGATTCATATTCAAATTATATATAAAAACTACAGCCGAGCTCGTTGCAAGCAACGAGAAGGTTTTCCGTTACAGCTTCAAGTCGAGACAATCTGATTAAAATCATATCCTTGATCCCGTCCTTGTTTTTCTTTTTTCGCTACAAGAGGATCTGAAGAAACCCCTCTTGAGGTCACCCCCTGTTGAACGTTTGTTTATAAATATACATGAGTTATTCTAGCAATCAGAGCAAGTGTTAGAAACGGTAATTTCGGGTTACAAACAAAAATGGAGTTGTACGACGAAATGATGCCACATGTTCGTGAATCTTTCGGTATCAGCAAGTAAGAGATGGAGCATAAGTTGATATTAGACGCCCTTAGGGAATCTAAAGAATATATTGGCATAACTTCCAAATCATGTAACTGAGGAATGGAACCGACGATTTCATTGGTCAAAGCAAAGTTCACCAGGAGGTAACCTCAAGTGGGGTTTCTTCAAATCATCGTATAGCTACTATAGAAATTTTAATCAGATTGCAAGTCAAGAAAGGATTGTCATTCAGTCTTAATAAAACTACCCCTCTTCTTCTTACACTTGTCAGGGTCTGACAGTTATTGATAGGAGGTCATCTTCACACTACCTTAACTTCTGACCAATAAGGGCTTTATAAAATCAATTTGCACTCTTCAAAAGGAGACAGAAAAATTAATTCATGCCTATTTTCTATATATTACTGCAACCTCCAGACTGCATAGTATTAATGAGTTACACTTCTCATAAAACAGATAAAGGCATGTCTGTGATAAGCTAGGGGTATATATTTAGATTGTATGCAAATTTAAAGGTCATAGAAAGGTGACCTCTTATTGATACCTATCCGACCCCGTTGAGTGTAAGGAGAAAATGGTGGGCTGTCATTAAACTGGATTGTCAATATGATAATAGTAAGTTCAGAAAACGAGGCTCACCTTCAAAGTATTATTTTCCTACCAGACAAACTCTCCTTTTAACTTATATCACGGTTATATCAATTTATGATAACTTAAAACACATCTCTTATATGTACATGTATTTAATTATTCCAACCAGAAAATCGATAAATACGTTTACATGTATGTACAACTGATGACAGGATTCAAACTACTGGTATGCCTATATCACAGTGTAATAAACACAAAATCCACTGCGCTGATGCATGAAAAAAATGTTATGTTTCATAATCATTTTGATTCCCTATATTCATACTTAAACCTCTACCGCTAAAACATGGAATAGTTTATGTTAAGTGCAGTGTTAAAATTAGAGATTGAAAAGAACACCAATTGTAAATAAGCAATAATGCCTTCTCCCGTCTGAGGGTGCGCTATTAGTATACGAGACTGAGATGCTCAGTGGTAGGGATAACTATCCGTATAATGTTTGGCCATACAGGCCTCAGTATTGTTTTTGAAAGGATGAGCATATTTATCTGAAATCTTCATAAGCAAATAAAAGAAATTCACAAATCTTCAAAATCATAATCCGCGGCAGTGGTAGGGGTTGTGAGGCATCTCTAACTTCATTTTTTCAAGCAGGATTATGTTTTAAATATCCCAATTTTTTTTTGGCCTTGAGCGCTCATCTAGAAAGTGTGTGGGGGTGGGGGTGTCAATACCCCAAAATTTAATTTTCTAAATGTAAATTTCAGAAAATGTTGGCAGGGGTGGGGGCAGAACTCCAACTGAATACTGAATCAAAAATCCTTTTTGTCACTTTTGTGTGACAGGAAGAGAGACCTCTGGTTTACAATTATTTCTATCATGTCACATATACATGTTTTGGTTATAATATTTTGGAATTCTTTAAAGATACAATGTCATTTATTTGATAAAAATCATATATTTATGCATACATGTATTAACATGTGACGTGTGAACCTAAAAGTACTAGTAATCAATTTTGTTCAGTTTTTTACTTGAGTAACAGAAAGGCATAAACCAGCGTTTTGTTCAGAGCACTGTGTACATTGTATATTTAAACCAAACAAAAAGAGATGGTGTGACGTCAAAACAATTTGTTTTTGTTTTTTAAACAAAAGAGTTCTTCCAGAAAATACGATTTCTCTAACTTTAACATTTACAACAATTAATAAAATCCGTTGAACAACACATATCTATACCATTTAATTGTAACTTTGAGAAGTGCATACATTTTTGGGAGGCAACTGTGTCGCTAATCTGTAAGTCAAGTGAATTATGTCCTAAGGTCTTTTAAAGAAATAAGAAACTGTCAACACTTGCAGTACTTTGATGATTTCTATGGCGACCGACTGCATTGAATAACGTATTTCATAACTTCTAAACGTGAGAACAAATAATTATTATTTAACATCTTTGACTTAAAACTTTAAACTTATATTCAACAATTGACCACTACAGTGATAGCTCACTTCCAAGTGTATTTTAATTACATAACAATTGATGATCTGCATCCATAAATTACCTATGGCTTTAGCTATCTGTGTGCAGGGTTGCGTGCACTTAAAGGCCGAGGTTTTTAACCGGTCAGTTTACCTTAGGTAAGTTCAGGTGGGGGTGGAGCCTATATTGAAAGAGGTGTGAAACCCCGAGGGAAACAAGCTCGCTTGTGTATACATGTCTATATACACGGAGTATTAAAGTGCTCTCAAAAGAGTTTTTCCGTTTATTTAAAAAGAATATCGTATTTATATTTATATGTACTTATAAAACAAATTGTTCTTTGTTGAAATGAATATAAACGCATGAAAAACCGCGTGCGACATGTGCAAAATCTTTCGTTTGATTGAACAAATTTCTGTCGGGATTAACTGAGAATATATCCTGATGTTTTGTGAATTATACAATCACCCCACCGTACTCAAATACTAATGCAACTTTGCAACCAATGCTTGTAAATCTTTTCCGATCAGCTACTAAATTAAAGTGCACAATAATTCTACCAGCTGCGCATGCACCAGAGCTGTCTGTACTTGTTTCTCTTCCGGTTTCAGCTCGTGAAATTTCTCAAAGAAATGTGATAACTAACTATATAAATCGTGAACGCAATATTTGATTTCATTTAATTATTTATTCTCAATTATTCACAAACATCTTTATTGATAAACGACGTCTTTCATAGATACATGATCGGCGTCACATGATTTTGACAGACTATAGGTGATCAGCGCATTTAGTGTGGTACATAACCAAGTACGAGTAAATTTTTAATTCATATCTTTTAATATTTCTTTTGTTTAAAGTGCTAAAAGATAGCGATTTATCGTCACGGTATGCATCAAATCAAAAGAAAAAAGTTTATTGCACCGTCGTCGCGAGCGCTGGGCATGGTATACACAGGACGAGTAAACAAATGCCAATCATTTTCTAACATCCAAACTGGGGCCTCGATTTAGTTGATTAACAAGGGTTACACTGACCAGGTAAATTTGAAGGCGGTGCTTATTTTCTCGGTCTTAAAGGGACACGAGATTTTCGGTCGCACGGGGTGATTGAATTAACACTCAGACTGGCCGAATAAACACACAGATTGCAAAGTGAAACACATTAGAAAGAACGTTAACAAATAAGGAGTCACCAAAAATTGATTTTCGACACATATAAAGTTTCGATTTTTGTTCGCCAATTTTTAAAATTCAGCTCGAGCACTGGGGGGGGGGGGGGGGCGGAGCGGCACAGAGATGACTTTGTTTTTAAACTTCCTAGAACGCTTCGAAAACTTATGAATTTTTACTATGTAAACCCTGCTAAAATTTGGCACAACTCTTAAGAAAACTTATTTTACTCTCTATATACACTATTTAATTTTTGTGTTGGTCGAATATTAATTTTTACACCAGTATATAGACATATATCCATGTGCATATATGACTCGTTGGCCATGCAAAGTTTGAATATTGTCTTAAAAGTGTTAAAGTCTGTAAAAAGTCTAAGTAATAATTAACGGAAATGATCATGAGTAACTACAGTCGATTCATCGTCGGACCCCACGGGTTTTCCATCCGTTACATTGCTTGAAATCAGTGTAACGGATAGAAAACCCATGGGTTCCGACGATGCAGTATATTAATCTTAAGTTAAACACATATCAATTTTACATGTGCCGGTAAATATCTCGGAGTTTTATTATATTTAATCTTTTATTTATATATTCGACCTTGCATATTTAGAATCGAATTGATAGATTACTTTTATTCAATTAATGAGAGGTTTTTATAAGATTTTTTGCCCTAACGTTTAAATCAACGCTAAATCAACTGAATAGGGGAGATAAATTCATCTTTCATCTAAAACCAATATAAATGAAAATAAAATAAACAAATAGTTTTGTGTTCGTACAAAATATCAATAAACATACATGTGTGATAAGGTACATGTAGATGTCCCCTAGTGCGCGATCTTCTCTGCCATGTGCGATCGTGCGAGGGATGATCATCATTTAAAGGGGTAATCTTTGTGTTTTTTTGTTGTTGATCTAAAACATTATTAGTACAGTTCTTAGAACATTTTATACTTACAAACCCACAATTGATTTATGTCTGACGATGTTTTGGATTAGGAATAATATCGGATGTTATAATTTTCAGAATGACTTCTTAATTTACATTTTAAATAAAACATTCATAACTTAACATTAAAACAGTTCCTTTATTTGCGGCTAAATAAACTCAAAACAAGTACATGAAAGACGCGAACCCAGATAGCATGACTTTGTTGGGCCAACGTTGGCCCAACGCAACCAGTTACATTGGCCCAATGTTGGCAAATTATGTTGGCCCAATGTAGTTTTGCTAATCGGCCCAACGTTGGCCCCACATGTTGGGCCAACATTGGCACAATGTCACATTTGTCATTTTCTGATATTGGCCCAACGGTGGGCCAAGGAACGTAACATTTGACCAACAATAGCCCAACGGTGGGCCAAGGTACGTAACATATGACCAACATTGGCCCAACGGTTGGCCAAGGTACGTAACATATGACCAACACTGGCCCAACGGTGGGCCAAGGTTCGTAACATATGACCATCATTGGCCCAACGGTGGGCCACGATACGTAACATATGACCAACACTGGCCCAACGGTGGGCCAGGGTTCGTAACATATGACCAACACTGGCCCAACGGTGGGCCACGATACGTAACATATGACCAACACTGGCCCAACGGTAGGCAAAGGTACGTAACATATGATCAACATTGGCCCAATGGTAGGTCAGCGTTGGCCCAATGTTGGTCCAATATAGGTGTAATAATACAACTGCAACAATATATCAGAATTTAGATGATGGATTTATTTTTAATCCAGATTGCACAAGCCATGATAAAAAAAAAATCCTTGAAATTAAATAATTGCCGTTCGTTATTTAGCTAGCGTACTATGTTCACAGGGTAAATCTACATCCACATTTTTTAAACTTAGTTCCTCCAAAATAGAATAAAGTAATAATTCACTCTCTCCCGTTTTGCTTCATTCATATCTTCATGCGGTTGTTCATAGTCGTCCAAATAAAACACTAATATTAACAAACATCAAATTTCAAATTCAGAGGAAAGTGGAAAGTTCATCAAACTGGGAGGGGGCAGCTTAAACATTCCCTTAAAATAAAAAAAAAATATTCAATAAATGATGAGAGAGATGAATATTTATACGTTGATAAAATTGGCTGAATATCTGCAGTTATTTGAGATAAAAAATACTTAAATTTCTGTTTTATTCGCTAGACTGTGGCTATACATTTAGCAAACTGTTTAACTCTAGATCTGTCCTACAAAATGCTTAATGGGAGCAGAATTGGCCATCCCAACAGATCCGATATCACAATAACCAAAAGAACTGGCTTCTTAAAAGAATAAAAATTAAACTTGCATATTTTTACATGGTTCCTTTTATTATAAAGAGTATACATGTATAACTATTAACAGTATATTTAGCTTTTAGTAATGGTTCTATTTCTAAACACGGTAAAAACTTTAAATAAAAAAAACACGTGTATAAGCATATAACCACTGTTAAAAAGTTATGCACGTTTTAATAAATGTAATCGACAGAGAAACTTTTCAATACCGTAAATAAAATATGTAATTAACAGACGTTGGATCATTGTTGGGCCAATATCATGGTCTCAACTAACATTGGTGGTAACTGTACAACATCGACCCAATGTTAGCCCAACGTTGTGTTCCGAACTAATATTGACACTCAAGTTAGATGTGTCAAGTGTACATTGGCCCAATGTTGGCCCAACGCTGTGTTCCCAACTAACATTGACACTCAAGTTAGATGTGTCAAGTGTATATTGGCCCAATGTTGGCCCAAAGCTGTGTTCCCAACTAACATTAACACTCAAGTTAGATGTGTCAAGTGTACACTGGGCCAATGTTGGCCCAACGTTGTGTTCCCAACTAACATTGGCACTCAAGTTAGATGTGTCAAGTGTACATTGGTCCAATGTTGGCCCAACGTTGTGTTCCCAAATAACATTGACACTCAAGTTAGATGTGTCAAGTGTACACTGGGCCAATGTTGGCCCAACGTTGTGTTCCCAACTAACATTGACACTCAAGTTAGATGTGGCAAGTGTACATTGGTCCAATGTTGGCCCAACGTTGTGTTCCCAAATCACATTGACACTCAAGTTAGAGGTGTCAAGTGTACATTGGCCCAATGTTGGCCCCATGTTGTTCATCCAACGCCAACCTTACAACCCACAGCCAATGTTGGCCCAACAAAGTCATGCTATCTGGGAATCTGGCCGCGGGCGAGGAATAGGTTACGTAAAGTTACAACACACTCAGCTCAGAACCCAGGAAGATTTAAAATGTTTGCAGTGTAATAATGACTAAAATCTACCAAATAGAAGTTATTATTTTTTTTTACTTAAAACCCACAATTGATCTATGCCTGATATTAATTCCGATTGAGAATGACATTTCTTTTATTAATTAACAGAACGTTTTCTTAATTGACACTCTATCATTTAATTCAATTTGAGAAGAATAAACGTCTAAGTGTGATCAAAATTAAAACAATACTTGTTTTCGGCTAAATGAACTCATAAATTGAGAGACGTGACTCCGGTGTATTAGATAACCGTTGACCGGTAGGTAGTCCAGCCGCGACCATGGCGACCGACTTTCTCGGCCGCAAGCGAGGGATAGCTTACGTAATGGTTCACACACACAGCTCTGATTATAGATATATTTTAAATGCACGCAGCATGATAACTAAAATGTATCACATAGATTTATTTTTTCCGGTAGTTTGTGTGATTTACTAGAAAAGAAAAAGAATGTTTATATTTTCTATTTCTCGTTTTTTAGGATTGTGCAGAATTTACGAAGATGACTTAAACTCCTCACATAAAAGCATGTATCCTAAAAAATTTATTTTTTTCTTATGAATTAAAGCCTCCTTTTTAAACAGGCATACTGTCTGTCGTAACTTAATGTCAGTTGTACGCACAATGGCTTTCGTTAACTTGCCAAATAAACACAGGTACATGTTAACATGTAAAGCTTTTTACACTCATACTACACAACTCACCAACAAAATAACATTGTAACGATATTTATAGGAACCCAACAAACAACTTTTCCAGCGACAGCTATATCAAAATCCTAGCCGTTTTTTAGTTATTTAGCAAAAACTTTAAGGGCCTTTGGCCCTTAATTTAAGGTGCCAGCCCTTTTTTATTGGTGTCAAATGAAAGTCCTTGACATTCTGCACAACTTTTATTCTACATATCTTAACAAAATATTTTTTGTTTAAAAGATACAAAGGAAAATATGTCTAAATTTTCGCACTTTTTGGAACCCTGTTTTTTGACCCCTACCTTTTTCTAAATTAAGAAAGTAATCCAAAACCAAAAACCGATGTGCACAACTTCAATGTCTCTGTTATTCAAATTCGTTGGATTCCCATTCCCTGCTATCATAGTCTCGGAGCCTTTGTCTGGAAACGAAAGGCCCTAAATTTTTTTTAAAAGGGGAATAACTCGTTAACGGAAGAGGATTTTTAAAATTTATGAAATGGTTTAGATAGTGTTTTGTAAAGTCTATAAGGCCTAAAAATTTGAGCAAAACCCGTTCAGAAATGAGCAAGATATGAAACCTCAAAGTTCGCGTCTAGGAAGAAAAAAAAAAAAAAACTAGACACGATCTCGTTGCGAGCAACGAGAAAGTCTTCCGTCCGATTTTTAGAAGAAAATATGACTTTGATTTTAGACAATAAAACATGGAAAAAAGAGTGAAGAACTAATGCTTTTTTGCATCGCATTTTATAAGTTCTCTTATATTGCTTTTTCAAATACTTGCATTTCTTCCAATTAAGATAGAAAAAATTAAACTTGTTTACCTCTGGCTCCTAAAAACCCTAATTAGGTAATGAAAGAGAAAATCATTATATTGTAAGGATATATACACGTATTATACCTAATTCAGCTTAAATAACCTTTCACAAAATAGTTATTAGTAAAACGCTATAGATAAAAGACTTTAGAGCCCTTTGATCCCCTAATTTAAGGGGCCAGCCCCTTTTTCTTGAAATCAAACGAAAGGTCATTTAATTCTGAACACATTTTGTCAACAAGTGTTTAGAAATTCGTTACCGTTTTTGAGATATATGGGAAAGAAGGTTTTAGGGGCCGATCCCTAATCTCCTTATAGGGGCCGTTAAACGAAATGTTGATGATTGCATATTGTTAAGAACATCATTTTGAACAACTTTTCTTCTGTACTGCATTTCAAAATATTTTTGCTTTCTGAGATATGGGTGATCAAAATTTTGGACTTTTGACCCCTAAAAGCCCATAATTACATAACACATGATAAAATTATTGCATTGCTTGGATACATAACTGTGAGATAAACATATTTGCTTCTATAACCTTTCAGAAAATATCCCTCAGTAAAGGGCTACAGATAAAAGACTTTAGAGCCCTTTGGTTCCCTAATTTAAGGGGCCAGCTCCTTTTTCTTGATATCAAATAAAAGGTCATTTAATTCTAAACACATTTTGTTCAACAATTGTTTAGAAATTTGTTACCGTTCTGGAGATATTTGAGAAAGAAGGTTTTAGGGGCCGATCCCTTATCTCCTTTTAGGGGCCGTTTTACGAAATTTTGAAGGTTGCATATTGTTAAGAACATCATTTTAAACAACTTTTCTTCTATACTGCATTTCAAAATATTTTTGCTTTCTGAGATATGGGTAATCGAAATTTTTGACTTTTGGCCCCTAAAAACCCTTAATTACGTAACACATGATGAAATCATTACATTGCTTGGATACAGAACTGTGAGATAAACATATTTGCTTCTATAACATTTCACAAAATATCTCTCAGTAAAGATATACAGATTAAAGACTTTAGAGATCGTGTTCAGTGTTATATCGTATGGATACACATTTTCCCGCTTGGTTTTACATACATGTATGTACGGACACACTATTTTTCCCGCTTGGTTTTACATACATGTATGTATGGACACACTTTTTTCCCGCTTGGTTTTACATACATGTATGTATGGGCACACTTTTTCCCGCTTGGTTTTACATACATGTATGTATTGACACACATTTTTCCCGCTTGGTTTTACATACATGTATGTACGGACACACTATTTTTCCCGCTTGTTTTTACATACATATATGTATGGACACACTTTTTTCCCGCTTGGCTTTACATACTTGTATGTACGGACACACTTATTTTCCCGCTTTGTTTTACAAACATGTATGTATGGACGCACTTTATCCCGCTTGGTTTTACATACTTGAGATTGTTAAGTCAAGTGTGTAAACTTTCCGGTTTAAAGTTGTTTTAATGATGAAATCTTGATCAAAATGAAATCCTGATCAAAATCTCAATTTGTATAAAATGGTTCATTTGTTTTCATCTTGCACTTAATGTCTGAATTCTGATCAAATTGTTTGATCTTATTGACTTTAATAAGCTGTCCGTCCATTGTGAATAATTTATTGAGAGTCAAAAACAAAAAACACCCCCTCCCCCGATGTTCATAAGATACAAACCTATATAAACAGATTGTATTGAGTCTAATTAAAAAAATTCAAACAAATTATCAGACAAATACATTTGTTTCAGCATTAAGCAAAGATAATTGTGTCAGATTAAGTATGCGTTTTATTTGTTAACTTAACCACAATATTAAATGTAGGCATTTCGTTATTTATAAAATTGTTACGTACATAAATATCAAACAAAATCGAACATCATATTTACATTTCTTGCTAGGAGAGAGAGAGAGAGAGAGAGAGAGAGAGAGAGAGAGAGAGAGAGAGAGAGAGAGAGAGAGAGAGAGAGCAAGGGATAGGAGAGAGAAAGAAAAATATAGAGTGAGAGATAGATGAAGATAAACATACATACTGTAGAGAAAAACATGAAAAAAGAAAGATATTTCATAATCTTAAAATATTAATGGACTGCTTGTTTTTGTAATTTTTATATATATTTTTTTCATATTTAAAGAATTTAAAAAAAATAATTGTCCGTCTCTCAATATATAGATTGTGTTTCTTTATATCACAGCGAAACCATGAACTCGGTGAAAGATAAACAAAGAGAAAAAATCCTAAAAATGCTACTTGAAATATGGATCATCTATGCTCAAATCTGCTATAATGAGGAAATTAAATAAACGTTAAATAAAACATTATTAACAACACCCCATCTTTTAGCAAAAGCATGCCTCCGTCAAAAAAAATGTTTTAAAAAAAGGAAACAAAAGATAAACAAATTCAGCTTGTTTAAAAAAAAATGAGTGTACTGCTGTACTTAATCTCTAGCTGTTTATCATCAACTTAATATGTATACAAACAGTTTCCGTATACAAACTGTACTTGTTGTTCCAGTCACGTGACCATACAAACTTCCGACAGATTTTGGTGTACACAAAGAAAGCCCTGACTAACAGCGCTACAAAATCTGGAATGACCTCTACCTCTGTTCTACAAGTAGCAAGCGTGTCTTTAACAAGTTTAGTGTGGTAGGTAAAAAGTATTTATTTTTCAATGTTTTGCATCTGCATATAATTTCAATACGGAAGTTAAATCATCCATCTTGATTTTTTACCAACGTTATTGCACGTTTATGTACATTCTTTTTTAGAGTAGTTCTTAATCTCAATCGAATATTGCTAGCAATATGTCATCAACTAAAATAATTTTTACAATTTCGATATATTTCACGAGTTTATAAAAAGTAAATACACGCATGTCTACCTATCCCTCTCTTTTTATACAGTTTCCTCGATCAAAAATGGCGACCAGAAAAGTAACTGAACAGAAAGTAGTTCACCTCGTTGGATTTTTAACTTTATTTAATGGTTTAGTAAGGAACAAGATTTGTGCTTTATGATACCATGGATAGTCTTATTGATATTAACCACTAAGCTAAAACAATATTTTATGACTTTTCTAGTGCAAAATGCCAAAATGGCGTTTACGCGACATCAAAATTTAAATTTGCACTAAATTTTACAATATTTACATTTTTTACTGTCTTTGTCTCTGATAACATTACGAATCAATTTTGAAGCCTATAAACCAATATTTTCATAAAAAGCTGAGCGACACAAAATAAGCGCGTCTTATAGCATAACCGAAACACCGTATTGGCTGCGATGCGAAGTTATACATAGCATGTGCTACATGTAAAAAATAGTGATTTTAAAATGTTGTTTTAAACTGTAAATTGGAAGTTATATAAATATAAGAAATCATTCTTTTAATATTATGAGGTGATAATTTTAGTCGGAGCGTGGTCAAATCTATCATAGTAGTAGTATAGGCGTACGTTTAGCCCCTAGGAACAATGGGGCTATTGTTAAAATTAGAACAATAGGAGAACAATAGGGGTGTATCGATTGGGGGCAGGTGGGGGGCCACCTGTCCCCTTAGATTTTAACCCCTAAACACAATGGGGGTGTATCGATTGAGGGCAGGTGGGGGGTGGCCACCTGTCCCCTAAGATTTTAACCCCTAAACACAATGGGGTATTGTAGGGGGGTGGGGGGGGGGTGGTCACCCGACCCGATATATGTAGACCACCAAAACACAACGGGGTATTGTATGGAGATGACAAAAGCAAGTATTTGTCATTGACATTAACAAAGAGGAAAGGGAAAGGAGACCTGAGTGTAGGAAAACTGAACGTGTACTTTTAAAACAGGGTTAGAGTAAGGACACGATCCTATGAATGAAAATGGAGTAGATTGATTACCCGAGCGTAGTAAAAGAAAATTGATATGGAGTGAAAGGTGTCCTTTTAAATATACAGAGAGGAAACTATGAATGGAGATCGGCTAGATTTGAATATCGGTGTTGTTTGAGTAATGATACGGAGATTGGGTAGATTTAAATCTCGTTGTCGCTTGAGTAAAGATACCTGAACGTAAATAAAATTAACGGACGGAATAGACTGGTGTAATAATTTCGTAGTGAAATATTTTTTGGTATTTGTTTTTTTTTAAATACTTTTTTAATATATCGTTTGGTTGATGTTTTAAATCTTACAGAATGAGTTGGAAAAAAAAAACTTCGAAAAAAAATTCAAGTTTGATTATTTTTATTGACACAAGAAAGAATTCAAATATTATAAGACAAATGACACATTGACTGTAAATAAACAATAACATGAAATTTATTGTAAAACGTTGTTAAAAAAAGTTTGTTTTACAAGAAAGGTTCAAACAACATAAATTATTATAAAGCAAATGGTAAAAAACGCTGTGAATAAGTAAGAACATGAAATAAAATGACACACACTGAAAATAAATTAGGTTTTTTTTAAAGTCAAAATCACTAAGAAAAAAGTCAGAGTTTGTTGTTCTTGACTGTTTTTCTTCACCAGTTTTGGAAATCGTGTGGATTGCAAATGTTGCACTGCAGCATTCCTTGTTGATTCTGATGATCGTCGCGTTCAGAACAGCATTCCACGTCTTTTAATTCGGGTAGACAATTTTCAATGTCTGGCAATAAGTCTTTGAGAGCGTTAAATTCAAAAGGTCTAAAGCAGAGTCCTTTTCTAGTAGGAACAATGTATTTTTATATGATGCAAACCGTATCGCGGTACCTTTTTGTGTCGTTTGTTTTAAAACAAATTTTGTACAACATTTGAAATATGGCTTATTAATAATTGATCGTAAAAACTACTGCAATGTATTTTATTTTACACATACGCATAGCCATCGTTTAAAAGCGTTCACAAAATTTGATATAAAATCGGATATCCATGTTTCTTTAGTTAGTTTAGAATAAGGACACAGCTAGGTTTACCAGATCGCCGTATATATTTATACTGACAAAACGGACACCCGTCTTTTTAAAAAGGAATATAGTCATAAATTGTTAGATTAAGGTCACAGCCATATAGACGAGATACTTTAGAGTGACGGAATGTTTAATCTCGTGATTATAGAAAAAAAAAATTAAACTAAGATTTTGCCGTTTTTTACGAAAGCGCTTTTGAATCATTGATGCGATACTTTAACTTTGTGTGGATTTTTTATTGTGTGGGTTTTTTTTTTCAGACTTAAAAAAAGCAATAAAAATTATGTTTAATTTTGATCCAGTCATTTTAATATAAAAATGCCATAAATCACACAAACATTTTCTACATGATATCCAAATGCTATAGTAAATATAAAGAATATAATAAGTGCATGACAAAACACGGAGAAAAAAAATGTTCTAAATTCATAAACATAATTCTAATGAATCGAAATGTTTTTCATTTCTGTTTTTTATTCTGCCTGTTTGTTAAAAAGTTAGTGTTGCAGCAGTTGCATTGTAGCATCCCCATTTGATTTTAATGATCATCGCGTTCCGAACAGCATTTCACGTTCTTCAATTCTAGAAGACTTTTTCTGATGTCTACCGACAAGTCTGTAAAAGGGTGCTTTCAAAGGGTCTTAAGCAGAGTCCTTTTCTGGTAGGAACGATGTCTGATTCTTCGGTGGGTTTCCAGTACTGTCGTATATCCATGCAATGGTTGTTTTTTCTCACATGGACGTAAACGTTGTATTCCAGATGCCAACTTTGCGCTTCGTTCTTGAGAGTGGTTTCTTAAACGGAGTCTATTGCCGACAGCAATGTTTTGAACTGAATTGATTTCAGACAAAAGCCTTTTTTTCGATTTGTCGTTCGTGCCTCTTTACTTAATGCGTCCTTTTCCTTTAGATGTTGATGAATGTTTGGAAGACAATAGTCTTTCTTTTTGTTTCATACCCGTCCTGAGAGCCATATGGGTATCGTTTTTATGCATGGATTCTTAAAATTTCGGTAGGGCTCTCACTTAATTGTTTGTAAGCTACTGGCTCACTCAGGGATGTCGAACTGGAATACTGTAAGCTCTTTTTCTGTGTTATATTCCTCCACCTCTCTTTGTTCTGTTTTAAATAATGGGAGTAAAACTGTCATTATCATCATTGTCATTTTACATTTGTCGGAAAACAAGTGTCACCGTTGATTCTCCGGTTAAAAATGACGGGTCTTCGCCGTTTTTGTCTTTAACATAGATGTGCAGATGATCAATGTTATTTGTACGTAAAGGAATACGGTAGGGATAAAGAAATATTTGATTTTTAGTATTTTCTTAATAAATCCGTCTTAGAAGTGGTCTTTGGCTTTCCCCTACAATTGTAACGTCACAGCTAGAGCAGTATACAAATATTTCCTTAATGGATGATCGTCCAAGTTTGTCATTACAAAACTCCGTCATCTCCACTGTCCACTCCCCTGTAAGAGGCAGAGATCTGGGAAGGCGCACTCTAAAATCCCAAGGTTTATTATCAGAATATAAGGACGCACTGTCCGAAGACTTGAGAACCATTCGCAGCGACATCTTTTTCAAAAATGAACTAGAACTTGTTTTCACATCTCATTTATGTCAACGTTCGGAATCTAATTTGTAAATTTCATGGACCAGCCTGGCATCGGACCAGCATTTCGGTACGCGATACTTTTGTTTTCTAATGATCTTCTCGATTCTATAACTGGCCTGGTCGATTTTTGATATTTTTGAAGTTCTCAAGCATAAAATGTCATTGAACGGGTTTATTTATGACATATCCTTAACTAATAGTTTTTTGGAATGCCTTGTGAGTAGAAACGATTACTGACATTAAAGCTTAAGATTTCTTCAGATATGATTTTTAAATTTGTTTAAACATTTCAAAATTATACAAGTGATTTTCTTAATTGTATAAACGAATTTCTCAATCGTACATTTGAATTTAAAAATTGAACAAACGAATTAAAGAAAAAGTTAAAATATGTTAGAAATCGTTGAAACGAATTCAAAAATCGTTTAAACGATTTTTTAAATTGTGCAAACGATTTTATTAATCGCTCAAACGATTCTTAATTTTACATGTACAAACGATTTTAAAACTCATTTTAACGAGGGTTTTTTTAAATCGTAAAAACGAATTTAAAAAAAAAAAACAAACGAATTTCTAAATCGTACGAACGAATTTTTAAATAGTATAAACGATTTTCTTAATCGTACAAACGAATAAAGAAATCGTACAAAAATTTAAATCGTAAAAACGATTTTTTAAATCATACAAACGATTATTATAATTTTTTTGTCAATATGAAATGGAACTTATACGCCGTCGTAAATCAGAGATGATTTGTGTTCCGCCTATTAACACTTTTAATGCCACACGAGAGACCAGCTAATTGTAAACATATTGAGCTTTTTTTTCATTTTTCAATGATCTATCCATAGAAAAAGAGACGATACGTGAAAAAATTTCTGAGACCGACCGGGAAACGGAGGACCCTTAAACCCAATGGGATATTGTGTTGGGATGGATACATTGGGATGATTAACTCTGACCTTAACAAGATTAAGCGTAAGGATGCCTGTGTTGTTAAAATCAAAAGCGTGTGAAATGACACCTTTAAGGTGAAATAACACATCATCACAAAATGGCTGACCTTTGATCGAAACGACATTTCGTTTTATTAAAAGGATTGTATCAACGGCAATATGTAACTTACTCCATGGCCCAGTGAATAAAGCGTCGGGCTTGTGAACCGTACATCGCGAGTTCGAATCCTGCAGGGGTTTTTGTTGTTTAATACTGAATTGAATTTTTAAGTTATTCATTTTTTATCCCAAAAACTGCAAATTTTTCGCTTTTTTGACATATGTACAGTTTATGTATCATTATATTTTTTATAATCAAATAATTTACTGTTAATTAGAGTAACTTTTTCCAGGTGTGTTATTCCACCTTAAAAAAACAATTAGCAATTTAAGTGTGTTGAGTTAAGAGAATTTTGCTATGACAATAAGCAAATGTTTTTTTTTCTTTTTAGATCCATAAAAATTTTTTTTTTATGTTATACAGAAAAAAATGACTGAATTAAAGATGATTTTTCTTTTCTATTTTAACACAAGTATTATTTTAACATTAATAATTTTTTTAAAATAAATTTAAGAACGATCAGCCTTTTTAGAGTGTTGAGTTTGAAATTTCTGTACTTAAAAACAAAAATCATATCAATCACTAAACTAACATGAAAAACAGACTTCAACTATAAAATTATAAAATTACTATAAAATTTACTTTTCTGTTTTTGCATACACTTGAAAAAAAAAACCCAACATATTGATCTTGAAAAAAGTAAGGGGATTAATTTAATGAAAAAGTCTACAGTTTCATCACTTAATCAATACTTTCACATAACTTGCACTAATAAAACGCTTAATTCAGTCATTTTTGATTCAACATGCAATGAAATTATTTAAAAGTCTCAAACGTTTATTCAAATTATAACAAACTTTTCAGCAAAAATTTATGAATTCAGAAAATAAAACTAAAGGTATCGACAAATGTGTTGAATTTTTGATATGACCTGCAATAAGCTAATTTTTGGCAAAAATTGGAGATGTTTCTTCCTTGACATTTATGAAATGCAAGCTAAATATGCCTAAAAATGTCGACTGAAATATATAAAAAAAATTTGTTCTATTGAATTATGAAAAATGTTCATTTTCTTCTTGAATACTTCCGGCACAAACTTTAATCCATTGGTAAACTCTGTAAATATGTCAATTTCCCTCAACTAATTTATTCAGTCTAGTTTATTTGGCATTGTAAAATATAAATATACGAGTTTAAAAAATATATTGAAGCAGGGTTTTCAGGCTTAAGGTGACCCAAAAATAGAGAAACAAACCTTTTTTAACAACTTCCAAGCAAAATGCGTATTTCCCGACATAGTGCCTCCTATAACGGCAAATGGATTGGGAATTTTACATTTCATTCCGAACCCTTAATGTTCTTAAGAAAATGGAAATAATGGGCCCTGTTGTCTGGGGGTCTTTTTTTAATTGTTCATTCAACAATAGATAGTTCACTTCATTTGAATTGTTTTACAAACATACACTAACACTGTTTTAATAGAATAAGGTTTATGCAAAAATGCACTTTTGCAACTTCATACATAAAACATCATGAAGCCTACATATTTAGTTTCCATCTCTTCTACAATAAATGCAATAAAAAAAATGTAAGACAAGAAAAAATGTCATTGCTGACTCATTAATATTCATTTCTCTAACCCCCTTCTCGGGGAGCCCCCCCCCCCTCCCCCTGCGAGGACCCCGGAGACTCGGGTTCCCGAAGACTTGGTACCCGGAGACCTGGATCCCGGAGATCCAGGCTTCAGCGCAGGGGGGGGGGGGGGCTCCCCGAGCAATAAAAACTAAATATTCGAATAGCATTTTCTGTTTTTTAATATATTCATTATCTGGGACCGAAACGACTTGGGGTCGAAATTGTTGGGTGGCGAAATGTCTAAACATCGCTGTGACGTATGTCGACCAGACGATAGACAGATTTGGGAAGAGACAAGGAAAGGTTATTTCCACCCATTTAGATAATTGTTCCCCGTGAAACAAAAGGTTTATAATAACATATATTCTACAATGTAGTCTACTTCTTCAATTTATCATGCCAGTGACAATTTAGGTGAGATAGCCTACAACGCGATATTTTTAAAAAGCAACTAAACTGGCTGACCCGGAAACAAACCTTCGAAATGGTGTCATGCATGATGAAAAAACTGTTGTAACTTAGTTCAGCTTAGAGAGGAAGGGGTAAGTTAACTTAATTCAGCTAAAGGAGGAAGTGGTAAATTGTTTCAAATCAACAACTGTATATACTTGGTATATATTTGTCAATGATACTCACAAATATGAGTTATGAGTTGTTAGAAACCTCTAAAGTCTGACGAATAAAATCGACGTCCAACTCGGGTAAGGTACAGGTAACAACTGAACTTTGTTTACAATGGATATATTTAATTATATTGTTATTTATGGAATCCTGAACCCGATGGTAAAATCCACTACATTCCTCCCCATAATATTTAAAAGGGCTGGCGTGTAAAAATTTAAAACATACATGTACTAATTAACACACCATTAGACAGCTGTTCACATTCAGACATTCCGACTGTAAATACAGCACTCCAAAAATGTGATATGTAAATATGAAGTAATTTTAAGATATGGGAATGATTTTAAACCAATACATGTATTTAAAAGGTAATGGACATTGGTTGTTCAGTCCTAAAATATATTTGTTTAATTTAAAACACCACATTGGTTTGATTATCTAAATTAAAAGATTTCAAATATTTTATATTTCTCCATACCCCTTCATTATGGTTTTGTGAATTGTTGTTACCCAATAATAAACTGCATGAAGTTCCCAGATCTTAATAAAATCAGACAATGATACCAGAATCTCCGACATCTTTGACTGCTGGATCTCACACAAGTTACTTTTAAAATTCCCTGATAATCTCATACTACTGATTTTATTTTATTCTAATATTTAAATCTGGTATGTGGTTGTGGCCTTTTTTTTTTTTTTTTTTTTTTTTTTTTTTTTTTTTTTTAATAATTATTTATTTCATACAAGAACAACATTTATAATGACAAAAAACATGAAAGTTTTAGATAAATGACATAAATTGAAACTTATCTGAGAGAGAGAGAGAGAGAGAGAGAGAGAGAGAGAGAGAGAGAGAGAGAGAGAGAAGAAATTATATAAACAAATTTTGCCATCTTTCCCATGTGTTAATAAATTCATTCTTTTTGTTTTCCCCATTTGCAGTGTATTTTATTGCCTTAATATAAGATTCTATCTCGTATAATACTCCAAGGACTGATAAGTTACTTTTATAGCATCTGCTTCTGTATATGTATTGCTTAACTAGCATAAATATTACATTGCTCTGTCTAATATTTTCTCCAGATTTATATTCCCCAAACATGAAAGTATCTTGATTCAGTTCAATATCTATATTTTTTGTTTGACATAAATTTATGAAGTTAATAAGAAGCTGCTGTACAGTTGGGCAATTCCACATTAGGTGGCATATTGTTTCTTCTTCATTATGACATAGATTACATAATTTTGACTCAACTTTCCCAATTTTAAACATAATACTATTTGTTGTTAAAATGTTATGATTGATTCGATATTGTAGCCATTGTAACTTGGCACTATTGGTAGTAAGAAATGGGATAGAATATATCTTTTTCCATTGTAAGTCAGTAATTTCAAAGATTTTCCCCCACTTTTCCTGAGCACCTGGCTTGATTTCTGTTCTATTTAATACATCATACATGGCTTTTGATCCTTTTTTTGTTGTGACAAAAATCTGGATATTTATCGGAATAAAAGGTTTATCTAGACATACCTCTCTACATATATTACACTTTCTCATATCAGATATTATAGCATTCTTGAGTCCTAAAAAGGTTACATGGTTTGTTTTTATATTATACTTCATTTGAAGTGTATCTAAAGATATGAAATTTCCCTGTTCATTCAATAGGTCATTGACATATATGATATTATTTTTATACCAAGATCTGTAAAAAACTGTTTCTCTCCCTATCTTAAATCTTTTATTATGCCACAAAGGCTGGCTTATATATTCTTTCCAATTACTAATTTGGTTTTTATCTTGAATTTCTTTGAACGCTATAAAAACCTCTTTCCAAAAATCATTTTTCATATTCTCTTTTAGGTAAACTAAGTATTCAGTTCCTGTGCTTAATAAAAGTTCGATATCTACTTCATTTTGTAACAAGATTTTCCACTTAGAATTGTTATTAAAAAGAATTCTTCTTATCCATGTAGATTTTAATCCTTTTATATAATTTTCTAAATCAAGCATTTCTAGCCCTCCCTGAGAATATTTTTGTGTAACAATCTTTCTTTTTACTTTATCAACATCAGAGTTCCATAAAAATCTAAAAATAATACTATTTAGTTCTTTCATTATTACAGGTTGGGGATTTGGTAACGTTATAAATAAGTGGTTAAGTTGAGATATGATTAAAGATTTTATAAGAGTCATTCTTCCAATTGGTGTCAAGTTACGCTTTTTCCATTGTTCTATAATACTTTTTATTTTAACCAGTTTTTTGTCATAATTGAGTTTATTTATTTTTGTTAAGTCCACATCATAGTGAATGCCCAAAAGTTTAAAGTTTGTTCTCCATTCGAAATTAACTTAATTAATTACTGGCTCACTGAGGGATGTCGAACTGGAATACTGTAAGCTCTTTTTCTGTGTTATATTCCTCCACCTCTCTTTGTTCTGTTTTAAATAATGGGAGTAAAACTGTCATCATCATCATTGCCATTTTACATTTGTCGGAAAACAAGTGTCACCGTTGATTCTCCGGTTAGAAATGACGGGTCTTCGCCGTTTTTGTCTTTAACATAGATGTGCAGATGATCAATGTTATTTGTACGTAAAGGAATACGGTAGGGATAAAGAAATATTTGATTTTTAGTATTTTCTAAATAAATCCGTCTTAGAAGTGGTCTTTGGCTTTCCCCTACAATTGTAATGTCACAGCTAGAGCAGTATACAAATATTTCCTTAATGGATGATCGTCCAAGTTTGTCATTACAAAACTCCGTCATCTCCACTGTCCACTCCCCTGTAAGAGGCAGAGATCTGGGAAGGCGCACTCTAAAATCCCAAGGTTTATTATCAGAATATAAGGACGCACTGTCCGAAGACTTGAGAACCATTCGCAGCGACATCTTTTTCAAAAATGAACTAGAACTTGTTTTCACATCTCATTTATGTCAACGTTCGGAATCTAATTTGTAAATTTCATGGACCAGCCTGGCATCGGACCAGCATTTCGGTACGCGATACTTTTGTTTTCTAATGATCTTCTCGATTCTATAACTGGCCTGGTCGATTTTTGATATTTTTGAAGTTCTCAAGCATAAAATGTCATTGAACGGGTTTATTTATGACATATCCTTAACTAATAGTTTTTTGGAATGCCTTGTGAGTAGAAACGATTACTGACATTAAAGCTTAAGATTTCTTCAGATATGATTTTTAAATTTGTTTAAACATTTCAAAATTATACAAGTGATTTTCTTAATTGTATAAACGAATTTCTCAATCGTACATTTGAATTTAAAAATTGAACAAACGAATTAAAGAAAAAGTTAAAATATGTTAGAAATCGTTGAAACGAATTCAAAAATCGTTTAAACGATTTTTTAAATTGTGCAAACGATTTTATTAATCGCTCAAACGATTCTTAATTTTACATGTACAAACGATTTTAAAAATCATTTTAACGAGGGTTTTTTTAAATCGTAAAAACGAATTTAAAAAAAAAAACAAACGAATTTCTAAATCGTACGAACGAATTTTTAAATAGTATAAACGATTTTCTTAATCGTACAAACGAATAAAGAAATCGTACAAAAATTTAAATCGTAAAAACGATTTTTTAAATCATACAAACGATTATTATAATTTTTTTGTCAATATGAAATGGAACTTATACGCCGTCGTAAATCAGAGATGATTTGTGTTCCGCCTATTAACACTTTTAATGCCACACGAGAGACCAGCTAATTGTAAACATATTGAGCTTTTTTTTCATTTTTTTAATGATCTATCCATAGAAAAAGAGACGATACGTGAAAAAATTTCTGAGACCGACCGGGAAACGGAGGACCCTTAAACCCAATGGGATATTGTGTTGGGATGGATACATTGGGACGATTAACTCTGACCTTAACAAGATTAAGCGTAAGGATGCCTGTGTTGTTAAAATCAAAAGCGTGTGAAATGACACCTTTAAGGTGAAATAACACATCATCACAAAATGGCTGCCCTCTGATCGAAACGACATTTCGTTTTATTAAAAGGATTGTATCAACGGCAATATGTAACTTACTCCATGGCCCAGTGAATAAAGCGTCGGGCTTGTGAACCGTACATCGCGAGTTCGAATCCTGCAGGGGTTTTTGTTGTTTAATACTGAATTGAATTTTTAAGTTATTCATTTTTTATCCCAAAAACTGCAAATTTTTCGCTTTTTTGACATATGTACAGTTTATTTATCATTATATTTTTTATAATCAAATAATTTACTGTTAATTAGAGTAACTTTTTCCAGGTGTGTTATTCCACCTTAAAAAAACGATTAGCAATTTAAGTGTGTTGAGTTAAGAGAATTTTGCTATGACAATAAGCAAATGTTTTTTTTTCTTTTTAGATCCATAAAATTTTTTTTTTTATGTTATACAGAAAAAAATGACTGAATTAAAGATGATTTTTCTTTTCTATTTTAACACAAGTATTATTTTAACATTAATATTTTTTTTTTAAATAAATTTAAGAACGATCAGCCTTTTTAGAATGTTGAGTTTTAAATTTCTGTACTTAAAAACAAAAATCATATCAATCACTAAACTAACATGAAAAACAGACTTCAACTATAAAATTATAAAATTACTATAAAATTTACTTTTCTGTTTTTGCATACACTTGAAAAAAAACCCCAACATATTGATCTTGAAAAAAGTAAGGGGATTAATTTAATGAAAAAGTCTACAGTTTCATCACTTAATCAATATTTTCACATAACTTGCACTAATAAAACGCTTAATTCAGTCATTTTTGATTCAACATGCAATGAAATTATTTAAAAGTCTCAAACGTTTATTCAAATTATAACAAACTTTTCAGCAAAAATTTATGAATTCAGAAAATAAAACTAAAGGTATCGACAAATGTGTTGAATTTTTGATATGACCTGCAATAAGCTAATTTTTGGCAAAAATTGGAGATGTTTCTTCCTTGACATTTATGAAATGCAAGCTAAATATGCCTAAAAATGTCGACTGAAATATATAAAAAAAATTTGTTCTATTGAATTATGAAAAATGTTCTTTTTCTTCTTGAATACTTCCGGCACAAACTTTAGTCCATTGGTAAACTCTGTAAATATGTCAATTTCCCTCAACTAATTTATTCAGTCTAGTTTATTTGGCATTGTAAAATATAAATATACGAGTTTAAAAAATATATTGAAGCAGGGTTTTCAGGCTTAAGGTGACCCAAAAATAGAGAAACAAACCTTTTTTAACAACTTCCAAGCAAAATGCGTATTTCCCGACATAGTGCCTCCTATAATGGCAAATGGATTGGGAATTTTACATTCCATTCCGAACCCTTAATGTTCTTAAGAAAATGGAAATAATGGGCCCTGTTGTCTGGGGGTCTTTTTTTAATTGTTCATTCAACAATAGATAGTTCACTTCATTTGAATTGTTTTACAAACATACACTAACACTGTTTTAATAGAATAAGGTTTATGCAAAAATGCACTTTTGCAACTTCATACATAAAACATCATGAAGCCTACATATTTAGTTTCCATCTCTTCTACAATAAATGCAATAAAAAAAATGTAAGACAAGAAAAAATGTCATTGCTGACTCATTAATATTCATTTCTCTAACCCCCTTCTCGGGGAGCCCCCCCCCTCCCCCCTGCGAGGACCCCGGAGATTCGGGTTCCCGAAGACTTGGTACCCGGAGACCTGGATCCCGGAGATCCAGGCTTCAGCGCAGGGGGGGGGGGGGGGCTCCCCGAGCAATAAAAACTAAATATTCGAATAGCATTTTCTGTTTTTTAATATATTCATTATCTGGGACCGAAACGACTTGGGGTCGAAATTGTTGGGTGGCGAAATGTCTAAACATCGCTGTGACGTATGTCGACCAGACGATAGACAGATTTGGGAAGAGACAAGGAAAGGTTATTTCCACCCATTTAGATAATTGTTCCCCGTGAAACAAAAGGTTTATAATAACATATATTCTACAATGTAGTCTACTTCTTCAATTTATCATGCCAGTGACAATTTAGGTGAGATAGCCTACAACGCGATATTTTTAAAAAGCAACTAAACTGGCTGACCCGGAAACAAACCTTCGAAATGGTGTCATGCATGATGAAAAAACTGTTGTAACTTAGTTCAGCTTAGAGAGGAAGGGGTAAGTTAACTTAATTCAGCTAAAGGAGGAAGTGGTAAATTGTTTCAAATCAACAACTGTATATACTTGGTATATATTTGTCAATGATACTCACAAATATGAGTTATGAGTTGTTAGAAACCTCTAAAGTCTGACGAATAAAATCGACGTCCAACTCGGGTAAGGTACAGGTAACAACTGAACTTTGTTTACAATGGATATATTTAATTATATTGTTATTTATGGAATCCTGAACCCGATGGTAAAATCCACTACATTCCTCCCCATAATATTTAAAAGGGCTGGCGTGTAAAAATTTAAAACATACATGTACTAATTAACACACCATTAGACAGCTGTTCACATTCAGACTTTCCGACTGTAAATACAGCACTCCAAAATGTGATATGTAAATATGAAGTAATTTTAAGATATGGGAATGATTTTAAACCAATACATGTATTTAAAAGGTAATGGACATTGGTTGTTCAGTCCTAAAATATATTTGTTTAATTTAAAACACCACATTGGTTTGATTATCTAAATTAAAAGATTTCAAATATTTTATATTTCTCCATACCCCTTCATTATGGTTTTGTGAATTGTTGTTACCCAATAATAAACTGCATGAAGTTCCCAGATCTTAATAAAATCAGACAATGATACCAGAATCTCCGACATCTTTGACTGCTGGATCTCACACAAGTTACTTTTAAAATTCCCTGATAATCTCATACTACTGATTTTATTTTATTCTTATATTTAAATCTGGTATGTGGTTGTGGCCTTTTTTTTTTTTTTTTTTTTTTTTTTTTTAATAATTATTTATTTCATACAAGAACAACATTTATAATGACAAAAAACATGAAAGTTTTAGATAAATGACATAAATTGAAACTTATCTGAGAGAGAGAGAGAGAGAGAGAGAGAGAGAGAGAGAGAGAGAGAGGAGAGAGAGAGAGAAGAAATTATATAAACAAATTTTGCCATCTTTCCCATGTGTTAATAAATTCATTCTTTTTGTTTTCCCCATTTGCAGTGTATTTTATTGCCTTAATATAAGATTCTATCTCGTATAATACTCCAAGGACTGATAAGTTACTTTTATAGCATCTGCTTCTGTATATGTATTGCTTAACTAGCATAAATATTACATTGCTCTGTCTAATATTTTCTCCAGATTTATATTCCCCAAACATGAAAGTATCTTGATTCAGTTCAATATCTATATTTTTTGTTTGACATAATTTTATGAAGTTAATAAGCTGCTGTACAGTTGGGCAATTCCACATTAGGTGGCATATTGTTTCTTCTTCATTATGACATAGATTACATAATTTTGACTCAACTTTCCCAATTTTAAACATAATACTATTTGTTGTTAAAATGTTATGATTGATTCGATATTGTAGCCATTGTAACTTGGCACTATTGGTAGTAAGAAATGGGATAGAATATATCTTTTTCCATTGTAAGTCAGTAATTTCAAAGATTTTCCCCCACTTTTCCTGAGCACCTGGCTTGATTTCTGTTCTATTTAATACATCATACATGGCTTTTGATCCTTTTTTTGTTGTGACAAAAATCTGGATATTTATCGGAATAAAAGGTTTATCTAGACATACCTCTCTACATATATTACACTTTCTCATATCAGATATTATAGCATTCTTGAGTCCTAAAAAGGTTACATGGTTTGTTTTTATATTATACTTCATTTGAAGTGTATCTAAAGATATGAAATTTCTCTGTTCATTCAATAGGTCATTGACATATATGATATTATTTTTATACCAAGATCTGTAAAAAACTGTTTCTCTCCCTATCTTAAATCTTTTATTATGCCACAAAGGCTGGCTTATATATTCTTTCCAATTACTAATTTGGTTTTTATCTTGAATTTCTTTGAACGCTATAAAAACCTCTTTCCAAAAATCATTTTTCATATTCTCTTTTAGGTAAACTAAGTATTCAGTTCCTGTGCTTAATAAAAGTTCGATATCTACTACATTTTGTAACAAGATTTTCCACTTAGAATTGTTATTAAAAAGAATTCTTCTTATCCATGTAGATTTTAATCCTTTTATATAATTTTCTAAATCAAGCATTTCTAGCCCTCCCTGAGAATATTTTTGTGTAACAATCTTTCTTTTTACTTTATCAACATCAGAGTTCCATAAAAATCTAAAAATAATACTATTTAGTTCTTTCATTATTACAGGTTGGGGATTTGGTAACGTTATAAATAAGTGGTTAAGTTGAGATATGATTAAAGATTTTATAAGAGTTATTCTTCCAATTGGTGTCAAGTTACGCTTTTTCCATTGTTCTATAATACTTTTTATTTTAACCAGTTTTTTGTCATAATTGAGTTTATTTATTTTTGTTAAGTCCACATCATAGTGAATGCCCAAAAGTTTAAAGTTTGTTCTCCATTCGAAATTAACTTCTGGACAGATTTTATCTTCTGAGTATTTTTTACTCCCTATCCAAACAATCTGGGTTTTTGAATTATTCATTTTAAGCCCTGACATATTATAAAATTTTTGTAACTCTTCCATTGTTGCCTTAAGTGACTTTTCTGATCCATCAAGGATTATAACTGTATCATCAGCATACTGTGATATTATATATTCATTGTCATTAATTCTTATACCTTTAATATCTTTGTTATGTTTTATATTTATTGACAGTATTTCAGCACATAGCAAAAAAATGTATGGAGAAATAGGGTCTCCTTGTCTACAGCCTCTTTCTAAATTAAAAAAATTAGATAAGATGCCTGCTTGAGTTACACATGACACAGACTTATTTTGAAAAGTTTTAACTCAGTTTGAAATTGACGGACCAAAATTGAAGTAGGATAGGACTTCATGAATGAATTTCCAAGACACAGAGTCAAAGGCTTTTTCAAAATCAATCATAGCTAAGACTCCAGGAATATTACATATTTCAGTGTAATTCATTAGGTCATAAATTAATCTCGTGTTTTCTCCAATATATCTACCTGAAATGAATCCGGATTGGTCAGAACTTATTATTTTGTTTAAAGTGTTTTTAATTCTTCTAGCTATACATCCTGATCCAATTTTATAAACTGTATTAAGTAGAGTTATAGGTCTCCAGTTTGCTATGTTAAATTTACTTTTACCCTCTTTTGGTACACATGTTATTATCCCCTGCTTCTGTGTTGATGATAATTCACCAAATTCATAACCCCAATTTAGAGATCTTATAATAAAATATCCTAACTTGTTCCAAAACATTTTAAAAAATTCAGCTGTAAAGCCATCACTTCCAGGGCTTTTGTTATTTGACATATTTTTTAATACTGCTAATGCTTCATCATATGTAATTTTGCCCTCTAATTTTTCACGTTCTGAATCATTTAATTTCATAACGTCTGTGAAAGTTGTTCTACCCAAATCAAATTCTGCTGTAACTACATCTGTTTTTGCATTATACAAATTTTTATAAAAAGTCACTACTTCTTTTAAAATGTCTTCCTGTTTATTTATTTCTATATGTATATTGTTGTCCTGTTTTATAAGCTTAGGTATGGTTTTATTTACATAATTTCTGTTTTCCAAATTTAAAAAATAGCTAGTAGGTTTTTCGCCTTCACTTAGCCACTTCGCTCGTGATCTAATTAGATTCCCCATTTGCTTATGTTTTCTTATGTTTTCTAGTTTTTGTTTCTTTTCATATATTATATTAGTATTCATTGCATATTGTTCCTCTAATGAGCCTATTTCTTCTATTGTGGTTGTGGCCTTGATTCATTGAGTCGAGCTGACGAATGGCCTATTTCCTCAGCTCGAGAGACTTTAAATTTCCCTGGGACTTTGTTGGTGATTGTGGGGGTGATCTGTTTTGTGATGGCGATCTTGATCTGAAAAATGTATTATTTTGCATTGTACAGTTTCTTGCAAAATGCCCCATCTCCCCACACTTAAAATATTCACTCCCTCTTTCTGAATTGTTAGATCTTGACCTATTGTATCTTATGGGAGATCTTTGTGTTGACTTAAATCTGGGTCTTGATTCTCTCTCTACTTCATTCATTTTCATTCTTTCCAATATTTCTCTCAATAATCTTTTTGTCTCTTTGTTGTCGTTTTCAAGGGTCGAAATTCTGGTTTCTAGGGATGGAGTTGTTTGGGGAAGGACTTTATTGACTAGTCTAATGTTTACATCTTCTGTGTTAGGTATATAATCTTTTTCTTCAAATGTCACTCTTCTAACATCTTTCTTTGTTCCCATGATCAATTTTTGGTTCGTAACTGCGCTCTTCATATGTTGAACCGCTTCGTCTAAAGTTTTTGGATCCTTATCTAAAGTAGCTAATGCAGCTCTCTTTTCCAAACAGCCCCTTAGGAATGCATCGATGGTGATGGTGCTTCTCAAAAATTCTGGACTGTCTGGATAAGCCTAAGTGGATAAATCTTCTATTCTTTCAGCAAACTCTTCCAGGGATTCGTATGCCTTCTGTTGGATCTCTTGCAGTTGGCGACGAATTATATGAGGCTGGTCCTTCCTGTCAAACCTTTCTTTAAATTTCTGACATAGCAATTTAAAATCCTTTTGCACATTTTCTGGTCTAGAACTAAAGAATTTTAACGCTTTCTCTCTCAAACATTCAATCATCTTGTCTAGCTTTTCTCTCTCATTCCACATATATTTTTTAGCAATATGATTAAACTGAATATAGTAAGGCTTCCACTCTGTTTTTCCATCGTTAGTTGACAATTTGGGTGGTGTTGGGCTGTTTTAAATTTTTGAACAACCTTTTATGTCCTCAACTTTTTCACTGGTGGTGTTGTGATATATACTATGTGGGGCCAACATATTTATGTTTGAGATAAACTCTTCATGCTCTCTTTCTTTTTTCATTTGTCTTATATCTTTCTCTCTTTTTTCTATTTCTTTCTCTCTTTGATCTATTTCTCTCATTCTTTTCTTGAATAAATCTTCTCTTTCTGTTCTCTCTTTTTCTTCTAATAATCTCATTTTCTCTTTCTGATCTTCTAAAGTCTGTAGCTGTTCATCAAATTCTCTCTCTCTCTGATTGCGAATTTTTCTTTCAAATCTTCCTCTCTCCTTTCAAACATTAACTTAAAGTTATCAGCTATTTTATCTCCTTTTTATCTGGTTGTTTTTATGCTTTTTTGCAAAAATGATAACTCTTCCTCTTTTTCATCTAATGCACGATCTTTTTCTTTTAATTCATCCTCATTCTCTTTCTCTAATAACATTCTCTCTTTCTCTAATCATTTCTTATTTCTCAACAAGCTCTTTTTTCAACATATCAATTTTTTTAGCAAGTCTTGTTCTTGTGCACTAGACCCTACTGTGTCCCCCGTGTGCACAGATTGTTCTACATTACTGGTTTTCACTAAAGTTGATGGTACAACAATTAAACCTTCGTCTAACAAGGGATCCCCAATTGAGCTGGGAATGCTGGGAATGATTTTGAGATCTTCTAGAGTAATCTTACCTTTGACGTTTCTGATATCAATAATTTTCTTTGTTCTTTTGTCCCCAATATTTCTAATGTTTTTTAACTCTTCAAAAGATGCTTTATTTATATCAATAGGAGTAGCCATGATCTTGGTCTTTTACTTCTGCATACACCTACCTAGTATTGATCTTAATATATGTATGAACTAAATCATCAGACAATCTGACGTAATAGTCAAGTTGTAGCTGATCTTAAAAAACATGTAGGAGTATACTAGAAAAAAATACAAAAAACAAAAAAACAGGAAAAAAATCAAATTAAACAAGAAAAGTAATACACTTCTTTCAAACATTATACCAACACTTTAATATGAAAAATGATCTTCCCAGATCGAATTTGGAAGACAGAAAAAAAATTATGGCGCCAAATTGCACGAACTACTGTGCGGGGTATTTAATCTGAAAAATAATCAGACATATACAAACACTTTTGACACCATTGTTATGAAGGTATATATTTGTTAATGATACTCACAAATATGAGTAATGAGTTGTTAGAAACCTCTAAAGTCTGACGGATAAAATCGACGTCCAACTCGGGTAAGGTACAGGTAACAACTGAACTTTGTTTACAATAGATATATATTTATGTTGTTATTTATGGACTCCTGAACCCGATGGTAAAATCCACTACAATACCGATAGATAAAAGTGGTTTCAATAAGAAATACAGTGAGGTCGCCTTTAACGAATCAGTAATTTGCGTTGATAGTGCGTAACCAAGCCCGAGTTAAATTCATAATACAACGTTGTTTTATTATTGTACCAGGTTTGACTAATAACATCATACATTTCTTTCACAACAACCACTGATTAATTAAAAATTATCGCTGTACTTTGATGAACGATGTTTTCTCCATTAGCGGATCATTTTCTCCATTACCGAATCACGTGACATACAGCTGATTATTTCTTGTTAGGGAAAGTGTCGAAATATTTTTTTTTTCAGTTTTAATATGCTTTAAAGCATAAACAAGAAAAATAGAAACACTAATAATTTTTAGCTCAGCGAGACGAAGTCGGGGGGAGCTTATGCTATACCCTCGGTTTCGGCGTCGGCGTCCGGACCTGGTTAAAGTTTTTGTTGCAGGTCCTGTATCTAAGTTATTACTTGTCCTATCTTCACCAAACTTGCATGGATGATGCATCTTGACCTACTTATGGACTTGAAAGACTTGGATGCTGAATCAGGGCCATGGGTTTCAGATGCTGGAGGAGGTTAAGGTTTTTGGGGCAGGTTAAAGTTTTTGGTGCAGATGCCCTTTGATAGCAATTTCTAAGTTACTACTAATCGTAACTTTACCACACTTGCATGGATGGTGCATCTTATGATACTGATGCACCAGACATGCTTTAATGCTGAATCTGAGCCATAGGTTTCAGATGCTGGATGAGGTTAAGGTTTTTAGAGCTGGTTAAAGTTTTTGGAGGAGGTGCCATTTGATGATTATATCTTAGTTATTACTGGTCCTTACTTCACTAAACTTGCATAGATGGTGCGTCTTGTGATACTAATGCACCTGGTAGTTTTGAATGCTGAATCTGAGCCATAGGTTTCGGATGCTGGATGAGGTTAAGGTTTTTAGAGCTGGTTAAAGTGTTTGGAGCAGGTGCCCTTTGATGATTATATCTTAGTTATTACTGGTCCTAACTTCAACAAACTTGCATAGATGGTATTTCCTATAATACTGATGCCTCTGACAGGCTTGAATGCTGAATCTAAGCCATAGGTTTCGGATGCTGGATGAGGTTAAGGTTTTTAGAGCTTTTTAAATTTTTTGGAGCAGGTGCCCTTTGATGATTACATCTTAGTTATTACTGGTCCTTACTTCACCAAACTTACATGGATGGTGCGTCTTATAATACTGATGCACCTGACAGGCATGAATGCTGAATCTGAGCCATAGGTTTCGGATGCTGAAGGAGGTTAATGTTATAAGAGCTTGTTAAAGTTATTGGAGCAGGTGCCCTCTGATTATTATATCTTAGTTTTTACTAGTTCTAACTTCATAAAACTTGCATGGATAATGCGTCTTATGATACTGATGCACCTGACAGGCTTGAATGCTGAATCTGACCCATAGGTTTCGGATGCTGGATTAGGTTAAGTTTTTTGGAACAGGTCACATGTTTAATAAATATTAGTACTATATCAAACTTGCATAGTTGATTGAACTATAATATAAATGAATCGCAGAGGTAGCTTCAGATGCAGAGCCTGATCTCCATTATCAAGGATGTTAAAAAATATATCTTAGTTATTACTGGTCCTAACTTTACTAAACTTGCATGGATGGTGCGTCTTATGATACTGATGCCCCTGACAGGCATGAATGCTGAATTTGACCCATAGGTTTCGGATGCTGGAGGGAGGTTAAGGTTTTAAGAGCTGGTGTTTTTGGAGCAGCTGCTATCTTATGATTATATCTTAGTTATTGCTGGTCCTAACTTCACCAAACTTGCATGGATGATGCATCTTATGATACTGATGCACCTGGCAGGCTTGAATGCTGAATCTGAACCGTAGGTTTCGGATGCTGGATGACATTTTTTTTTTAACAGGTCACATATTTTATAGATAATAGCTTGCATAGTTGATTGAACTATAATATTAATGAACCGCAGAGGTAGCTTCAGATGCAGATCTCCATTATCAAGGATGCTAAGAAAATTCTATCTCAAACCTGCTTGATAGATGTGTTCGTTGTTAAATTATAGAATATGATTCATATGATAGAGTATTGTATGATATGATACACTATTGATTTATATGATACAATATTATATCATATATGAAATTGTAAAAGTTATATGATACGATATGATATTGTATCAATTTTTTGGTACATTATGATATGATATTGTATCATGATATTGTTATGTATAAAAGTATCGTTTATTATGATACAATATTGTATAATATGATATTGTATTATCTACTATTTTATCACATGCTATTGTTTCATATGATATGATATCATCGGCTTTTTAAACCTACACAAACAGAAAATACTGCTCATGCACCACGTCATTTTTGGGAGTTGATTTTTAATCAACTCTCCTATGCAGTTACTCTGGCAAACCGAAAGTGAAACAGTGTTTGGACCTAAGCACAAATCATCACCGCTGACAAGAGTGAGTTCTTGAAATAATAGATAAATGCGGTGTAATGTATGCTGAACCATTGTTTTTCAAGAAAACGTATTTATAAATACCTTGAAAATAGTCAGATTTTAAATAGTACGAAAAATTTAGATATTTGTTGTAGTCGTATGTATTCCTACGCCAGAGCGTTCAACCAGACGCTCGGATGTCTCCGTAAATCTCCGACAAGCAGAGAGTCGGAGATTAACGGAGACAGCCGAGCGTCTGGTTGAACGATACTAGAGTTCAATATTGCTTGAATCCAGACATTTGTACAATTTTTAGAAATATTTCGATTACTGATACATAGTTTGATGGAATTAATTATATCTTTAAATATTACACAACATGATTCATATGGGGTTTTCTCGAAATTCTTGTCGGAAAAGTCCGAGAATTCATATTATAAAAATGTGCGTAAATTAAATAGAGATAAAAAGTTACTTGTCATGCTGAATAACATATCGTTGATTCTAAAATAAATAATAATCGATAAAATCAACTCCCGTCAGTACTTCAGTACTTTGATTTCAAACTGCAGTATGCCAACAAGGAAATCGATGCCGTTAATATAAGCAATATTCTTAATAACAAAAAAGTTCAGTCCTGCATTCCGCCATATTTCAAGATAAAGTCAACTCCTTGTATGTCCTACAATTATACCTCAACCGTTGCTTCCAAACTCTTCAATTACAAACAAACTCTACAAGACCTTGATATCGAACATCTGAAAGATAATCCTCCAACGTGTTCATGTTCTTCTTCACCCTACAACTATAGTCCTGCCGGACACGTCATTACTGGTGATGTCAATTTAGTTAATAACGATGACCTAAAATCACTTATTATGAAACGACCAAAATTTAGGGAACCTAGATCCTTCACATGGCGTCGTAATTTTATACATATCATGAATGCTGTTGAAGATTACGCCAAGCGATGGGCAAAATCTGAAAAAGAAGACCTTGATACCTTGTCAGAGTTGGTTAAAAGCATCAGATGTATATTAAAATCTCGTATTAAACGACTGAGAGGTCAAATGAAAACCATATATCATTCTGTTTTTAATAATGCAGAAGTGAGAAAACAACTAGGTAGATTGCATGATCAGTATGTACTGGTCCCTGCTGATAAGGCAAGTAACAACATTGTCTTTGTTTGTAAGGCACATTATATTAATTGCATTTTAAAAGAACTAGGTTTCGATTCTACAAATGGTAATCCTACTTACACCCATAGGAGCCTTTCCAAGCAAGAAATACTTCAAAATCATAAATCGGTTATGAATACCTTTAACACCCCCAATAAACAAAATGAATTTGATTTACCTTTTTTTGTACTGGATTCCAAAGCTTCACAAAAGTCCTTACAAACAGAGATATATAGCAGGTTCCAGTAAATGTTCTACCAAACCTCTCTCTCTTTATTCCTTACTAAAATTCTTACAGAAGTTAAGGAGAAGCTTCAAGAGTACTGTACAACAATATACTCCAGAAGTGGTGTGAATCAGATGTGGATACTAAAAAACTCTAAAGAATTATTAGAAACTTTGAGGTCACAAAATGTTACCAAAATCAATAGCATCAAAACGTACGATTTTTCAACGCTTTATACAACCATTCCCCACGACAAATTAAAATCCAGACTTTTTAATACCATTGACAGTTGTTTCTTCAATAAAAATGGAAGTCGTAAAAATGCTTACCTTGTCATTGGAAATCTAAAAAACTATTTTGTTAAAAACCATTCTGATTGCACACACAAGTACTCTGAAGTTGACATTAAATAGATGCTTGAATTTCTGATAGATAACATCTTACAGTTATTACTGGTCCTAACTTTACCAAACTTGCATGGATGGTGCTTCTTATGATACTGATGCACCTGACAGGCATGAATGCTGAATCTGAGCCATAGGTTTCGGATGCTAGAGGAGGTTTAAGGTTTTAAGAGCTGGTTAAAGTTTTTGGAGCGGTGCCTTCTGATGATTATATCTTAGTTATTACTGGTCCTAAATTTACCAAACTTGAATGGATGACGTGTGTTATAATACTGATGCACCTGACAGGCTTGAATGCTAAATCTGAGCCATAGTTTTCTGATGCTGGATGAGGTTTATTTTTTGGGAACAGGTAACATATTTAATAGATAATAGTACTATTTTAAACTTCTATAGTGTATTTAACTATAATAAAAATGAATCGCAGAGGTAGCTTGAGTTGAAGAGCCTGATCTTCACATCAATGATGCTAAAAAATATATCTTTGTTATTACTGGTCCTAACTTCGCCATACTTGCATGGATGGCGCGTCTTATGATACTGGTGCACCTGACAGGCTTGAATGCTGAATCTGAGCCATAGGTTTCGGATGCTGGAGGAGGTTAAGGTTTTTAGAGCTTGGGTTAATGTTTTTGGAGCAAGTGCCCTCTGATGATTATATCTTAGTTATTGCTGGTCCTAACTTCACCAAACTTGCATGGTTGGTGTGTCTTATGATACAGATGTACCTGACAGGCTTGAATGCTGAATCTGAGTCATAGGTTTCAGATGCTGGATGAGGTTTATTTTTTTTAAGCTGGTAACATGTTTTATAGATAACAGCTTGCATAGTTGATTTAACAATAATATAAAAGAATTGCAGAGGTAGTTTCAGATTCAGAGCCTGATCTCAAATTTTAAAGGATGCTTAAAAAATCTCCTACCTCACTCAAACCTGCTTGATAGATGTGCTTGTTGTTAAATGATATACCATGAGTCCTAGGATAAAGTATTGTATGATTTAATACACTATTGTTTTATATGATACAATATTATATTATATCATATTATATTGTATAAGGTTATATGATACAATATGATATTGTATCAAATTCTTTGTATATTATATAATATTGTATCATGATATTGTTTTGTATAGTATTGTATAGTATAATACAATAATACTAAATTATATTGTATGATATATTATATATTATGATATTTTATTATGTGATCAAATACAATAATTTATAACATGATACATGATACAATGTCATATCATATATCACAATATCATATTGCATCATTATTTATTACAGTAGTATATGATAGATATTATAAGTATCATAGGATGCAATATCGTATTTTATATTATTGTATGAAAAACATTGTATCTTATTATACCATGTGAAATGAACATGTGATTATCATAGAATTTTTTAACATGTGATATTGTTTCAAAACAGTATCCACGAATATCCAAGATTATTCACTGATTTCATAATTATGATAAAGGATGCCTCATAAAAGAAATGCATCGTCTCGGTGAGCTTTGTTATCTGTGATTACCTATGTTTATTTGTATTTTTAACCTCAAATTTAGAACTGTAGGAATTCAGTATCAAAACTTTTCAAAAGTTCAAAAGTTCAAAAGGTCGCTGGCAGGAAAAGTGTTAAAATCGTGTCCGGTCCATATCATTTTTATGAAAAAACATTGAAAGTTCTTACTTAACACAAAGATTGCTTATGACCTAAGTGTGTGTAATAATTTTGTTCCAAGGTAATTTTGTCAAGTTCAAGGTCATTGTAAGAAAAAAGTTCATAATTTGTGTCTGCTCTATAGAAACATTGGAAGTTGCCTTTTCATATATATAAAGATTGCTGATGACCCGAGGATGTGTTGTCATAAGCTTGACCCAGGGTCAGTTGTGAAAGTTCAAGGTCATTTGGAAAAAATGCTTATTTCCTGTCTATGTCATATCTTGTATACATGGAAATGATAAGAAGCTAAAATTTGACACAAAGATTGCTTGTGATATGTACGTAAATATGTCCTGACTTGAACTTTGATCATTTGTGCAAGTTCAGTGTCACTATAAGAAAAAGAAGCATCCATTATTTTCTAATAGAGAAATACTTTAGTTATGATTTTTTTTTCTTAGTGGGGGGATTTTAATTTGTGAGCTTGCTCACATAACCTCCAGTTGGTCTAGTGGGAGCACTCTTCCCCTTTCTCGCAACCAAAATTTCCCTTAAAATAACATTTAGAAAATTAAATTTTGGGGCCCCCTCCCCCCAACCCCTTCCCCAACACACTTTTTAATAGGAGAAGGCAATTTAATTTTTTTTGGGCAAATTTAAAACAAAATCATATTAAACAAAAGAAATTATATCTGCCTTACAACCCCCCCCCCCTCTCCCGTACCACTACCACGGATTAGAATTTTGAAGATTTTAGTAATTTTATCTTTTTTTTTGCTTGTTAAAGAGGTTCGCTCCTTAGGTTTTAGGTAGCCATTTTGGGTCACCTCTAGTCTGAAAATTCTGCATCACATATTAATTCTTGTTGTATATTTATATTTTACAATGCCAAATAAACTATATTGAATAAAATTGTTTTTAAAAAATTACCTTTTTACAGAGTTTAGAAAGGGACTATATTTTGTGGCGGAAGATTTTCAAGAAGGAATTGAACAATTTTCATAACTCACTACTTTTAGAGTACTGTTACTTTAGCCTCCTAATTTTCAGCGCAGACCAAACTTCTAGAAAGTTTGTGTATTACGATATATTCATGATGTTCTAATAAACATATTTAAGCAATATTTTGATATTTCTATCGATATATTTCGGCATATTTAGCTTATATTTCTTAGAAGTTAAGAAAAAAACTACTCCAATTTTGGCCTAAAATTAGCTTATTTCATGTTATATCTCAAATTTTTGAGATGTGACCCCTACTTGTTTTACTTTTAAATGAGACATTAATGTATGTCTATTTGTATGCAAAGTTTTGGAAAGATGACATTACTCTAATTTTTTTTATTTGCGTTATAATTTGATTACTCTAAAATTTTAACATCTGTTGTTGTGTTCATTATGTACTGGCCTTTGAAGCCACCAGTAAAGCAAGATTTTTTAAGCTTTGATTTTGATTTTACTTTTATAGTCACTAAATGTGTTCAACTTCATACTGTATTAAAATCATAACTTAATAATAGTTCAAACTATAAATATTTGTTTGATTTCTTTAAATTATCAATTTCTTTGTCAAATTTTAGCAAAAATTTCCGAAAAATTATCATTTCGGTTTGGGGCCCAATATTTCAAAAAAATGGCATGTGACATGGGTCACAAATAAAATAAATGAACATTGTAGGTCCCCATCTTTGTATCCAAGTGGTTTTCGGATGATTGACATTACTATTATTTCAGGTGCCAACCTCCTTAATACATTTCGGATAAAATTGTCCCCCGAAGCAAAAACAATTCCGAGTGCTCGCATGACTAAACATTATACGGAGAGTTGTCTCTCCCGCTGAGCACCTCTCGTATAGCGCACCATTATGTTGGAGAATGTGTCAACGTTTATTTTTGGTTTTTTGAACTTACTTTTATCATATTGACAATCCAGTCTGATTAAAATCAGCACCCTTCTCCTTACACTCATCAGGGTCTGATAGGTATCGATAACAGGTCATCTTCACATGACCTCCATATTTGCACACAACCTAAATATACTCTCAGTTACCAAATACATGCCTTTATCTGTTTATGAGAGGTGTAACTCTTCAATACTCAGTCTGGGGTTTACATTGAAAGCAGGCATTAATTAATTTGCCTGTCTCCATTTGAAAAGTTCCAATTAATTTTCTGAAGCCCTGATTCGTCAGAAGTTTATGTCGTGTGAAGACGACCCCCTATCAATACCTGTCAGACCTTGTAAGGAGAAGAAGGGTGCTTTTAATCAGACTGATTGGCAATCCTTTCTCGACAGGAAGCTGCAACGGAAGACATATTCGTTGCTTTGCAACGAGCTCGGCTTTAGTTTTTACATCTATTACTTTTATGTGTGCGTTTGTTATTGTAAAAGGTGTGCAAATAATCGCAGGCGAATCAATAAATTTTGACATGATCCCTCCACGATCCCCGCATTTCGGTGATTCGTTATTGGAACCCTGACTACCCACAATTTTATAGCTAATATAATAATTATTCTCTAAGAAATTGTTTGACACTTTTAGTGCTTTTAAACAGATAATTTTATTAAACATCTGTACCAAATACGCTTACATGCAATGTACCGTTCACATCAGAGTTTAACCGAAAAGTGAAAGTATTTAGCTGCAAAGCACGCTTTTAGTCTGCGTCTTCAAAAAGCTTGTTCAGGTTTGTTTAAAAATTGCGACATAAAACAAGATCAATTTTAACAATTTCATAATAAATAATTAAAACGAGAATAACTCTACATGACAGGATAGGTTAGACTAAGTATTGTACCTTCATCAGAAAAATACAGAATTGTTTATCTGAAAGTGATTCGTTAATGGGAACGATTCGTTAAAGGCGCCCTCACTGTACCAATCAACAAATAGAACAATCTCCCTTGGACCCATGGAGACCTTGGGTGACTCCCAGAACCCTTGATAAAAGACGGGGCCCCTGATAAACATTTTACTCTGTGGAAAATCTTCTTAAAGTTACTAGCCTATGTTTTGGGGGGTTTTTTTTGTTTTGTTTTTTTTTGGGGGGGGGGGGGGTTGGATCTCATTTATCTAAAAAATGAGTAACATTTAGTTTTACTGTTGAAAACCAAAAGTTTATGAAAATACATTTATCTAGTATGTAATAGTCCATGGTCTCTTTACAGGTTCCCTGTGTCTGACTGTTGACTGAGAGATCAAAGAGAGAATGTATGTGGTATAGTATTCATGTAATATCACTATGTTCATGTAGCTATAATCTGAATTTTAAGGTTACTTGAGTCACTCAGGAGACCCATTGCTATCACAAGTTTGTCGTTGTGTGTCATTCATAGACATTATTCATCTTTTAAATGGGTATGAGGGCAGTAGTCATTGTGTAAGTCCTGGGGTAAGAACTGTTGCTTGAAGGCATAGGCCGAGCTCAACAACAATTACCGGGATATAAACTTGGTTGGTACATGATCAAATCTTCTGCGAAGCCCTTTGGGCTTCACAGGATTTGATTACGTGACCATGAACGCTGGTTTACTAATTAACATTATTGCGAAAAGTTAATGAAAAGTTCATCATGCATCGCGGGCAAATACCTTTGATCAGTCATACTTGGTTAATACAAAAAAATATTAAATAAAATGGAACAATTTGATGCGATTTTAGTTTTGATGGAAAGAAGTGTCCAGCAAAATGTGCCCAGGAATGCGGCTTGACTAATTATTAATAACATTATTGCAGAAAGTGTACAGCGAGTTAACCATCGGGCAGATACTTAGGATCTTAAACTTTTGGTATAAAATATGCAAATAGATATGCATACACTAGCGTCTTTAAATTTCATTTATTTTCATACCACGACAGATTAATAGTTAACTTTATACATTAATTTGTAAACAATGAACATATTGTGTTCTAGGTCTATATGAATAAATGATGTATGAATAAAATGGGGAAGTTGAATGGGGGTGGGGGGGTGGGGGGCGGCGATGACCCCCTCCCCAATTGTTCTTTTTTTACACTCTCTTTTATCTGAATTCTTATTTTGGACAGTGATAAAAATTATAGTAAAATTTGACCTAAAGAACAAAATTTATAGATACGATGCACTAAATACCAACTCAATTTTTTGAAATTAAATAAAAAAGTTTGTTATTTTAATGTCCAGTCAACTGCAGCAGAAAGAATTAAGGCCCCATGTACATGTATATATAATCCATTTAGATTTTTCATCCCCGCTCTTCTAAATATCCAGCCATGCAGTTGGTTTTTTGTTTCAATTTTAAAGAATAGGTTAAGAAAAAGCTCAATTAAGAAAAATTGCGAACACAATATTATATGCAAAAATGAAAAAAAAATGGTTTAACATATTGAGTATTGTATCATATCAATGTGTATAGTGTTAATTCCCGCGCTTGCTCGGGATATCAACAAGTACTATCATGTAATAGTCCATGGTCTCTTTACAGGTTCCCTGTGTCTGACTGTGCTGTTGACTGAGAGATCAAAGAGAGAATATATGTGGTATAGTATTCATGTAATATCATCATGTTCATGTAGCTATACTCTGTATTTTTAGGTCACCTGAGTCACTCAGGAGACCCATTGCTAACACACGTTTGTCGTTGTGTGTCATGCATAGACATTATTCATCTTTTAAATGGGTATGAGGGCAGTAGTCATTGCGTTAGTCCTGGGGTAAGAACTGTTGCCTGAGACCATAGGCCGAGATCAGCATCAATGTCTTACTAAGGAACTGACAATATAACTATTGCCCACATTCCCATTTGGTGATTGATTTGTTAAACAAGAAAAAAACATATCCTTGTGGTAATGTCAGGGCTGGGAAATTGTCCTATTATCTGCCCGGGGGACAGTCAAATAATCAGCCAAGGTACGGGGAATAGCAAAGCATGGGACATAAACCCGTAGTTAATATAAATGACCTCATATATATGATAAGGTTGGTTCCCATTTTGCACACATTTGATGATTACATGTGAATTGTATTTTGATAGCGATTACACGGGGTAAAGAGATAACTGCATTTTACCTATTTTTTAAAGAGTACATTTCAAAAAGTTACATGACTGTATTTCATAGATGAAATGTAAATAAGAACACACCGAGGATATATATGTCACATTTGAAAAAAAAGGTTTCAACCTTCGTTTCTATAACTAAGTTTTTGTGATCTGTGTGTTGAGAGAGAGAGAGAGAGAGAGAGAGAGAGAGAGAGAGAGAGAGAGAGAGAGAGAGAAATTACATATTTGGGAAGTGGGATGAATAATGTACATGTATACAGGGTTAGACACTAACTTAAACACCATAGTTGCCAACAGGGCTAACAAATTTTATTTCTTACTAGCCCTGATTGTGATTTAGTAGCCCAGCAGCCAAAGGCTGGTCGTAGAGTGATGAGGAGGTAGGTGCTGGAGGGGGTTTCCCCCTCCTGCTGGGGGGATACGGGGGGGGGGCACCCCTGTAAAATTTTGAAAATAAACATGCTAAATCCTGTATCCTGCATTCTGGCTGTAAAATTGTCACTAAATAAAAAGTAAAATGAATATTTTTCCCTTAATGACAGATACTAATTTTATATAGGCAAGTAACGTTAGACCTATATTAATTTGTCAAATTTTTACTTAAAAAAAAAGAACTGGTACTAAGATTTCTATCATGCGAAACCATCTATTGTTCCCACAAATATAGAGATTCTAGACAGTTAGAACCCATAACAATATCAAGTCTCTGTAGGAAAATTGACGCCCGGTTGCGTTAACAGCGGTTGAACAATTGGTGATTTTCTTGATCCGCTAGGCAATTCCACATCTGATCAATCATTTTCATCAATGCAACGCTTGCAGTGTTTTTCATCGGCATTTCAAACACTTTGATAATCAAGATTTTTGATAAGTTGGACCAAAACAACGTCGAGCAATAACATATTATAGAGACTGAGTTATCTCACACCGACGATTCAAAATCTCAGTAGCCTATCTTTGGAATTTGTATATATATATTAAAAATATTTACACATTGCTTTGAGTGATAGTATGGTATTTAAAATTTCATTAGCCCCGCAGGACAAGCTTTATGACTTGGTTGGTAGCCCGACATCAAGTTTAAATTGACCCAGTCTAGCGGGCTACCGTTATTGTCGAACCCTGGTATATGTTAAGCAAAGAAATTTAGAGAGAGAGAGAGAGAGAGAGAGAGAGAGAGAGAGAGAGAGAGAGAGAGAAGAGCATGAGTACATGTACTTGTTTGGCAGAACAAATCTAGGAGAGAAAAGAGGAAACTAAAGAGTAATATTACATTAACATATGTGAGAGAGCAAGAGAGAGGGAGAGAGTTAAAATGAATTAAGATAGAAAAAGAGTAAGTTTAACAAAGAAATTCACAGGGAAAGAGAGATTTAAAAGTGAAATTGAGAGACAGAGAAAACAGAAATAGGCTGGGAGAAATAATGAGAGATTAGGAGGAAATATTAAACTTAGAAATCATGGGAAAGTGAAAGAAAGCGAAATATTGAGAGAGAGAGAGAGAGAGAGAGAGAGAGAGAGAGAGAGAGAGAGAGATGAAAAGTACAACTTTGAGAGTAAACAGTAATTAATATAGTAAATGAAGATTTTTACCAGAGTTTAAGAAAGAGAGGGAGAGGGGATGACAGAAACCAGAGGAGAAAGAAAGAGCATGCCATTGGGCATCTTGTTCGCAAAAAATGTATGAAAGAAAGAATAAGGAAGAGAGTAATATTACATGTACATGTGTAGCAGAGAGAGAGAGAGAGAAGAGAGAGAGAGAAGAGAGAGAGAGAGAGAGAAATAGGATTAGAAGTGAGTTTGAGAGAGAGCGCATATATGAAAAAGGGAGTAAGATAAATATTGCACATATATTTATTATATACCCATCAATTTTCCCTTTTTGATACCGTCAATTTTACAGAGTGTGATCCGATTTTCATGACCACCACACTGTGGGTTTCTGATTATGTATCACCACTCTCTAAAGCTGATGACGTAGTACGCATTAAATAACGTCTGTATGTTAGCGCGTTTTTAAAGAGTTTGTTTCAAAATAGCTTTGTTAAATAAGTAAACATTATACAGTTGATTTTCAAAAGTTAGGTTTGTAATTACAACTTTTGAATAGACCAGGGTATATAATAAATTTATCATTATAACAGTAACTTGATCCAAAGAGCCAGATCATGTCTCGTTGCCAGGCGCGGATCATCAGATCGCGTTTCGTTTGATCTGATAATCACCGCCTGGCAACTCGACGTGATCCGACCCTTTCCATCAAGTTACTTTTATAATAATTAGTAATATATATGTATTAAGCAGAGTAAATCAGAGAGAGAGAGGGAGAGAGAGAGAGAGAGAGAGAGAGAGAGAGAGAGAGAGAGAGAGAGAGAGAAAGAAGAGGGGAGAGGGAGAAAAGAGCATGCATACTTGTTTAGCAGATTAAGTCTAAGAAAGAAGACAGGGGATGAGATATAAAAAGTAATGTTACATGTACATGTTTAGTAGAGAAAATCATGCAAAAATTGTAACCAGAGAAAGTCAGAAGGAGAGAAAGAGAGAGAAAGAGAGAGAGTTGAAATGAATAGAGATAGGAAAAGAGCAAGAGTAAGTTTAACAAAGAAATTCACAGAAAAAGAGAAAGGTTTAGCAGTGAGTTTGAGAGACATAGAAAACAGACAGAAATAGGCTGGGAGAAAGAATGAGGAATTAGGAGTACATATTAAACTTAGATATCATTTGAAAGTAGAAGAAAGAGAAATATTGAGAGAGTGAGAGAGAGAGAGAGAGAGAGAGAGAGAGAGAGAGAGAGAGAGAGAGAGAGAGAGAGAGAGCGAGAGAGTGAGAGCATGAGTACTTGTTTAGCACAAATCTAAAGGAGGAAAGAAAGAGCATGTGAGAGAGAGAGAGAGAGAGAGAGAGAGAGAGAGAGAGAGAGAGAGAAAGAGAGAGAGAGAGAGAGAGAGAAAAAGAGAGAGAGCACATGTTTAGCATCAAAATTATGAGGAACAGATTGAGAAAAAGAAAGAAATAAAAAGAGGAGGAGTACATGTTAAGTCAGAAATTGAGACAGTAAACGTTAGGTCTGTCTCAGAATCAAATTGAATTAGATTGAGATGTGTACTTTACATCTTATTTTTCTTTTTCTCTCTGACTTTCTCTGCTAGGTAATCATAGAGTACACTTTCTACATTATGTACACACACTATCTCTCTCTTTCTATCCCTATATCTCTTTATGTCGCTTTCTCTCTCTCTCTTGCTCTTTCTTTCCCTAAAATCTCTTTCTCTGTTTCTCTCTCTCTCTCTCTCTCTCTCTCTCTCTCTTTCCCTCTCAGCAATCTTTTGTTGTTGTATTTTTTTTATACTGGTTGAGTGTCTCTATAATCATAACCAGAATGATGGACCGTCAATTACCTTAGGAGGGAAAATATATTATTCCTTAAAAAAAACATGTGTTTTAAACTAAAATACTTCTCATTAAATCTATAAAATAATAATAATTCTAAAATTCTTTATTTTCATTGAACAGGTTGTGACCTAGACCTCCACATCATGGACACAGCAAGCTCCCCATATAGAGTACATCAGTGTTCCAAGTGTCCGGGGGACACAGAGTACTATTGTGTATCGTGTCCATGTGATCTGTGTCCCCAGTGTAAAGAGAACCATGTAAAAGATCTCCAAACAATAGACCATGATGTTGTGTCACACCGTGATAAAATCAACTACATCCCAACACAAGAGATCTGTGTGAGACATCCTAGCCATGTTTATATAACGTACTGTGAACTTTGTCAAGTTCCTGCCTGTAATAATTGCCAAACACATAGAAAACACACGCAGATAGATGTAAACAGAGCCTATGAAACAAAGCAACAACAACAAAGAGGAACCTTTCACACCATCAGAAGTGAGGCTCTCTTTTACAGACCTGTTCTCCTGACAAGAATCAAAGCTGATTTCAAAACCTGTCACACAGAATTCTCCCTCCTTCAATCAGAGATGTTAACAAAGGCCCAGAAACTTAGAGATCTCATTGACTATGTGCTATATGATCTATTAAGCAATGTTTTATGTTACTTTGATTTCAAACATAGATGTTTAAAACAAAAGATAAAAATTATCAGACATGTTGCCAGACTACGGAGATATGAACACAGATATGTACAGCCGGTATTCACATTCAGTGCGCTACAATTCCTCTCCTTCACAAAGACAGCCCTCCGTAAAGACATAAAGACAGCCCTCCCCCAGATACATGTTACACTCCACACCAGCCAGCTCTCCATGACTGAGTCACTCAACAAGGAGGATGTGATGGAGTCACTGAGTGCAATCCAAATCACAGAGAGAGGAAACCGACGCGTAGGAAACCAGTGTCTGCTGAAACTGACGTCTGGTGCTGAGTTCCATCAATCTCTCAAAGTGACAGGTGTTGGTCGTTGTTTACACATTTCCTGTGTGACATCAGACCGGGTCTGGGTCAGTGATGATAAATTCAATCTCATGTTGACAGACACAACAGGTGTCCCTCTACATCGTGTGGGGGATTCATGGAGTGGTTATGGAGGATTACACACAGTGAACAGTGAGAGTGAACTGATTTATATAGATAGGAATGATAACATCAACAAACTGTCAAAGGATATTAAAACAACCACCACATTTATAGAGAGAACAGACTCTACATGGGTACCATGGTGTGTGTACTGGTCCCCGTCCACTGGGGATCTACTGGTCGCGATGTATAACTATAGAACAAAGACAGGCAAGGTAACCCGGTACAACCAGAGTAGACAACAGACACAGACCATACAACACAACAACACAGGACGGGAACTGTATAGATATCCTCTCTATATAACAGAGAACAACAATGGGGATGTCGTGGTGTCTGACTATAGGTCTGGTGCTGTAGTGGTGACAGAGCATGGAGGAAGACATCGTTTCTCCTACACAGGACATCCATCAGGATCAGGACTAGTGCCATGGGGGATCTGTACTGACGCGCTGTCACACATCCTGGTGTGTGATGGTACAACCAAAACAATACAGATGTTAAATAAGGACGGTCAGTTCCTGTCACATCTACTAATAACATCATCAATGATATTCTCACCATACAGCCTGAGTTATGATGTCAACACTCACCGTCTCTGGGTCGGATCACGGTACAACAATGAGATGCGTGTCTACAGGTATATCACCAGACAGGACGCTCTGACAGGTAAGTCTGAGTCATTATCATTCACATTAATTATATATAGATAACTAAGACACACAGTCCGTGTTAATTTTCAGTCAATAAGATACATGTAAGACATGTTTATCTGTGGGATTGTTTGTCAATATAAACAGCTCATTGTTACAGGGTGAGCTGTATCTACCAGTCATTGGGAGTCATTGTTTATCTAAAATAAAGAGTAATTAGATACATTATTTTATTAATTCAATGTACAGTTACATGTGATTGTATTGAGCTAATAGAAATATCAGGTTGCTGTATTTAATTATGAAATATAGAGAGTGCCACATTTTTAGTTATTTTGTTACATGTTAATTGACTTATTTAATTTTTTAGACAAATATTAAAGCAAGTGTCATGGTAATCAAGTTAAAGTTTTAATTTGTAGATGTAGCTCTATCATTACATATAATGTATGGAATTGATTAATTAACAGCTAATTAATGACTTGTTGTAGATTAACACAGACCCCGTCCTGATGGGGACGCCATGTTCAGTTCAACATCAGCCGTATAATGGAGATAGCTTGGATATTGACAGGTTGTAAATGTTTCTGTACAAATCTAGTCTGCTCTCAAAACCACACATGTTGTTTGTCACTTTGTTCAACATCTGCAGCTGAAATTTACCTGTGTATAATCCCCATGGACTGTAATACTGACTCTTTTTTTTTTCACACTTTGTGATCATCCAAACATGGCTGTCTGTTGCTTAGTGTGAAACATACTGTTATACAAGTTTTGCTTTGCTAAATGTGGAATATCATAAAACAGATATCCATATGAAGTCTATAATAACTGAACAAAAAAACATTGAAAATGTCAGAATTTTATCAATTCCTAAATGTATCTTTGTTTTGATAACTGTGCCATTATTATACCCCATGCAATGGAATTGTTAGAGAATAATCATTTCGACCTATCCACCAGTCAGTCCTGGTGTTTAAGCAAAACTTATATTAAACAGCTGCACAGAATTGTATGACACTTTTAAGGTATTTAGGACACAAAGTGTAGATGTGCTAATTACTAGGAAGTTTATCTTTCTTGGAATTTTAGCCCCTTTAAACTTAGAATTTTGGCCATATGTTGAATTTAGCAATGATTTTTTTGTAAGCGTGACACTTCTCAAACAGCTGTATTGAATTTCATAAAACTTAGTAGGTAGTTAGGGCACAATGTGGTGATTTGCATGTTTCTATCAAATTTAATTACAATGTTTTGTCTTGAAATTTTGAATATTTAGAATTTAGTATTTTGTTGCTGTTTCAGACAATGAAAAGATATGTGCATAATTGTAGAAAGTTTTGATCTGATGATATTTTGCTAGTAATGCCATTTATCATTTTTAGTTTACCTGAGCTGAATGCTCAAATGAGCTTTTCTGATCATATTTTGTCTGTCGTTTGTCTGTCCGTTTGTTTGTCTGTCGTCTGTCCGTAAACTTTTCACATTTTCAACGCCTTCTCTAGAACTACTAGGCAAATTGCAACCAAACTTGGCACAAAGCACACTTAGGCAGAGGGAATTCAAAGTTGTGAAAATTAAGCACCATGCCTTTTTAAAGGCGAGATAATTAGAAAATATTGAAAATTTTAAAGAAATTTTCAAAAATCTTCTCAAAAACCATTTGGCCAGAAAAGCTGAAACTTATGTGAAAGTATCCCCAGGTAGTGTAGATTCAAAGTTGTGAAAATCTTGACCCCTGGGGGTAGGGTGGGGCCACAATGGGGGTCAAATTTTTACATATAAATATATAGAGTAGATCTTTAAAAATCATCTTCTCAGAAACTAATCAGCCAGGAAAGATGAAACATAAGTCCTAAATGACCTTGATATAAACATTGTCAAGTATAAAAAAGACAAAAATAAGACATTGTCGAATACAGGGGAGAGTTTAGAAAGAAAACATCTGGAAGCAAAGGATCAGTCTCCAACAACCTAATTGTCAATAACTATGAAGGGTAATCGTGGTCAAAAATCCAGACCAGTAAACTTAAACTTGTAATTCCAATATGCAATCATGTGCGTGTGTTAACCTGGGTATGAATGTGGGTAATTCTGATCATTAACCCATAAAACTCGGACATAAACACTCTAGAGTTGACTACGCAGTCCTTCAATCTAGTTTTTCTTGCATATGCACATTTGCAGCTGTAAAATGTTCTGAAATAGTACAGCTGGCAAGTTACAAATCGACAAATGTAAAGTCTACAAGTTTATCGATTTTTGACATGACCATACATGGAAACAGGGACCTCACTGCAGAGAAAGGCATGCCGCAATCGCCGAAATAGGGGCGGAATAAAAACAAAACTATAATGCATCATCATATTTTCTCTGAATAACAACCGTTTTTATAAACTATGATTTTTTGGGAAAATTAATTTTAAGCTCGATGTATATTATACAAAGAGAATGTATACAAAAGATGTAAGTGAAGAAATCGATCATGCATGAAATGCATGCATCTTCTTAGATCTGGAAAATGTTACATATTATGACTCTGTTTAAATATATATACATATACATATACACTCAACTATACTTCTAAGTGTTCACCCAGTATAATATATTTTCTTAATGAAATGAGCAGAATTATTTGTCTTGCCGTCAGAGTGACTGATTTCTACTTAACTTTCAAATTGTTAAGAACGATGCGTTCACCTTGACCTCGGGTTGCGACCCGAGATGGTGACCTTTTCTAAATATCACTAACACTTCCGGTTTAGTTAAATTTTGCCCAGAGCTTTTAAATTGTTTTAAGTTGCCGATGAAAATGATATTACGCTTATGAAATAAAAAAAAAATCAAAATAACGTTTCCTTCGGATTGCTTAATATTTAAAACAATGTCGAGGACAAAACAAACAGCAAATTTAAAGTGAGTACACTCTGTTGTGGAATCAATGCAGACACCAACGTTCCAACGGCTCTGGCTGTGTTTGCAGTGATCATTGTGGCCACGTTAAGTGGTTTTCTTTTTAAACTATCACCAAAGACTAAAATCAATCACAAAAAAATGACAATGATATCAAGCACGCGCAGAAAAATGCCAATTTTATGTTTTGACGTTTCGTCACGGGTAAATGATTTCAATCAGTGTTGTTTTATTTTATCTGTGCTATTGATAAGAAGACATATCAGTTACGAAATGTTGAAAATTTCACATCGTTTTATTTCGTAATTTCAAAATTATTCTATATATTAGGGTGAACACTTAGAAGTGTTGTTGGGTGTATACACATTTTATTATTTTAGAATACTTTACATGCAACAACTTGTTAAAGTATAAGGCTAGGCTGAATGAAGAAAATATCACCAAAACATCCTTATCACTACCACCATGTTGGAACAAGACCCCCCCCCCCCTTGAAAAAGAAAAAAAAATACACGGGGTCGGCCGGCTGATCAATTAAATTACTGAGCTATCAAGTTATCAATAAGAAAAATAAACAACATGTACATGTATCTAAAGACATCGGTTTTAAGATTTGATTTAGATGAGACATGAGTAGCGACACCTCTACCCTCCACCTTAAAAAATTCCAAAGAAAAGGTTTACTTTTGTGAAATTAAAATGTGTATAAATTATAAAAAAAAACCCACTGTTTTATTTGTCAGTTATATATGTAGAAAAATAAGCCCAAGGTGGAAATTGACAAGATCAAATTTGTCTGACCCACACGTTCCATAATTTCTGAAATCCATTTTTCGAAAAAAAAAAAACATTATTATTAAAACTTAAACATACTATTATCACCTTATTATTAAGGTTTTCCGCTCTCAGCGGAAAACCTTACTATTATTCTGAAAAATTTTCAAATTTCTTATTATTTTTTTTTTTCTTCTAGACGCCAACTTTGATCCTTAATATTTCGCTCGTTAGTTCACCGATTGTTTTGAAATTTTCAGGACTGATAACATGCCGCGTGATGTTGTCGTTGCATATTTTAGTTGAGGAAAATTCCTATCCGGTTTTGAGTTATTCCCCTTTTAGTAAAATTTAACGACTTCTTTTGTCCAGGGGGTTTAGCTTTAACGATGACTGGCAGAGTCTCAAAGATGGGCTGGTTTGGAAGCTAATACATTGAATTTGTGCGAGATATATTTTATTTATTATTTAAATGCAAATAAAAGGGGTGGTATAGATGTTGAAACAAAGGTAAGAAAAAAAATCAAAAAAATTCGCGTATTTTCCGTGTTAGTTTTCTACCTGATAAAAATTTGTTATAACATGTATTTTAAAAGTTCTTGGTCTTACCCAGACCTTTCATTCGGTATACCAAAAAAGGGGCTGGCCCTTATAATTAGGGAGTTAGAGGCGTCCAAAGTTTCTTGTCAATAACTTAAAATGGAATAAATATTTCTAATGCATTATTGAAGCAAAGTTGTAAAGAAATTAATTTTGAATCCTTCTATAGTATTCAATTTAATGTTTTCGTAATTTATAGTCAGTATTTGCAGAAACAATTGTTGTCAGTTCGGTCCATTTTTGTGGGGGTGCGCACGTTTATGAGGTTATGAAAGGGCTTCTTGTAATGCACTAACTGATACATGTAGCGCGCAAAAATAATTCCACATAAAATTCCCAAATGTTTTTATACAAATGTACATTTTCATTTCATATAGATAAACCTCTTTGACCTTATTTTTGTTGTTTGTTTCATAACTGTGCCCCTGTCTATATTTAGATGCATTACGAGACTCAGGTAACCGATCGATAGGAGAGTCGCTAGCTGTATTCAGGCCGTCGCCTAGACGACAGTGCATGTGCTTGTAGAGCTGGACGTACACGATTAACACCCCACTGTGTTACTGTAACAGAGACATTTTGAACTGTTTCAGTACTGGGAGATGTGTTAATAAAATGGTTCCAATGCATGGTAATTAAACTCAACTTTTCTACAATACGTATACACCGCCGTCATATAAAGCACAATGTGTATTACTGACATGACAATTTAAACGAATGCGGGATTGCTCCCGATAGAACAATTCTTTTAAAGCAAAAAAAAAATACTGATTTGCAATGGATATAATATAATTATCATCGTGGAGATGATTTTAAAAAGTGAACTTAATATTCGTATACGATAATATTTGAATCCAAAGCCGCTAGTTTTAAGTTACGGTTATTAGGGATATTAATTATGACTTGCCCTGCGTTTCAGGTTTTTTACTTGCAAAGCATCTGCGTTTCAGGTTTTTTACTTGCAAAGCATCTACAAACGAAAATACCAAACAACCTTCAGCAGCAACTTATAAATTATTTATTCCATACACAATTCTAAAGAGGTAATTAAATAAATTTTATAAATGCTTTATACTTGTATTCGCTATCTTCCATGGAAAAAAGTGGCATGGAAAAAATGTTGTTCATTGTTCATCAAATACGCTGTAGCCTTAGCAATAGAAAATAATTAACAAACTGTATATTGATAGATTGACATATCAACAAACATTCAGACCCGCATTGTGTTTTCTTACAAGTTCTATAAAACGTAGACTCAATGACTGAATTCTTTACCGTTTTCCGTCTGGGTTATTTTGAATCACGTGTGTACGTTATGTGTAGCCATATAGATGAACACTTTAAGTGTTTAAATTTTAAAAGAAATTGTGTACATGCAGAGCATTGCAATGCTAGGACAATAAAATTCCAACAATGTATATGATGAGGCCGGTCAGACTGATACTGGTTCTGCTTGTTCTACAAATAGCGAATGTAAGACGAAGTATTTGGGTGTTATATTTTAAACAAATGTAAGTATTGCTTTCTTAAAAGCTTGCATTACTCAACAAAGTATTTTATTGGGATCATTCTTAGTTACCTTAGCTGCATATATGTACCGCTCTGTCTGTATCCCGGAAAAATTGACTACCATCCGAAATTTTTCATACAAGGTCTACAGACTTGCAGCTAACATTACCTTTAAAAATACATTTTAGAATTTGCCGTTGTTTATAAATTCATTAAAAAGACGCGCAGAATCAAGTGGTTATATGGCGTTTGATATGGGATTTATGACGTCTATTTATATTGTTTTCATTAAAATTATTTCATTATTTCCAGCTTGTGGGTGGAATGAAATCAGTTTCACATGTTATATGACATAAAGATGTCCTCTCCCCACTTTTTCTCGAAGCAACTATTTTTATAAAATTTACATTAAAAAATTGAATTATCATGGAGTTGCCCCCCCCCCCCCAACCCCATTTTGGTAGCATGTAAAAAAAATGGTATGAAAATCATGAAATTATGAGTGAATTTTTGAAAATTTTGGAAAATTCAATTTTTTTTCTTTTTTTGCTTGTCAAGATTTGTTGGATGAGTTTGCCCCCCCCCCCCACTTTCAAAAACGATGCTACGTGCTTGGAAATTACTCATTTCTTTATTCCCCTCTTTAATAATCAAAACAAACTAACAAACATAACCGATCCAGATAAATATTATTACATGTATCAAAAATAAACTTAAACAACCAACTACACATTCATCCTTTACCCACAATATTGCCTTTTCGATATTTGTCATCGTTGTAGACCCGTGTAACAATCTGTTATGTAGGTGCTTGCACGAAAACGAACCCCTTGCTGATCTACATTTTCATTAACGCATACAAAGAAAAAATATATATTTTGATTTATTTTTGAATTTCTTTTGATGTAAAAAAAAAAGAGAAGGAATTGGTTCTCAGTCTCTCTTTATGCCTGTTTGTTAGCGGTTAATCCAAGTTCATTTTAAATATCCTTTTGTAATTTAAAAAATGCGATGTAAATTTTTTTCACGCAATATTTCGGATAAAGCAATGAAGAGTTGTTTCTTGAAATTTTATTAGACCATAAAATTGTAAAATGCTAACATTGAAAATTGTGCCCGATTTCTTTCTTTTCTTTATGGTAAAACTTTATTGATTCTTTGAGACAAACAAATTGACATAATCAATAAGAGTTTGAAAATCTTTAACTGCAGGTCTGTAGCTTTTAGTCAGAAAAAGAATCGGATGGACGACCTAGGACACAGATCGTCCATCCGAATTTCTTGAAAATTGCCATTATTTTCGTACGCGGACGCAATACTCACCGAGACTAAATGGTTCGTATCTTAAGTTTTAAGTTTTAACTGCTTTGAAAGGTAATATTGGTTTTCTGATAATTATGAACATGAATAATTAAATAAAAATGGTTAAAATAACAGTAAAATAACCGGCATCGGTCTTCTCCGTGCGCGGATCTAGAAGGGGAAGGGTTCCAGACCCCCCCCCCCCCCAGCGAAATTTCTTTCAATTACGTGTACATTATAAACTTACCAAATATGCCTCGGACATCCCTTGGCAAACTCAAATAACCGTCTGACTTTTCAACCCCCACCCCGGAAAAATTTTCTGATCCGCGCATGTTCCCCCTCCTCGAAATACAAAATTATTCTTCAAAACCCCTTGTAAAATTTCCAGGATCTCCGCATATATACTGATAGATTCATTGGCGCTTGCGTTCGATAAAAATGCGTGTAAAACGTTTGCCAGTGGTCTTTTTACCATCGTACCGGGCATAACCACAGTCCTACTCTGTGAATAAAATGCGGCGAATCAAACTAGAGACAACGTGTTAAGATCTGTATTTGCTTATAAACATGTAGTATCATCGTGCAAAATGCACTGTTCAATTATAATTTTTTTTTTTTACTTTACTTGTAAAATTCAACATCTGTTTCGTAATTTTTTCTCACAGTTTATTTCTTACATAGTTACTTTTGTTTATTTAGTGATTGACACTTATTAGACTTTATAGAGACAGAGTGTCATGTCTCAAGGACTGTTAATCTCTTAAAACAACATTGTGCAATTATCAGATTTTCATTTCTTGGACATCAAAGACTCATTGAGTTTATTTAATTATTTTATATCTGTGAACCTTTCACTCAGCTTACTTATATCATTACCTGTTAATTGCAATTTATTCTCATTGTTAAAATTCTTATAAATAGTTATGTACAATTGTCAATGCGCAGTCTGGAATACGGCGGCCAGCCCCGCCACGTCCGACTCTCCCAGAGTCTTGAGTCCAGAGGCCACTTCTGGCCATATCCGACTTGTTTGTAACATGTCTGTCTGTTAAATTGTTATAATGTTGCCATCGTTGAGTCTCGTCCAATAATGTGGAATCCTGCATCAATTGCCTGTTTATTTCTCTGGAACTGTATACTGGTGGACCTTCGGGAATACGGCAAACCCACCCTTCGTTTTAGCTTACGGCCCACAGCGCGCCACAACCTTATACCTTATACACTTTACGCCAACATTCCCTCACCCGGTTCGTACTGCACACGACCGATGCAGATCCAGACGAATTCTCTATCACCGTAAAATCTACACGGTCACAGAAATGTAATACTTTGTTTTTCAGTGTTAACACATCTAATATTGTACGATGGTCAGCTATCAATTTTTTGTAATGCGTCACAAGTATGACGCAGCTACGAGGGAAAACCTAATCGTTGCTTGCAACGAGCTCGTCTCTAGTTTCTTTAAACGTTTCAATTTTTGACAAAATGTTGTGCTTATAAATTAACTAATAATTATACAACTTTTTTATAACAGTTTCAGTTTGATTTATTATATATTAGGACCTGTTCAACAAACTTATTTTGATTTTAAAAAATATATAGCTACATACATTTTTTAGGGAAAAATGACCAAATTTTGTTTGCTTTTTCTCATTTTGTTTTTATCTCTCAAAATATATTCACCCCATCGACAAACTATTGATCCGTCTCATTTCTAGAAAAGAGTACACATTCAATTTATATTTTTCAGTTAAAAGTACATGCCATATATTTTAAAGATATAAGATATTAAGTTTTCCTTTTTTTAGCATAAAAATAATTAGCATTTTTTAAACTCTTATTTTTTTTACATACATGAACCTCTTCTAATTTTGTTTGGTCCAGCTTTAATCATATTCCAATAGTTTTTTCTGAAAAAAAATATTTTTGATCCAAAGAAAATACTGTCGTTCATTAAAAGTTCATTATACCAGTTTGACTGAATATTTTGTTAATTTTAGTCCATTCCGGCGATGACGGCATGCCTTTTCCTTATTAGGTATTACCAACAACAGAACTCGCTATCAGAACAATATATTAGCGATACAGCAATAATAGTTCATATTCGAACGACAAAATGTTGCTAATGAGCATATTATTTTTTGTTTTTAACCAGATTTTTAAAAGGATAAATCCGTTAATTGAAATGGAAAAAATGGTGGGCGGGCGGGCGGCTGACATAACTTTGAATATAGGGTTCCTGCATTGTACGGTAACTCCTCTTACATTTTTAAAGATGGAGCAATTTTGTTTTTGCAGATAATTTTTACATATGTCAAAAATGTGCATACAACTTGGATTGGATTTTTTGATAATCTATGCAACAAATACTAGCATTTTTTGTTATTAATAAATTTATTTATTTATTTTGTGCATAACTTTGGTACTCCTATTGAACGGATAACTTCTCCAACAGTTTTATAAATAGGAAGGTTTTTTTTCAGATCAATTGTACATATATTAGAGATATGCAGATTACTTGATGATTCAACATTGTGTTATGCCGTTATTGCGGCTTTGCGCAATACTGTTTAATATTCATTTGTCTGATTTATTGTAAAACATCACTTAAAGAAACCTTAAATTTATTTTTTTCATGTTATCTTAGAGCTTATTCAATTAAAAGAAAATACTGATAACTTGAATTTTATAGTCAGGTTAGTTGAAATGCACAAGTTGTTAGTTTGAATTGACTCGAGCGAGAAACTATAGCTGATTAATACTATTGATTTAATGTTAAACATCATTGATTTAGGGTGCTTACTTGTCATGATTGAAATTCTTTTAAGTCATTATTTCGGTACGTTTTTGTGTATAGAAACACAACCACAGCGTTCTGTTTTTATAGCGTCATCAGGAGTGAACTTCCAGATAGCTTACGTGGTTTGCAATAAATGAACTATATATACATTTATGGGTTTTTAATATGTTTTTAAAAAATTGCTATCTTCATCAAAAACCATTTTAAATCATGTTTGGTAGTAGAAATAATGATGTGGAATAGATAGGAAAATCTTTAAAAACTAGGTCACTGAAGCGTTGAAGCGAGGAGCTGTACCAAAAATTGTTATGGCAGTACGTGTTTGATAAAGCCTCACTCGTTGATAGATAATATGTTTATATGAAAAATTCACTGATTTTTTTTTACAAAAATTTAAATCTTATTAATAAAACATATCAAGAAACAATTTCAAAGATAAAAAATTAGAATATTTCTTATGATAATTACAACTAAATAAACAGTTTAGAGAGACATATCTCTGCTATTTACTGGGTTAGTTGATGTCCTCTGTGACCTGTCTGAAAATAAAATGTGTTTTAATTAGCATATAATAAAAAAACTCACTTAATATGTTAAGTAACTAGATAAAAATTTAAGCAAATTGTTGTGTAATAAGGAAACCATTAAAAAATCAATTGAATTTGTTCAGTGTTGATATATAAACAACAAAAAATTATATAAAACATTCGACTTGCAGCTTTTCTGGAATACATTCTCGTTACTTTGCAACGAGCTTTACTCTATAGTTGTTTTTTTTTACTTTCATTTTTCAAGATTGAAATGTGTCTGACCTAAATAAAATACATTTTTTTGATCATATATTTAATGTGGGCATAATTTTCAAGCATTGTTTTGTCTCTAAATCGACTTTTAGCCAGCTACAACTGCCGAGTTGTAGCTTTGTGGAAAATGTTTACCAAGACACCTACCGTTTATATATGGCAGCTGTAGTATAAAATCACTGTATTTGTCAAAAATATTTTTTTTAAAAACTGTCATCAATTTCACTTAAGTACAATCGATTATTGACAATACACGTTTCTGGTTTTCAACCAAACTTTTTTGGAGAACACAAGCTGTGAACTACTTTACACGTTGTAAAATGACTAGGTTGCCACCAGCAATATTTATATAATTTTACTATTCAAATAAATTTAAAAAAGGACCAATGACAGACAAACATTACCTTAAGCTTCAAAACGAATTTGCAAATTTAACATCTTCTGCTTCCGTGAGTTAAAAAACGACGTATGATTGCAAATGACAAAATTAAAGCCAATCAAGATTTAATCTGCAATTGTTTAAAAATAAATTTTCTGTAAGTTAGTTTTAAAAAAAATATTTTTACATGTATTTACTAATAAATGCATAATTACAGGTTGAAGTCATGACAATGAATAATAAAATAAAACATTATTTACACGTGTATCTGTTAAACATATGTTGTTTGAAACATATATTGAACACATACATTTTTAAATGTGCCAAACATAGGTAAAACATGTGTATGATATATGTGTTCAACATATAAAATTTAAAACATGTCTTGTACACATGCTTTATATGTGCAATACGTGTGTAAAGTTATACACATATTTTACACTTGTGGACATTTCTCCTGTCTAGACGGGTAGTGAACACTACAAGTATGACATAACTATCTGCATTATATTATGCATTAGTTTTTGGGGTTTTTTTTGTTGGTCCTTTTTTCATATGCTAGTGGCTATACAATTACCAAAGGTTTTAATGAAAGAGAGGAAAAGAAGTAAGATTAGATATCGCTATTGCAACAGTTACATGTAATATCTGTGTACATTAAAATATACAATGTTTTCATTTCAACTACAATCCTTTTATTTTCGGCCGCCAGAAGGCTGTCAGTTATGTGACGTAAATGTAAAAAGTAGATTTGTGACTTTTGGGGAATGGTAAGAACGTCTAATTTAACCAGACGCTTTTCATACGCCTCTTTGCATTTCATTAATCATTATCAAAAGCAATATGTTTTGCTTTTCCAGTAAATAATTTAATTTATTAAGAAATTTTATATATGCTCACAGATATAAGTTTCATTACATAGTTTTTTATCTTTTATCTGTGGCTTATTTTGATAAATTTGTTTTGTTTTGATTAGAATAAGTTTATGTTAAATTGATTTGCCATACGTCTTCATGCAGGACTATGAATTTGTCATTTATAGTCTACAATTATAGTTTTTTATTTTCCACAAATGATATTTTTTTTATTATAATTTCCTTTGACATTTGCCTAATTTTGCTTTATTTCACTTAAATATGTTGTTTTTATGATTGAAATTTAATGCAAAATATTTTTAAAGGGGCTCACTAAATTACTTGATTATAATAAACATGATGAGTAGGAAGTATATAAGTCAAACAGGCGAAAATATAAGTGCCATTTTGAATAACAAAACTAATTTTATTGCAAATAAAAACATTTTTGGAAACAAATTTTGTAATTATTAAAAGGATGTGTGTGTCAATTTTATATCTCTTTGTAAATAAAGTTTGTATTATAAATGTATAATAACCATATGTGCACATGCAGGGGGTATAACCATTAACATCCCATGGTCAAGATACCCAGATTATTTGAGAGTCTGTAATTATATATAAATTGCATTTGTGCACAACAGGGTCACTGAGTGTTAGGTGCCAAGAATGTTTTTCATCTTAGTTCAATTAGCATGTCTAGCATTAAATCTCATTATGCAGCCATTGTCGTAATATATCATGTCAGATGTGAATATTATCTCATTATTATTTTCTCTGTTCTGGCTGCTGGACGCAAAAATTTTTTATGAACTTTGTTTAATCTTATCCTTTGTGATCTCCACCATATCCGATCTACGAACGTAATATCTTAGATCGCAGGAGGAATTGCAATACGTTGAAGGTATAGGCCACCCATATTATATACCTATCTGCTTAAAATTACATTTGTAACAATGGTTTATCGAGTTTTAATTGTGGGTCACTCTTTTATTTATCGTTTAGAGTCATTTCAGTTTCAAAATCGTAGATTTGGTTGGTACAATTTAGGTTTCGATGGTACAGAAATTCAGGTTCAATTTGCGGGTTTAGGTGGGGAAACACTACGCCCGGGTCCAAAATTCATTCAATCGAAACGATTAATTCACACAAGTTTTTCATTCATATCAACCATATTCAGTTTTTCTTCAGATTGGTGGAAATGATTTGTGTCGAGAAGAAAATACGGAAAAATTAGCACATGATATAAGGTCGTTTGCAGAATTCTTGCTAGTTGCGCATAATGTTTCTCATGTTACAGTTGGTCAGTTACTACCGAGGTTTTCCGATGGTTTAAATCCTCGTTACAATGTTAAAGTCTTTGAGGTAAACAAACAATTGGCAGCGATGTTCAAGGAGCGAGACGATATCTCCTTCTGGAAGCATCGAAGACTATGGAAAAACACTGAGTCCTTTTTAACGTGCAATCTAAATGATGATGGTATGCGGATATATGCTAAAAGCATTCGTGCAGCAGTCGGTTCGTTCAAAAGAAGGTAGAGAAACTTAGGGTTAGAGTGTATGTCGACTTCATTCATGTTTCATCAAGATGTGCAGTTACTATTTCTTTCGTATGGTAGTTCATTCTAGTTAGTTGGAAAGGCTTATGTTTAAATAATACAGAGCAACAATAATTTAGTTACAATAAATCATGACATTGTCTGGATCCTATTGTTATAACTATACATTCATTCATCAGTTCATGGTTGTACTGCTAACCTGGTCACAGTGTGTTTATATATCTACATACATACATGATTCATCACTGTACTATGTTTGCATTATTATGCATACGGTTTATTTATGCTTGACAACATAAGAACCTATTATACACATACAGTTGTGTTCTTACTTAATCTGTTATTCATTTATTAGGGGCATATATGTTGTCAGCTATACTTATTGTTCACACTTATTATAGTGTGTTTTACGTGGTACAACATGTACTTGTTTTGTGCATCATTATGCATATTGTTTACGTATGGTTGAGATCAAATAAGCCTATCATACACATTCAGTTGTGTATTTTACATTTTATTATTGTATCAGGGACATATATGTGGTCTTCTGTACTTAATTGTCGCACTCATTAGTGTGTTTTACAAGGTACAACATGTACTGTTTTGTTGCATCATTATGCATATTGTTTAAGTATGGTTGAGAGTATATAAGCCTATCATACACATTCAGTTGTGTATTTACATTTCATTCATTTGTCAGGGGTATATATTTGATCTTCTATACTTAATTGTCGCACTAATTAGTGTGTGTTTGTATTTACATACATGGTACAACATGTACCTTTTTGCATCATTATGCATATGTTTTATTTATAGTTGACAACATATAAGCCTATCATACACATTCAGTTGTGTATTTACATTTTATTCATTTATCAGGCGCATATATGTTGTCATCTATACTTATTCTTCACACTCATTATAGTGTGTTTTACATGGAACATCATTTACCTGTTTGTGCATCATTATGCATATTGTTTAAGTATGGTTGAGAGTATATAAGCCTATCATACACATTCAGTTGTGTATTTACATTTTCTTCATTTATCAGGGCCATATATGTGATCTTCTATACTTAATTGTCACACTCATTAGTGTGCGTTTGTATTTACATACATGGTACAACATGTACCTTTTTTGCATCATTATGCAAATGTTCTATTTATAGTTGACAACATATAAGCCTATCATACACGTTAAGTTGCATGTACATTTTACATGTGTGTACTTCTTATGCTAGCATGTACATTACTGGTACATATTGTATCATTTTCATCAAGATTATTATTCATATATAGCCTTTCAAATCTTAGCATCATGTATCCTTATACAAAGTATTTCAATTTAATTGTTGTTGCGCATGTTTTGATTACGGTTCATCATGCTACTTTCACATTCGTTGCTTAGGGCTAAGTTTTTGTTTATGGTCGAGGTCACCATGCTCTAAATAACATCTACACAATTTAAATTTTATGGTTACTTATTTGAAAAGGGGTACATTGGTTTAGTTCTTTCATAAGACATCATTCGACACTATTTCATAGTAGAGTTATATTTGTATTTGACTGAAATAAGGTAATTTCTATATATAATAGTATCAGTTAATGTGTTACTGTTCAAGCATCAGTATTGTAGAATTATACAATAGTAGAATCACGTTTGTCTTTGACTGGCATCATGGTCTTTTCTATTTATAATGTTATTGATTAATGTGTCACTGTTCAAGCATCATTATTGCAGAATTATACAATGGTCTCTTGTAAGATAGTATTAAAAGACTATATGTTAAAATATATATCCTTGTATCTATTTATCAGTGCATAATTCATAAATCAGGTACGGCATTTAATTATGATAGTTTATTGTATCCCTATTTGTAGTTAATTGAAAGAAACACGCCAAAACAAAGGAAGAAAACTAGAGATTCCACGGCGACAACCAATTCAACACCTCGGTTAAGACCAAAGAGAGCAAAATCAACCCCATATCCATCCCTGCCTGTACAGAATGACGTCCTATCACAGACAACACAAAATGAAGCCCAGCAAGTACCGTCAGCAAGTAAAATAGCGTCATCAATCATTTCGCAGCTAAGAGGAGCCACTGATGTAGGAGAACTTCCAGCATCAACTTCTTCGCAAGAAGTCATTAACCTAGTACCGGGACCAACTGTAAATGTTACTTGTACATTAACAGTGGCAGCAGAAAACCCAGAAACTCTAGGTATTGACAATTCACCACTAGGTGGTGCAACAACCTAGTTATTGGAAAAGTCTTTGCCTCTTGGTTTTAATGTAAGTGAGAAAACAAAATGAGAAATTTGGGCTGACAACTATGTAGATTTGACACATTTATTGCCAAATTTTAAACGAGCAACATGAAGATGAAATTTTGTTTAAATCAAAAGCAGTGAAAATTTCAACAAATGTCAAGTCTAAACAGTTTTTCTCCATTCATCAATGGACAGCAGCCTTTGACATTTGTATGTCATTGTTCATTGTGAAATCTCCAGAGTCATCCTTAGGGTTGGTTAAGTATGCTTACAACATACGAGCAATCTCAAAACAATTCGGTTTTACCATGGCTAAGTCTTATGACGAAAATGTTCGTAAGGTGCGCAAAATCATGATGTTTGATTGGGCTATAATTAATGAAGACTTATGGCGCTCTGCATTTTTTCAGAATGTCAATGCTACCTACAATCCAGGTGTTATCTCTCAAAAAAAACAAACAAACTAAATTCAAACTCTCCCTTTCAAAAGCGGGCCCAGCAATACCAAAATCAATTCCCCTCCAGATACTGCTGGGCCTGCTGCAGAACGAGGGCTTGCCCAAACCTCTTAGATTGTAAACACAAACACCAGTGTGTCAAATGTGGCAAAGGGCATGCCACTAACACATGCAGAAGATGGCAGCCAAACAAAGCTACCTACACCAATAAAAGTAGATAAGTTGGAATATTTCTTTCATGACACTCATCTCAGACAAAAACTTGTTCAATGCTTTACATTTGGTTTTAGGATTAATTCAGCTATTTGCAGAGAAAACCGCACAGTCTCAAAGAACCATAGAAGTGAAAAGGAAAACCCACAGATTGTTACAGAAAAAATTCAGAAAGAAATTTTAAAGAGTAGAATTAGAGGTCCATTTTTAAGACCCCCTTTTGATAGTTTCATTTGCTCTCCCTTGGGTCTCATTCCTAAGAAAGAAAAGGGTTCTTTCCGGCCGATACATGACTTATCCTTTCCAAAAGGGGACTCTGTGAATTCCTGGACTCCTCCTGAATTCACAATGGTCTCTTATCAAAATATAGAAACAGTCATTGAATTAGTTCAAAGTTTCGGTTTCAATTGCCTAATGAGCAAAGCGGACAATGAAGATGCCTTTCGTCTCATACCCATACATGCCTCTGAATATCCACTCCTGGGGTTTGAATGGAACGGGCAATTTTATTATGATGCTGCTCTACCAATGGGTGCATCAACATCTTGTCAATTATTTGAAACTTTTTCAACATTCTTACAGTGGATTCTGAATACAAAGTTTGGCATTAGAGGAATATCACACCTGCTTGATGATTTCTTTTTTGTTGGGAAGGCGGATACTTATGAGTGTTCAAAAGCTTTGAACACATTTTTAGAGTTGGCCATTTCTTTGGGTGTTCCCTTAAAATCAGAAAAAACACAGGCCCCTACTACATGTATCGTTATTTATGGGATAGAAATTGATTCTCGGGAAATGGTGGCTCGTTTACCAGAGGAAAAACTTATACAATTGACAGGTTGCTTGGTGAGTTTAAAGTTAAAAAAAGATACCTGCGCGAGAATTACAATCGCTGATTGGTTTACTAAATTTTTCTTGTAGTGTGATTGTTCTGGGTCGGGCATTCTTGCGAAAACTTCATGATTTAACAAATGGTCACAGTTGTCCAAATTTCAGAATCACTCTCAACTCGGAAGCTAAGGCAGATTTACAAGCTTGGTTCAATTTTGTGGAATGGAAAATCCTGCTTCCTATTTCAAAAATGGATTTCTTCAGATGTTATAAAACTGTATACAGATGCAGCTGGAGTTCATGGTGGCTTTGCAGCTATTTTGGGGTCAAAATGGTTTGTAGGTGAATGGCCTCCAGATATGAAGGATTTACATATAACAATAAAGGAGTTATATCATAAAGTTTTAGCACTTGAAATTTGGGGCAAGACGCTAGAAAATCACAAAGTTTTGTTTATGACAGACACTGAAGCAGTGGTAGGAATTATCAATTCAACCACTTCTAAAGACAAGGTTTTGATGAAGCTAGTTCGCAGATTTGTTTCGGCATCAACAAGTGCTGCAGCTGAAAGCGTAACCCAAACAGTAATCCAACATATGGGTAGATGGAAATCTAATGCCTTTAAAAACTACATCCGTATGAACAATTTTTAACAATTAAGGTTTACACATGTATTTTTCTCATGATTTCCTTTCACGTTTCATAGCAATAGGATAGAGGTCAACAAGGCTTGCTCTATCTAAAATTCTGTGTCATATGAAAGTATACAAAGGTCAACAAGGCTCGCTTTGTATTCGTTTTTTAGAGATAATTGTTTTTATGGTTTGATTGTTTTTTGTACGGAAATTTTCAAGAGTTCACCAAGGCTTGCTCTATCAGAAATTTCACTGTACAAATTAATCACGTATATTGTATTGATTAGAGGTCAACAAGGCTTGCTCTAACTTAATTTTTAGTGTTATTATTATAAGAATTATCAATATTGTTTGTAGACTTTTTGTGTGGATAATGTATAATGGTTAGCTCTGCTTAAATATTTACAGTTATGTTAATACTTGGCGCACCTTACGAACGATAGGTTTAAGCACAATTTCTGCTCTGAGTGTTTGTTTATTTTCACTACTTTTTTGTTTTTTAATTTTTGTTCCTTCCTCCAATGAGTCCTCGGGTGGGGGTCTTTCCGTCATGGCGGTTTTTTACCCCACATTTGCAAAAATTGTTGTCATTTATTCCATGATTTATTTTATTATTTACTCTATTGTTTTCAATTTAAAACAATACACACATGGTTCATTGAATAAACGACCTTTAATGCAATAATTTGTTCAATTTTCTATGCAAATGAACTTGGACTCATTGGATTATGATCATGTACAAGTTTTTTGTGTATGGTGGATTTTCTTGACTGGAAAAATTTGATTGACAAAAACTAATTTTTTTGTAAATAAAAACATTTTTGGACACAAATTGTGTAATTATTCAAAGGGTGTATGTGTCAATTTTATATATCTTTGTATATCAAGTTTGCATTATAAATGTATAATAACCATATGTGCGCATACAGGGGTTATAACCATTAACATCCCATGGTCAAGATACCCAGATGATAGTCTGTAAATTGCATTTGTGCACAACAGGATCACCGAGTGTTAGGTGCCAATACCCAGGTTGTTTGATAGTCTGTTATTTGCATTTGCGCACAACAGGGTCACCGAGTGTTAGGTGCCAAGAATGTTTTCATCTTAGTTCAATTAACATGTCTAGCATTAAATCTTATTACGTAACCATTGTCGTAATATATCATGTGAGATTGAATATTATCTTATTATCATTTTCTCTGTTCTGGCTGCTGGACGCAAAAAAAAATTCATGAACTTTGTTCAACCCACCCACCTAAATCCCTTTAATCATACGATATAGTACGTAAGACTTCATAAATTTTCAGATATTTTCATATGAACACTGTTTATTTGTGAGATGGCGGTTTTTGACCCCACCTTTGCAAAAATTATTATCATTTATTCAATGATTTTTCATTATTTACTCTATTGTTTTCTATTTAAAACAATACACATATGGTTCATTGAATAAACGACCTTTAATGCAATAATTTGTTCAATTTTCTTTGCAAATAAACTTGGACTCCTTGGATTATGATCATGTACAAAACTTAGTATTTTTGTGTATGGTTGATTTTCTTAACTGGAAAAAATTGGTTGACAAAAACTACATTTACAATTTCAGTAAACATGAACAAAAGCCTTGGGCAGATTTGAACTTATGATCTGCAATTTATAAGTCCGATAATTTAACCACAAAGCTATGACGATATATAACCAAATTGATTGGTACAAACAGTTTAACAAATCGCCATTTTGCATGTGTGAGGTATTATCTTAAAAACTTTAAGTCTGGGTGTAGTGAGTGACCTTACGATGAAGCGCATTGAAATGGTAAAAGTTTTCGTTTGAATGGAATGTTCTAAACTTTGTATCGAACGTCAATGGTTACATAAGAAACGTCTATTTCTTTTGAAACGTGGAAAACAGCATTCGAAGCAATGCTTGCGGCACCGCTCCTCTTCAAAACAACACAAGCAGAAAACGGCACTGCGACTATGGTCCCTGTGAAGGTCCACAGATGTGTGGAGACCATGACAAACACGAAAACGAGTAAAAGGCATTTGCTGAGGCTATACAAAATGTGAAAGCAATTAACCGAGAATAAGAAAAATTCAAAGTTTATTAACAACAACAACAAAAAATCCCAATTTTTTATGTATCCGGTATCCAGAATCATGGCCTGAAAAAAATGGGGTGAAGTATACTACACAACCCCCATTTATGATGTCATTCTGGAAGGAAAAAATGCGTATTTATTTATAACAAGACTAACGATATAAACTGAAATGAGTTGCTAATTTGTAATAATATTCACAAGTTGTTTAAGTAAAGGATATAAGCCAAAAACTGTCCATTCTGTGAGAGAAAGAACTGATCGAGGCCCGAAGGGCCGAGATCAGTTCTTTCTCTCACAGAATGGACAGTTTGAGGCTTATATCCGACTTAAAACATTCTCCTCTTTTGTTTTAAGAATAGACTGCAACAGGTTCACCAGTAGACAATGAAAATAAAGAGTGCTATTTTTAACCACCCCTAACAAAAAAGCAGTCCTGAGTAGAATTCTGTTTCTATTGTCTACTTAGTGGACAGGTACAGGTGACTTTTTAGGTATAACTTGAACTGCATGATTTTTTATTAATTCACACTACTTGTGTCTTAGTACCGAGATGTCTTCCTCTGATGGAGAAAGCATTTTCTTAATTCAGTCAAAATTCAAGGATGATAATGAAAATCATCCAAACACGGATGGTGTTTTAAGTGACATTTTAGATATGGAGGCTGGGCCAGATTTTGATTTAATTCAGAACTCTGTATTTTCTGATATCTCTGATGAAGATATGATTAACGCAAGTCAAGAGGTAGAGAGCATTGATAGGTTTTTAAAACCTCTGAATCAGCAGGATTTGAATGACTTAATACGGAGTGGTTTGTGTAAGAAAACGGAGTCAAAGTCAAAATGGGCCTTAAATCTGTTTGTGGATAACCGGTGAAATCTGGATTTGAATACTATTTTCCTGATTCCACAGAAATATAAAACTGCATTTGGATTATTTTCCACTCGCGTATAAGTGCATTTGAATTATTTTTCAGAGATGTATCAGTTCATTTGGATTATCATATTTCAGAGCATGCTTAATTAAATTTCATTTTGTTTTCAGATGTATGGCTTTGCATGGTATTTGTTTTATTACACGTCACCTGTACCTGTCCAATAAGTTTAAAATTACTATCCATTATTTTTTACTGGGCAGTTTTCACTGTCCATTCTTTAAAATAATGGACAGTTTTTTAAAACTTACTGGACACTTACAGGTAACTTATTGAATTTGTTTTCAAATTTACATGTTCTTTATGCTATATAATAGCTTAAAATAACAAAGGATTGCAAAACGAAAATGTTTTAAATAAAAAGAAACGACAAGAAAATTGATCGATAATTGAGCAGTAATTATCCCGCATAAGGCCGATCGATAAGTGGCCGGATTACGGGAGATAACTCTCACTAATTATAAGTAGTCGGTTCTTTTCATCGCGGTCGGTTTACAGAATAGACAAGATCCGGATTGCACAACATTTATTAAACATAGAATGATAAGAACATGTCAAGGGACTGAATAATTTCGCCGGATTGGACAACATGCCGGAATGCACAACATCCGGATTCAACAAGTTTTACTGTACTAATGATAACTATGTGGTGTTGCAGGTACGAAACATAATTATGGTTGCACACCACTATTAATTTTTACTATATATTCTTACCAAAATTACGCAACTTTAGACACGGGTAGCGAGTTTAAAACAAACTTCTGGGAAAATCCCTCTTTACAACTTTTAAAACAATCGTTCCTAACCAATTTAGTAGCAAAAAACACACAGCCATCCACAAAGGCACGAGAGTTTGTTTACATCAAAGTTACACATGTGCTTGAAAATCATGTCCGAGCCTTTTCACACCCCTGCCGAATCAACTGGCATCAAAAATTCAAGTGACCTCGTATTTTTACAAAAGAGGGAAAATCAGGCAGTTTACACGTTGTTTTTCATCTCATAAAAAACTACAGTCCCTGTCGCTGGCGGAAAACCCCTAAAAACGAAGGGGAATTCGGGAATTATTTTGCCTCAGCCATGTTTTGACGTGAACCTTCGGAAAAATAGTGTTGTGAGACCTGCAAGTAATCTATTTTTTTACACCGCAAAAATAAAATCTGCAAACACAAAAACATTTATTGTAGAATATATGTGGAAAGTTTTACAGAATTCTGTAGCTATATCAAAAAGTTATGATCGGTTATTAAAACCATGGTGCTCGCGGTGGCCTCTGATTTATGAAAATATGTTAAAAGTTATACTGTATGTAATTTCACGGCGTGGTAATTTTGAATGATTTTTTTGGTTTTAATTTGTGCAAATATGCATGTCTATTCACAATACAATGACAACTTGTTAATATCATGACGACCCGAGAATAGATACATGTACAAGTTTAGGGAACCCTGCCTTTTGGGGGAGGGGTTGAAAAACTGCCGTTATATCATTGAATTTTAAAGCATTGGCGTGCATTTTCATCTAAATTAGCATTGTCTGGTTCTAATAAAACTAATGCGGGTGCTGCATCATAGCTAAATTCATAATTCACTTTAATAATGCCGTTTTAGCGGCATCATTTTATAATTTCTGTACACCATACAAACGTCTAAATAACTCATTTTACACAAAATTCATATTACATAGAAGGTTTTTTGGTTTACGACGATAGAGCCAACTTTCTGGATAAGCTGCTGTATTTTTTCGGGGCAGTTTGGACGGTCCGATACACTATAATCGGGTCGCTGTTTGATGTTCTACGAAATTTCAGAGGAAATCTGGGCTAATTTTGTATGCGCCATTGACAACAAAATAAGAGAGGTGCCGGCCATAAAGGCCCATTGTTGGTAATTTCTAATCTACACACGTCGATAGAACGCCAAAACACCCCACTTTATGACTTAAAACACATCATAGCAATTTTACTTCAAGTAATCTATTTTTTTACACCCGCAAAAATAAAATCTGCAAACACAAAAACATTTATTGTAGAATATATGTGGAAAGTTTTACAGAATTCTGTAGCTATATCAAAAAGTTATGATCGGTTATTAAAACCATGGTGCTCGCGGTGGCCTCTGATCTATGAAAATATGTTAAAAGTTATACTGTATGTAATTTCACGGCGTGGTAATTTTGAATGATTTTTTTGGTTTTAATTTGTGCAAATATGCATGTCTATTCACAATACAATGACAACTTGTTAATATCATGACGACCCGAGAATAGATACATGTACAAGTTTAGGGAACCCTGCCTTTTGGGGGAGGGGTTGAAAAACTGCCGTTATATCATTGAATTTTAAAGCATTGGCGTGCATTTTCATCTAAATTAGCATTGTCTGGTTCTAATAAAACTAATGCGGGTGCTGTATCATAGCTAAATTCATAATTCACTTTAATAATGCCGTTTTAGCGGCATCATTTTATAATTTCTGTACACCATACAAACGTCTAAATAACTCATTTTACACAAAATTCATATTACATAGAAGGTTTTTTGGTTTACGACGATAGAGCCAACTTTCTGGATAAGCTGCTGTATTTTTTCGGGGCAGTTTGGACGGTCCGATACACTATAATCGGGTCGCTGTTTGATGTTCTACGAAATTTCAGAGGAAATCTGGGCTAATTTTGTATGCGCCATTGACAACAAAATAAGAGAGGTGCCGGCCATAAAGGCCCATTGTTGGTAATTTCTAATCTACACACGTCGATAGAACGCCAAAACACCCCACTTTATGACTTAAAACACATCATAGCAATTTTTCCTTCAGGTTGCACACCACTACTAATTTTTACTATATATTCTTACCAAAATTACGCAACTTTAGACACGGGTAGCGAGTTTAAAACAAACTTCTGGGAAAATCCCTCTTTACAACTTTTAAAACAATCGTTCCTAACCAATTTAGTAGCAAAAAACACACAGCCATCCACAAAGGCACGAGAGTTTGTTTACATCAAAGTTACACATGTGCTTGAAAATCATGTCCGAGCCTTTTCACACCCCTGCCGAATCAACTGGCATCAAAAATTCAAGTGACCTCGTATTTTTACAAAAGAGGGAAAATCAGGCAGTTTACACGTTGTTTTTCATCTCATAAAAAACTACAGTCCCTGTCGCTGGCGGAAAACCCCTAAAAACGAAGGGGAATTCGGGAATTATTTTGCCTCAGCCATGTTTTGACGTGAACCTTCGGAAAAATAGTGTTGTGAGACCTAAAGAAAGAACTGAACACACACGGGGCAAATAAATCCTTTTGATCCGCGAAAACCATATGCATGACAACAGAAGTTATTTACAGCATAAAAGAACAGTTGATGCACGCAACGAAAGCAACGAAAGTCATCAAGAAACAGGCCAAACGTTGACAAAACCACATCCATCATGACCATTGTAAGATCTTTAAGAAGTAAAGGACCAGTGTCTGATGTCTGCTGGGAAAGCTTAAGAAAATTCAATGACCCACTTCATCAAATAGACGTTCTAAAGCTGCATGATTGAATAAATGAATACAAAAACATTGCCAATTTATACATTTAATGACTTGGCTTTTAATGCTTGTCCTTTCATGGGGTTTTTAAGAAATAAACAGCAAGTTAAAAAGTTCGCCGGGATATGAACTTGATTGGTCACGTAATCAAATCATGTGAAGAGCCCGAAGAGCTTTATAAAAGATTTGATCACGTACCAACCAAGTTCACATCCCGTAAACTTTTTAACATTGCTGATAATTATTTATATTTATAATTTAAAAAGGCAAATTGTTCAGAATTGTTAGGTTTTTTTACGTTTCTAATAATCCAACTAACAATGGATAAGTGCGTGCTATGACGTCATAAAAAAGTTCACAGAGAAATGAATGTCTTTCGCTATTCTATAGGTTCATTTAAGGAGAAATATTTGCAAATTTAAATATAAGTAGATGAATATTTTTATCATTTGGAACTTCATGATACATGAAAAAACACTATGAATAGCATTTTGTTAAATCTGATGAAAGTTTATTTTTTCATTGTATAAGAGTCATTGTATAACTGTCATACAGTATATTAGATATGCATACTTTTATTTTACTTCCACTTTTGGCATAATCTTTGGAATTGAACCGGTACATATACAACATTTAAACAGTGATTAGTTAAAACATAAAAGAACAGTACATTATATAAATTTGAAGTTTAATAAAAATACCAAAAACTAAAACATATGACGAGTCCTATTTTCAATGTGTTATACTTGAAATACTGTCGAACGTGAAATTTTATGTAAAAAAAAACTAAGTGGTATTGGTATTAGAAATATACTGAATGGTTCAAATCCTATTTATCGAATAGAAAACAGTATGTGGAATTAGAAAATGTAATGTCGAATCCTGGTTTAGTGAATTGCGGGGTACCACAACGTAGTATTCTCGGCCCTTTGTTATTCTTAATTTATGTCAATGATATGGCTTCCAGGATTGAGGATTCCGAATGTACATTTATTCTATATGCTGACGATAGTGCAATTTGTTTTTTTTTAACAGCTTAAACTTAACCATGTATATAACATATTGCATGGTAGTGCACCGTTTTACTTACATGATACTTTTACACTGAGATCATCTGTATCTGTATGAAACAACAGAGCATCTTCAAATGAAGATTTCTTTATACCTCGTGTCAAGGCATGTCAAGCCGACACCTTTTACTATAATGACATAAAAACTGGCATATTAAATGTAGACATAGAAAGAATGTTTTTAAAAAAGTAAAAAAGTTTTATTTTACAAATGGGCATTTTAGAACAAAATAGCGATATGTTGTACTATTAGACACTATGTAATTTTACCAAATGCATATTATCAATATTATCATATATATACACGCAGAATTAGTTTATATCGCTGTGTATGGTACATGTATACTTAGCACAGTGCCTATATTTTTGTACAAACTCATACTATGTTACTGTAAAAACTAAACTAAAAAAGTAATGTTTCATATATTATTAAAAGGACCCCATTGAAAATAAGCTTTCGAGCTTTTATGGGTTATTGCCTGACGTCATGACGTCAGGCATATCTAAGGTTTAAAAGTTACAACATCCGAAACAGTGCAGTCAACAATGGAAGCTAGCAATATCATTTTTCATTGAAAAAGATTTATCAATGCATATTAATAATGTTACGACCTTCAAATTTGCAATAAACGAAAACGTTGTAATGGATGTAACAATTAAGCAATAGTGAGCAAGTGTTTAAAGCAAAAACGAGGTTCACTGTGCACGTGTGTAATTAGTCAGCCCGCGGGCTGGCTATATTAAGTTAGGATGAAACTTCAATTGCGCTTGCGTAATTTGGAATTCTGGGAAGAAATTAGACAGTTCGTGTTAGAAAAATTCGAAGACGTTATAAAACCGGTCAGTTTCTAGGTCAAACTGCGCATCAATGTATTGGAAGACTGTCAATGGGAATCGTCTGCAGCCACAGTCCGGAGTCCGCGTATATCTTCCCAACTCTCTTTGTGAGATTGAAAAGTAAATATATTGGAAGTAGTTTGCCACCAAACGATGAAAATCAGAGAGCTATGTCAACAAAATTACAACTTTAAGTATTACGTAGGTGTGCAGTCATACATTGCATGTACACCGCTACACGCTTATCTCCTCACCTACATGTACAGCCATAAAAAATAAGGCTGCAAACTAAATGTGCACCCGCATATTATATTGTTCTGGAAACTATTTACCTAGTATTTTAATAGATTGTGTATTCACTTTTGCCCTAAAATTAAAATTCCGCTGGCTGACTTTCTTAGCTTCCTTGTCATGCTTAAAAATAGATAGCACTGTTTGAACGGTTGAAGGGGAGGGGGTGTCATCACAACAAGTTATTACCTAACGAAGCAATTAAAGGCCGGCACATTAAACATGCATCGGTTGATATTTATTTTTTTTTTTTTGAAAAGAAAAACAAAAATATTGAATTGGATGTTAAAAACACCATTGAGCAAGTTTACTGTACACGTGTGCAATCCAATAGAAAGGCCCCTACATTTGAACGGTGAATGGGGGGGGGGGCATCGCAACAAGTTGTACCTAATGATTATAATATTACATGGTAGAATGTATATTATAATTGTGTTCGGTTATCATTTCTAAACAAAATTGCCAGTTTGTATTAAAGTATTTACTAAGTATTGTTACGTTAGCTTAAATATTCATTAGAGAAACGGAGCAGGCATGGTCGTTTACGCGATTTCATTCATTGTAAAAGGGGTGTAACTTCCGTGTTTTACTCAGTGTCAAACCTGAATGACAGAAGTATATGCTTCAGTGCTTTTAATATTTCAACTGGTCCACTCTGACCAAGCGCCAATGTAAAATAACCTTTTAAAACACAACACGTGACCATGTAGTAGTACATGTATTTGTTGAGTATCTTGATCTAAATTAGTCTCAGTGGACCTTAGTCTTATCTGAAAAATCTCTGAAACAAAGAAACAACCCAGTGTTAAAAACTTTATGGGCATCCAAATGCGCTAAGTTCTAGCGTATTTCGATCCCAAGGCGACCGTCCACTATTTTTGAAACCACCGCATAATGAACTACTGTAGACGTACTTTTGTCCGCGTGGTATTAATTTACGCTATGAACGCGGGCACAAATTTTCCGCGGAATTTTTTCCCAGCGTACTTAAAGTGCATTTTGAAATGAAATTTTGAAATTGCATTACATGAATAAGGATAATCGGAAGTTACTACATTATATAACACTTACATATACGAGTACCCAATGTATATCGTTTTTATCTATGCAAACTGTCAAACAAATTTGTATTAAGAATTCACATAAAAAATAATTTAATCTCCTAAAGGTTTGATTTTTCTGTAAATTTACTTGCATGAAATTTAAACTTCTCCCAGCTTGAGATAACGGCACGTGTCAGACGACAAATAGCCCCAAGCGGGTCTGTCTTTCAATGACCCAATAACTACACGCTAAGACCCGTGTTTTTACTGCAATTTTTAGATCGCTTTGTGCTCTGACTTTTAATTGATAAAACTGATCAACTCATAATTTAAACGACAGGTTGGGTAAATATTCATCATGTGGTGTTTCACAAGACGATTTTAGCCAGCGTCGTAAGATCTTGACGGCTAACTAATGACTACCGACCAGTGCACACCCGATAATTACTGTTCACTGTGAACAGCTCTTACAATTTAAGTCCAAAGTTGGACAAATTCTAGGTAATGAAAATCGCTCAGAACTAAATTTAATAATAATTATTTAAGTGATTTTTTTTTATTCAAAGAATCCGCGTAAATTTTTACCCGCGGATTAAATTGATATTGTGACTCCGCGGAATTATGACCCCGTGGAAAAAAGTACGTCTACAGTACACTATACCGTCACCTGTAATAGGCAAACATAATGGTAGAGAATGACCCTGTAAAGAAGAATATTGACCCGGATTGAAAATTGACACGAGAGCTCATTCCAACGTTGAATATTGAGACCAACCGGGTTGAATAAAGACCATAGTCCGTTAAAAATTGACCCGTATTGTGGAATTTGATCATGAAACCGGTTTTAGATCCATCAGCAAATAAACTAATAAATAATAATAAATTGTTATTGAAATATCTTTGATTTATCAATTTAAAAAATTACAATTTATTCATTAGATTAATATGTTTTAACGGGAGCATTTTCATCTCTAAATAAACAGCCTCTAAAGCTTGAAACAATTTAATGACTGTGTGTAGAATATCAATTAACCTTTCATGTGACGTACTTCCTACAATAAACAATAACATCTGGTATAATCTTATATATATATATATATATATATATATATATATATATATATATATATATATATATATATATATTGAAACACAATAAAATCCATGACGTCATAGCTAGATTTAGCGGAAAAAAATAATATGCAACATAGTAGATATTAGAGAGGTTAAGCATTTGAACATGTATGTCTGCGGGTACGTGTGGAGCTACAAGTTTGTTTACACGTACACGTACCAAAATTTTGGGTATGTTTTACAATCTGAACGTGTAAGCGAACGTGTAAAATCATTAGATTTAATATTTTCAATATGTTCAGTTTACTCTCACTGTTTATGAAATAATTCTATGAATTTGATGAAACCAAAAGCACAGTCGCCTTCAATTTATCGTCTGCTTTAAATAAAACAATGTTTGATAAACACAAAGTCCATATTTTTATTTTAAAATGCTACAAGTTTTCACCACCGTGTACTTTTGATTCTACACGTTTTATACAACTTGTAGATTTACGCGGTATGCAGAAATTATGACGTAATACACATATAACAAGGGGATTCCCCTAATTACACGAACTCGTACACGTACACATTCAAATGCTTAACCTCTCTAATATACACTTCAATACATGATTATTACAGACAGTTCAATTTGGGTTTAAAAATACGGATGAAATGTTTTTCTTTTTATTGTTTATTGTTTACCAAAATTGTTACATAACAGCGTAGCGCAATATGGATTAGAGCATTAAATGCGAATTAGTTTTTTAAGTTCGAATCTCGCTGGGGCTTATATATTTTTTTTCTACCTTTCCAAATATTTTTAAAGCTTATATTTTGGTGAATTATATTCTATATAATTCTAAAACTGTGAAAGTTTTTAGATTATCATGTTTTTTGAGAGGTGTTCCAAGTACTTAATGTTAGATTTTCAGATAAGCAGGGATGACAATCTAAACTTAAATTTGTTTAATGTGGTCTAAGTTTTTCCAGCTCCTTGGAAAAATGACAGACTTGTTCAGCTTTTGCCTGTTTGTTCAGCATGCAGTTTATTTTTGCATCTGGAAATATTTTCATCTCTTGCATCATCTATTGTATTAAATGTCAATTCCATTCGAATTTGCATGCATCCATGAGGGTTTTTCTTTCAAAACGGGGAGGGAGATTAAGTAGCTTAATTTTCTAAATTTTGTTCTTAAGTTCAAATTTCACTATAATATTTAACACTGTCCCGAATCTATATATATTGTCCTTTCCGATATATTTCATTTTATCAAATAAAATATACAACATGATTTTACGGAAAGGACAATATATCTCAGAAAAAGTCTGTTTGGAAAAAAGCTCTCCTGATCCTCGTTTATACGTACATCATTTATTTAAAGTTGTCCGATCCAAATTAGAATTAAAGAGAAAACAGAAGTTTTAATAAATACAAAATATTTGCTCAACGTTATTGCGCATATAATTCATTTCAATGCAACAAAAACAGTCGCCATGTTAAGTTTGTTCTTAAGACATCGATCTACCCGTCTATAAGTTAAGATATAACTCAGGAATTTCATAAGATACGACTGGAATAGTGAACCGAATAAGTAATGAACTTAAGAAAAAGTTTTTTCCTAAGATATATCTTAGTCCTAACTTTTAATTTTTAATTTATTTTATAATAATTACTTATCAGGTAAAACTGAATTATACCGGTAGTTTACGGACATCATTTCATACATGTTGAAAAACCAAAGGTGTCAGCAGTTACTCTGGTGCGGTCATTTCGTAGTTAACTGGCAACATGTCTTCATTTATAAGTATTATAAATATTTCAATCATATACGTATATACTAGTATAGATCGAACTAGTTATTTTGTATTTGGTAAGTGTTTGCTTTAAATTAAGAAATTTTATACTTAGGCAACCATGGAAAATAAATTAAAAACCTAAAATAATTAAAAAAAATGTAATATACCAGTATGTTATGGAATGTTGTGCATTTTCTTTTTTATATATATATATATATATATATATATATATTTATATATATATATATATATATATATATATATATATATATATATATATATATATATATATATATATATATATCATACGTGTGGTGTATACTACCCGTGTCATAAACCTTTGCTTTATCAACGGGTGATGCTTTATCAAATACTTCCGGTTCGAACTATTTTTGAAACAGCCCCTCGCTTCAACGCTTCAGTAACCTATCTTCGAAGATTTTTTAGTATTTTCCAAACAACTTTACCTACTATCAAAAATTTATTTTAAAATGGATTTTATCGAAGATTCAAATTATAAATATGAAGGAAAATACATAACTTTGAAGTTGATAAAACCGCAAATCACGTTAGCTATCAAGGACGTGATGAAAACATAACGCTTTGGTTGTGTTTCAATAGAAGAACTTACCAAAATAATGTCTCCCAATACTTTAATTTCATCACCAGTATACATCCTTGTTCAATATTGTCAACATCGAATCATTAGGCTTGTGTTTGTTTTATAAAACATCAACAACTGTTCCTCGTTCGAGTCAATTTTAGCTAACGAGCATTCGCAACGTTGTGTATGTCAACAAACTAGGTATAGTTTTGCCCTGAATTAACTTAAAGGTTTTCATCTTTAAACACACACAAAATATATATTTAAATATTTGACTTTCCATAAGGTTCCTTATCTCTACACACACACACACAAACTGATCTTAAAATATTTCACCTTCAACGTCATTTATACCCTTTAAATTTTATGGGGAAAGTCTACTAATAAAAAGGACTGTTTCCGAAATTGGTATAGTAGATTAGGGGAAGTACGTAGCCTAGTTATCTTAATGATAGCCACAGCAAAATGCAGCTACATGGAAGGAATTGCAGATGAAATTGTGTATGAAAGACTGTTTAGAGGCAATAGAAAATCCTGATAGAGACAATATAAAATTTAAATATTTTTACAGTGTGTTAAATACAACATTTCATTAGAAGATACTTTTTTCTTCCTAATTATTGCATTAGAGGAGAAAAAAGAGCTCTGTGATAGATAGCTAATTTTTTGTCCTGCTATTTGAACTTCTAGTAAATTTTACCCTATGTTTAGAATTATATTTTTAAAAAAAACCGTCAATTACTTGAGCACACTGAAATGTATTATGCAAAAACTACAGATTATGTAAAACAATTAGTGAAAAAGGATATGAATACCAAAAATTGGAAAATCCGGGTTCTCTTAGCAACTAGTGCAGCTGGTATGGGGTCAATATTAAGGGTGTCAACTATACAGTTAATAACGGGTGCCCCAGAGATATGGATACTTATGTTCAGCAGTATGGCAAAGCAACTAGAGCTGGTGGATTTACAATGTCATTATTGATATACACTAACTGTGATATAAAATACATTGGTGATGATATGAAAATGTATATTAGGCCGAATAACGAAACTATTTGTCGTCGGGAATATATTTTGTCATCTTACAAAAGTAAACCTATGGAAAATAGGGACATGCATATGTGCTGTGATGTTTTTGATAAAAAGTGCGAAGTATATAGTAGATTGTGAAAAATGTATCTCATTATATACATCATCTATATTATAAGACTAAATTTCCAGATTGTTCATCAGACGCAAGTGGAGAGGATGATCATGATTTGTTTACAGATTCAGATTGGGAATAACTAATGAACAAGCTAAAATAGTATGGTTTAGAAAATCCTATTACTATGTACCTGAGTTTAAAATAGCAGGCTTATAAGATATACAAGTTACACTACGGCCAACGCGGATCCCGTATTTTCCCGCGACACCGTGATGGTGTTTTAATCCTTTCCGCGATACACCGTCGCGGTATTGTGATCGCGGTGATCGCGGGGCCACGATTTTACCGCGAATGTGTAAGACACCGTAACAGGTGTGTGTTAGGTATCAGGGATTAAACCGAGAAGAAGAAAAAAGCGCTGTTTTAATTATTGTTAGAATTTAGATATAGATATTATTAGAAGAACAATTCATTATTTTCTTTGAATTATTTTTAACAAAAACTTCTAGAAAACTATTGCTACATGTATTTTGTTAATATTGTACAAGAGCCCCAAACATAGCAATGTATTACGCAAATCATGCATATACGTGTACTTGAAAATTAGTAATATTTTAAAGTATTATTTTTTTTGCATGTGATGAGTTGAAAAGATGCCACGGATTTTAAGAAGACAAATATTACGCGATGTACTATTATGAGGTCGCTAACGTAGGCATCAACTCAAGTTGTATGTTTTACCCTCAATCTGACTCTTATTTAACTCATTAACTACTTTCCGGTCTCTCTCTCTCTCTCCCTCTCTCTCTCTCTCTCTCTCGTTTTAAATAAATAAGGTTGTATGTACATTTATGTAAATTACATGTATCTTAATACGGTCGCGATCGGTGTTAATTAAAGTTGAGGCAACGGTATGGTCAATCATGGAACAATTATCACCTTGCAGGACAGGTGTCACCTGAATAAAATTTCCCGTTACACGAGTCCCGCGTCTAACGCCTTAAAGCTGAACACCGCTCGTAAATAGGCACTGTCCGCCATATTTCTCTTTCATCACTGCTGTCCCTACAACCCTTATATAAGGGACAGACCTCTAAACAGTTCAGAGTACTTCGCTGTAGAGGTCTCACCTGTGTGGACGTTACATCTTGCCTCGCCGTGTTACTTGGTCGCGATAAAATTATCAAATTTTACGCACTTTTTTCAAGATGAGAGAATACTAACATCAAATAAATTGGTCAATTAATTATTTACAAACAGAATATGCACATAATTTAAGAAATAAATGCATAAAATCCAAAGACGACTAAAGGAATAAATACTACATGCCGGCCACGAGTTTCAGGTGTGCATTCGGGTGTGACGAAATCGAAGGGTTTATATACCAGGTACCTGTGTGACGGTGCCTATATACGAGCGGTGTTCAGCTTTAAGGCATTTAAATGACCAAGTAGGTGTTAAAATTAGGTAACGCTTGCATATACACAGCCACTTCGAGGTATCGAGAGTTAAAACATTTTCGTTATGCAACCCTTTGTTATTTTAAGCTATTATATAGCATAAAGAACATGTAAATTTGAAAACAAATTCAATAAGTTACCTGTAAGTGTCCAGTAAGTTTTAAAAAACTGTCCATTATTTTAAAGAATGGACAGTGAAAACTGCCCAGTAAAAAATAATGGATAGTAATTTAAAACTTATTGGACAGGTACAGGTGACGTGTAATAAAACAAATACCATGCAAAGCCATACATCTGAAAACAAAATGAAATTTAATTAAGCATGCTCTGAAATATGATAATCCAAATGAACTGATACATCTCTGAAAAATAATTCAAATGCACTTATACGCGAGTGGAAAATAATCCAAATGCAGTTTTATATTTCTGTGGAATCAGGAAAATAGTATTCAAATCCAGATTTCACCGGTTATCCACAAACAGATTTAAGGCCCATTTTGACTTTGACTCCGTTTTCTTACACAAACCACTCCGTATTAAGTCATTCAAATCCTGCTGATTCAGAGGTTTTAAAAACCTATCAATGCTCTCTACCTCTTGACTTGCGTTAATCATATCTTCATCAGAGATATCAGAAAATACAGAGTTCTGAATTAAATCAAAATCTGGCCCAGCCTCCATATCTAAAATGTCACTTAAAACACCATCCGTGTTTGGATGATTTTCATTATCATCCTTGAATTTTGACTGAATTAAGAAAATGCTTTCTCCATCAGAGGAAGACATCTCGGTACTAAGACACAAGTAGTGTGAATTAATAAAAAATCATGCAGTTCAAGTTATACCTAAAAAGTCACCTGTACCTGTCCACTAAGTAGACAATAGAAACAGAATTCTACTCAGGACTGCTTTTTTGTTAGGGGTGGTTAAAAATAGCACTCTTTATTTTCATTGTCTACTGGTGTACCTGTTGCAGTCTATTCTTAAAACAAAAGAGGAGAATGTTTTAAGTCGGATATAAGCCTCAAACTGTCCATTCTGTGAGAGAAAGAACTGATCTCGGCCCTTCGGGCCTCGATCAGTTCTTTCTCTCACAGAATGGACAGTTTTTGGCTTATATCCTTTACTTAAAAAACAATAGATAATGAATAATGGGACTGCAGTTTGACTTCGAGGGATCAAGGGTTTCGAGATTAAGAGAGTAAATTTGCTTATTTATATAGGGGAAAACTTCGAGACCGGAGACTCACTTCGAGCGATCAAGAACTTCGAGCCATCAAAAGTTACCTGTCAAGTATTAATACATGTAACCGTTTTCAGAAAAAAGTAAAATATTAAAGGAGTTTGATATATGCAATAACGCGTTATTATATGAAGGCGACGATAAATATCGTACGCGCTTTAGGTAGACCGTCTATATTTGAACACAAAATAATGCATAATTCAGACATGTACATTCAATTTGAAACAATCATCCCTATGTTTTCGGGTGTGTATAACTGTTACATAACACTTCCTGTCTGTGACAGCACCCGTGCTCTGACCACGTGCCGTGAGAAATCTTATCGAATGTTGAGACACCTCTCTCTCTCTCTCAATTCAAATAACTAATATTTTATGTGAACTGGTAAAGTAGTACATGCATCCGTAACGGCATTCTGATTGAAATGCAGATCTCTACATGAGCGCACAAGTTGTCGTAACGGGCGTTTTCAGAAATATATATTATACCAGGGACGTATATATTATATAAATAGTGCCTGTTTGGGAGGGTACCAGTTGAAATTCTTTATATCTTTACCTTAAAAAAAGCTTTGATTAGATATATTTATTTGGTATCATATCATTATACATATTAACATACCTACTGTATATACTATGTTTCAATATTTCATAATTGTGATTTCATAAACGAGGTGTTTGAAAAACATAAATATAATACCAGGACAAGTAATAGCTTTCCAAAAAGCTTGCCTGACTAAACATATTTATTTCATTGCAAGAACTTGGTTCTATGAATTTAAGCAAGTTATGAATTTAAATTTTAATATTTAGGTTTAGGGTCTACAGTTCAATCTGAAGGTATATTATACAACATCAAGACATAATGATTTAAAATGGTGGCGTATGGAACGCTTCAACTTCTTATGTGGATGATCTTCATTATATGACGATGCTTCAACATTACGTGATACTTCAACATTACATGTTGACACTTTCACATTACGTGCTGATACTTTAACGTTACATGGCTAGACTTCTTCACTATATGCCGATACTGTGTCTTAATATGATCATAATTTTTCATTAGATGCTGATACTTCTTCATTATATGAAGATAGTTCATTATGCGGTGGTTTCAAAAATAGTGGACGGTCGCCTTGGGATCGAAATACGCTAGAACTTAGCGCATTTGGATGCCCATAAAGTTTTTAACACTGGGTTGTTTCTTTGTTTCAGAGATTTTTCAGATAAGACTAAGGTCCACTGAGACTAATTTAGATCAAGATACTCAACAAATACATGTACTACTACATGGTCACGTGTTGTGTTTTAAAAGGTTATTTTACATTGGCGCTTGGTCAGAGTGGACCAGTTGAAATATTAAAAGCACTGAAGCATATACTTCTGTCATTCAGGTTTGACACTGAGTAAAACACGGAAGTTACACCCCTTTTACAATGAATGAAATCGCGTAAACGACCATGCCTGCTCCGTTTCTCTAATGAATATTTAAGCTAACGTAACAATACTTAGTAAATACTTTAATACAAACTGGCAATTTTGTTTAGAAATGATAACCGAACACAATTATAATATACATTCTACCATGTAATATTATAATCATTAGGTACAACTTGTTGCGATGCCCCCCCCCCCCATTCACCGTTCAAATGTAGGGGCCTTTCTATTGGATTGCACACGTGTACAGTAAACTTGCTCAATGGTGTTTTTAACATCCAATTCAATATTTTTGTTTTTCTTTTCAAAAAAAAAAAAATAAATATCAACCGATGCATGTTTAATGTGCCGGCCTTTAATTGCTTCGTTAGGTAATAACTTGTTGTGATGACACCCCCTCCCCTTCAACCGTTCAAACAGTGCTATCTATTTTTAAGCATGACAAGGAAGCTAAGAAAGTCAGCCAGCGGAATTTTAATTTTAGGGCAAAAGTGAATACACAATCTATTAAAATACTAGGTAAATAGTTTCCAGAACAATATAATATGCGGGTGCACATTTAGTTTGCAGCCTTATTTTTTATGGCTGTACATGTAGGTGAGGAGATAAGCGTGTAGCGGTGTACATGCAATGTATGACTGCACACCTACGTAATACTTAAAGTTGTAATTTTGTTGACATAGCTCTCTGATTTTCATCGTTTGGTGGCAAACTACTTCCAATATATTTACTTTTCAATCTCACAAAGAGAGTTGGGAAGATATACGCGGACTCCGGACTGTGGCTGCAGACGATTCCCATTGACAGTCTTCCAATACATTGATGCGCAGTTTGACCTAGAAACTGACCGGTTTTATAACGTCTTCGAATTTTTCTAACACGAACTGTCTAATTTCTTCCCAGAATTCCAAATTACGCAAGCGCAATTGAAGTTTCATCCTAACTTAATATAGCCAGCCCGCGGGCTGACTAATTACACACGTGCACAGTGAACCTCGTTTTTGCTTTAAACACTTGCTCACTATTGCTTAATTGTTACATCCATTACAACGTTTTCGTTTATTGCAAATTTGAAGGTCGTAACATTATTAATATGCATTGATAAATCTTTTTCAATGAAAAATGATATTGCTAGCTTCCATTGTTGACTGCACTGTTTCGGATGTTGTAACTTTTAAACCTTAGATATGCCTGACGTCATGACGTCAGGCAATAACCCATAAAAGCTCGAAAGCTTATTTTCAATGGGGTCCTTTTAATAATATATGAAACATTACTTTTTTAGTTTAGTTTTTACAGTAACATAGTATGAGTTTGTACAAAAATATAGGCACTGTGCTAAGTATACATGTACCATACACAGCGATATAAACTAATTCTGCGTGTATATATATGATAATATTGATAATATGCATTTGGTAAAATTACATAGTGTCTAATAGTACAACATATCGCTATTTTGTTCTAAAATGCCCATTTGTAAAATAAAACTTTTTTACTTTTTTAAAAACATTCTTTCTATGTCTACATTTAATATGCCAGTTTTTATGTCATTATAGTAAAAGGTGTCGGCTTGACATGCCTTGACACGAGGTATAAAGAAATCTTCATTTGAAGATGCTCTGTTGTTTCATACAGATACAGATGATCTCAGTGTAAAAGTATCATGTAAGTAAAACGGTGCACTACCATGCAATATGTTATATACATGGTTAAGTTTAAGCTGTTAAAAAAAAACAAATTGCACTATCGTCAGCATATAGAATAAATGTACATTCGGAATCCTCAATCCTGGAAGCCATATCATTGACATAAATTAAGAATAACAAAGGGCCGAGAATACTACGTTGTGGTACCCCGCAATTCACTAAACCAGGATTCGACATTACATTTTCTAATTCCACATACTGTTTTCTATTCGATAAATAGGATTTGAACCATTCAGTATATTTCTAATACCAATACCACTTAGTTTTTTTTTACATAAAATTTCACGTTCGACAGTATTTCAAGTATAACACATTGAAAATAGGACTCGTCATATGTTTTAGTTTTTGGTATTTTTATTAAACTTCAAATTTATATAATGTACTGTTCTTTTATGTTTTAACTAATCACTGTTTAAATGTTGTATATGTACCGGTTCAATTCCAAAGATTATGCCAAAAGTGGAAGTAAAATAAAAGTATGCATATCTAATATACTGTATGACAGTTATACAATGACTCTTATACAATGAAAAAATAAACTTTCATCAGATTTAACAAAATGCTATTCATAGTGTTTTTTCATGTATCATGAAGTTCCAAATGATAAAAATATTCATCTACTTATATTTAAATTTGCAAATATTTCTCCTTAAATGAACCTATAGAATAGCGAAAGACATTCATTTCTCTGTGAACTTTTTTATGACGTCATAGCACGCACTTATCCATTGTTAGTTGGATTATTAGAAACGTAAAAAAACCTAACAATTCTGAACAATTTGCCTTTTTAAATTATAAATATAAATAATTATCAGCAATGTTAAAAAGTTTACGGGATGTGAACTTGGTTGGTACGTGATCAAATCTTTTATAAAGCTCTTCGGGCTCTTCACATGATTTGATTACGTGACCAATCAAGTTCATATCCCGGCGAACTTTTTAACTTGCTGTTTATTTCTTAAAAACCCCATGAAAGGACAAGCATTAAAAGCCAAGTCATTAAATGTATAAATTGGCAATGTTTTTGTATTCATTTATTCAATCATGCAGCTTTAGAACGTCTATTTGATGAAGTGGGTCATTGAATTTTCTTAAGCTTTCCCAGCAGACATCAGACACTGGTCCTTTACTTCTTAAAGATCTTACAATGGTCATGATGGATGTGGTTTTGTCAACGTTTGGCCTGTTTCTTGATGACTTTCGTTGCTTTCGTTGCGTGCATCAACTGTTCTTTTATGCTGTAAATAACTTCTGTTGTCATGCATATGGTTTTCGCGGATCAAAAGGATTTATTTGCCCCGTGTGTGTTCAGTTCTTTCTTTAGGTCTCACAACACTATTTTTCCGAAGGTTCACGTCAAAACATGGCTGAGGCAAAATAATTCCCGAATTCCCCTTCGTTTTTAGGGGTTTTCCGCCAGCGACAGGGACTGTAGTTTTTTATGAGATGAAAAACAACGTGTAAACTGCCTGATTTTCCCTCTTTTGTAAAAATACGAGGTCACTTGAATTTTTGATGCCAGTTGATTCGGCAGGGGTGTGAAAAGGCTCGGACATGATTTTCAAGCACATGTGTAACTTTGATGTAAACAAACTCTCGTGCCTTTGTGGATGGCTGTGTGTTTTTTGCTACTAAATTGGTTAGGAACGATTGTTTTAAAAGTTGTAAAGAGGGATTTTCCCAGAAGTTTGTTTTAAACTCGCTACCCGTGTCTAAAGTTGCGTAATTTTGGTAAGAATATATAGTAAAAATTAGTAGTGGTGTGCAACCTGAAGGAAAAATTGCTATGATGTGTTTTAAGTCATAAAGTGGGGTGTTTTGGCGTTCTATCGACGTGTGTAGATTAGAAATTACCAACAATGGGCCTTTATGGCCGGCACCTCTCTTATTTTGTTGTCAATGGCGCATACAAAATTAGCCCAGATTTCCTCTGAAATTTCGTAGAACATCAAACAGCGACCCGATTATAGTGTATCGGACCGTCCAAACTGCCCCGAAAAAATACAGCAGCTTATCCAGAAAGTTGGCTCTATCGTCGTAAACCAAAAAACCTTCTATGTAATATGAATTTTGTGTAAAATGAGTTATTTAGACGTTTGTATGGTGTACAGAAATTATAAAATGATGCCGCTAAAACGGCATTATTAAAGTGAATTATGAATTTAGCTATGATACAGCACCCGCATTAGTTTTATTAGAACCAGACAATGCTAATTTAGATGAAAATGCACGCCAATGCTTTAAAATTCAATGATATAACGGCAGTTTTTCAACCCCTCCCCCAAAAGGCAGGGTTCCCTAAACTTGTACATGTATCTATTCTCGGGTCGTCATGATATTAACAAGTTGTCATTGTATTGTGAATAGACATGCATATTTGCACAAATTAAAACCAAAAAAATCATTCAAAATTACCACGCCGTGAAATTACATACAGTATAACTTTTAACATATTTTCATAGATCAGAGGCCACCGCGAGCACCATGGTTTTAATAACCGATCATAACTTTTTGATATAGCTACAGAATTCTGTAAAACTTTCCACATATATTCTACAATAAATGTTTTTGTGTTTGCAGATTTTATTTTTGCGGGTGTAAAAAAATAGATTACTTGAAGTAAAATTGCTATGATGTGTTTTAAGTCATAAAGTGGGGTGTTTTGGCGTTCTATCGACGTGTGTAGATTAGAAATTACCAACAATGGGCCTTTATGGCCGGCACCTCTCTTATTTTGTTGTCAATGGCGCATACAAAATTAGCCCAGATTTCCTCTGAAATTTCGTAGAACATCAAACAGCGACCCGATTATAGTGTATCGGACCGTCCAAACTGCCCCGAAAAAATACAGCAGCTTATCCAGAAAGTTGGCTCTATCGTCGTAAACCAAAAAACCTTCTATGTAATATGAATTTTGTGTAAAATGAGTTATTTAGACGTTTGTATGGTGTACAGAAATTATAAAATGATGCCGCTAAAACGGCATTATTAAAGTGAATTATGAATTTAGCTATGATGCAGCACCCGCATTAGTTTTATTAGAACCAGACAATGCTAATTTAGATGAAAATGCACGCCAATGCTTTAAAATTCAATGATATAACGGCAGTTTTTCAACCCCTCCCCCAAAAGGCAGGGTTCCCTAAACTTGTACATGTATCTATTCTCGGGTCGTCATGATATTAACAAGTTGTCATTGTATTGTGAATAGACATGCATATTTGCACAAATTAAAACCAAAAAAATCATTCAAAATTACCACGCCGTGAAATTACATACAGTATAACTTTTAACATATTTTCATAAATCAGAGGCCACCGCGAGCACCATGGTTTTAATAACCGATCATAACTTTTTGATATAGCTACAGAATTCTGTAAAACTTTCCACATATATTCTACAATAAATGTTTTTGTGTTTGCAGATTTTATTTTTGCGGTGTAAAAAAATAGATTACTTGCAGGTCTCACAACACTATTTTTCCGAAGGTTCACGTCAAAACATGGCTGAGGCAAAATAACATTTGAACACATTTTTAGAGTTGGCCATTTGTTTGGGTGTTCCCTTAAAATCAGAAAAAACACAGGCCCCTACTACATGTATCGTTATTTATGGGATAGAAATTGATTCTCGGGAAATGGTGGCTCGTTTACCAGAGGAAAAACTTATACAATTGACAGGTTGCTTGGTGAGTTTAAAGTTAAAAAAAGATACCTGCGCGAGAATTACAATCGCTGATTGGTTTACTAAATTTTTCTTGTAGTGTGATTGTTCTGGGTCGGGCATTCTTGCGAAAACTTCATGATTTAACAAATGGTCACAGTTGTCCAAATTTCAGAATCACTCTCAACTCGGAAGCTAAGGCAGATTTACAAGCTTGGTTCAATTTTGTGGAATGGAAAATCCTGCTTCCTATTTCAAAAATGGATTTCTTCAGATGTTATAAAACTGTATACAGATGCAGCTGGAGTTCATGGTGGCTTTGCAGCTATTTTGGGGTCAAAATGGTTTGTAGGTGAATGGCCTCCAGATATGAAGGATTTACATATAACAATAAAGGAGTTATCACTTTAATAATGCCGTTTTAGCGGCATCATTTTATAATTTCTGTACACCATACAAACGTCTAAATAACTCATTTTACACAAAATTCATATTACATAGAAGGTTTTTTGGTTTACGACGATAGAGCCAACTTTCTGGATAAGCTGCTGTATTTTTTCGGGGCAGTTTGGACGGTCCGATACACTATAATCGGGTCGCTGTTTGATGTTCTACGAAATTTCAGAGGAAATCTGGGCTAATTTTGTATGCGCCATTGACAACAAAATAAGAGAGGTGCCGGCCATAAAGGCCCATTGTTGGTAATTTCTAATCTACACACGTCGATAGAACGCCAAAACACCCCACTTTATGACTTAAAACACATCATAGCAATTTTACTTCAAGTAATCTATTTTTTTACACCCGCAAAAATAAAATCTGCAAACACAAAAACATTTATTGTAGAATATATGTGGAAAGTTTTACAGAATTCTGTAGCTATATCAAAAAGTTATGATCGGTTATTAAAACCATGGTGCTCGCGGTGGCCTCTGATCTATGAAAATATGTTAAAAGTTATACTGTATGTAATTTCACGGCGTGGTAATTTTGAATGATTTTTTTGGTTTTAATTTGTGCAAATATGCATGTCTATTCACAATACAATGACAACTTGTTAATATCATGACGACCCGAAAATAGATACATGTACAAGTTTAGGGAACCCTGCCTTTTGGGGGAGGGGTTGAAAAACTGCCGTTATATCATTGAATTTTAAAGCATTGGCGTGCATTTTCATCTAAATTAGCATTGTCTGGTTCTAATAAAACTAATGCGGGTGCTGTATCATAGCTAAATTCATAATTCACTTTAATAATGCCGTTTTAGCGGCATCATTTTATAATTTCTGTACACCATACAAACGTCTAAATAACTCATTTTACACAAAATTCATATTACATAGAAGGTTTTTTGGTTTACGACGATAGAGCCAACTTTCTGGATAAGCTGCTGTATTTTTTCGGGGCAGTTTGGACGGTCCGATACACTATAATCGGGTCGCTGTTTGATGTTCTACGAAATTTCAGAGGAAATCTGGGCTAATTTTGTATGCGCCATTGACAACAAAATAAGAGAGGTGCCGGCCATAAAGGCCCATTGTTGGTAATTTCTAATCTACACACGTCGATAGAACGCCAAAACACCCCACTTTATGACTTAAAACACATCATAGCAATTTTTCCTTCAGGTTGCACACCACTACTAATTTTTACTATATATTCTTACCAAAATTACGCAACTTTAGACACGGGTAGCGAGTTTAAAACAAACTTCTGGGAAAATCCCTCTTTACAACTTTTAAAACAATCGTTCCTAACCAATTTAGTAGCAAAAAACACACAGCCATCCACAAAGGCACGAGAGTTTGTTTACATCAAAGTTACACATGTGCTTGAAAATCATGTCCGAGCCTTTTCACACCCCTGCCGAATCAACTGGCATCAAAAATTCAAGTGACCTCGTATTTTTACAAAAGAGGGAAAATCAGGCAGTTTACACGTTGTTTTTCATCTCATAAAAAACTACAGTCCCTGTCGCTGGCGGAAAACCCCTAAAAACGAAGGGGAATTCGGGAATTATTTTGCCTCAGCCATGTTTTGACGTGAACCTTCGGAAAAATAGTGTTGTGAGACCTAAAGAAAGAACTGAACACACACGGGGCAAATAAATCCTTTTGATCCGCGAAAACCATATGCATGACAACAGAAGTTATTTACAGCATAAAAGAACAGTTGATGCACGCAACGAAAGCAACGAAAGTCATCAAGAAACAGGCCAAACGTTGACAAAACCACATCCATCATGACCATTGTAAGATCTTTAAGAAGTAAAGGACCAGTGTCTGATGTCTGCTGGGAAAGCTTAAGAAAATTCAATGACCCACTTCATCAAATAGACGTTCTAAAGCTGCATGATTGAATAAATGAATACAAAAACATTGCCAATTTATACATTTAATGACTTGGCTTTTAATGCTTGTCCTTTCATGGGGTTTTTAAGAAATAAACAGCAAGTTAAAAAGTTCGCCGGGATATGAACTTGATTGGTCACGTAATCAAATCATGTGAAGAGCCCGAAGAGCTTTATAAAAGATTTGATCACGTACCAACCAAGTTCACATCCCGTAAACTTTTTAACATTGCTGATAATTATTTATATTTATAATTTAAAAAGGCAAATTGTTCAGAATTGTTAGGTTTTTTTACGTTTCTAATAATCCAACTAACAATGGATAAGTGCGTGCTATGACGTCATAAAAAAGTTCACAGAGAAATGAATGTCTTTCGCTATTCTATAGGTTCATTTAAGGAGAAATATTTGCAAATTTAAATATAAGTAGATGAATATTTTTATCATTTGGAACTTCATGATACATGAAAAAACACTATGAATAGCATTTTGTTAAATCTGATGAAAGTTTATTTTTTCATTGTATAAGAGTCATTGTATAACTGTCATACAGTATATTAGATATGCATACTTTTATTTTACTTCCACTTTTGGCATAATCTTTGGAATTGAACCGGTACATATACAACATTTAAACAGTGATTAGTTAAAACATAAAAGAACAGTACATTATATAAATTTGAAGTTTAATAAAAATACCAAAAACTAAAACATATGACGAGTCCTATTTTCAATGTGTTATACTTGAAATACTGTCGAACGTGAAATTTTATGTAAAAAAAAACTAAGTGGTATTGGTATTAGAAATATACTGAATGGTTCAAATCCTATTTATCGAATAGAAAACAGTATGTGGAATTAGAAAATGTAATGTCGAATCCTGGTTTAGTGAATTGCGGGGTACCACAACGTAGTATTCTCGGCCCTTTGTTATTCTTAATTTATGTCAATGATATGGCTTCCAGGATTGAGGATTCCGAATGTACATTTATTCTATATGCTGACGATAGTGCAATTTGTTTTTTTTTAACAGCTTAAACTTAACCATGTATATAACATATTGCATGGTAGTGCACCGTTTTACTTACATGATACTTTTACACTGAGATCATCTGTATCTGTATGAAACAACAGAGCATCTTCAAATGAAGATTTCTTTATACCTCGTGTCAAGGCATGTCAAGCCGACACCTTTTACTATAATGACATAAAAACTGGCATATTAAATGTAGACATAGAAAGAATGTTTTTAAAAAAGTAAAAAAGTTTTATTTTACAAATGGGCATTTTAGAACAAAATAGCGATATGTTGTACTATTAGACACTATGTAATTTTACCAAATGCATATTATCAATATTATCATATATATACACGCAGAATTAGTTTATATCGCTGTGTATGGTACATGTATACTTAGCACAGTGCCTATATTTTTGTACAAACTCATACTATGTTACTGTAAAAACTAAACTAAAAAAGTAATGTTTCATATATTATTAAAAGGACCCCATTGAAAATAAGCTTTCGAGCTTTTATGGGTTATTGCCTGACGTCATGACGTCAGGCATATCTAAGGTTTAAAAGTTACAACATCCGAAACAGTGCAGTCAACAATGGAAGCTAGCAATATCATTTTTCATTGAAAAAGATTTATCAATGCATATTAATAATGTTACGACCTTCAAATTTGCAATAAACGAAAACGTTGTAATGGATGTAACAATTAAGCAATAGTGAGCAAGTGTTTAAAGCAAAAACGAGGTTCACTGTGCACGTGTGTAATTAGTCAGCCCGCGGGCTGGCTATATTAAGTTAGGATGAAACTTCAATTGCGCTTGCGTAATTTGGAATTCTGGGAAGAAATTAGACAGTTCGTGTTAGAAAAATTCGAAGACGTTATAAAACCGGTCAGTTTCTAGGTCAAACTGCGCATCAATGTATTGGAAGACTGTCAATGGGAATCGTCTGCAGCCACAGTCCGGAGTCCGCGTATATCTTCCCAACTCTCTTTGTGAGATTGAAAAGTAAATATATTGGAAGTAGTTTGCCACCAAACGATGAAAATCAGAGAGCTATGTCAACAAAATTACAACTTTAAGTATTACGTAGGTGTGCAGTCATACATTGCATGTACACCGCTACACGCTTATCTCCTCACCTACATGTACAGCCATAAAAAATAAGGCTGCAAACTAAATGTGCACCCGCATATTATATTGTTCTGGAAACTATTTACCTAGTATTTTAATAGATTGTGTATTCACTTTTGCCCTAAAATTAAAATTCCGCTGGCTGACTTTCTTAGCTTCCTTGTCATGCTTAAAAATAGATAGCACTGTTTGAACGGTTGAAGGGGAGGGGGTGTCATCACAACAAGTTATTACCTAACGAAGCAATTAAAGGCCGGCACATTAAACATGCATCGGTTGATATTTATTTTTTTTTTTTTGAAAAGAAAAACAAAAATATTGAATTGGATGTTAAAAACACCATTGAGCAAGTTTACTGTACACGTGTGCAATCCAATAGAAAGGCCCCTACATTTGAACGGTGAATGGGGGGGGGGGGCATCGCAACAAGTTGTACCTAATGATTATAATATTACATGGTAGAATGTATATTATAATTGTGTTCGGTTATCATTTCTAAACAAAATTGCCAGTTTGTATTAAAGTATTTACTAAGTATTGTTACGTTAGCTTAAATATTCATTAGAGAAACGGAGCAGGCATGGTCGTTTACGCGATTTCATTCATTGTAAAAGGGGTGTAACTTCCGTGTTTTACTCAGTGTCAAACCTGAATGACAGAAGTATATGCTTCAGTGCTTTTAATATTTCAACTGGTCCACTCTGACCAAGCGCCAATGTAAAATAACCTTTTAAAACACAACACGTGACCATGTAGTAGTACATGTATTTGTTGAGTATCTTGATCTAAATTAGTCTCAGTGGACCTTAGTCTTATCTGAAAAATCTCTGAAACAAAGAAACAACCCAGTGTTAAAAACTTTATGGGCATCCAAATGCGCTAAGTTCTAGCGTATTTCGATCCCAAGGCGACCGTCCACTATTTTTGAAACCACCGCATAATGAACTATCTTCATATAATGAAGAAGTATCAGCATCTAATGAAAAATTATGATCATATTAAGACACAGTATCGGCATATAGTGAAGAAGTCTAGCCATGTAACGTTAAAGTATCAGCACGTAATGTGAAAGTGTCAACATGTAATGTTGAAGTATCACGTAATGTTGAAGCATCGTCATATAATGAAGATCATCCACATAAGAAGTTGAAGCGTTCCATACGCCACCATTTTAAATCATTATGTCTTGATGTTGTATAATATACCTTCAGATTGAACTGTAGACCCTAAACCTAAATATTAAAATTTAAATTCATAACTTGCTTAAATTCATAGAACCAAGTTCTTGCAATGAAATAAATATGTTTAGTCAGGCAAGCTTTTTGGAAAGCTATTACTTGTCCTGGTATTATATTTATGTTTTTCAAACACCTCGTTTATGAAATCACAATTATGAAATATTGAAACATAGTATATACAGTAGGTATGTTAATATGTATAATGATATGATACCAAATAAATATATCTAATCAAAGCTTTTTTTAAGGTAAAGATATAAAGAATTTCAACTGGTACCCTCCCAAACAGGCACTATTTATATAATATATACGTCCCTGGTATAATATATATTTCTGAAAACGCCCGTTACGACAACTTGTGCGCTCATGTAGAGATCTGCATTTCAATCAGAATGCCGTTACGGATGCATGTACTACTTTACCAGTTCACATAAAATATTAGTTATTTGAATTGAGAGAGAGAGAGAGGTGTCTCAACATTCGATAAGATTTCTCACGGCACGTGGTCAGAGCACGGGTGCTGTCACAGACAGGAAGTGTTATGTAACAGTTATACACACCCGAAAACATAGGGATGATTGTTTCAAATTGAATGTACATGTCTGAATTATGCATTATTTTGTGTTCAAATATAGACGGTCTACCTAAAGCGCGTACGATATTTATCGTCGCCTTCATATAATAACGCGTTATTGCATATATCAAACTCCTTTAATATTTTACTTTTTTCTGAAAACGGTTACATGTATTAATACTTGACAGGTAACTTTTGATGGCTCGAAGTTCTTGATCGCTCGAAGTGAGTCTCCGGTCTCGAAGTTTTCCCCTATATAAATAAGCAAATTTACTCTCTTAATCTCGAAACCCTTGATCCCTCGAAGTCAAACTGCAGTCCCATTATTCATTATCTATTGTTTTTTAAGTAAAGGATATAAGCCAAAAACTGTCCATTCTGTGAGAGAAAGAACTGATCGAGGCCCGAAGGGCCGAGATCAGTTCTTTCTCTCACAGAATGGACAGTTTGAGGCTTATATCCGACTTAAAACATTCTCCTCTTTTGTTTTAAGAATAGACTGCAACAGGTACACCAGTAGACAATGAAAATAAAGAGTGCTATTTTTAACCACCCCTAACAAAAAAGCAGTCCTGAGTAGAATTCTGTTTCTATTGTCTACTTAGTGGACAGGTACAGGTGACTTTTTAGGTATAACTTGAACTGCATGATTTTTTATTAATTCACACTACTTGTGTCTTAGTACCGAGATGTCTTCCTCTGATGGAGAAAGCATTTTCTTAATTCAGTCAAAATTCAAGGATGATAATGAAAATCATCCAAACACGGATGGTGTTTTAAGTGACATTTTAGATATGGAGGCTGGGCCAGATTTTGATTTAATTCAGAACTCTGTATTTTCTGATATCTCTGATGAAGATATGATTAACGCAAGTCAAGAGGTAGAGAGCATTGATAGGTTTTTAAAACCTCTGAATCAGCAGGATTTGAATGACTTAATACGGAGTGGTTTGTGTAAGAAAACGGAGTCAAAGTCAAAATGGGCCTTAAATCTGTTTGTGGATAACCGGTGAAATCTGGATTTGAATACTATTTTCCTGATTCCACAGAAATATAAAACTGCATTTGGATTATTTTCCACTCGCGTATAAGTGCATTTGAATTATTTTTCAGAGATGTATCAGTTCATTTGGATTATCATATTTCAGAGCATGCTTAATTAAATTTCATTTTGTTTTCAGATGTATGGCTTTGCATGGTATTTGTTTTATTACACGTCACCTGTACCTGTCCAATAAGTTTAAAATTACTATCCATTATTTTTTACTGGGCAGTTTTCACTGTCCATTCTTTAAAATAATGGACAGTTTTTTAAAACTTACTGGACACTTACAGGTAACTTATTGAATTTGTTTTCAAATTTACATGTTCTTTATGCTATATAATAGCTTAAAATAACAAAGGGTTGCATAACGAAAATGTTTTAACTCTCGATACCTCGAAGTGGCTGTGTATATGCAAGCGTTACCTAATTTTAACACCTACTTGGTCATTTAAATGCCTTAAAGCTGAACACCGCTCGTATATAGGCACCGTCACACAGGTACCTGGTATATAAACCCTTCGATTTCGTCACACCCGAATGCACACCTGAAACTCGTGGCCGGCATGTAGTATTTATTCCTTTAGTCGTCTTTGGATTTTATGCATTTATTTCTTAAATTATGTGCATATTCTGTTTGTAAATAATTAATTGACCAATTTATTTGATGTTAGTATTCTCTCATCTTGAAAAAAGTGCGTAAAATTTGATAATTTTATCGCGACCAAGTAACACGGCGAGGCAAGATGTAACGTCCACACAGGTGAGACCTCTACAGCGAAGTACTCTGAACTGTTTAGAGGTCTGTCCCTTATATAAGGGTTGTAGGGACAGCAGTGATGAAAGAGAAATATGGCGGACAGTGCCTATTTACGAGCGGTGTTCAGCTTTAAGGCGTTAGACGCGGGACTCGTGTAACGGGAAATTTTATTCAGGTGACACCTGTCCTGCAAGGTGATAATTGTTCCATGATTGACCATACCGTTGCCTCAACTTTAATTAACACCGATCGCGACCGTATTAAGATACATGTAATTTACATAAATGTACATACAACCTTATTTATTTAAAACGAGAGAGAGAGAGAGAGAGAGGGAGAGAGAGAGAGAGACCGGAAAGTAGTTAATGAGTTAAATAAGAGTCAGATTGAGGGTAAAACATACAACTTGAGTTGATGCCTACGTTAGCGACCTCATAATAGTACATCGCGTAATATTTGTCTTCTTAAAATCCGTGGCATCTTTTCAACTCATCACATGCAAAAAAAATAATACTTTAAAATATTACTAATTTTCAAGTACACGTATATGCATGATTTGCGTAATACATTGCTATGTTTGGGGCTCTTGTACAATATTAACAAAATACATGTAGCAATAGTTTTCTAGAAGTTTTTGTTAAAAATAATTCAAAGAAAATAATGAATTGTTCTTCTAATAATATCTATATCTAAATTCTAACAATAATTAAAACAGCGCTTTTTTCTTCTTCTCGGTTTAATCCCTGATACCTAACACACACCTGTTACGGTGTCTTACACATTCGCGGTAAAATCGTGGCCCCGCGATCACCGCGATCACAATACCGCGACGGTGTATCGCGGAAAGGATTAAAACACCATCACGGTGTCGCGGGAAAATACGGGATCCGCGTTGGCCGTAGTGTAACTTGTATATCTTATAAGCCTGCTATTTTAAACTCAGGTACATAGTAATAGGATTTTCTAAACCATACTATTTTAGCTTGTTCATTAGTTATTCCCAATCTGAATCTGTAAACAAATCATGATCATCCTCTCCACTTGCGTCTGATGAACAATCTGGAAATTTAGTCTTATAATATAGATGATGTATATAATGAGATACATTTTTCACAATCTACTATATACTTCGCACTTTTTATCAAAAACATCACAGCACATATGCATGTCCCTATTTTCCATAGGTTTACTTTTGTAAGATGACAAAATATATTCCCGACGACAAATAGTTTCGTTATTCGGCCTAATATACATTTTCATATCATCACCAATGTATTTTACATCACAGTTAGTGTATATCAATAATGACATTGTAAATCCACCAGCTCTAGTTGCTTTGCCATACTGCTGAACATAAGTATCCATATCTCTGGGGCACCCGTTATTAACTGTATAGTTGACACCCTTAATATTGACCCCATACCAGCTGCACTAGTTGCTAAGAGAACCCGGATTTTCCAATTTTTGGTATTCATATCCTCTTTCACTAATTGTTTTACATAATCTGTAGTTTTTGCATAATACATTTCAGTGTGCTCAAGTAATTGACGGTTTTTTTTAAAAATATAATTCTAAACATAGGGTAAAATTTACTAGAAGTTCAAATAGCAGGACAAAAAATTAGCTATCTATCACAGAGCTCTTTTTTCTCCTCTAATGCAATAATTAGGAAGAAATATAAATATATATATATATATATATATATATATATAAAAAAGAAAATGCACAACATTCCATAACATACTGGTATATTACATTTTTTTTAATTATTTTAGGTTTTTAATTTATTTTCCATGGTTGCCTAAGTATAAAATTTCTTAATTTAAAGCAAACACTTACCAAATACAAAATAACTAGTTCGATCTATACTAGTATATACGTATATGATTGAAATATTTATAATACTTATAAATGAAGACATGTTGCCAGTTAACTACGAAATGACCGCACCAGAGTAACTGCTGACACCTTTGGTTTTTCAACATGTATGAAATGATGTCCGTAAACTACCGGTATAATTCAGTTTTACCTGATAAGTAATTATTATAAAATAAATTAAAAATTAAAAGTTAGGACTAAGATATATCTTAGGAAAAAACTTTTTCTTAAGTTCATTACTTATTCGGTTCACTATTCCAGTCGTATCTTATGAAATTCCTGAGTTATATCTTAACTTATAGACGGGTAGATCGATGTCTTAAGAACAAACTTAACATGGCGACTGTTTTTGTTGCATTGAAATGAATTATATGCGCAATAACGTTGAGCAAATATTTTGTATTTATTAAAACTTCTGTTTTCTCTTTAATTCTAATTTGGATCGGACAACTTTAAATAAATGATGTACGTATAAACGAGGATCAGGAGAGCTTTTTTCCAAACAGACTTTTTCTGAGATATATTGTCCTTTCCGTAAAATCATGTTGTATATTTTATTTGATAAAATGAAATATATCGGAAAGGACAATATATATAGATTCGGGACAGTGTTAAATATTATAGTGAAATTTGAACTTAAGAACAAAATTTAGAAAATTAAGCTACTTAATCTCCCTCCCCGTTTTGAAAGAAAAACCCTCATGGATGCATGCAAATTCGAATGGAATTGACATTTAATACAATAGATGATGCAAGAGATGAAAATATTTCCAGATGCAAAAATAAACTGCATGCTGAACAAACAGGCAAAAGCTGAACAAGTCTGTCATTTTTCCAAGGAGCTGGAAAAACTTAGACCACATTAAACAAATTTAAGTTTAGATTGTCATCCCTGCTTATCTGAAAATCTAACATTAAGTACTTGGAACACCTCTCAAAAAACATGATAATCTAAAAACTTTCACAGTTTTAGAATTATATAGAATATAATTCACCAAAATATAAGCTTTAAAAATATTTGGAAAGGTAGAAAAAAAATATATAAGCCCCAGCGAGATTCGAACTTAAAAAACTAATTCGCATTTAATGCTCTAATCCATATTGCGCTACGCTGTTATGTAACAATTTTGGTAAACAATAAACAATAAAAAGAAAAACATTTCATCCGTATTTTTAAACCCAAATTGAACTGTCTGTAATAATCATGTATTGAAGTGTATATTAGAGAGGTTAAGCATTTGAATGTGTACGTGTACGAGTTCGTGTAATTAGGGGAATCCCCTTGTTATATGTGTATTACGTCATAATTTCTGCATACCGCGTAAATCTACAAGTTGTATAAAACGTGTAGAATCAAAAGTACACGGTGGTGAAAACTTGTAGCATTTTAAAATAAAAATATGGACTTTGTGTTTATCAAACATTGTTTTATTTAAAGCAGACGATAAATTGAAGGCGACTGTGCTTTTGGTTTCATCAAATTCATAGAATTATTTCATAAACAGTGAGAGTAAACTGAACATATTGAAAATATTAAATCTAATGATTTTACACGTTCGCTTACACGTTCAGATTGTAAAACATACCCAAAATTTTGGTACGTGTACGTGTAAACAAACTTGTAGCTCCACACGTACCCGCAGACATACATGTTCAAATGCTTAACCTCTCTAATATCTACTATGTTGCATATTATTTTTTTCCGCTAAATCTAGCTATGACGTCATGGATTTTATTGTGTTTCAATATATATATATATATATATATATATATATATATATATATATATATATATATATATATATATAAGATTATACCAGATGTTATTGTTTATTGTAGGAAGTACGTCACATGAAAGGTTAATTGATATTCTACACACAGTCATTAAATTGTTTCAAGCTTTAGAGGCTGTTTATTTAGAGATGAAAATGCTCCCGTTAAAACATATTAATCTAATGAATAAATTGTAATTTTTTAAATTGATAAATCAAAGATATTTCAATAACAATTTATTATTATTTATTAGTTTATTTGCTGATGGATCTAAAACCGGTTTCATGATCAAATTCCACAATACGGGTCAATTTTTAACGGACTATGGTCTTTATTCAACCCGGTTGGTCTCAATATTCAACGTTGGAATGAGCTCTCGTGTCAATTTTCAATCCGGGTCAATATTCTTCTTTACAGGGTCATTCTCTACCATTATGTTTGCCTATTACAGGTGACGGTATAGTGTACTGTAGACGTACTTTTGTCCGCGTGGTATTAATTTACGCTATGAACGCGGGCACAAATTTTCCGCGGAATTTTTTCCCAGCGTACTTAAAGTGCATTTTGAAATGAAATTTTGAAATTGCATTACATGAATAAGGATAATCGGAAGTTACTACATTATATAACACTTACATATACGAGTACCCAATGTATATCGTTTTTATCTATGCAAACTGTCAAACAAATTTGTATTAAGAATTCACATAAAAAATAATTTAATCTCCTAAAGGTTTGATTTTTCTGTAAATTTACTTGCATGAAATTTAAACTTCTCCCAGCTTGAGATAACGGCACGTGTCAGACGACAAATAGCCCCAAGCGGGTCTGTCTTTCAATGACCCAATAACTACACGCTAAGACCCGTGTTTTTACTGCAATTTTTAGATCGCTTTGTGCTCTGACTTTTAATTGATAAAACTGATCAACTCATAATTTAAACGACAGGTTGGGTAAATATTCATCATGTGGTGTTTCACAAGACGATTTTAGCCAGCGTCGTAAGATCTTGACGGCTAACTAATGACTACCGACCAGTGCACACCCGATAATTACTGTTCACTGTGAACAGCTCTTACAATTTTTAAAAGTCCAAAGTTGGACAAATTCTAGGTAATGAAAATCGCTCAGAACTAAATTTAATAATAATTATTTAAGTGATTTTTTTTTATTCAAAGAATCCGCGTAAATTTTTACCCGCGGATTAAATTGATATTGTGACTCCGCGGAATTATGACCCCGTGGAAAAAAATACGTCTACAGTATTTTGAAATCCATGACCCCAAGCTTGAGGGGTCATACTTTTTCTTCTCTGCTATTGTGTATATATAGGGAACCAAAAGATAGATATCTTAATGAAAATGTTAAAATGTTTAAGAGCATCAATACATGTACATGAAAAAATGACAATTACAAACCGTCAACCACCTCAAAAATCCAGAAAACGAAATACAAATTCAAAGCAAAGCAACACGGACCTCCAAAAAGATAGAGGTAGGATCAGGTGCTCTGTATGTGTTCTGTTGATTGGAGATGTGCTCAGTGCACAATCATTTTTTTTTACTTGGAGTAAATATTCACTGGATCCAGTATTTTAGGGGAATCTCACTATATAGCACTAGTTGCGCCATCATGGTTTTTCACCTAGCCCTGATATGAAAAACACATCTATGTGACTGCATGTTAAATGATATTGTGAAGCGGATGACAAATAATTTCGCAGGAACTCAATCAAAAATAGATAACGATATTTTTTAAATCCATAAACATTTCGGAACTAAGAATCTGAAATTAAATGGTTTCACTTGTGTTCGTTCTGAATTTATAAAATTCCTTTTTCGGATGAAGTTTAATAGTTATCAAAATGACGTCCATCCAGAACCCTGTGGATACACTCTTTCAAGACGTTAGGTGTTTATCGATTCTTACAGGACACAGTCTATGAATCATATTGTGACGTTTCAACGGTGGAAAAAAAATGATTGACGGGATTAAAACAATGCAATCAATCATCACGACGATCGGGACACCAAATGGAAATCTCATGTACATGTAACACACGTGCAATTAACTGTTCCATAATTCCTTTCATGTTTCTGAAGCTGGTACTGTACTGGTTGTGGTCTATGTTTAACGAAATAACACATCTATTTTTTTACAACAAAAATTCACCCCCTAGCGTAATAAATACACGAGATATCTAATTTTCGAATAACATGAAATGTCTCCTTCTATGAATTTCAATTATTTTCACTATCAACGAAAAAAATAAAACCAGCGGACAAATGCTTTTTTAAAACTATTGTCTTCTACGATAAATTGCCTACAGAATCATGCATGACATCACAGACATATATAACATAAAATATGTCATATATGTCTCTGATGTCACGTTTGCTTTTATTTAATTATATCTGCATGAATATATAAAGTCCAGTTATTATTTCTTGTTTCTATATACATATACCACGAACCCCTGAACTTTATTCATTTATGCATTCTACACGAAAAAGTCGCATCACCCCTCGGACCCATATATGTAATTGTACGTCTTGGGCAGAATGCAGAAATCAAAACTCAACCGTTTAATTTCATAAAAAAGTAATAAATGTTGAATTATTTGAATATTTATCGTGGAGTTTATCTATAATTAAAAAAAACAACAACAGAAAACCACGCCATTTTTAACAGATGAAAGCTTCGCTTCACAAATCGTAACATACATGTACACTATGTTCAGTTTTCCCTAATGTGTGATGACGCTTAATCATTGACGCGTGCTTATTATGCCCAACACCAAGTATATAGCAAGGGGTTCATTGTGTGAATCGACTTTACATGTAATAGTCCTTGAGAGGATCCTTAACTTTTTATCTTGAGGCCCTAGCCTGGTCCGAGGGATAATCGTGCTTGTTTGGGGGAGAGGGGGGGGGGGGTGCCCGCTCGATCCTCTAAATATCCAACCTTGCGATTGTTTTTTTTTATTTCAATTTTTAAATAGTAGGTTAAGAAAAAAAATTGACACAGTATATACAAAAATGAAAAAAAAAATGGTTCTACATATTTAGCATTGTACCATTTTAATGTGTAAAGTGTTAATTCCATGCATGATCCCGCGCTTGCGCGGGATATGATCTATAGTTTGATAAATTTAAATTTTCCGGGGGAGGGGGTGCTGGACCCTTCCCCCTCCCCCTGCATGTCGTCGGCGAGCATTGTTTGATTAAAGATAGAAAGAAAGAAAGAGAGAGAGAGAGTTAAATTTGTTTAGAGAGTTGTCTTTCCTTACTCGCAGTCCATAGATTTATCCGTTGCACTTGTTGCATGACTGAATTATATAAAAAGTGAGGAGAAAAGATAGATTTAGGTAACGGAGTGTTGGTAAACATTAGTATATTTATGTACAGATGATATAAATAGATGTTCTAATATCAGTGTCCTCTCAAATTCGGACAATATACTAGTATTTAACATCTTACAGCCTGTTACACGCAAAGCGTGCATCTGAGAGGGGGATATGGGGACTGCATGCCCTTAAAAATTTTTAAAATGGTACGTGAACCGAAAATAGCCCTCGGTCCCCTGACAGACAAAATTGCCGTTCGGACCCACCCTCCCCCCGAAAAAAAAAAATTGGATCTGCGCATACCCACGAACATGGAAATACAATTTTTGTTTTTATATGACTTAAATTTGCAATAAGGTCTATGCTAAAGAGTTTTAAAAACTGTTAGTTGATAGATCCACAAAATTTGTGTGAGTCGGTGCTAGATATTGTGACAGTGTAACTCTTCTTAAACATTCCATTCAGTGACTTCGAACACTGTATACAGGGAAATATTCAACTCCGTTTTATTTTCGCCCCTTTTGCCCTCCTTGTCTACGGGCAAAATTAAGACTGGGCAAATAGCATTGGCTCAAATTATCTCTTCTTAAACACTACTTTATCTGGGCGAATTCAGGACGGGGCGAAACTTTTTGCAAGTGAAGAAGGGCGAAAATAACAAGTGGTGAAAATAACCCTGTATTTTCTACTGCGTGTACTTATAATAGATATGGGCTCCTACAGACGTTTATTCGCATATAACTTTTTTGACTATTTTTTCATTCGTTGATCATCAATTTTAAAACTTTTAAAAGTAAAACATTTTTTAAGATAATATTTGTATAACTGTTTTTTAAAATGTTTAAAAAGGTGTCAAAATAAACAAAAATTAAAGACACATTTTTTGCACAATTTTATAATTGTAATATCACCACATCTGTAACAAGTGAAAGCATATCATTGCTATAAAAATTCCTTCTTTTAAAACTTGTTCAAATCTCATTTTATCTATAATAATGCTGATTTTCCCAATAAATAAGATGGATTGCTAAATTTCTACAGAAATGTTTCATAACACCACTACTTCACTTTGTATTTTGAAGAGGGTTTACATAGGCTTTTAAAATTAAAATCTATCAATATAAAATGTGACTCGTTTTAGAAAAAAAAATCAATGCTGAAAAAATAGCATTCTCCGTGATGTATATTTCTATATATTTCAGTGTACATTATTTATTGTTTTCGTAAATCTTTAATTTCAATCTCGCTGTAAGAGCATGAGGATTTATAGATTATCTACATGTAATATGCAGAGTTCAATAGCGCACCTGTAACATTTTTTGTCCGCGATCTTTGTAAATGCTGGAACATGGCAAAAATGCTCTTTCAATATGAATCAATCAATCGATCAATCCATCCATCCATCCATCCATCAATCAATCACGGATCGGATGACAAACAAAGAAGAATTATGTATGAATGTAAGTAATCTACATATATTTATTATAATGACATGTACATGTACAATTTATTTACATGTATGTCGCATAATACAAAATGTACCATACACCGCATTGGTTGTTTCCACGCTTTATTGTTATTAAATTTACACCAGTTACATGTACTGCGTCTGTGGTTTTGTCTGTATGTGTTTATTGGGACTTTGTATTATCTAGTTATATATCTTTTAAGCAAATTTAGATGTAAAGATCGATTTTGTTGACTGCACTATATGGCTTTCGAAGACAATTGTATCAACATCGGGCTTGCTATTCAGCAAATGCAGACGCACGCACTTGTTTCCGCGGGAAAAGTCAGCGTGACATTAGCAGTGTAAGGAAAGACAGTCCAGACATTGATTGGGAATGCACGTTAATACATGAGCATCATAATTTGACGGCTATTTAGTGGGTGCTTGTATTTAATCTACGTGGTGGCAGACCATGTACAGTTTTCAGTGGTAAGCATCATGACGGGTGTGTGTGTGTGGGGGGGGGGGGGGGGGGGCGTGGTGTGGTGGGAGGGTGTAAAGCCTTACACAAGTAGTGTTGGTTCGTTATTAATGGCTACATATGTTTTTTGTAATAGAATAAGTGAATGAAATACCATCAAAATTATATATGTTTTGTTTTTATTTTTAAGACACAAGCACAATATTTTTGTTATTATTGCACTTTTGATGAGAACAAACTATTTTTTTTTTATGTTTAGCACTGACTATGGTACACCCTCTATTGCAGTTATTGTACAGGTAGCGACCAAAACATAAACAAGTAATAAAAAAAAAACAAAAACAAAAACCAAATACCCCCCCCCCCCCAACAAGAAAAGAAGGATAATCCTTGCACTGATTATGAAATAATTTTCTTTGCTATTTTATTAAAAAGGATGATCAAATGTTCAATGAACATGCTACATGTTTGGTTATTTTGCTGTTGCTTTTTCATTGTCTATTTGGGGAGTTTTTAACCCTTTATTAGATTCCTAGCTGTGGACTGCAGAACTGTGTTGCCAATCGTTTTTCTTGCCCTGTAGAAGTCAGCTGTTTTGGACAACAAATTGCAGAGAAATGTTAAAGCCACCCCCATGAAATAAAGAGTAAGGTGCATGTATTAATTACTTTGGCAGAAAAAAAAAGAATAAATGTTTACTTTACTTTGCAGTAGGTAGCAGTTAAATGTGTTTTAAAGAGAAATAATCACTGCATGTCAGAATTGCCTTTGGCTCACCCTGTAATTGAACAAGCTGATAAGATTACATGAAACATTAATGACGTTATTTTTTGTCCTCACCCTGTAGTTGTAGATAGATTGATGTGCTGTGAAGAGAAGACGCTAGCTAGCACTGGCTTTAGATAAACATCGGATATTTTGGGTCTGACTTCACGGAATAGCAGAGTATAGCAAGGGAATCCCAATAAACCACGTTATAAAAGAGAGGTCTCGCATTAATGCATTAGGAGTTATTCACTGCAGTATTAAGGCAGGTGAGTGCTTGCAAATATAGTATCTTTTGCATAGAAAAACTTTTAAATTTAATTAAAAGTTAAACAAATGATTAATATTGCTTATTATATATATATGTTTAATTTTCTTTTTTTTCTTGATCAAAATGTAAGAGATGAGGATTTTGAGAAATTAATCTTTTATTTGTTTCATTAAAAAATAGAAATAATTCTAATTTTGAAGTAAATATTATAAAGAAAGAGATTTTATAGTTTAAAAAATTTCAGATTTATATATGGTAATTCTATAATGATAGGGGAATATTGGAGGAAAAAAATTTAGATACATTAATAAATTGACTATAAAGGAAGTATTAAACAATTTTTAAAATTAAAAATAATCCTTTATGATAAAATATGATTTTGTTGATGAAATACTGAAAAAAAATAATGAATTGAATTGTCCAATTTTCAAATATAACAAAAAACATTCTGAGTCAACAAATATATAGCTGTAAGTTCTATTTATTAATACACATATCTGAAAATTATAAAGAAGTATACTTTACAATGTACACATTATAAGAAAACTCTGAAACAAGGCAGATTGAAAACAAATAATTTGTGTACGGGAAGAGGCTAGGTTATGCATCTAAATAAAGTTTACACACGTGTACAGTACATTTATTTAACATATAAATGTTCAACAGTTATGTTTAAAAAAAAAAAGTGGGAAAACCACCACTAGTCTTCGTTTCCTGTGCTGGTTTTAAGTAATATTTTTCTGTGGCCCATTTATCTTTGTGGAGGTTAACTTCTGTATTCTATTTTCATATTTTTCAAGGGAAGATTATATCAGATAAACAGTCTAAGACATCGGGGATAAAACCATTCATCTTCCTATAACATTATCTTTAGTATCTCACCAGGAGCCAGCGTTTGGTGAATTTCTGGAATCCCCCCCCCCTACTGTATATTAGCTCAGCCATAGTAATGACCAAGCATTGAGCAAGGGAGGAACCAGAAAAATTCCTAGAATTATTTTCTTATCATCCACCATTTGATCTGAACATGTCTATTATAGTAGACATAGTATGTGTAGTAGCTTAGACCAGGCAAACAGATGAAAGGGGGGCTCTTGTCAATTGCAATTTATTAGATGTTGTGTCTGGAGATTTATACATTTATTGCATGGCGTTGTTTATAGATGTTGAGCTGATGATTGATGATGATGATGATGATGATGAAAGTTTTAAATTTTGGGGTTCAAAAGATTTATGTCAAAATACAAAAATTTAAAAAATTGTATGAAACCAAATACCTGTAACTACAAAATATGAATATAGAATGAATTTGATTCTTAATATATTTTAGATAGAAATATTTACATTTTCGAGTGTCTTAATTGTTTGAGATGAAACAACGTATCAATTTTGTAATGTATAGTCCAATACTTTCATCAGTGACAATTTTAATTGTATTATTCGCTGAAAATTATGTAAATAAAAGAAATAAGGAATCACTCAACATATATGAGGTGGTCAAATATTGTTCCAGCATGATCGAATCTAGCTATCATAAAGGTCGTCGGGCAGTATTATAGATTTGATCACTCTCGGCTGTATTTAATCCTCTCCAAAATCTCGAAGAATGATTCTTTATTCCCTAATACACTGAAAGCACTGCCTTTTGTTCTGGGTGGAATAAGATAAAGCAGATAAAATGCATTGCTGAAAGACACAACAGCATTTAATGGATATGGAAGGGCTTGAACCAGGGACCTTTAGGTTACTGGCCTAGCACTATATCTGTGACCACTAATCAATGTGTTCCGGACTTGAGAAGCATTGGTTTGCCATATATTGTAATGATGAGAAAATCATGATTTAATAAGCTTGATCCACTTGTGTATTGCTAATGTTTTACCTATTAAAAAATTCTGGATCCATCCCTTTAGTATTTTAAAAATTCAAAAATCACCAGTAAATTGAACTTGCACCAATCCTACAGTTACTATTTAAGCATTAAATGTTCAGACCAATTACTGGAGCTATAAACATAACTTTATTTTATTGGCAATGCCCAAGAAAGACATGAGCAATAAAACGAGAAGATTCAGACATTTTTATTCATAATCAATAGAGGACTGGACAATGTTTTTATCAGCATTTGTGGTTTTTGATGGCTGAATTGAGTTACAAGTTACTTTTCTTCGTGAATTTTGATCATAGTTGATGAGGAAGACTTATGAATCATAATGCAGCAAAGAGAAAGGGAGATGGGATCCAATTTCTTCTTCCCTGGATTTTATTAGGTCCATTTGGAGCAGTTTAATGTCCTTTTTACATTTATGTTGGATAAATTGCTTTGTAGGTTTTCTTGTGTTTAGGAAATGCTGATGTTTGCATGATACAAGGATTTGTAATTTAGTGCTTGCTAAAAGATTATTACATCTGAATTATTCTATGCAAAACCTGGGTTTTTTTTATAAATGCAACCTAATTTGCTCACAGTTCTTAATTGTTAATATACCTAAACCCAGTAATTCAAACTTTGATCTATGTAAATACATGTATAAAGTGTTTTACTACAATACCTGCTGATGAAATACAATTTTTTCCCCCTTAATAAAAAGGAAAAAAACTTAAAATGACAATATGCATGTTACTGTTTTTGATATAAAACCCTATTGCTAATTTAGCTCCTTAAATTACATAGAATCATTGATTCCAGAGTAAATATCTTCACCAAGCTGTTGATAATGATACAATATTATACACTGCATAAGATATCATGTATCTGTTCAATAATAGCTGAAGTCTGCAGTGAACATGCACACTTGACCTAGCTGCTATTTGCTACAGCTTGGGCCACATATAATTCCTTGCATTAACAGACGAAACAGAACATTTATTCACTTCTACTTTTCCAAGACCTTTTTAATTTTTCCAGGCCTGGGGTTTTCCATCTTTAAAAAAAAAAGCATAAAACATAGCTGAGTGTTGTCAATTATAATAAGAAATGTGATAACAAATATTTAAGGGGCTAATTTATATTATGTTCCCATATATAATACATGTAATAATAATAAACAGAAAGTAAGATTGCCCCCAATAACTGGTGCCTCCAAGGAACTGGTGTAGGGGTGTGGATATGGAGGAGGTCATTTGAGTAGATGTATATATGTATCAGTGGGGATTGCATTCAGGTTTGGGAGGGACTGGAGAACCTTGAGTGTGTGGCTATCTTGTGGTATCGGAGTGGACCATGCTCTGTACACAGGTGAGCCTTGTGACCCATGATTCAATATTTTGTTTGCTTGTTATCTGACACTGCCTTCAAGCTTGCTTATTGCAGTGAATTACATTGTTTATGTTCCCCTCAATACCTTAATTTATATGCCTGACCTTTGAGCCTGGTTTGTCACATGGCGGCCAGTATTACTACTGTACAGTAGTCAGAGCCTAGAGTCCTTCCTATACAGACGTGTTATCTACCAATTTCTTGTTCATGTTCTTGGTTAACTTGGATTAATAATGTTGCAGATGATGAAGACTCCTTATTATTTTTTTTTTTTTTATCTGACACTGACAAGCATCACTACATGTCCTCACTACAAGTGTGGAGGCTGTCTTTTTTGCATATATAGTGCTTTTGATACTCGGGTGAGATTCTTGCAGTCCATGAAACACTTGTTTTAATCTGACACAGACCTTAATGGATTCCTTTCGTCATCCTTTAGAATTTTCCCCGAGTAAGTATGGAGGCTGTCTTATAGGACAATGCTGTAGGTACTCGGGTGAGCATTGCAGCCCATGGAAAACTTGTTTTAATCTGACACAGACCTTAATGGATTCCTTTCGTCATCCTTTAGAATTTCCCCGAGTCAGTGACTGGAGGCTGTCTTATAGGACAGTGCTCTAGGTACTTGGGTGAGCATTACAGCGCATGGAGATATGTTTGGAGGCTGTGTTTTTGGACAATGCTGTAGGTACTCGGGTGAGCATTACAGCCCATGGAGACTCCTTGTTAATGGTTTTGTTTGTTTTACTCTGACCTGTATGGCTGCCTATATTGTCATCCTTTGGTCACTGATTGACAAATGTCAGGGGACTCTGATCAGCTGATTGATGTCCTCCTCGGTTGGTTTTGTTTCTCTTAATCGATGTCTTAATGAGGCGTGATCCTCATTTCCTCTTATTAATCTCTTTTTCTTCTCCCGTCTCTCTTTCTTTCACCAAAGTATATATTTTCTCTTCTTTTAATATATATAAATTATAATTCACTAGAATGAATGCATGTACATTGTATATTTATTTCATGATATTCATTTCTGTCTGTTGCATAATTTCTCTGGCTTATCCCATCTTACATTTCTCTTTCTAATTTGTGTTCAAAATGCTTTTCCTTTTCCATTATTTATTTCTATTATAAAATTAAAGGTTATTAACTCAGAATGTAGAAATATCATCAAAGCAGACTTTTTATATATTTATATATGATTATGTATAATCTTTCTTTCTTTCTTTCTTTCTTTCTTTCTTTCTTTCTTTCTGAGTTGTCTGTCTGCCTGTCTGTCTCTCTCTCTCTCTCTCTCTCTCTCTCTCTCTCTCTCTCCTGTTAATCGTGTGAATGGATAGACCAGATGACATGTATCTGCTAGATCTGTGCCATCAATTATCTCACACCCTGTGTCAGGTGTTTACCATCAGTACTATCGTACCATTACCTGTACAGGTAACACCAGGTATGTAAGACAAGTACAGGTATACTGATCAAGTAGTCAGGTCAGCATATATACTGTACAAATTTTCTGGACAATATAACATACTTGGTTACATCAGAACTGCAACTCAAAAGCAATATCACTATAAAAGGTATGCATTTTTTATTATTAAGGGGTTGGAGTGTCAATTAGCAAATTTCCCATCAGATCCATTGTAGATTATAAAAAACAATTTCTTTAGCCATAAAGAGTTATTTAGTATAAGTAAATCAAAATATTTCTTTAAACAGAACTCTTCTAATGGACATTGATATTATAATAGTAAAATAATTGAGTAAAAATCCAAAATATTTCAGCTTTAGAATTTGAATATTTTTCAACATCTTTAAACAGAGCTCTTCTTACAATGGAGATTGATAACGTATAAAAATGGCCTTGACCATACAACCCTCTTAAGAATTGTTAAGTTTAAAATGTACAGCATATATTTAATATGTACAATGAGAACTTTTATTCAAGAATGTTATGATGTGCAGTATAGATATATATATATAGATATGTATATATATGGGGATTTGGTAAATTTCTAAATTTCATTCAAGAATGTTATGATGTGCAGTATACTATAGATATGTATGTATAGGGATTTGGTAAATTTCTAAAAGTTGAGGGTTGTTTGTTGATTTATGTTAAGTAAATTTCTTGATGAGATTTTTGTTGACTGGGAGTAAACAGTTTGTTTACTTTTCACCTTTAACTTGACAAAACATGAAAACTCTACCCATTTGACAAAACATGAAAACGTTACACCTTTATATAGTACATGCATTGCTAAATATTGCAAAACTTTAAACCCCTCCTTGGTGGTGGGGAGGATGGCATCTCGATTACATGTCTTGCATGGTGCTCTTTTTTTCATCTCTAGTAACCTAAAAAAAATTATCAGCAGTTGACTTCCTCTGACCTTGACAGAAATATCTGTTTTTGTAAGGTTTGCAGCATTCCTTAAACCTCCACATTCTTCGCTTCCTCACTTTTACATTTACACACTTTCATACACCCCATAGATACCCAATTTCCACCGTACCCCTTCCCCTCCACCCACAAACAAGTACACATACACATCTCACATGACCATGTATCTCTTCCTCTCTCCCACATATACATCTGTTACAGTACAAATGTACCAATCCACCCCTCCCCCTCAAGCACTATTACACATACTGGTACACACCTAACATCACCATGTAACCATTGTATCCTTCCCTCTTGCCCACACACATACATTCATACATGTACCCATCCACCCCTCCCCTCTACTCACAAACACCATTACACAAACACATCTCACATTACAAATACATCCTTATATGTACCAATCCCCTCTACCCCTCAAACGTCATTACATATACACATCTCACATGACCATATATCCTTGCCTCTCCCCCCCCCCCCCCCCCCCCCAACACGCCATCTCACAAGATCATGTATGCTTGCCTCTCCCCCTCCCCCACACGCCATCTCAAATGACCATGTATGCTTGCCTCTCCCCCTCCCCCACACGCCATCTCACATGACCATGTATGCTTGCCTCTCCCCCTCCCCCACACACCATCTCAAATGATCATGTATCCTTGCCTCTCCCCCTCCCCCACACACCATCTCAAATGACCATGTATGCTTGCCTCTCCCCCTCCCCCACACAACATCTCACATGATCATGTATCCTTGCCTCTCCCCCTCCCCCACACAACATCTCACATTACCATCTATCTTTGCTTTTCCCCCTCCCCCACACGACATCTCACATGACCATGTATGCTTGCCTCTCCCCCTCCCCCACATGACATCTCACATGACCATTTATCTTTGCTTCTCCCCCTCCCCCACACGACATCTCACATGACCATGTATCCTTGCCTCTCCCCCTCCCCCACACGACATCTCACATAAGTGACCATGTATGCTTGCCTCTCCCCCTCCCCCACATGACATCTCACATGACCATTTATCTTTGCTTCTCCCCCTCCCCCACACGACATCTCACATGACCATGTATCCTTGCCTCTCCCCCTCCCCCACACGACATCTCACATAAGTGATCATGTATCCTTGCCTCTTCCCCTCCCCCAAACAACATCTCACATGACCATTTATCTTTGCTTCTCCCCCTCCCCCACACGACATCTCACATGACCATTTATCCTTGCCTATCCCCCTCCCCCACACACCATCTCAAATGATCATGTATCCTTGCCTCTCCCCCTCCCCCACACACCATCTCAAATGACCATGTATGCTTGCCTCTCCCCCTCCCCCACACAACATCTCACATGATCATGTATCCTTGCCTCTCCCCCTCCCCCACACAACATCTCACATTACCATCTATCTTTGCTTTTCCCCCTCCCCCACACGACATCTCACATGACCATGTATGCTTGCCTCTGACCCCTCCCCCACATGACATCTCACATGACCATTTATCTTTGCTTCTCCCCCTCCCCCACACGACATCTCACATGACCATGTATCCTTGCCTCTCCCCCTCCCCCACACAACATCTCACATAAGTGACCATGTATGCTTGCCTCTCCCCCTCCCCACATGACATCTCACATGACCATTTATCTTTGCTTCTCCCCCTCCCCCACACGACATCTCACATGACCATGTATCCTTGCCTCTCCCCCTCCCCCACATGACATCTCACATAAGTGATCATGTATCCTTGCCTCTTCCCCTCCCCCAAACAACATCTCACATGACCATTTATCTTTGCTTCTCCCCCTCCCCCACACAACATCTCACATCTTACCCTCCGCCACACACATACATACCTACACTTATCACCTTACATGGACCTTTCCTCATATCCCACTTTGCCCACACCCCATCCTTTACACACAGCCTCACACATACACATACCCCCCCCCCCCCCCACACACACACAACTACACTCTGTGTTATACACCCAGCTGTACAGAAAAACAAAGCCCGTCCTGACAAGATGCCACACCACCTTGTATTATGTTATTATGTTCAACACTTCACGGTTCCCAAACAATCAGTTTCTTTCACTTTACCAACAGAGAACACAAAAAACCCTACAACTTTTGTTTGTAAAGAAAGGTCAAAAACAAACAATAGCAATTGTAAGTCACCCCCCTGTTTAGATTTTTAACAAGAACAGATTTGGTATTAAATTCTGTGTTGTCGATTCACAGTCACTGACTTGTGTGAAGACGAATAAGAATCGGTCATTTAAAAGGATCGACCGGGTGTAGGGTCCTGGCATCTCGGGGGCAACTCTGTACAGTTCAATAAATGGAAGGGGGCGAGCCTTGTTTCGTGTGTGGGGGTCAGGGAACGGAGATGTGACATGCTTTCTGTATATGGTTATATTAACCGTACCACACAGTATGAGTACCTGCAATAGGAATCGCAGCTTTTCTGGTATGTAACCCTTTTTATATGTGTAAAGAGAACACAAATTTAAATTAGAAACAAACATTTATGAAAATCTAAGCCAACAAAATTTTTGTTAGTTCATGGCTTGCATTGAAGGTGGTATGTGACACCTCCTTTTTGTGACTTATTTCCTATTGAAATAAACAATAAAATCAAGTATAATTTTTTTTTTTTTACTTTCCCAAAATTGTTTCCTAACAGCGTAGCACAATGCGATAGCCATGAATCTATAAGTTATGAGTTCGAATCCAGCAGGGGCTTTTACAATTTTCACTTTCCTTAAAGGGTGAAAGTACTTTTATCTACATGAATATCGACAGGTGTCCCAAACCACTGTAAATCTTGAGTTAATATTTTTCGCTCTTAGACTACGCTTTTTACTCCCTCTCTCTCTCTCTCTCTCTCTCTCTCTCTCTTATCAATGATCTTAAGATATATTTCCTTGTGACTTTGATTTGTATTAGGTAATATATCTAAAGTATTTTTTGTTAGTGGGTTTTATTTATAGACAATTACACATGAGACTGTGTCATTTCCTTTGATGTTGTGGTATTTTAAAAAGATTTTTACCTCAGTTGAGCAAGTATTTTTATTTCTCTTAAGGAAAAGCATGTATAGAGAAAGGTAATAATGCTATTTCTACTTTTTTTTTAATGAAGAAGATGAATAAAGATTCAATTGAAATTAAATACATCACAGTACCTTCATGATTTCTATTTCTTGAATACATACATTTAACAGTTTCATTTTTTTTTTAAAATATTGATTACATTTAAATCTGGATGTAAGACATATGATTAGGATCTTGACCCTCGTATCATACCACAAATTATGGAGGCACCTTATAAATAGCTCACAAGGCGTTTATTTTCTTAGTCAATTCTTTTCACTCTGCTTTATTAATTTTTTCTTAAGGTCTCAAAAAGTAACAAAAGTCACCATCGAAATCATTTACCAAGACTTTTATAATCCTGAATCTTCTCTGTCTGGGAGATAGGAAAAAGGCTGCTTTAAGTCGAGCCTCCTTAATAGGGGTGACAGATTGACTGTCACTTAATTTGTCCTCTTTTTACACACTGTTGACTCGCTTTGAAAACTCCGAGTTAATTACTCATGTTTAGGGTGCCTCCTACCCTGATATCCGAATTAGTGTGCGCTGAAGCGTGTAAGGTCAACGGGTGCAAACCCTGAAAGTCGGTCCTCTAACTTTGATCTCCCTGTAAAAAATTATGCATGTTTAGTTAGTATATTGTTAGAATTATTCCTTCATTTTTCACTTTATGGTTTCTGTAGAATGCATGTATGATACTAATTCATGAGAATGATAAGATAGCTTTAGAGTTTCTAAGTCTTATTTTTTTTTCATTGGTTATTAAGCAAGCTGAACTATTTCTAAAAGATATATGATTCTATATACCTGTATCTGCAACTCTTAATTAGTACCCTGTCGAGGGGTGCATTAAAGTTGAAGGTACGAAAAAAAAGGTAGCCGATTGTCACCACAGGAAATTTATAATGTACAATGGAATCGTTAATATTAAAATTACTGGATTTTGTTGGTACTAGCCTTATGTTGAGCTTAAGTGAAATCAAATCTTGTGTAAGGAAGTTAAACTACAGAAATAAATATACTCTTCTCCCTCCATCGCCCTCCCCAATACAACCCAACCCTCGGCAGTGAAAAAACCTTTTGCCTTCTTTAAATTCTTCACTCAATTCATGGAAACCTAGAATATGCTGACTTCTTACAAGTCGCAGCGGTTGTGATGTACGGTTTTACTGGTAAACCAGTATATTGCGATTTTTTGTCAAATGAAGAGATAGGAACCAAAATACGGTTTATTTTTCACACGTCTAAAAATTCTTGAAATAAATCATTTCATCGAGCTAACTTAAAAAATTGAGGTTGAACATACAGTCAAACACGTTTATAGTGAACACGCTTATAATGAACTGACGCTTACAGCAAAGTGAATTTCATTCCCCGTGACTTTATTTACATGTTGTGAACTTGACGGATATAACGAATTACGCTTATAACGAAGTAAGTCTGTCCGTCCCTTGGACTTTGTTATAAGCGTGTTTTACTGTATTAGAATTTGTATTTTTTTGCTAATTATTTGTTGTGTGCAGTTTGATTTTCATTGATGAATAGTTAAATATAGACACACATACATAATGAAATATTTGATTTTTCATTTATTTACAAGATAAATGAAAGCTAAAGAAATAATTGCTTATAAATCAAAGAATTTTTGTGTCCAAATGTATCAGAACATTATCACGATATTATATCAAAATATCGCCATAATATCACGATATGAAATTTTGGCGATACCTATCCCTAACTAGTAGTATTTGATTGACGAGTAAAACGAGACTTTGTACCGACTTTGGACGGAGTGAGCTAAGTATACAGCGCTGTGCAGTAGTTCAGAGATAGGAAGTACTGTAAGTGGCCATTGTTTCAATGAGCCGCGTTCACCTCGAGCTTTGGCTGTAGATAGAGGGAGTGTAACATACTTAACGTGCTAGTCAGATTACTGGACATCCTGTGTGCATGCCAAAGAATAATGTAAATTGGAGAGAGAGAAAAAAATGTCCCAGTGTTTCACTAGCCGCTGACTCTTTTTCTTGTGAAAAATTGGAATTAACTTGATATTGAACTTTAATTGACTGTTACGGTTTGTTGATGTCTGCATGTGACTTGCATTTGAGTGATTTGTAAATGTATTGTCACTTCAGGGTCATGTAAAATTGGGAAAAATAAAATATGTTAGCCTTTAAGCCTTGACTCCATTTCTCATGTAAAACTGGAATTACTTAATGTTAGAATTGACTACTTTTGCAAGTTGATTGTTACCTGCATGTGAATTGCATTTGAGTGATTTCTTAATTTATTGTTACCTTGTCATTTTTACTAGTGAAAATAAAAAAAGAAAACTCTTATCGTAGGGCTAGACTTCATTCCTTTTTTGCAAAAAACGGAATGATTTCAACATACGAAATTGACAAGGTATTATCTGCATGTGACCTGATAATAGTGTGAATCGTTAATTTGTTGTCACTTGCTGAAGTAAGCTCTGGGGGGGATGACAACAAATATTTGGCCTGCATATTGACTCCATTTCTTGTGTAAACTAAAGAATTATTTGGATTGATTAAAAGATTTGAAATAACAAGGTTTATCATTGTGCCTGGATATATCTTGGTTGTGTGCCTTTAATGATTTTCTATTATTTGTGACTCCCGATTAACTTTTTATTTTTTCTGTCTTTCCAGGAATGATGAAAGGTGACAACACTAAAAACCTAGCATCTTCAAGGGAGATAACTCTGATTTATTGATATTACACAAGGGAGACAACTAAGACATTTAAGGGACAAACCAGAAAACACAGGTAATTCAAAGTGGCTTAATTCCGTATAAATACATGCACTGTATATCTTTTTTGATTTTTTAAAAGATGTGCAAGATGCTGATGAAATTTATAAATTTGCATCAAGAGTTATATGGGTTTTTTTTCATTCACAAAGCCAGTTGAAGAGTTATCTTTATCAATGACAACTTTCATAAGGGAGTTGTGATTTTGTTTTCTTTAAGAAGTATCCACCTGACCTTTGAATATCAATAATCAGAATGTTTCCTGCATATAGAATATTTATTGCATGCAAATAACTCTTATTTACTGAATATTGTACTTTTTGTTCCAATGTTTCAATGTATAAATGTACATCTTGAATCTTTTTTTTATAAAGTGCCCTTAATGCTTGTTTAAAGTTTTAAGATTGTACTGGTTTGAAGCGTAACTCAACAGGTATATCAGTTTATTTAAAATTTTTTTCTGAATACTTGAGCATAACTGATTATTAGTTATGTTCTCTTGCAAGCCATTTTGTAAGACTTAATAGCTTTGATGTTAAAAGTTGCATGATTAAGAAAGAGATGTGTTGAAAGTTGCAGAGAGGTTGAAATTATCTCCCTGTTTTAATTAGGTAAAAAAACTAACAATATTAAAGGAATATTTTTTTTGGGGGGGGGGGGTGATGTAACAAATCAAAAAAAAAAGTAAGTTAATGATAGGTCCAGGTAATTAGCAAATCCACAGGGGATGGGTTTAATTATGGAGGAAGGAATGTTTACTTTTTTTAATCTCACTTGCACAAATTTAGTCTGAAATTTTAGTAACCATGGAGAAATTTCACAGAAATCCTTCGTTTAGAAGTGAATCAAAAATTTACGACCATTTAAAAAAAAGGTTTTGCAGATCATGTTTTCGTTCTTGTGATGTAAAGATTTTTTTTTTTAGAGGTGACAGAAAGGCAGTACGTGTTTTAAAGTGAATCAAATATTTACGACCTTTTTTTAAAAATCTTCGCAGATCATGTTTGATTTTTTTCTGTGTAAAAAATCGTGATTTCAAGAAAACAGTTTTTTTATTAGTGCCAAGTTTTATGAGCCTTATTTTTTTATATGTTCGAATTAAAGGAATTAATGTTCTTGAGGGAATCAAGAAGAGTTTTAGATTTGGAGAACTCTTTAGGGGAATGGTATTTAAGCAATAAATAACTGTAGAACAGCGATGGGGGACAATAAGGCATAGTCATTGATTGCTTGTTAATAAGGGCATTCTCCTTAGATGTTGACAAATTTACGACCACTTGTAGATGTAACCCAAATTTGCTCTGACAGCTATATACTGGACTGGACATTTTAACACAGTTTAGCCCTCAAAATATTTTTTAATATCATTGATTGCACTATATCAAGTTTTTGTTCTGAAAAGAATTTTTTTTTTGATTTTCAAACAAGCAGTGCAGTGAAGGAACATAGGAAAACAATTGATTGGCATCTTGTAAATCTCTCTCTCTCTCCTCTGTCTTGATCACTTTCCCTGTATTTCTCTCTTTCTCTATTTCTTTCTCTCTCTCTCTCACGCAATATTTGACAAGTCTTTTATGCATGATAAGATAAAACAACAAACCTGATCAGATCTTGAACGTTATAATCTTAAGCTTAAAGTAATTCAACCACGTAAATGGGATTGGTCTTCCATGGAAGATTTTTCCAAAAAGTTGTTCAGATGGACATTGGGCCTTGAATTTTGGGTTGATATCAGAAAAACTTTAAGTCAATCTCAGTAATGCCCCAGTCACAGATTCAGGGATTAAATGCAGGATTAGCTACGGAAGCGATCTGGTATCATTCATGGTGATAATTATTGACCCGTGACTTTTCCGTTTGTTATCGTATCCAAACGAAGCAATGCTTGTATATCTGCGACAATTTTTGAACATGTTCAAAATTCCACTATGGATGAAACCACTGTAGCACTTTGCTAGTAAAACTTACTAAACCATTTTAGAACGTAGAAGTCCGTTTTAACTCCGTATAAATCCATAGTAATTCGTATGTATCAATTTGTATCCATTCCGTAGTCCATCCGTACTAAACTCCGTATCAATTAACGATCATTATATTTTCTGGTGTCAACCGTGGAAAATATTCCATAGTAGAACCGTGGAGTTGATCTGTGAATGTGTGACTGGGGCATAAAGTGGGTATTATTTACTTTCAATACTCTAGATTCTTAATTAAGGTCTTCCGTTCCAACGGAAGACCTTGTACTGATTCTGATGGTAATTCTTCATTATTGTTATTCTTCTTCTAGACGTTTTTAAAACCTCAATAACTTATTTGTTTGTCATCCGATTTCATTCAAATTTTCACGGTATATTGTAAATTGAATTAGGTTTCTAGAGCACAAAAAAATTTGAAATCACAACTTCCGGTTTTGAGTTATTCCCCTTTTTCTAAAATTTTAGGGGCATTAGTTTCCAGACAAAGGCTCCGAAATGGTCCGTAGCAAATAATTTATAGTTAAAAATCTTAATTATTGACACTTTGAATATTGTCCTCTGATTTTTGTATTTTAGTTTTTTCCAATTATTCCACTCGAATTAATCAATCGAAATCTATGTTTTAAAAATAGCAAAATTTTTCTCAAGTTTCAGCTTCGTAACTTTTTAGTTTGAAATATTTCCTAAATACGTATAGAACAAAAGTTGTGCATAATGTTAAGGGCTTTCATTTGACACCAATAAAAAAGGGCTGGCCCCTTAAATTAAGGGCCAGTAGCCCTTAAAAGATTTTGCTTAATAACTCAAAAACAGTTAGGATTTCGATATGGCTGTCGCTGGAATAGTTGTTTGTTGGGATCTCATAAAGGTCGTTACAATGTTATTTTGTAAGTGATTTGTGTAGTATGAGTGTAAAAAGCTTTACATGTTAACATATACCTGTTTTCATTTGGCAAGTTAACGAAGGTCTTTGTGCGTAAAACTGGCATAAAGTTACCACAGAAAGTATGATGGTTTATACAGGGGGCTTTAATTCATGAGAAAAAAAATTAGAACACATGCTTTTTTTAAAGAAGTTTAAGTCATTGTTGTTTAGTTCTTATAGTGCACAAACCTTAAAGACGAGAATCGGAAAACAAAACATTCTTTTTTTTCTAGTAAAACACAAAATACGTTTGGAAAAAAATCCTATGCATTACATTTTAGTTATCATACTGCATGCATTTAAAATCCACCTTGAATCAGAGCTGTGCGCGTATCATTAAGTAAGCTATCCCTCGCCCGCGGCCGAAAAATCGGTCACCATGGTCGCGGCTGGACTACCTAGCGGTCAGCGGTTATCTAATACACGAGAGTTGCGTCTCTCATATATGAGTTAATTTAGCTGCGAACTGAAGAATTGTTAAGAAATCGTTCAGTTAATTAATAAAAGCAATACCATTCTCAATCTAATGCAATATCAGATATATAGATCAATTGTGGGTTTTAAGTAAAAAAAAAAAGAATTTCTATTTGATAGATTTTAGTCATTAAATTACAAACTTTTCAAATCTTCCTAGGTTCTGAGCTGTGCGTGTGTATGCGTTAAACCTTAACGTAATCTATCCTTCGCCCGCGGCCGAGAAAATCAGCCACGGCTGCACTACCTAGCGGTAAACGGTTATCTAATACACGAGAGTTGCGTCTCTCATATATGAGTTAATTTAGCTGCGAACTGAAGAATTGTTAAGAAATCGTTCAGTTAATTAATAAAAGCAATACCATTCTCAATCTAATGCAATATCAGATATATAGATCAATTGTGGGTTTTAAGTAAAAAAAAAAAAGAATTTCTATTTGATAGATTTTAGTCATTAAATTACAAACTTTTCAAATCTTCCTAGGTTCTGAGCTGTGCGTGTGTATGCGTTAAACCTTAACGTTATCTATCCTTCGCCCGCGGCCGAGGAAATCAGCCACGGCTGCACTACCTAGCGGTAAACGGTTATCTAATACACAAGATTAGCACCCGCACCCTTACATGAATATATGAACGTGTTTGAGTTTATATAGCCGTAAATACACTGTACACTGTTTTAATTTTATGTTATAAAAGTTTGTTCATTTTGTATTTATTTAAATTAAACATTGGAGAGTAAATAAAAAGTCGTTCTGAAAATTAATAAAAGCGATATTACTCCAAATCGGAAATACTCGTCAGACATATTCAAATGGTTGGTTTGTAAGTCTTGTTTTAAAAACTGTACAAATAATGTTTTCAATCAACAACAAAAAAAAACAACACAAATATTAAAACCTTTAAATAATGATCATCCCTCGCACAGGGCCGAGGAGATCCCGCGCAAGTGGACATCTTCTACATGTACCTTATCACGCGTGCATGTTTGGTATTTTGTACGAACGCAACTATTTTTATTATGTTTTCACCTATTATATTGGTTTAAGGTGAACAGATAAATTTATTTTACTCGTACAGTTGATTTAGCATTGCTTTATGCGACAGCGTACAAGGTAATTTAAAAATCAAATCAAATTATGATCAAAGTTCCACGTTACATGTTTGCGGTAGGTGCTGGCACGATGAAAGAATGCCCTGAATTGAGGCATTCGGTGATTATTTTAAAGAATATTTACATGAGTTTTGAAACAAGTTTTGTTTAGATTCTATCGGTCACATATTAATAACTTCTGTAGTGCTTCTACATGGTCGTTCGTTTCATTGTGAAAACGAACTTATTTCAGTGTTGCCCTCCCACCGCCCCGCTGCCAAGTGCTCTATTTTTTTAAATTCCAGATCTGTCGAAAATTATTTGATAGTGACTTCTTCTCATGTGTAACATTTTCTCCTGAACGTGTTTCGCTTTCCCCCGTTTTTTTATTCGGTCAGTCTTTGTAAATTTCAACTTTCTTTATTGCGTAAATTCAATCGCCACGTGCTACCGAAAATTTTGAGTCACTTCAGCGCACACAGCTCAGAACATATATAGCCCCAGGTTATTTATGGCTGCAGATCATCAATTGTTATGCAATTAATCAACAGTTCGAAGGGTGTTTTCTTCAAAGTGGTCAATTATCAAACAATAAGACTTTCATTTTCACATTAAAGTTGCGAGATCGTAATCCGAGAACGTGGCTATAATAAATTTACCTGTTGAACACACTAAACTTCTATGATATATAGTTATGAACAGAATAATATATATTATAATTTAAAGTTTTAAGTCAAAGGTAATTTGTTCTTGGGATTAGATGTTATGAAATACGACTACATTATGCTATGCAGGTGGTCGCCATAGAAATCATCAAAGTATTGCAAGTGTGGACAGATTAGTTCACTTGACTTACAGACTATAATATAGCGACATATCTGCCTCCAAAAAATATATGCGCTTCTCAAAGTTACACTTAAGTGAGATGGACATGTGTTCTTGGGAATTTTCTTTATTGCTAATTATATGAAAATTAATTTTAAATAAAACGTTTTATTGAAGTTGTGTGGTATGAGGTTGTCATGCAACTTAATTTACTTACAAGGTTAGCTACAGCCAGTGGAATACTAATTTTAGGTCAACAATGAATACCCAATCTATTAAAATACAAGATAAATAGAGAAGGCAAATATTGCTTGTGACATGAACATGTACTTAATTTTTTGATATATCTTAATGATAAAACAAAGAAAAGCAAAAAAAAACCAAACAAACAAACAAACAAACAAAAAAACAAACAAAAACAAAAACAAAAAAAACACACGAACAAAAAACAAACATGGAACTTGGATCAAATTTACTTCATGTACATGTTACCCCAAAAATCCGACCGAATATGCCCCTTTGTCACATTTAATTAAATTAACTGAAAATAAAAACCGTAACACCATAATTTTTCGCTTATTTTTATTGAAGTTTCTCCCGGGTTTTTTTTTCAAACTACATACGTAAACTTTCTCCAAGAGAATTACTTTTGATCCGATAAAGGAGAAAAAACTGACATAAAAATAGGGATTTTGCATATTATTGCATCGTCGAGAGAAGTAATATTCATTTCTGTAAATTATGTTATTTAATTTTACGTTACATAGCAGCGGTGTCTGTATATCAGGTGTAAAATTTAGACGCTCACTTATGCATAAATTCTCTTGATGATCTTTGATAGTTGATTATTATTTTGAATGTTCAAGTCTACTCGTATTATTAAATAATATCAGCCCTGAAGAAATTTTCAGAGATGCCATAAATTTTGACTATTTACCAAATTTTGACAGCACGCAACAATTTCAAACTTGCACATAGTCTTAAAAAAATTAGAAATATTTAATTACAGAAGTTACATGTTTTTAAGGCGGGTTCGTTTCTTTTAAAAAATACATTTCCTTTCATGAATCATGAGTACATGTATATAACAATCCTTGCTACCCTTAACAATTTAACTCGCCATTAAACTTCTCATTGTTTAAACCCCTGTCATACTGGAGCTGCATCCTCACGGCGATCCCGCTGTGTCATTGAATAATGTAAAACGCCATGGTAAACGAATTAGAGTCTGCTACAGCGCCGTAACAACGCAACGGCATCTTCGTTCGCTTTGGTGCGATATCCTAGAACATTTTAGAACGTCATGCGACGGCGTGCACTTTGACCATGCACAAAGTACGCGCCGTGGCTCTGCGTTCTGATAAACACGCCTTAGAAGTGGAGTAAGGTCGCCGTGACAGCGCCGTAAAGTCTCCAACAGCGCATGTGCATGCAGGCAGCCCGCAGACCACGCCGTAGACGCGCGGTAAAAACTCCTAGAACGTCATGAGCGCTCGGCGGATAACCAGCGAGAGCGCAGTCAATTGCCAAGTAGAACTCTGTGGAAACGTAGTTTGGAGCTCTGTTAGAACGCATCAGTCGCCGTCAGGATGCCGTGACATTTTCACTTGTAAAATTTTGAAATAAGATTGTATATTTTTTCTTAATTTTCGTTGCGATCCTACGTCGATTCCATGAAATTTACAACGCCGTGAACACGCCCTGGGAACGCAACTTGGTGTGACAGGGCCTTAAAGAGTTTTCAAAACAATTACACAAACTGTGTTTGACAAATAGTTTTCCTAAAACATTTTCTTCCTGTCTTCATACAGGTTTTCAATCACAACACGTTTTTATAACAAAAGCAGAAGTGAAATTTTAGTCATTAGTCATTATAATCATTTGACACCAAATCATATTTGGAAATTTTCAACTCGCAGCAACAACGGAAGACCTACTCGTGGCTTTGCCACGAGCTCTGCTCTAGTTACACATGAGGAATTAATATCTGCGTCAAATTGCGAGAAACATATATCAGATTTTAGAATCTCCTTTTTATTTTCCGGACAGATGTGTACTCATGAAACAATAATAAAAACTTGGTGTTCGCCATTTTGTATTCTTTCAGTTTGATGCTAAACAGTTGAATTGCGGAATTAAGTACTTTTGAAAATAAGAAATCTACAACAGTTAACATTCGTACATGTATATATATTATATTAGTAGATATATACTGAACAAGCTGGGGTAGTGTTTTGAGAAACCATAGTGGTTTTGAAGAATTATAAGAAATAAAAATGTGAGAGTAAAAAAAGGAAAAATTCAAAAATCTTGGAGCATCAAGAAAATAATACAGTCAAACTTTGTTATCTCGGACTGGATGGGATTATTTTAAAACTTCTAGATATCCAAGTATTCGAGATATTGAGGGTAAAATCCTTAAAAAAACAAGTGGTTGGGGCTTATAAATCACTTTGACATATATATATTGTATTAGAGATATCGGTGTTCGAGATATCAAAGTTCAACTATAGTTGCTATTGTATGATGGGAATTATCCCAATTACAATGCTTTTACCTGAGGGCGATATCATAACACCTTTCTTTAATCTTAATCTGAAGTCAAAGAGCATTTATGATTGGAAGCTAGAGAACTTTCTTAAGATTCTGGCTGCATGGAGAGATGGTATTGATTTATAGGGAGGCTTTAAGGCCAGGCCCAGTAATTATTAATTAGTGCAGGGCTGGGTTTTTTATAATGAATATTAAGGCCATCATGTGTGAGTTATAGAAAGAAGAAATTAAGATTCTTAACATTGATATAGGGCACTCATAATCTTTCTACATTTACTGTAATGCCATTTAGAGCAAGCCATGCATTATTCTGTTCATATTAATAATTTTCAGGATTTGTTTGATCTGAAAAATTTTGAGAATTTGACATCACCAAATACAGAAAAGAAGCAGATTTATAATAGAGAGATGAAATGTTTTTATCTGCAGAGGTTAGAGACTCGGAGTAAATGCTTAGAGATGTGTACTGTACATTAGGGTGTATACACTCTGTGACGTATTGTACCTACTAGAAACAATTATCTTCTTTTGAAATTAATTAACACGCAAGATCAACGAGCGTTTTTTATCAGCATGGTGCCGATTGTTGAGAATTTCGACCGCTGGGTTTTGGAAATTTCACTGTGAGTCCCAAATTCTTCCCATCACAGAGAATTTATGTTTTAGAGAATCACCCAGATTAAAGTATGCACACAACACAGTGGGAGAACTTTGAGGATTAACAGATAATCCACTACTTAAGCCACTGAGGAGGATTTGCTGATGAATTAATTCTCTGCTGTTTACCTGTAGTGAAGAAATCATACTATCCTTTTAAATGCATGTCGTCTGAAGCTACGATTTATCTTGAAGATTTTGACTGCTTGAACAATCTCCTTTCTTTGACTGTGAAAAATTGATCAAAGGAAAAATTTGTTTTATTGGAGTAACAATATAATTATGCATCATATTTAAAAAAGTTGGTTTCTGCAGCCATGTTTGTTAGGCATTGCTGAATGGTTTAGGTGTGTGCCTTATTAAGGGATTATATTAAAGCTTTTTCCGGTTGACTGAGAAAGGTTAGTTTTCTTAATCATATAGAATCTTTAATTATTACATCTCTTCAATTTGATGCTCTTCTTTTAAAAGTAACTTTATCTAAAGATTTAAATGATACATTGCTTACTATTAGTCTATTAAGTCAATTTAAATTCCTTTAATATCTTTAATATGTGCAGATCCAGAAATTTATATGAAGGGATAATTTTTTTTCAAGGGGAATCTAGGCCAATTTTTGGTAATTTTTCTATGTTAATTTTTCTATGATAGTAAATTTAAATAAATTTAAGTGAAAAGTAAAAAAAGTTTGTAACTTTAGTGGGGGGGGGGGGGGGGGGCTCCTGATCTCTTGAACTAAATCTTAAATCTTCAGATGTAATACCCAGTTTTATGAATCATGTCTTCATTACATGAACATCAATTGGAATTATGATAATCCTTGCTGTTTAAAAAAAAAAACCTTGCAGCAAATCTTAGATACTGTATGATAGTGTGTTTAATGATATCTCATAAATCACATCTAATTTATGTAAAGTTAATAGCGGTATCACATCTCAATATTGAAAGAAAATATTGTCATGTACAGTCAATCCATCTTTTGAATACCGGGAGGGGGGGGGGATGCTCTTGTGAAAATGTTTATTGGTGTATAAACCACACCTACTTAATACATCAGGTTAATATATTAAGTCTAGATAAAGATCTCTTAAATTACTGCTATACTCTTGTATAAATGTATTTATTGGTGTATGAACCACGCCTAATTTACATCACACTGTAATCACGTCTCATAAAGGTAATCATTGCTACGTAAACCTCCTAGAAATGATACAATAAACTCTTGTAAAATTATGTTTACTTTAATACATAATCAAGTCTCAGTTAAAGAAAACACTGTGCAGAAAATCTCCCAGATACTGTGTGATAGAATGATCGAGAGCAGCTCAGTGGGATTTCCCTGGGACTCTGAGTTCATAGAGCCATGACGGCTGATAGAGCCGTAATGGTAAATTACCTATGTAGTCAGCCCATTAAACAGATAAGTCTGTTATCAGCAGGAGTAGCATGCCATCGATCGCTATATAAACTCACCTCTGATCAAATTGAGGTTTACCGCTGTTAAAGGGGCAGTGGTGCTATTTCAAGGAGCAATATATTGTCTGTCAATCTTATAGCCTTAAATCATCAATTATAATATTGCCTTTTTTTCTATCTGAGATTTTCTTTATTTGTTAATTAATCTTTCAAATTACTTTGATTTAGACTTGAAGATTTTTCTTGACAGTTACAAAATATTCCGACTCTCTTAGCTGGTTTTGCAGGGGAGTGGGGCAAGGGGAGGGGGGGGGTGTGTGTAATAATCCTATATGGTCAATTTTCCTTGGAGCATATATTGTATAGTACATGTATTTGTATAAATAACTACATTGTACTTATCTGTACAAGTACATGGTTACAAACCAGTGTATAGATCAAATCCATATCATGTTATTTAAAGGTGGTATGGGACGCGCCCATATTGTGACATATATCCGATCGAAATATACAAAATAAATTATCATAATTTTATGTGTATTTTATTTCCTAAAATTGTAACCTTACAGCGTAGTGCAATGGGCTGGAGTGTTAACGAGGAATTTTAAAGTCATGAGTTAAAATCCTGCTGGGGCTTTTATAAATTTTAACTTTACAAAAGTTTATAAAACATATTTTTTGATTAAAAAAAAAACAAATTGTTAACTTTGAAAATTCTAAAATAGTGAAAGTATTTTGAGTATTGTGTACTTTAATCAACATTAATATCGACAGGTGTCCCATACCACCTTTATATTTGAATCCACACATTTTTGTGTACTATGCATAGAATCAGTGTTTAACATTTCATTTGGTTTTTGAAATTGAATTTTAACCCCTTTTCATTTCTTTTCTAAACTATTGAAGCTCATGCATGAGAGTTTAAATCTTTCTTTTTCCAGAGAACTAAAACACTTGGTTCTACTGTTAATTTTTTGTTATTTACACTGCGTTAACTTCCTTTCTGAGGGTTATCTGGGTAAATGATCACTGCTTGTTCTCTTGAATAGAGGCTCTTTGATTTAATTTCCTCTCCTGTATAAAATCTGAATGAGAAATTTTCAGTTTTTTGTTGACCATCCGTGATTTCACAATTGTATTGCTCCATGAGACTGACGCTATCCGAGCATCCAGCCTAACCAATTTTGTCTTGTTATGATTTTATGTCTTGTCCAATAAACTTTTAACTGAAGTGGATGGATATTTTGCGGTCATGTGTACGAGATTCTTCACATTCTTTGAATTTTTTGCTTGCAGTAAATAAGATGTAAGGACACTTTAATGAACTGGGGCCTTTTTTCATTCATTCAGCAACAAAATGGAAGAACAATTTTGTACAATTTTTCAACAATTTTGAATGGGTTAGAATTTGATACATCTGAGTAAACTTGTTAAACAAGCCATCCATGCCAGGTCTAGCTGTTTATCTTTTTCTGCATCAGAAACAGGTGCTTACAGCATGCAGTCTTCACTCTTCTTTAATTACCTTCCTTTCTACATGTTATAAAATCTAAAGTTTCATTTTGACTCACAATATGAATATATTTTTTTATTATTTATTGAGTTTAAAATGTTTAATAATTAGGCTGTGTTGAAAAAAGGCATAATCTGTCTCCATCTTTTTTCTTTCATTCTTTTTTTGTCTCTCTTTCCTGACCAATAATCTGTAGTTATCTTAATTTCTTCTTTTTTCTATCTCAATTTCTTACTCATTCTCTTCCAATCAGGGTCTTTCTCTCTCCCTCTCTCTATCTCTCTCTCTCTCTCTCTCTCTCTCTCTCTCTCTCTCTCTCTGAAGCTAGCTCTTCAAAAACAGATTATACCTATTTAAAGGTCTGAGTTAGGGCATGTTTACTTACATAGAATTCACATCGTTTTCCGTTAAATTGAGGATCCCAATAAAATCATTGATGACAGATATTTAAACTCCACTTCAAGGCCAACCTATTTAATGATATGTTGAACATGAAGTGTTTTCCCCAAGAAGATGGCCCTGAATTGAATCAGTTCATTTGGTAACATTATTTAATGATGACCCAATGTAGAAGGAATTCATTTTTTTTTCTTGTAAAGACATTACAAATTATTGTTCAATTTTTAATTACTTTTTTGGACTTGAGAAGCAATCACTTTTGTTGCATTTCACTGATAAACAACTTATATTTTTCAAAAAATTAATGCAGCCATACATGTAAAAGTTGGTCTTCCTAAGGGTCACAACGATGACAGAAATAAATGCAGTGGTTTGTTTGGGGGGGGGGGTCATGTCTTTTTGTGCCCCTATTCCCCCTCCCCCCTCCCCCCCCCCACACACACATTTTATGCCAGCTTCTGAATCTATCTTTAATGGATGGTTCTATCTGAGAAATGCATAGACTATAGTGATTGTTCATATTTAAAGTTTTGTTTGTTTTTTTCGTTGCCCTTATTGTGATATACAATTCAAATTCTGAGTCTGATTAAGAAAAGGATTCTACAATCATTGTATACTGCTAAGGCCATTGCAAGTTTTTTCTTTGTTTAGCGTCCACCCAAAACTAAAAAAACCTACCTTTCTATCAGGAAAAAACCCCACAAACCTTAAATAAAACACATTACTTTAAAGGTTCAACAAAATAAAATTTATTATATATTTTGAAGTATTTTCTTCATGTTGTAACAAAAATACAAATTAACAAATAATTACTATGGTTTCCATTTTGAATGTTGTTATAATTAGTAGTTGATTTCAGACATATGAAAAAGCGATCTAATTTTATGAACAACCATTGTGGTTTATTTTTATTTTTACATCTCAAAACCAATCCGTCCGCGGACGCTAAACATAGAAAAAACTTGGAATGGCCTAATTTATTGTACAGCCAAACATCATGTGCTGAAACTTTTATTTCATCAATACGCTCACTAACATTCAGAGTCATTTTGATTTTAAAAATATAAGCCAATTAATTAACAAATAGAATACTAAATACTAAAATGATTAAGAAAGGGGAAAGAGGTGAATGAAGTTTGTATTAAGGAATAATAAACCTGCATAAAATACCCCTGCGCATATGGTAAAAAAAATACAGCTTAAGATTGGGACTTTTAATCACGCATCCGGATATTGAGTATCCAGGCATATTGTTTTAGCATAGAAAGCGCACACTTAACCACCAGCGTAAATTACCGCTTTTACAGTATGAAACTAAGAATGACTTCTGTGGAGCCTAATGGAGTATGTACAGGTATATATATGGAAGTGTATTAGTGGAGCAGTTTATGGTTTTGTGAAATGGAATTGAAATGTTGGGACCCTTTAATTTGACCCTTTAATTCTGTAAAGAATCTGCCGCTATACCCCCTGATGGTCGTAATAGAGGTATTTAATGAACACCTTGCATTATGGATATTTAATAAACACAGCAAATTACTTTCTCCAGCAAAGAGTAGGGGGAGAGAGATTTAAATAACATTTTTTCCATTTGCTACAATACATGGAAGTCTTGTTATGAATCGGAGCGAACGTTATTGAGGTTCTCAGAAGTGATTGATGTCAAAGATAAGTAAATAATTAAAATCTCTGTGACAGACCAGGGGAGAGAGGGGAGATTTTGGAGATATATATTTATATACCTCTGTACAGGAATGATTTTGTTGTCAAAATCTGAGACCCATTCTTGTGTTGTCATCGCCGTGGTTAGACTCTGTCAATTTTTGGTAGAGGGGGTCTGTGGTTTGGTAAAATGAGAATTAAAGTTGGAGGAGGACTATTGAAAAGTTGAGGAGTTCTTGGTGAAATTCTTTGAAATCGGGAATCTGACCAGCTGTTGTCTGTGAGTGAGTAAGAGTCTGTCATAATAAAATGAGGAAGACAGGAATGCTGGGAAGATCGCAGGAATTCTGGGAAACTGGACTTTGAGAGACTATAGTAAGTTTGTGATTCTGGTTTGGAGAGAGAGAGAGAGAGAGAGAGAGAGAGAGAGAGAGAGAGAGAGAGAGAGAGAGAGAGAGAGAGATAAAGGGACACTGAGGAAGAGTGAAAGAAGTAGAGAGAAAGAGAGAATTAGAATGAGAGCAGGAGAGAGAAATAGAGAAGTAGAGAAGAGAGAGAGAGAAGTAAAAGGGCATTATAAAGGGATAATTATGAGAGGAGAGAGAGAAAAATTAGTGTTACTGAGATACAGGGGACGAAGGAGAATTAAGATGCTCTTTTTAATTATATTATTAAACTTTGTTGATACAAGCTTTTAATTAAGAAATCTGGCCAGTATATGGAAATGTTTGGAATGTTGCATGTCCAAGAACTGTATAACTAGTTAACCTGAATACCAGTTCTAAACTGTCCCTTGCATCAAATACCAGCAAATATGATACAAACTAAATGCTGAATTTTAATCAATCCTTCAAAATTCTGTGCAGAGAAAATTAAACAGAAGCATGATTCCATTGTATAACATAAGATTGACGAGAAGTGACCAGGATCAGTGAGTGCAGGTATAGGGTGTGAAGGCGTAAGCAGGTGTTATTTAATCAAGTTAATTAATTATTTGTGATTGAAATAAACGCACCCAATCGTGACATTTTCATTTATTTATGTACAGGCTTTGTGAACTGCAACTTTCATCTTGGCTAAACAAGAATTCTCTTAGAAGTTTGATAATATTACCTTATGTCAATAAAAAAAAAAATCATAATAAATCATAAGTCTTTTTGTGTATTAAACAAAAATTCCCTTCAACATGTTGTCATGTCTGTGATTATTTGAATGCTGTTTAACTTGTCCTGTAGGTTTGTGTTCGTATGTAATTTGGTTATTGTAAACTCGTTATAATTAATGTAATATTAATTACAGACTATGTCGTTCTTGATATATATAGTTGAATATAATTTAAATAGTTTTTTTTTTTACAGAAAAGGCTGGGACTAACAATTGACACAATCTTAGAAACCATAAAAATGATAATTTAGTTAGCTAGAAATTGATACAGATACACAAAAACAAATCGAATGAAGTTTTGCTCCTCTGAAATGGGAGATAACTCTCACCAGGAGAAATTTAAAGAATTTGTGAAGAGTCATGGTTTTCATGTAGATTTGCTTGCTAGGAAGACATGCTGAAGATGCGTACCTTTGTAACAGTGTCAACTCTGTTTCTAATGAACAAAAATTCATTCACTTCAGTATATTGACATCACCATCACTAGTTGGCATACAGTCAAAATGAAATAGAATGACAGACAAATGAATATTATAGTATACGTACAGGCTGCAGACAATTTTATACGATTCTTTATAGTCCCTGGAACCGTATATCTAAGTAGACAGACATTTTGTAGTATTATAATCACATAGATTAACAATTTCTTTAATGGGATCACTACCACTGTATAATTTATCATTAAAGATATCATAATATTGAAATTGAAGATTGTCATACACAGGACAGTAAAGTACAAAATGTTTTTAATTTTTGACTAATAATTTACAAGCATAGCATAAATGATTTACCTTAGGGATGATTGGTTTACATTATATCTACCCATTTCAATAAATAGTGAGTGTGCACTTATTCTTAATCTTAATTATTAGCTGGGATCTGTCATGCTTTTTCAAGGGAAACATTAAGTAATGTTGCAATTTATACTCGGTAGAATTAAATTTTTTACTGTACAGTAGAAAATTTTGAGATATGTAGCCAAAAAGGAGGCAGAAAAAAATAAATTGTAACAAAAAATAGGTGGTCACGATTTTATGACTTCTCGCAATCTGACACACTGGTAGTGCTGAATTAAGAACTCGCGTAAAATATAAGTAATCTGCAGTGTATTTCTATAATATTAGAAGGGAATTTAAGTTATATATGGCCTGTTACGTACAACCTTAACTGATAGTAGACAGTAATATATACTCAAGTGTCTGTAACATTTAAACAATAAAATGCTTTCTTTGGTGATTCATGCGGGATATGAAGGTGGCAATTAACTTTCAGAAAAAATACATAATCCCTTAATGACCGTTACCTTTCTAATCCACATGAATCATCAAAGTAAGCGTTTTATTGTTTATATTCACATCTTTCTTTTAAATAATTATTTTTTATTTTATTGATTGTAAAAAGTAAGTAAAACTAACTTAATTACTGTTAATGTACATCAGTGCGTTAGCTAAAAGAAGCAGCCAAATCATCTCCTATGGGATTGAGTCTGGCATTGTCATGATAATTTCGTGCAGTCTGTTAGTTTTTCTTATGTTGATAAAGTCTTTGACCAATCGATATACAGGGCATGTAGATTTCAGTCCTGTCAGTTTCGACAGAGCTAAGATTTACAATCAATTTCCGTAAGAAATGGACGAAATCGTACTTTGTGGATGTAAATATAGCGTTTTGATATTACCTGATCCCTATATTGCCGGGTATTTAGTATATATGAAAGGAAAGACGAAATCTCAGAACACTCTACAATACTTGCTCCAATGGTTTATAATTTATATTTGTCGACGAGCTTTAAATAACATACAATTTGAGGAGAGCTCTATAGCTCTTAAACTTCAAACGCTACCTGTCACCCACATATCTAACCTTGAACCACCATATATATTTATATATCTTAAATTAAGCTGTAATACCTGTGTATATCTCTGCACCTAAGCTCCTTTATCTTAATTTAGAGGGACACTTTTCCCCATTCAAACATTTAGTACCACTGTGTGTGCAAACATTAATCTTTGTTTTTCGCAGTTGATAAAGCAGTCCATAGAGTTTTTATTAGGTAACTGTAAGAACACCCAGAGAAATAAATATGCTGATTTGATTGACAGTAAATCACCATTCAGTTTGAATTTTCTTTTTTGCTGTCCACAGGTATAAGCAATGAATTATGACGTGACGTTGTACGTGTAATATTAAAAATATAAACCGCCGTATAAATCACTAAGATTAGCTCCATGCTAAATAAGACCGGCTTTACGGTACTTCAAGTTTTGGCAAAAAATCAATGAATATTGTTTTGAAATATCTGAAATTTTTCATGTATAAATTTATTGCATATTTGCAGGCTGAAGAAGACGAGAAATCATGTGGAAGAAGATTCTGGCGCTGTTTATAGGCGTGCTTGTGGGATACTGGCTGATTGATGACTTTAATCCAGGTCAGAGGTCAATCATGTAACCTTCAACCTCACAATAAGAAGTCAAAGGTCAAATACATAACCTTTAATCTCACAATAGGAAGTGAAAGGTCAAATACTTAACCTTTCACCTCACAAAAAGAGGTCAGTTATGTGACTTATAGCATCACAACAAGAGGTCAATGTAATGATATTTTGTGGTTGAAAGTATGTCAAAATATAAATGATGATTCAAAATGTTTAAATTTTACAATCCTTAAAAATAAAATGATTTTGAAAAATTCTTTTTAAAGTAAAAAATGTTTAACTGGTTTCTATCACATGACATGCATATCAGTAGCTAAGAAAACATTTTCCTAATTGTGCAACATGAACTAGCTGCTACCCCCCAAAAGTATGTATATTGTAAAGATATTATAAAGATAGTTTTATGGTCTATTTTGAAAGAAATGACAATACTGGTGTTCCATACCTCCTAAAAGCAGTTTCAGCATTCAGTAATGTACCATACTACATGTCACTAGAACCTTATGTGAACATTTTGTGTGTTGTAGATGTCTTAAAAGGAAAGCGTGTCTTGGTGACGGGATCGTCGACCGGCATAGGGGAGCAGATCGCGTACCACTACGCACGGATGGGGGCCAACGTAATGGTCACATCCCGGCGGGAAAACACACTCAAACAGGTGAGTTGTTTATATAGGATAATCATGGACATAGTGATCGATTTCTCTATGTAAAGTATGATCATAGGGTAGCACAAAGATGAGCCATTTTGATTCATTTAAACTGTTATATATGCTATATTGAGTAGGTTTATTATACTTTATAAGATATGGGGAATGAAAATTGCTTTTCTGTAGGATTAAATCTGTTATAATGGATTTCATTGTAACCATGTTCTACTGTATAGGGGGAGTATGCTGAGATGGGGTATTTTCACATGTCACAAGTTGATTCTATAACCCAGAGAAATACCAGTTATGTTATATTTTTTCTGGTTAAATTTGCTATAGCTGAATGTTCCATTTTAGGTTGTACAAAAATGTAAGGAACTGGGTCCTCCAGAGGGGAAATACTTCTACAAGGCTGCTGATATGGCTAATATGTCAGTCACACAACTTGTGATAAAGGTAGGTATTTAGTTGACCACCTCATTTCAAGTAAAGCCAGTAAGTGAAAGTCAAAGAGCACCAAGAATCCCTTAGATTTGGCTGTTAGATTCAGCTGTAAGAAGTACCTAAGGTGACACACAGAATCAATGTTCTAAGGAGCTCCTAGATACAGCTATATCTGCTGCTGAAATGTATACTAATTTAATGCATCAATTTAGATATATTGTAAATGTCAAACAGGTAGAGTTCAACAATTTGATCCTCTTGGGAAAAGTTTATGTCCCAGACTGTTGAGATAGTAAGTTTAAAAGTGACCTTGATATTTTGACAATTACCTTGACCTTAATATACCTTGACCAGGACATTTTACAGATGGAACAATCCTCAAATTTGTAAACTTGAGGTATTCATACATATGTATTTTTTACCTTTCAGCTGACGTGATACATGATGATTTGACCTTGACCTATCTGTACTTTGACCTTTGACTTTTTGTTCCAGGAAGCTGTCACTAAGATGGGAGGTATAGACATTCTGATTCTGAACCACATCCTGCCTATACCTCTAGGGATGTGGGAGGGCAGTCCCCAGAACCTCACCATCACCGACAAGATCGTGGACGTCAACTTTAAGGCATACGTCCATCTCACCTCACATGCTCTACCTCACCTGGTCGCCTCCAATGGCAGCATCATCGTGGTGTCCTCTCTGGCAGGTCTGGTCATTTTGTTTCTCCTTTAATCAGTTTTTTTAATTCTTTAGAATTTTATCGCTTTAAATTAGAGGTATTTTTCTAATCAATCCATTGAAACCAATTGCATTCTAACAAAGTTTTTCTTCTATAAATATTAACAACTCCTGATTTCCTTCATTGCAGGTAAGATAGGACAGCCATTCACTGCTGTGTACTCAGCCACTAAGTTTGCCCTGGACGGATTCTTTGGAGGTCTGAGACAGGAGTTCAGAATGAAGGGATGTGACGTCTCCATAACGCTCTGTGTGATCGGACTTGTTGGTGAGTGTAGTACATGAACTCATGAAGTCCTTGCAAATTCAGCAGGGTGGGGGCAAGCAAAGATTGTCCATCACAAATTAAAAGTTCCTATCCCCATAACAACAAGGGATGTAACATCTCCATAATGCTATGTGTGATCAGACTTATGGGTGAGTGTAGTCCTGAGGCTTGTTCAGCAGAGGGGGCACTTGAATGCTGTCAATTTGATTAATTCTTGTGCCACTTTAAAAAGGGGAATAACTATAACTCATTTTTGTTGTTAAGTCAAAAATACTTGCCTGCAGCATTGTATTTGGGGAGTTCAAAATTGTTTTCCCCTTTCATAAAGTTAACCTGTCTCATAGTCTTTTGAGGGTTTGGTTTTCTGTAAAATTATAAGATCTCCACAAAATCTGTCTATTCCTCAGAATTGTGTACATTCTATAATCTTATACATTGTAAACAAAACTGCGTAATAGCGATGAAAATTTTAGATTTTATGCTTCAGCACTGCTGTCCCTCTTTACAAAGGGGGGTATCATGACAGACTATAAAATAATTAAAAAAAAAACGCAAAACAAAACCTGAATGTCTCATGAAAAATGGTTTTATTTCTAGGGACAGAGAATGCTATCAAAGGGCTTAAGGATTACGGACAACATTACCTCTTGGAGATGCTTCCCGCCGAAACTCCTAGTGACACGGCTCTAGCCATCATCCGAGGCGGCGCGATGAGGCGAAGGGAAATCTTCCACCCGTACCTCAGCATCCGCCTCATGACACTGCTCCGAGACTGGATGCCAAACGTGGTGGAGTATATAAACAGGTCCGTGTTTACAGTGCCAATGTAAAGGTTCAAAAAAAAGAATCATGATTCTCGGTCCAAAGTGGAAAATAAACAGTGTCCATGTAAAGGTTCAAAAGAAAGAATCGTGCTTCTCGGTCCAAAGTGGAAAATAAACAGTGTCCATGTAAATGTTCAAAAGAAAAAATCATGCTTCTCAGTCCAAAGTGGAAAATAAACAGTGCTCCTGTAAATGTTCAAAAGAACTTCTCGGTCCATAGTGGTAGATCAAGTCCAACGGAAAGCGCAAGATAACCAAGATACAAAACTGTGATGATTCAGGATTCCTGCTAGATAGAGTCTATAATACAAGAGTGTGTTGACCATGTAGAATTCTTGGATCATATATGTGCAATAAGTTTGATTCAGGGTTACTGAGCACTGAGAAACAAATTTTGCAGTTTATATTGGTGAATCTGTGTAAGGTTCAAAAGATGAGATTCCTCCTGGGTCTAAGTCCATAGTGCAAGATGACCATAAAAAAATGCCAAAAAGTGTGTTGATTCAGGGGGAGGAAGTTCAGGCAGAAGAAAGACATGCATTGCTGCTGAGGTACCTGGCTACTGTGGGGAAAATATTTGCTGCTCAGATCATTGGATTAAATTTATGTGACCAGCAAGGTGCATTTCTGGATAATGTACTGATATTGAACTCTTTGCAAGTCTGATGCAACTATTTGTTGTCAAAGGAATAAAATGTTACAGTGATGGAATTGCCAGCTACATGTAAACATAAATGTTGATGATCGCAACAAGATTTTGACTTTTGAGATTACAAATTGCAAGCTTAAACCTCCTGTGTTGGTGTCTTCTCTCTAAGTCTATTGTGTTTAACAGTTAACATTCATCAATGATTAAAGCCCAAATTCATTGGTTTGCACTGCATGGATGGAAGGAGATGGGACGTGATGAGGCCTTGTGTATTTAATTTGTCAAAGGAAGAAAACTCTTTGGCATTTCTCAACAATATTGGACGGGGGACAGGTGGAGACACTCACCAGGTTTTGATGCGGGATTTTTATATTTGGGTCTCAGCAACATAAATTGCCTATGTTTTGGTGTAGCAAACTGGAGAAATCGTCCTTAAGAAGGCGTGGGAAACCACCTTAATTTGTCTCAGCAATATTCGGTGGCAGAATACATTGATATGTTAGTGAAGACAAACTCTCAAGGTCTTGTACATGATTCTACAGGATGTTCCATCGAAATTGAAAGTGTTCAAAAAATAATTGAGATCATGGCAGCAAAATAATTAAAGGTGTTCTCATGGCGATAGCTTGCACCCCAAGAAATTGTCCTTATACTTTCAATTTATATGTAAACACACCAGATATGATCAAATCCATTGGCAAGAATATCATTGTCATAAATGTAACTGTCAATATTTGAAATTGAAACAGAAAAAAAATTCAGGGGTTATTGTAACAGTATTATAATTTATTTGTTTTAGACTAGATAGACTAACTTTTATTTTCCTGTATGTTAAAACAGTTGAACTTCGGTATCTCGAACATCGATATCTTGAATACAATGTTTATGTTGAAGTGATTTGTAAGTCCCATACACTTAAACTATAAGTATTTTACCCTTGATATCTCAAATACTCTGATATTTCGAAGCTTTTAACCAATCCCATCTAGTTCAAGATAACGAAGTTTGACTGTATATGTAATTTTGCCAAAATTTTGATGTATTGGTTCTTGGGCACTGCTCCGTTAGGCCAGATGATGCTTTTTATTACCATATTGAAAAGAGAAATTAATCAATTTTTAGTTTTAGTTGAAATATTAAAATAATGAAGCTATTCCCCTGTTCAAAATCTTGCTGCAATAAATACCTGCCTGTCTCATTATATATGTTGAACTTTTTGACCTGAGAATCAATACATTGATTTTTTGCCTTAGGTTACCGTAGACCTTGATTTTTTGTTGTGTATAAATATGTAGCAGGTATTTTTATTATTAAGTTATTTTGATGTTTAATAAGAGTTTAAACTTTGTATGATTTAAGCATGAATCTGAATTATTCTGCATTTAGATGGACTATTTACCTCGGTATTTTTAGAGTGTGATAAAAGAATTAGAAATAACAATGAAAAGGTTTTTGTCAGGATATTGTACTTTCAGATAATAGAAACTGTAAATCAAGTCCATAAAGTAGCTTTCATGGACATGTAAAGTAGATGAATGTAAGTGGATGAATCAAGATATATGATAAAATGTATTGATCAAAATTACACTGTTAATGACAAGGTCTATTATCATTATTTACTAACATAATTGATTCAGGTACAATGTATACCAATTATTTTGTTCACATCAGGGATTTTACATCGTTTATTTTTCAATTAGCAAGTGCTTTTGATTTTGTTATTAGGGTTTTTTAAATACATATTATTACCCATTTGTAAATAATGAAGTTTCATCTATTTCTTTGAGGAGTATTGAGTTCAATCTACATGGCTCAGAGAGAGAGAGAGAGAGAGAGAGAGAGAGAGAGAGAGAGAGAGAGAGAGAGAAATAGTTCCCTTTGTGTAGAATGTAATGGTGTCTGATGAGTTTAATTCTGATACATGTAGTTTTAAAAATATGTTTACATGTTGTAAGATTTATTATGTTCAAAATACTTTGTACTGTGAATTTAAAATGACTATTTTTGGTGGTTTTCACTTTTTGAGTGACTTACATGTACACATGTACTTGTACCATTCATTCAGCTGTGTCCTTTGTTCTGATGGAGGTAACTACCATGCTTAGTGATTTCCAATGTAGACACAAGTTTCTTGTTCTCCCATAATGAAAGACAATTAATGCATAGATAATTTAAATAAGTGTAAATAAGTAGGTATGATTGAATTATATATGTACATCTACCATAAAGTCAGTTTTCTCTCTTGTTAAAAATCTTCAGATCATATAAGGCCAGAAAAAGAAACAAATGTATTGGTTCTTAAGCACTGCCGCAATAGTAAATTCCGCCGCATTGGCAGACATTAATTTGATTGCCACATTGAAAGGGGAATAACTTATTCTTTAAACTGAAAGTTAAGATATGAAAACTGACTAGTCCCTCCCCCCTTGCAAATCTTCCAGAAAAAATAAACTGACTGCCTACATCATCCTATTTGGAACTTTTTGGCGGGTGAGAAACAATACTTCAATTTTTTTTATTGTTTTTTTTTTGGGGGGGGGGGGGGGCGGGGCAATTCATATTTGTCTAACTCATTTGAATGCTACTGGTAGTAAGTTATTATGTTCTGTCAAGTTTTTATATATATGAATAACCCTACGACTGTATAAATTGACAACAGAAAGAAAACCATTAAAAAAAGTATTTCAAGTTTTTGATATGTTAAATTTGGCTGATGAATTTTAGACGGTTAACATTTAATCATAATGCAATGAAAACTTCTAAACTTATACTACTGTAGTTTGTAAAATTATTGTTTAAAATTTTATTTTACAATTGATAAGTTTTGACTTAATTTATTTCATTTATGATTTTGGACTCTGTTTCATTATGTATGTATATTTGATGCAACTAAGTAGATGACTTTTGATTTGTACATTTGATTAGATGACTTTTGATTGGTTCATTTAATTAGATGGCTTTTGATTGGTTCATTTAATTAGATGGCTTTTGATTGTTTCATGTTCTACACTCTGTGCTGTCACTTGTGTTTTGTCCTTTATAAAATCCTGATTTGTGCAATAGATATGAACACCATTAGTGTTTTTTTTAATTAAAATGTAAGAAAAAACTCTGTAGTAATTTGTCCTAATTTGATATGGTATATATTATATATATGTCTGTTAGTTTGGATTTTTCTGGTCATCCTATTCATTCAAGTAAAGCACGTCTTGTGACAGTTTTTTTTAAAATCAGAAATATAAATATTATTAATGAGAGAGAGAGAGAGAGATTGAGAGGAGAGATAGATTGCATGTACAAGAATAAGACAAAAGGTAAAGTAGTGGTTCCCCTGTCCCTCGTTTATTATGTATCACAGAAGCAGTAGGCGCAGTAATTCTCATCGAACTTCAAACATGTCTGTGGACAGCTTCGTTCTACGGCCGGACAAACTGAAAATGAAAGTACAAACATTCATCGTGGAAAATGAAATTACTATTATAAGTGAAGCGAAAATCGATCTCAGCTAGGAAGTATCATTCAGTCAGCTACATGTAGATTTTAACTGAAAGGTCCTCAGAGGAGTCACAGTCACATTAAGGTGATTCGGGCTGAAACCCACCGCATAGGCGTCAGAACCGGTGGGGGGGGGCTTATCCCCCACTTTTTTTGCAAAGTTATACATATTTTTAATTTATTTTTTTCTGCTTGTCAAGATTTTCCATAAGTCTACCCCCCCCCCCCCCCTCACACACTTTCAATTTGCTTCCGACGCAACTGCAACGTAACGTTTAACCAATTCAATAGTCTCATTGTATAATGAGATAATTCGAGATTTACAAATATTTTTTTATTAATGATCAAAGCATGTTTACAATATGTCCGTCTCGATATAATGAAATAGAAAGACAGTTGATTTGATTTGAACATATTTTTATTGTACAAAATTACAACAGGGATTGGGCACAAGTTCAAAAACTTAGACCGCCCTCTCCCAAAAGACAGTTACTGTACACACATTTGGCAACATTGTTTTGATTACGACAATAAGTTCATTAGGATGCTGGATGGTCAATAAATCTACCTTAATATTTGAAACATGACTTTTAAGCAATAATATTTATTAATTAAAAATTCATAATTGTTTAACTTTTAAATCTAAATACTTTATATCTTTATACAAAGCTCTTCTTTTAAAGGAGATTGATATATATTAATATAAAAAATTACGACCATCCAGCCGTAAAGACAGAATATCTTTATCTTTTTTTTTCTTTGGAGCACAACATAACAATATAATGAATCTTATTGTTGTTTGACGACTCGGTTCCTTTAGTAACGTCACCGGAACAGATGCATACGGGACAAAAATGGTCTGTCAGCTTGAGGCAGCTACAAGCGCAGTTTCGAAATTTTTCTGTTATTCTGCATACTGCAAGCAATATTAAGAGGGAGTATATAAAGAGAGCAATATTGAGAGAGAGAGAGAGAGAGAGAGAGAGAGAGAGAGAGAGAGAGAGAGAGAGAGTTTTACCAGAGTCGGTTGCCGAGGATGTCGTGGTGTCGTGTTCTGTGCTGGTTGCTGGTGTAGGTTGGGTGAAGGCTTGGTCTGTCTGTGTGTCTGTACAGACACAGACCGGACACATACTGCTGTCCAATGTAATACAGCGACTCGGACACCTTACATCCAGGGGAACACAACCTGAACCCCCCCCCAAAAAAAAAAAATAAAATACCGTATATCCGGTTATTTTCGCGACGATATAATTTCTCGCTTTCTCCGGGTTCACATCGATATCGCAAAAAATACGAAACTATAATTATAACCGGTATTGCTTGCTGGCTATATGAAACCAGAATTTATCCTAAAAAAAATAATATGTTTCGTTAAATAGGAAGTTTTCAATCCTGATGTTCATTACTGATTTATTAACATGGAAACAAAAATTATTTTGTTTTTAATACAGTACACAGCTGGACTAGTATAATATTTTGGGCACTTTTTGCAATAGCTGACCAATTGTGAATGAAACAATTAGAAGGTCTTTTTACCCTTAGTTATAAAATTGCCAAGGTTTAGATGCTTCGAGAAACTGTTAAATCACAATCACTAAATGAATATTTTTTTAAAAATCTCCATTCTACCATAACCTGTAGTCACGAGGTCCCAGATTAGAGTTTTGGTGAATATCAACTTTTTCACTTGTCTACTATCAATCAAAACCTTACAGGTCCTTGTTTAACCCTAAGCGAAATTATTTTTTTTCTACATTTTTGAGATAACATCGTAGCATATATATATATATATATATATATATATATATATATATATATATATATATATATATATATATATATATATATTCACACACACATTTGTGTCACATTACATACTAAATCGACTAAATGCAGGATCTAAATTTCACGAAATAATGATTGGAATCAAAACTCGTACTTATGGCCGCGTTGTGTGTCTCGTTTTGACGTTTTGTGCAGCTGCAAACAGGGCATTTAGAAACAGGGTCTGTCACGTGACAATCAGCGCGACAGGAGTAGCCCAAATCGAGGCAGTCTAAAAGACAATAACTAAACATTTATTTTGGTCGATCAATTAAAAATTCGTGGTCGTCGACATGTCAGAGCTAATTACGTAGGAGCTCACCTTCACTATTGGAGTTCTTCATGGATTCTGTTGGTTGGTTGGTAGTTGTGGCGTCACTCGGGTTTATCTCAACTAATTTCTGGAAATTCGACGTTAATCCGTCAGCGGATGCACCAGTGACATCTTTATCGCTCATACTGCTATTCAATAGCAGTACGTTTTCTGGCTTAATTTGACCTTCAGATTTCTGAATTTGATGACCCTGACCTGCGAAGGATTCTTCATTGTGACCCTTGTTCACCTTTGCGGCTAAACTGTACAGAACTTCTTGAAGAGATCTACGTTCTTTTATCCCGGTTATTAAAATCTTGAATATATCGGCTCCTGTAAGGTCTACTAAACTGCTTCCAGTGGACGTATTGGATCCTTGACCATCTGTGAACTTTGAGGTCACGGCCATTCCAGAGCTCATATTCAACAGCGAATTAAGATGCTCTAAAACTGTATTCTTTTCTCCGGATCGAATTAGGGTTTTTACCGACAGAATGTGAATTTGAATGTTGTATAAATTCTTTAGTAGTTTCAGGTGTTGGCGGCCCCATCTCCGTTGTCGTTTCCTCGAGGCTTCCCTTGATATGTTGACGATTAACAGATTGTGACGCTGTTTGTTGATTTGAAGTTACAGTTGATGACGCGACACTCTGTTCCGTCGCTTGTTCCGATGTCATTTTCGGGGTTGTGGTTGGTACGTTGGATGTTATTTGCTCGCTAAATGGCGCAATAGTTGTGGTTTGAGTGGATGACGGTGGCAATGGTGTTGATTGTTTGTCTACCAAGAATTTGAAGAAGAAAATAAAAAAGTTTTTTGAAGAGCCTCCACGTTTACCTTGAAAAAAAGGTGAATTACTTTCACTAACTATATGCTAAAGTATGGTTTATTTAATTTTTAGGATACGATTAATATTACCTATAAATAATGATATAAGATTTTTTGAATGCAAGCTTTAAAATAAGAAAATGAAAAAAAAACAACAACAAAACAAAACAAAACACGTTTAACCATAATGACATAATAATTAGAACACTGAAAATTTTCAGATAAAAAAGGTAGACTTAAGTCTTGTGTAATGACCTTCACATTCACACCGGAAACAGCCACTGAATCGGTCCGTTTTCCATGCAACACCGACCTGGGCATGCGTAGCTCATTTCTGGACATCTTCCTGGTAGAACCATAGCAACTGGTTTGTAAAACTCTTCATTACAGAGAGAAATTAATTGAATCGTTTAAACACAATGCTTTTTTGTTGATGATAATTCGTAGCAGAATTGATAAGGTGCCTTAATTGAATTAATATAAGTTGGAGTAAAAGAAAAATTATACCCAAATATCAAGAACGCTTTCATTCATCTTTTATTTCCTCTATAAAGAATTAAGATTTAAGTTAATTAACACATTAATCTATATACAATTTGAATACAATTTGAATGATATTTTCAGATAAATTATAAACATAAAGTGCATTATCAAGTGATACAAATGTTACATTTGTTCTACACAAGTCATATGCGCGAGAGCGCTGCACATAGCCGTTGATATTGTGCGCATGCACGAACTAACAGTTTCGAGTTTAGAATTCTGAAAAATAAAAATAAGAAAAAAAAAATGAAAGAAATAAAAATAAAGTATAAAAAAGAATAATAAAAAAAAAGATATCGTGAACTTTATTATAGAAATTTTATTTCGAAAAGATGTGAATGTTAAGCTTTAAAGATTATTGGTCGCAGGAAAGTATTCAACATTCGATATGCGATTTTTAGAATCGATATAGGTGCTAAAAGCACACAGAGGAAGGGGATAGATTGAATCCTAACGATCAGAAGTCTTTTTCAATACCCCATTCGTAAGAAATTATTTCTGCATTGTATATGCTTTAAGATTGTTTTTCATTAAAGTCGGGTTTGATTTTCACCTTTAAAGTCGGGCTCGAGATAATGCTCCGTTTGACTGACGGATTCTATCCCTCCCATCATAACTCCTCCAAAATTTCCCATATTTATTCATGGAGATTTCCGGATATTTGGATTTTGTCCTTGGATTTTTTATTGGATTCATCCTTGGTTCCCATGTTTAAATTGACATATTTACTTCCGGTCTGGTAAATAGGTTCATAATCGTGTTTCATCTGTTGTATGGCGCCCTGCATGAATGAGTTCATTGATTCTATTCCGGAAAAGATAAAAGAAATAAAAAAAATGATCATTTGACAATATCCATTTTCTTTTTTTTAAAATTTGGAAGTTTTTAGGTTGATGATTTTGATTATCAACCTTTCCAACCTTACAGTACATTATGTAAATTTACTTCGACAATCTTTTAGCAAAATATTGAGCGTTTAAAATCAGTTACATTTTAAATTAATAAAACCAATCAATAAACCAATTAACATCATTCATCAATGTCGAATTTCTGAAGGGCGATTCGTGCAACTCTTCAGCTCCTCTTGTCGAAAAACGGACCGTGAATAAAGAAAATGAAAATGTACATATATCAATTAGTGCTTGATTTATTAAGGTGGAATAACACATCATCATAAAATGGCTGACCTCTGATTGAATCGACATTTCGGTTTATTTAAAGGATTTTATCGAAGAAACTTACTCCATAGCCGAGTGGATAAAACCTCGGACTTGTGATCAGTACATCCCGAGTTCGAATCCCGTATATTGGTGCTTTTGTTGTTACTTTTTAGATATTCATTTTTTATCCTTAAACTGCAAACTTTTTGCTTATTTGACATATGTACAGTTTATTTATCATATTATCTTTCATATTCAAATAATTTACTGTTAATTTGAGTGACTTTTTCCAGGTGTGTTATTCCTCCTTAAGTATTTCAATGCATATAATCTGATTTAGGTAAATTCTACATCAAAAACTTCATACTTAAAAAGTGCATACTTGAAAAGTGTTGTATCATTACTTTAACTGTGTGCTAGTAATTAATTGTCTCGCCTAAATATTACTACAGTATTGGGACTACATTTTAAAATCAAAGTACTGACGAGAGTTTATTATTTTTTTTATTTACGAGTTAATCCTTTCTGGCTCAAGGAATGGATATTTGCCATTTTCCTACTGTGAAGATAATGTGACTCATGACTTAGTATTTAAGTATAGACATGCGATTCATTTTAAAGCAGTAATTCTAAGTCAAATTAATTCCTTTTAATTTCAACAAAGACATAAATGTCAATAAGGTATCTCTTTCTTCGTTAATTTTTTTGTGCATAAAGAATACATTTTTTAATAAACAAATAGCCCTCGCTCATATTACATATATTATAGATCCATGTTTCAAAATATTTCAAAATCTCTGTCTACGCGATTCTTAGTACGAGTTCATATTTTTCTTTTCGAATTGAAGGGCTATTTCAACAGAAGTAACCGTCAAATTACTTAGTGTTAAATTTAAAATTATATTTTTTATAACGCAATTGGCTGAAATGTACATTCAGTATAAAGAATGTTAAAATAGGATTTCAAAAATGAATCTATTCTTTTAATGAGCCATTTTATAATTTTGTTGTCATAATTTGATGCTAAAAGATCTTCTTAACTCCATATACAGTAAGAACCGAAATTTAAATAACTACTGAATTAAATTCAAAAGCTAGCGACGTTATACTTAGACACCATGAACTGGGTTAGAACAACGTTTTTTAACGTTTATTAATAATAAATCTAGTTTGTTTAAGAAAAAAATATGAATATAAAATTTATTGTTTATTCTTTTATGTGGTGTTAAATTGATTTGAACAATCATCGCTTTATAACCCGCTAAGTTGGGAAGGGAAAGAAATATGAATGTCACATACAAATTTTGATTCCCAATATTCTAAATTTTTGTGAAGGACAGTAGGATTAATGTTCTATGTAGGAAGCTCATCCAGTATGGATCAGCGCATGAGAAACGTCCTTGTCAAAACGAACTGACGCTATTATCTGCCTTGCTGAAAGAATGGATCGCCGTATCGCTTCATCGAAAACGAAATATCAATTAATATTTCATATATAAACACAACTATATATCTAAATGTTTGTAAAAAAAAAAATTAAGAATTTTTTTTTTAAGCTAGTGCGTTAGGTGTCATGATGTGAAACAATGTTGGTCTACAATCATAACGCACTTTGAAAAAATATTTCAAAGTGCGTTGATTTGGACCAAAATATAACGCACTTTGAAAAAAATTTTCAAAGTGCGTTAATTTTCTCTCAAATTTAACGCACTTTGAAAAAAAAATTTCAAAGTGCGTAATTTTTTCAAAGTGCGTTGCCACATAGCACTCATCTTTGATCTTTAAGCAAAACTGAGTATACATCACAACTGCTTCACACTTTTTGTTCTGTCGCTTGTAGAAAATAGTCCCTATCAAAATTATGACAAAACAAAATAAATCATAATATTAAACTTTAGGATTACAATTACATCTTTCATGCCACTATCGTGAACATCGTAAGAAAATACCTATACTGAAAAAAATAAAAGGTAATCGTTTCCCGTATTTTTTTTTAAATATTCATTTTTTTTTTGGACAAGGAACTATAAAAGTCAAATTAAAACAAATAAAATGAATTTGTTTGTTTTAATACATACATCCTGTTGATGAAAGAAGAATAAACACAAAAATCCACGAGAAAGTTTGCATTATTGCTATCTCTTTGTTTGGATGATAATTTTGAAAAACATATAATGAAAGTTTCCTGTAAATGCCACATTGTCTTAAAATCTAGCCATATGCAAATGCTTTGCATGTAGTTTGAATGAATCTCTATGGTGGTTTTTTTTTTCAGGAGAATGATCTACTTAGTTTATATCTTTATGATAAAATGTGACTTATTTCACCTGCGCTTTGATAGCAAGGGAGATAACTATTGATAATGTCACTCCCTGTAAATGGAATTTCAAATCGATCCCGAAGTGACCAACAACCCAATGTTCGGCATATTTTTGAAAGGCTGCTATAAACTGTCGTGTTTTGAAATCAAAACATGCGTTACTCCGCATGGATTTTCACGTCAAATATTGGCAACTCAAGGTACCAAAAAGGATGACTGCACTTAGCGCCGGGTTTTGGGCCCTTTTCGGTCGCTTCTGTTGCGTTTATTTCTTAACCTAATATCACTTTTTAAATTTTTTTAAAAAGTCTAGTCAATTTTCAACATGAATTAAGATTTTAGACTGTGATACAATAAGCTCATTCTATGTTTTTCTCCTTACAACTTTTGAAAAAAGGAGAATTTTCGCTTATCTGCCCTTGATCAAACATAAGATTGATATTAATATGCATGAGAGGTGAAGCTGACATTATCAGAATGGTACTAAAATTACACTAGCATGAATAGCATGGTCATGTATAAAAATTCATGTGATCACTCTTTCACCATAACCCTATCTATTATGTATGGTACAAGTATACTATTTACTATGGTTTTAACAATTAGACCACGTCCATGTAAGTACAGACGACTTTAAATCAATGCTTGACAACTTACCGTGTTCGACAACATTGTCCTAGTTAGCACATAACATGATACCTTACACGTCACGTGATAGAATTTTGTATTCACAGTTACCTGAGGTGAGAAATCACGTGGTATATTATAATATTCAACATGCATCAAGCCTTGGTTACAACAGGAAAGCGAAAGTAAGAAGAAGCAGTTTTTTCTTATTTAGGCCTAAACCATGAGCGCATGTTTGTCTATTTATCTCCCTTTGACATAACTTTGATAATGCAAATATACAACTACAGTTAAACAGAGAACAATAGACAAACATGCGCTGACTATGTATGAAGTCAGTATAAAAGTGGGTGTCCTTATTATCGTATGGAGATTCAAGAAATTGTGATGACCCCCGCCTATGAAAACAAATTCGCACTGGGTATCAACATACTTTTATTTAACACAATTACGTAAAGTTGCAGTTTATATGTTGACCATTTCTGGAATTGAAAGAAAAATTCTTCTTTTAAAAGTTTATTTTCTCGCAAATATTAATTGCATGTCCTTAAGTGCAGTCATCCTTTGCATGGCCTACCTAAAAAATAGTCAGTACCAGATTTTTTCACATGAACCTCCTTTTTCTAACAATGTAAAATTAATTTCTGTATTTGCAGGATTAACATGAATTAGAATATGATAATTTGTTTACACTATACCCGTTTTTTACGCGATACGCGTAGAAGTGTAATTATGCCGGGACAGGGGTTAAGGAGGCAAGACCAAATTCACCATCATATCTCCCTAAAATTTTAAGATATGATATGTTACTTATCAACTAATAGTAATAATTAGTAAAGAAAAAATCTATACATTTTAACTTTTATATTTTAGTCAAAAAATGGCCACGATCATCGAGCACTCTTAAACAATCAAACTGCAATAAAACACGGTGTTACTTTCGCAGATCAAGAGGGGGTAAAAGGGAGGGGAGAGGGGGGGGGGGGTCCGGACTCCCACTCTAGAAATTTCAAACGTAAAATCAAACAAAATGTTGGACCCCCCCTTCCCGTGACAAAAAACCCAAAACACACACACACACACACACACACACACACACACACACACACACACACACACACACACACACACACAACTGATTACATCGAATTAACTTTTTCGGTTTGAACTCTAGAAGAAGGTTCATGCTAAAAACCTGCAGATATATCAGATTATGAAATTGATATGATGCTTAAGGTGCTATGGGACACCTCCATATTGTGACGTACTTCCTATTGAAATAAACAATAAAATCGAGTTTCACCAAATTGTTATCAAACAGCGTAGCGCAATGGGTTAGAGCGTTAACTACGGATCTGCAAGTGACGAGTTGGAATCCCGCTGGGACTTTTATTATCTTTACCTTTCAAAAAAACTTTAAAATACATATTTTTTAGTCAAATGCTGAAAGTAGTTTAATTATAGTGTACTTTTCCCACATTAATATCGACAGGTGTCCCATACCACCTAAAGAAGGAGATATGTGAGTTCATTCTTCAAATGATTATAATAATGAATCATCTATTCGAAATTGTCTTTTGACAGTATCTTTGATTGTTTAACCCCGTTCCCAATGATGGTAGACAATATTAAACAGTGTTTACAAAGAAAAATTAACACTTAATCAGACTAAAACGAAGTCAGTTAAGAACGAAGTTCATATTTTGAGATTTATGCATTTTTTTTCAAAGTGCGTTAAATATCTTGAGAATAAAAATGTTGAAGTAAACTCATAACGCATTTTGAAAAAAGTTCAAAGTTCGTTGATTTTGCCCAAATTTAACGCACTTTGAAAAAAAAAAATCAAAGTGCGTATTTTTTTTTTCAAAGTGCGTTGCCACAAGGCTACCATTGGTATGGGGACGGTAGCACGATATATTTGAAATGGACTGTAAAAGCAGACGTCAGACTCAATCGGAGTTGAAATTGCAAAGTTCAAACGGATTTTACCTAAGTACTTATATGTTATTTATGTATGTAAACCATTCTTCGGTTTATTATTATTTACTACCATCACCCCTTATATATACATCGAGTGGTAATTGCAAGTTCCATAGGAATTTAACAGGTCAGAATAAAGCTCATACTGAACGACAGGATATCTAACTGGCTTATTAAAGGTAAAGTACTTCATCCATTAAAGAAGAATATTCATAAGGGTATAACAAAATACCGTTATTGACCAGAAGAAAATGACCCATGATTTAAACTTAAAGCTTAAACATAATGACAAGACAATTAGTATGAATACTTTTAAGGGCAATGTGCGGCCATCTTTTACATTTGAGAAGAAAAATGTAAACATTTTTTGAACTGGCTTGTTTCTGTCCAAAACTTACTAAAACTGTTGTCAAAAGATACAAAGCAATAATCATAACGTTCATGTATGCAAATTACGCATACAAGGGCAGAACAATGCATTTTTAAATCACTTAGAACTGCGCAGCTACAGACTTAAATTTAAGATTTAAAAATCCAAAAAAATATGAAAGGAGGTCATAAGTGTCCATTCTACAACAATTTGTTTAGAAAAAGGTCTAAACTTGCTTATTTAGGTTGTAACTTTGTCTCAAAAGAGGGTACTCTATTCTTAAAATGAGTCTCAAAAACCATCAATTTGCACGAAATATTTTTGTTTGTGTCTATGGAGGTACATTGAAGTTATATTTTCATTGAAAATATATATGTATATTTTTTATTTAGGGCAATTAATAGTTTGGACGCCTACCCTGCTTCTAAAATGAATTCAATTTAATTTATACTTATAAAACTCAAACAAAACAATTGGAACTGGTATAGAGATGTCTGTCACATTCAGCCCAGGTAGTTTTGAATTGACACTTATTTTTATCAATGAAAATATAACGTCAATGTGCCTCCATAGACACGGGAGTTCTAAGTATAGCCTGGAATTTTCTTGTTCTAAAATAGATCCCATGCCGACTGAAAAAAACCCAGGGTACCCTATTTTGAGGCAAAGTTTCTACATTAATGTGCAAAATTCAATATTTTTCTCAACAAATGGTTGTAGAGAGGACACCAACTAACCCCTCTGTTACTTTTTTCAGATTTTTAAATCTTCAAAATAAGTCTGCAGCTGCGCAGTTCTAAAAAAGCATTGTTCTGTTCTTTAATGCATAATTTGCATACAAAACAACATGTAGAACCTCATATTTATTGTTTTTTATCTTTAGACAACAGTTTTAGCCAGTTTTGTGCAGAAACAAGCCAGTTAAAGAAATGTATACATTTTTATTCTCAAATGTACAAGATGGCCGCACATCCCCCTTAAATTAGATTGATAATATGCATCTATAAATAGTTGAATCCACACTTTCAGAAAGTTATGTTCGTTTGGAAATTTTTGAAAAACGGTATATATATATATATATATATATATATATATATATATATATATATATATATATATATATATATATATAAACTATCTTTCATAGAATAAATATGGTTTACATATTTATGAAAAATGTTTGTTTTGTTTGAAAAATTATCTCCCCTTTATTCCCGTGTTTTGATTGCCCTAGAGTACAAATACAAAAGAAAGTTCACCAAAAACGCAATAAAGTTTGTGAGCTTAAATGTTTTAGTTTTAGTCAGACCTCTTGGTCGATACGTAAAGCTTTAAACGACCCGAACCAATTAACTTTTTGCAAAAATGATTTCAAACTTTCGATAATTTTGATCATGAACATTAAAGTACTATGAAAGCTTTTGAGACCATTTATCTAAACCTTTATAATACATAAAATATAAAAAAAACTGACAGTATATTTTAAATCAGACAGCAAACGTTCAGGTGAAAGGCAAACATTATTTTCAAGGTCATGTATCAACCTTAATGTTTAATAAAGAGAGAGTACATATCTGCGTATTATTTATCAGATTTTATTTTCCAAGAACAACAAAAATAAAAACAACGGAAAAACAAACAGGAGACCGAAATTTAGTTTCACTTCATATCTCAGAAAGATAAAAGGTCAAAGAGAGACACGGGTTTTATTTATCCGTTTCTTTAGAAACATTCACACCTGTCACAACCGTTGGGGTCTTTCTTAAATCCGTTGGGGCAGTTCAGAACGCAGAACATGGCCGGGCATTTAAAGGAAGTAGTTGCGCTGACGGGAGGTGGCGTCACTAAAAGACAAAATCAAACATGATTGGACATAATAATTCCGAGTAATATTATTTCATTTTTTTTAAAATAAAAGCTTAGTTATCACTACATATTTTGTGACGCTTCAAAAAGACTTACTGCCACAAATGCTGTAATCACAGATCGGACAAAAGGTCACGAGGTCAAAGCTACCACACGGTACAGGACAATTACTTGGGAATGGAGGACATCCTTAAAAAACAAATCATTGGAGCAGAGTTGAACATAGAGGATTTTCAAATGGTAGTTAAAACAGAATTATCTAATAGAAAAAAACCTTATGATATAAATATTATTAGAAAATCGAAAGTTCCAGATAAACTCTAATATGAAAGTAAAAGAAATTTTAAGATATAACAAGGCCCTAGATTGCTTTCTGAGATGAACATCATTATTATAATGACGGTGTATTATTCAACAGCAATAAACATATCTGTATACTCTTTGTTAACATATGTCAGAAGCAAGTCACTAACTCTAAGCCATGTGATATATTGTGGTCAACAGACCGGATTTGTCTACGATCCAGTCAAAACAAGCGATTGATATATGATGCCTTTCTGACTAGTGTTATGTCTTAAACTACCAGAATTCCTTATGACGACTACGGAAACGCACCAGTTGTTGTTGAAGGCGTTGTTGTTGTTGGCAATGTCGCTGATTTAGTGGACTGTGACGGAGGTAGGGTTATTTTCTGAGTTGTCACTATAGAAGGAGGGAGAGTGATCTTCGGAGTAGGCTTAGTTGTTGAAGATGGCTTATTTGTAGCCACTGTCGTTGTAGCTTTCGTTGTCGTAGCAGTCGGTGTTGTAGTAGTAGTCGGTGTTGTCGTTGTAGTCGGTGTTGTTGTAGTAGTTGGGGTTGTCGTTGTAGTCGGTGTTGTTGTGGTTGTCGGTGTTGTCGTAGTTGTTGGTGTTATTGTTGTAGTTGTCGGTGTTGTTGTAGAAGTCGGTGTTGTTGTAGTTGTCGGCGTTGTAGTAGTAGTCGGCGTTGTAGTAGTAGTCGGTGTTGTCGTTGTAGTCGGTGTTGTCGTTGAAGTCGGTGTTGTTGTGGTTGTCGGTGTTGTCGTTGTAGTCGTTGTTGTCGTTGAAGTCCTTGTTGTCGTTGTTGTCGGCGTTGTTGTGGTACTCGGCGTTGTTGCCCGTGTTGTTGTAGTAGTCGGTTTTGTTGTGGTTATCGGTGTTGTCGTTGTAGTCGTTGTTGTCGTTGAAGTCGGTGTTGTCGTTGTTGTCGGCGTTGTTGTGGTACTCGGCATTGTTGCCGGCGTTGTAGTAGTAGTCGGTGTTGTTGTAGTAGTCTGTGTTGTCGTAGTTGTTGGTGTTATTGTTGTAGTTGTCGGTGTTGTTGTAGAAGTCGGTGTTGTTGTAGTTGTCGGCGTTGTAGTAGTAGTAGTAGTCGGCGTTGTAGTAGTTGTCGGCGTTGTAGTAGTAGTCGGTGATGTCGTAGTTGTCGGTGTTATTGTCGTAGTTGTCGGTGTTATTGTCGATGTTGTTGTGGTTGTCGGTGTTGTGGTGGTTGTCGGTGTTGTAGTAATAGTCGGTGTTTTCGTAGTTGTCGGTGTTGTTGTAGTTGTCGGTGTTGTTGTAATAGTCGGTGTTGTCGTAGGTGTCGGTGTTGTTGTCGTAGTTGTCGGTGTTATTGTCGATGTTGTTGTGGTTGTCGGTGTTGTGGTGGTTGTCGGTGTTGTAGTAATAGTCGGCGTTGTTGTAGTAGTCGGTGTTGTCGTAGGTGTCGGTGTTGTTGTTGTAGTTGTCGGCGTTGTAGTAGTAGTCGGCGTTGTAGTAGTAGTCGGTGTTGTTGTAATAGTCGGCGTTGTTGTAGTAATCGGCGTTGTCGTTGTAGTCCGCGTTTTAATAGTCGTCGGTGTTGTCGTAGTTGTCGGTGTTATTGTTGTAGTCGGCGTTGTTGTTGTAATAGTCGGTGTAGTCGTAGGTGTCGGTGTTGTTGTTGTAGTTGTCGGCGTTGTAGTAGTAGTCGGCGTTGTAGTAGTAGTCGGTGTTGTTGTAATAGTCGGCGTTGTTGTAGTAATCGGCGTTGTCGTTGTAGTCGGCGTTTTAATAGTCGTCGGTGTTGTCGTAGTTGTCGGTGTTGTTGTTGTTGTAGTCGGCGTTGTTGTAGTTGTCGGTGTTGTTGTGGTAGGTTTTGTTATTGGATTTCCTACAAAAAGGTGTGTGGGTACAATCTTTACATGTACAATGTATAAGGCTTTGCAAGGATTTGTACGGTTTTATAAAGTATTCAAAACAGACAACGCTAAATTGATGCATTTAACATTTTAGAACGTGACTCTTTATGCGTTATACAAAGCAACGCATTTTTTAATTCATTCACAATACAATGTTTATTTGGTTTTTTTAAATGTCATCGTACCGTTCGAGTCGCATGTACATTTATTACAACCATCAATAGGGTCAGTATTGTGACACTGCATGGGGCATTTCGTAAACTCAGAAAACGTCAGACAGTTTGTTTCTGCTCCGTGGTTTAAAACTGTGGATACAAAACAAAACACCAAGCATTTAATGTTGTGGAAGCATCAATATGACATACACATGAATTGTACGACCCGTATGACACATTATTATGAATGGATTTGAATCGTAAATTTGAATACCCAATTCAATAATACAATTATAATCACAAAAGATTATTTTCACTTATTAATTACTAGGCCATGTAGTCTGCAAAAGCAACCCTACACTCAATGCTTATAAAAAAAATGGAAATCATTAATATGATATCCGATGTTAAATATATATTGTCTCATTGAAATAAAAAAAAAAATAAGCAATTGCATAACATTTTTTACGATCTTAAAGGGGGATTACTTACATCCATTGATATTCATTGACCCTGGGTCCCCGGAAGAACAGTAAGGACAGCCATCTTTGTCGTATTGAATCATAAAATGCGGACAGTTCAAGGCCGTGTGTTTACACTCTGTAAAACAAGCATAAGAAATACCGTGGAATCATTTTTAGGGCCCAATTTAATGGGCGCGCAATTTTGCGTCTTTTAAAAAAACATTGCTTCGTTAAGATGCTATTTAGTTTACAAATATTATGAATCTTCTTTATTTTGCCACTTTAACCTTGAATTTAAAAGGTCACACAATCTAAGATAGTAATTTTGAAGAGAGAGAGAGAGAGAGAGAGAGAGAGAGAGAGAGAGAGAGAGAGAGAGTACATACTTAACTGTCCTTTGACAGTGTTGGTATAAGGGGCCATAGTTGTCGTTGTAAGTTGATTGGCATTACCGCTACCTATTACGGGTATAATTAAACCATTGAAGAACTCGAAGAACATTCGTCAATAAAAATTAAAAAAAATAAAGATGACCTATGACATTTTTGTTACTATCTATTAATTTACTTCAACACAAAAAGAATGAAGCATTATACAAATATGTTATTGCTATCTATAAACTTACTTGCGCACACACACAAAAGTGTAGTTGAAAAGTTATTGCTACTATTTATACCGGTACTTCTGCCCACAAAAAATGCAGTAGAAAAATTATTGTTACCATTAATAACTTTACTTTGGCACACGAAGAATGCAATGGTAAAGTTATTGTTACTTTTTATAGCAACAAAAATATTCACACACAAAAAGTATAGTAGAGGATATATTTGTTACTATTTATAAACTTGCCTGCGCACAAAAAACACCCAGTAGGGAAATCGAAGCTTATGGAGAACTTGAAGTTGACGGGGGCACATCCTCTCTGTCTGTAGATAGGGTTACCTGGATAAATAATGCATTTGATTATATAATTCAATTTTTTTGCAACGAAATGGTTGATTGGCTACGTGAACTACTTAAATAAAAATGTATAGCATTTAAAGCGTACGTTATGACTAGCATAGAAAACGCCTCATTCTATCATCATAAAATGGCGTTAGCTATTTCATATTTTTTTTCTCATAAATGAACATACTGTGTCTTTATTTCTGTAACTTTTGGTAGAAAACTGAATTATCCGCATTAAAATAAAGTTTCCCTTCGTTTTCTTTTTTTTTAATTTGAATACTTGATTCTGCTAGTTTAACGTCTCTTTTTTCAATTGTAGTTTTTTTTATCTCGATTGTTGCAAAGCACTTAATAAATTGTTTAAAGGGGTTCAAGCACCGATTTTCTTTATATTGCATACATTGATACATATTGATGTTGAAAGTAGCAAAATGACATAAAAATGTTGCTAAGTCAACTGTTGCCATGATAACGGATACTTAAGATATAACAATGGCTTTAGATAAAAAAAAAATGGCAAAATCTTAGCAATTTTAAAGCAAAAATAATAATTGCGGTTTATGTAAGTTATGACATATAAGATATTAAATCCATGATATGGTCAATTTTCAAAATTGATAAATAAAAACAATGGTGAACAAATCAAAATCTGAAGAATTATACCATGGAAAACAATAATAATTTTCATAATATGATTTTTTCGGATTATTTTATGCCATAAAAGCAACCATTAAACCAAACTAATGAATTTATATATTTTTTAAAAATATACTTGCTATATAAGAAAATTGACTCCTGTGCTAAAGGTAACAAGGTTAAAAAAAAGAAGAAATGAAAAAAAAAACCCAAACATTGTGATTTTGAAAAAGCGAAAAAACTAGTTCTAAAGACAATTTAGAACCTGTTCAAAACAGGCTGAACGTTCATATCAAATGCATTCAAGCATTATTCAGCATCATTAAACTGCCTTTGCAAGAGAAATTCTTAATTGTTAAAAACGTTATAGCAACGGCCATTTATATATATATATATATATATATATATATATATATATATATATATATATATATATATATATATATATATATATATATATTTTTTTTTTTAAATGCAGCTTCATTTGATATTACATCAAATTTGAGGACATATTTCATTATTCCTGTCAATTTATTTTGAAGTATTAGGTCACTTGTATGAATAAAAGTTCTTCAAAAGTATCTCAAAATATGCAGATTTTTGAAATGTTTAGCTTTGTGTCTATACGACGGATTTCGTTTTTAATGTATATTGTCTTTATTGCCAAGAATTAAAAACAGATTGAAATTTGTCCATTTAAAACTATTTATGTTTGAATAAACTGAAAAATGGCATGAATATATACATACGTGCTAATAAGTCTGTAATTACTTTGGTAAAAATAAGCCTGAAACCAAAACATAAAAGCTCACCGTGTGAAATTGGAAATAGAGTTAAACAGACAAGCAGAATCGAGAGATATTTGGCGGGCATGCTGATGGTAAGACCTGCTATCTTTGGCGTGGTGCGGTCTTTGTTGACTGGTCCCCAACTTGCTTGTTCATTCCCTCTGATAGGAAAACAGGTGCTGGGTTAAATACACGACATTCCATGGGGGTAGACAGAGTGCGAGGTAGTCATTGATAGGAAAACAGATTACGTCAAAAGTGGACTTGTTTTGAAGAGGTGATTAACAGAACAATATAGATAAAAGTTGATAGTAAAATGAAATTGTGGAAAAGAAGTCGGCGAGGGTCATCAGTGGGTTATTCAGATTAAGAGGGCTAAGAACCCGTGTCCATTTTAATACTACATTGATCCCCTTAAGAGGAAAGGCCTTGTATCATAGATGGATTTTTTCGTTCTTAAATAATGTAAACATATTACATGTAGCAAGTCCTATATTTGGCAGAAATGATTTTTCAACAATTAGGTAAGCGTTAATTTTAATTAGCCTATTTCTCAATGTATCTATTCTAATACATAAATAAGAGCATTTAGCGATATACACGAACTTGATTTAGCGGTAGCAGCTTTTCACCAAAACGCTTAAAAGAATACACAGCTAAATGTAATACTTCTTGAGTAATAGTTTTTGGAAAAGAAATAATCTATAAAATTTAAGATAGACTTGGTGGCCTCCTTAGGAAAATGCAATAACTTCTATAAAAATCACTTCGTTAGCTCTTATAATAATTTAAAAGATTTTCATGATTTTAAATGTATCTGTTCCTCTTTTCTTTTTACCGAAGAAGGCACATGGGAAACAAATGTAAACCGATTATGTTCCATTGTGCAATGTATGTAAAGTGTAAATGTTATTTAGAAAGCGACGTTTGTGTTGTACATGATATGTCAACATTTCGATGACTTACATATTTTGCTGTAGAAATCGATTTTTTTTCTACATTTGGACATGTCTATGAAACATTTTGTTTAATTTTAAGATAACGATGACATGACGTGATCTGTAAGCTGTTCTTTTAGTTTCCCTTAATTTCCTTCGCCGCATCATATCCGATAATCCTTATAAATGAAAATGGAATGGTTTGCAAATACCTTTGATTATGCAACGGAAATAAAGAAAGGACATAAACAGTTCAAAGTTCCGCGTATATTTTTTGTATAAAGCAATTAAGTTTATTGTTAAGCAGTTTTTTAAAGAACGACAACCGTATAGTTTTGTCATTTAGAAATACATATTTATCTTCTTTTACAATAAATACCTTTCTAAGTGTACCATGATTTAACACGTTCTATAAAAAAAAAAATATTATCTTTTTAACGGCTTTACATGGATCTTGCATATTACATGGATATGAATATAACAGAAAAAAAACATGGCGAAGTGTTATAAACACAAATTACAAAATCCTTGTTTAAAAAATCCATGTCATGTTGAACAAAAAAAACCCTCACCACCCCCCACCCACCCACCCCCCCCCCCCAAAAAAAAATTAAAAATACGAAAAAGAAAACACAAACTTCTACAATATAATAAGTGAACGTTTATTTAGTTTTATTTACAACACGTTCAATGCGTTAGCATGTTCGTCTCTGAAGAAATATCGGAGGCCGATTCATTATATTGTTTTTCAGAAGAAAGGGTCGAGATCCAAAAAAAAAAAAAATAAATAAAAATTTAGTTTTATCTTTTCTTTCGGGGACCCGTCACGTGACACGGAACAGGGTGGACATATTATCCCAACTCTCGTGTTTTTTGACAGTTTTTGCGAATATCCTTTTTTCTGTGGATTTAAAAAACAGCCTAGATAACACAGGAGGATATTTGTAAGGTGTACATATGTGTTTGATGTGTTCGAATTTTGTGTTTTTCAGTTTATTTGTGAATTTTATGCAATTATTTACCGGCTTACCCGGTGAACACTCGTTGAACACCCTTCACCGCACGAAACTCTCCGACCGTCTAGCCTACACTGAGCTCCTAAACTCCGTCATGGGTGAACAGGCAGAGTACCGTACGATCAAACCGTAATACCTTAAGGACTCTGAGATCCAGTGCTCTGACGAGGGAAGGGTAACGGATTTTGAACTAATGGACTGTGTCGCAAAAGTTGTTGGTAATTCTTTGCACTGTCTACAGCTCGACCGCAACTTATGGCGCGTTTACCTGCGGGATGTGGCAAGCCGGGAAAAGACAGAAAGGATTCATATTCATAATGTATCTATATCATTCTTTGATACTAATCCGTATTCATCGGGCAATCATGGCACCTCGGAAACAATCTGTAAAGATTCGGCTATGTTGTCTACCCCTGTCTGTAGACGATTCTGCTATCCTCGAGCTACTTGAAAAGCTTGAAGTAAAACCCACAATCAAAATATTATATGAGAAAATCCGTCACTCAATCACAAACAAAATGACAAGTGTGTTAAATGGAAATCGTTTTCTATACATTGAGCCTCTGAAAGAAGGAAAACATTTACCCAGAGTCAATTATTGTACCGGTTTGCGCTGCCAACTTTTTCATTTTGGTCAGCCAAAGTCCCAGCGACAACTGACCTGCACAAAGAAATTCTGCAAAAAAAATCCGCGCTGCAAAGTTTGTAAGCTAGAAGGACATAAACCCGGGGATAAAACATGCTCCTCTTACGAATCGCAAAGCAACGTCATTGCTTTCAATGGAGAGGACAACATCCTATCCAACTTTTTTCTGTGTGAGCTTAACATCTATGGTTTCACCCACAAATCAGCAGAACATGATTTTCAGTATGCGAAAGCTGTAAGATGTGGAGATCTGGACACGTGAAAACGATCCCAGAGGCCAAGGATGCTTTATCCGCTAAACGATTGGGAGACAAAATACGGCCTAATGAGCAATGGACCGATACCAGGGAATCTGTCATGACGGAAATCATAGAAAACAAGTGCGTACAGGTTCAAAGGTTCCGGGAAAAGTTGAGATCGGTTAAGAAAGACACCATTTTTGCTGAATCCACTTATAACGACACCTGGGGCACACGACTGAACAAAGAAGCAACGGAAAATACAAAGATCGAGGCCTGGCCAGGGAAAAATCTTCTTGGTCAGATCATCAGCAAGATAAGCAAAAAAAATCCGTAAACGGAAAAAGAGGGACCAGTGGAGCAAGCCTAGCAAACAAACAGCAGTCAAAATTCAACACCAAACAAAGAGACATTGCGCAGATGCTTCGCGAATTACGCTACCAGTCAGAATCGGTGTCGATGTCGGGATTCGATGCTTCCACAAAGTCCGACTCAGACGAGCCAACTTCTGCTAAGGACAAGGGCTAAGCGCACGTTGCTAGGGCCAGCAATTTGGTCAATCAGGGCACGGACTGTTTCAGGACTTTGATTATGAACTATGGACCGGAGTATTGTGCACGGTATATATATATATATATATATATATATATATATATATATATATATATATATATATATATATATATATATATATATATCTGTATATTGCACTTTTTAATGAATTATATTCAATTAAGACGTTAAATGGAAAAATTAGACATTATTTCAGTTAACGTAAGGGGTTAAATACCCCCGAAAAGCGGAAAAAGGTATACTCTTGGTTAAAAGAAAGTAACATTGAAATTATTTTGTTGCAAGAAACACATTATATAGAGAAGAATGAAAACTTATACAATTATAACTGGAAAGGCAATTCTTTTCACGCTCTAAGCGACTCAGCTTTTAGTAAAGGTGTATCTATATTATTCAACGACAAAATTAAAACAAATATGTTGAATGTTAAAAAGTCTTTTGATGGGAGAAGAATTCTGATCAATCTTGAAATTGACAATAAAATTTTTACATCTGGTAAATATTTATGCTCCGAATGATGCTAATAAAAGGTGCGAATTCTTTAAAAAGCTAAAAGTGTGTATATCAAAAAATTGCATCAATGAAAATATTATATTGTGCGGTAATTTTAGTTGTAATATGTCTAACAATGCTGATAAAAGTTTACGCCATTTACAAGATTTGAAAAAAACCCACTTTAATTTAGATGATATGTGGACAAAACTTAATCCGGAAAAGACAGGATATACTTGGTGTGATGCTAAAAATGATCCTAAAAGTCGAATTGATTACATACTTATTAATAACTCTTTCTATTATATTCCAACAGATTTCAAGATAGGGAAAATCCCGGGTACTCATTCAAATGGGACTCGAATGAGTGATCACAGATTTTTAAAGCTCTATTATGATATAGATAAAACAAAAAAAGGACCCGGATATTGGAGGCTAAATGTTTCTTATCTCGAAAATGATAACTACAAAAAGGGAATTAGCGAAATCGTTCATAACATAGATTCATCCTTAAACCCACTTACAACGTGGGAATTAATTAAAGGAAATGTAAAAGCATTTTCTATTTAATTTGCAAAAACTGAGCAAAAATCATTTAAACAAAAAATAAAGACAATAGAACATGAAATATGTGAATTAGAAAAGAAGCACGCTGATAGATTCAATTACAAAAGACTAAAAACATTAGCAGAGCAGAATTAGATTCCCTATACGATAAAAAAGCTAAAGGAGCTCAAATAAGATCTAAAATTAAATGGATAGAAGAACGAGAGAAAAATTCTAAGTATTTTATAGGCCTAGAAAAACATAACCAAGCGTCAAATGTAATTAAAGAAATAAAATCAAAAGAGGGTTTGAAAATAAACAAAACGAATGCAATACTGGGGGAAATGCTTATGTTCTATCAAAATCTCTATACAAGTAAAACTATTCCAAATGAAAATATTAATGCATATCTGTCGGAAATAAGCGAAAATCCTACGCTAAATAATGATGATAGAAACTTATTAGACAATTTTCCCTCTTATCAAAAATGTAGAGAGGCAGTAAATAACATTAAAAAAGAAAAATCACCTGGCTTAGATGGCTTACCTAGTGAGTTTTATCAATGTTTTTGGGACGTAATCGGTCCTTTTTTCTACAAAGCTCTTAAAGAAATATTTCAAAGAGGTGAAATGTCATACTCTCAAAGACTTTCTGTGATATCATTAATTTACAAAAAAGGTGAAAAAGATAGCTTAAATTATTACCGACCAATCAGTTTAACAAATACAGACTATAAAATCGTTGCTTTCATTTTTGCGAAAAAAATTACAAATGATCTTAACTAAATTAATTAGCGAACAACAAACTGCTTACATAAAAGGGCGGTATATCGGAGAAAACGCTCGATTAATTTTAGACGTTTTAGACGCTTTGAATCCAAATTTCAGCAACAACGGGGGGTACATGACCTGAAATATAACATATATTTACTTTATTTATCTGGCCCTGCTTTCTGTTTTCAGATATGTTTCGCTATTTCATTCATAAAACATCCAAGTAAATATTACTAGTACCCAATAATTACAATTGATACTCATTTCGAATTTCCTCCACCGGTTTTTTTTTAAATGGTACCTTTTTCTCATTTTGATTCAGTATTAAAATATGATTAATTGTTGCACTTAAAGGGGCATGGTCACGATTTTGGTCAAATTCTATTTTTTTTATTTTATTTTTTACAATGCTTTAGTAATACATTTCCAATGATCAAATGAAATTTGAGAGTCAGTGGTCAAGTTATTAGAAAGATACAGGGGTCAAAAGTCTTTGTCATGTAAACAAGGCTCGTGCCCTGTTTTTGTTTACAATAGTTCAATATACCGGGAACAGTTCTTTTTCAAGCTGATTTTTCCATCTTCTTATTCATTTTAAACATATATAAACAGATCTTAACGTTTAACACATTCATTTTCGGTCTAAACTGGAGTTTTCACTCCAACGTTCAAAATGTAAACAAAAGCTTTGTTTACATAGTAAAGAATTGTAAGCTCTGTAACTCGCTTATAACTCAACGAATGACACTTAAATTTTGGTTGCCTATTAAAAATGCCTTACTAAAGCATCGGAAACATTAATAAACGGAAAATAATATTTGACCAAAATCGTGACCATGCCCCTTTAACCATTAATTGTATACATTATGTATTGGAGATGTTCGGGGTCAATACGATCAAATATAAAAAAAAATGGTATTTGGATTAAATTATGTGTATTATTTTAATTATTTTGGTGTGTGTCGACCAGTACTATGAACTTTTACACGAAATAATACAATGCACAATGATTAAACAATACACATAACAACTGAAATCTTATTTTTTTTTGCATTGAAATAAAAAATGTTATGCTAAAAAAAGAGAAAAACAATTAGATCAAATTTCACTGTTTCAGAATAAATCCACTTCTTCAACAAGTAAACAAAGCATAAATTTCACTATCGATTATTGTTTATAACTTGTTAATCTGTGTATTAAAAAAATTACTTCAGATATCGAACCTTGTAAAAATATTTTTTATTTGAAAACTCACAGTCTGACCTAACCTTATCCTCAAAACCTGTATGATATCATGTAACAAACCAGCAATACATTGCTGGAATATATGATTCTGTAAAAAGACCCAGATTTTTTTCGAAATTGTAAATGTTCAAAGGTAAAAAATATACGATAACTTACTGGCAATGAATTGTTGAAATATGGTATACTTCTCGGCAGAGTCAATTCGGATTAAATCTCCTCCGTCCGTCTGACAACCTAGAGCTGCGTCGTTGTAATATTTTGTCATCAACTCCAACATCAGACAAGTTCTGACTGTTGAATAGTTGATAATAATGTATCCAATGAGGCAATATAAATATATAATATGAACTCCATCTGAAGAACAAACCATTGTTTCATTCTTAAGTCCTTTAGAATCATACATAAGTTTTTTGCAGTGTGACAAATAAAAAACACAACTCTAATATTGTAAACAAAAAAAATATATTTGTAAGACAATTGCTATGCAAGGGCGCCATATTTGTGTGAATGTTAGATAAAATTAATACCATTCAGATTTTCTGTAGAATAAACATAAATAAAACAAACTACAACAATAACACTAGCGGCCACAACTTAATCAACAACAAAGACGCCAACTACCACAACAGTTATAGCAAAGCCGTTAGTAGCACAACAGTTATAGCAAAGCCGTTAGTAGCACAACAGTTTTAGCAAAGCCGTTAGTAGCACAATGAAATTTACACCAAGTCAAATATAAACATATAACGTCATCTACTACATTCTGTTTCTGCTTCAAACGCATTTTATTTTAGATTTCGATAATCATAAATACCTTTGGGTCCAAGCTACATTTATCCACTGGAATGAAAAAAGTCCAGTTTTAATGTATTAAAACGCCCCCTCTAACGCTCCAAGTTTAAATACACATCCAAAAATTTGCTGTGCAAACGATATGAAAAGTACCCGAATGATAATGTTGAAAAATCGTGCGAGGTTATCGGAGTGACTTCCAATTGGAGAAAAGATGTTAACCTTTCCCTTTATCAATCCCGTAAGAAATGTATTTTCCTCTGTTCCAGCCAATTTCTCCGGATGTAAAGAGGGAACATGTGAAAGAGGAAATCTTGATTTCAAATGTTTTTCAGTGACCCATATGTGTGTCAACAAAAAGTGATTGAAACGTTCACCTGGGACAAACTAAATATATATTACCATCATCAACATTACAGTGACCGATTATAACCATAACAACGACACTGCCAAAAGACACAGCTACTATGGAACCATTTAACGTAAGGTTTGCGGTTACATGGAGATAACTCACACATTTTCATTGTGACGTAACACCAACTACCCTTTATTTCAGCTACGACGTCAAAATTTATATGACGTCATAATTGATTTCAGATTTTTTTTTTATTTCGCGGGGTTTTGTAGTTTCAATGAAAGAATAACAGGACACAAGTATTTTATCAATTTCCACAAAAACGAAGTCCGCATCATATGGTTTTGAATAGTGTTTTAGGAACATCAGATTACACATATTCTTATATACATTTTTCCTGAAATCTGTGGACCTGAAAATGTTTCAAATAAGATGTTTTCGTTTACATAATAGTAGTCCAAAATTAAGACTTTTGTTTTATTTTATTCTATTTTTAGATAGTTTATTAGAAATTAATTAAAATGAATTATGATATAAATAGTGACATTATATTCGAACATTTTAAGCATAAATAACCCCAAAAATAGTCACATATAAATTGTACATTTTTTCACTTAATTGTTTACATTTCATCCACATGAAAATTGAAAATCATGAACTTTGACCTTTTGTAGTTATAAAACGGGACGGGCAATATTATTTAAATTTCCTGAGTAAAAAGACTTTAGTGTAGTTAACTAAACGGTAAGTAACTTTGGTACAATTCCCCAAAAATGCTTGCCGCAAACCTTACCTTAATTTCGTGGGGGCCAATTTTCGTAGATATTTTTTTGATTATTCGTGTAGATATAATTTCGCTGATGCGTCGGTTTTCAGTTTCAGTAGGAAAGATCTTTTATAATTAGTTTTCCTCGAGGATGTAAATTCATAGGTGAGGGCTACCCGCGAATACCACGGAAATTAAGCCTGAACGAATTATAATTGTGACTTGCCAGTTTTATTTTCTAGACATGTTTGTTTGGTATGTTTGTTGTATTTTCCAGTGTGTTAAAAGATACATTTGTCACTATTATGTATTTAATGGTATAACACGAATTATTTATAAGGTACCTTGTATAACATAATTTAATTCAACTTAACACCATAATCAACAACGAAATTAAAAACAAAAAACACAGCTATAATAACATTAAAATGAAACTATACATCCATGAAAAAAAGCAAATGATAGAGGTTGTGCTTAAACATTCAACGACATTTCTAAAGACACTTTTGAAAAAAAAAGAAAATAATAAAAGGTTTACCCTGGTTTTACGTGATCCAATCAGTGTCTGAAAAATGTGTCCCTGTTAATAAACGTCTACAACAAACACATCTGGTGGAGACAACATGGCGGCTGAAGACAACGTTATCCTCATGGTTCTGCAGACAACTCGCCGAACAGAGAACGGAGCTTTGGGTTTGGTAAGCGACCTCAATACATGAAGATGTTGGCAGAAAATTACTTTTAACGAATCGCTGCTGTAACGCAGAGCCTGCTAATGTGCATTTTACTGAAGCGCTGAAATACAAACATATTAAGAAGAAATGAATGTGCTCTTTCATGCTTAGAAACTGTTTACCTGTTGCGACACAGAGGCTTATGTGCAAATGATATTCCTTAAAACTAGTTTATATAGAACTTTATTGTATTGATTTGTAGATCCATACTAGTGGTTAGAAATGGTAAGAGTTCTAATAGCAAGTCAATTTTGTTTTTTGTAACTGGTTATAACATGGATTACTTCAATATCAAACGATCATTAATGACATGTTTCTCTAGCTGTAATTAAAACGCTTGTTGTCTGATTTATTTATTTTACAAATTAAATATCTGTGTTCTAAAAAGAGCATTCATGTTCTTTGTTTCTCTAATAAGATATTTATTTATGAAAACAATTAGTTTATTATTATTCAAGTCACTATATATAGAAAACCTACAATTTCAAATTAGCGGGACTTTCAAATTCGAAACTAGCGTGTATGAAATTAATAGGCAAGTGTTATTATGTAACGTTCATAATTGAATATATTTTGAAAAAAAAACTCTTCTCCAATTGCATTTAAATGTGTTTTTATAAGCTATTCTACTGAAATACAGTTTAGAAAAAAAAAACCCAGCAAAATTCGTATTGTAACTGAATGTTATTTCCTATAATGATTGTTAAGAGAGCTTGATTGTATTGGCCACTTTAAGACTGTATTGCCCTCCTTTAGAAGAAGAGCTCGGATATAGAAATATAGGAAAACACCCAAACTCAAAAGGAGAAACTATTTTTATTTTAAGATGTATTTTTTCTGTACTACTTGTTTTGTCTTTATTGTATCATCATTTTTTTAATATGTTAAATATATTGGAAATAATTTTTTGGAAAAGGAGAAATAACTTCGTAAAGATAGACAAAGGAGTAAGATTTTGCCTCAAATACATTAACACTATTTGTTTTTGTTTGTTTGGTGTTTTTGTTTTTTTTTTCCACCTTTTAGTCAAAACACCTTTTCCGGGAGACATGAAATTTATAATTTTGCTAGAGGGCTTGCTGGTAAACATAACTATGACTTTAGTTTTCCTTTCAGACGTGCAGAATAGAGAAAATGTAAAATAAATGCCGAATGCTGTCATATTTTGCTATGCTATTTATGTTATGACATGCAGAAACAATCTTATCTATTTACAATATTTTTTGCTCAGAAAGCAAATAGTTTTTGACCGGTCGTTTGACGCTTTTACGTTTATAGAGATAGAAAATATGTTGTTTTAAATATCTAGAACTAAGTTCACATGTAATATTTAAGCAGACAGTTAAAACCACTTTAAAATTAAGGAACATTTTACTTGACCATCGATTTATTTGTTAGATTGGCATTACGATCATGCGATATACGTATTCGATTCTCATCCTAAAATTAATATTCACTGGAGCTTTTTAATGACAGCAATTGGTAGATGTGGTCTAAACCAAATATATCCGGTGTATAGATGTACAATGTCACAGCCAAAGGTGACAATATATCCACGCGATTCTTCAAATAGAAACATAATCTGTAAATCAATATCTTAGCTTTAATTACGACACATGTCAAAGAAGATTAAGAGAAGTATTGTTACAGCACATCAAAGAAGATGAAACTTATTTGAAATACATTATTGATACGAATTCCTGAAAGGAGACACTTTGACTACCTTTTAATCAGACTGTGTTTCACTTGAAAACAATAATCTGGTATTGCTTGTAAAAATATAAGAATAATTGCTATAATTTATACATTGAAATTGATTATTTTGTATTTTCTTTAACTTTTTACAAAACATTACCTTATTTGTAGGATCGGTGGTAGGGACGATGCAATAAACTTTAAGACATTGCAAAGCAATTCAATTTCCTTTATGTGTTGAAAAACATCAATGCATGGTTCATTGTAAATACAATGAAATAATTCCAAAATCACAGCTTAGTCTTATAACGGTTATTTCTAATATGTATGTAAAGATAAATGTAGTCCCATATTGACGTTGACACGAACCATTACGTTCTTGTCGTTGGTCCAATGTTCACTCTAAGAATACTTAAACACTTAAAAAAATCCTGCATTGAAGTGTGAACTACTAAAATGTATCGGCGTGTCAAAAAGTAAACTGTGTGATAAAATCCTAACTTTTTGCCCTTATCCGGGTTACAGATTTAAAAAAAAGGATGCAGCGTTGTTATATACTTTAAAAGATATAGCAATCCAACTAAGTCCATCCGGTACTTCGAGTAATTGTGATTCATTTCGGGTTTTCTGTCGTGTTGTTGCGAGTGTTTTTAGGTACTATACTAAATTGCAAACACAATGTTTGTTTTCGCATCTGTGCCAAAGCTATCTGAACTGATAAGTAGTGTTTAAAAGACGTGCTCGATGTTAAGTAACTTGTACATACAATTATGTAAAAAAACGAAAGACATATCAGTATATGATAGGCAGATAGCTTTTCATTCCACTTCAAAAATAAATCAATAAATAATATAAATAGATAAAGAAGAAGATATTTTCACTCTTAAAAAGTCTTGCAAAAACACTATGGTTTTGGTTTTGAATTTAAATATTATGAACATTATTGAGAAATTATATCAGTCTATTAAGTTGCTTTTGAAGAAAATTCAAATGCCTTTTGACTTTATACCGAAAAAAGATCTATCGTGGGATATTGCATGTATTGGATCAATACATTCACGTGAAGATCATTTAAAATTTAAATGCCTTTTGACTTCATACCGAAAAAAGATCTATCGTGGGATATCGCATGACGTGAAGAACATTTAAAGATACATCTTGCATTACTGCTTTTTTCATAAACTCGTTAACTGAAAGTAATATAAAATGTATTCTATCTAGATGGAACTTCTATAAATAATATACAAGTTATGCAAGTTATCGACAAGGCTCGGAGATAGAAATCACACAACTCGTTAGATAAAAATCCCCCCCCCCAAAAAAAAAACACTCAAAAAACATCGCAAATCATGAGAAATCATATATATAATATTTAAAACATTTGAAACAAATGGATTGTACGTGTAATGAATCAATAAATCAAATAGCATTTAAAGATACAACCTTCACCACTGCTTATTTCATAAATTCTTAACTAAGAGTGAAATTAACTTTCTCTGGGTGGAACTTTATAAATAACAAGTTGTGTGAATAAAGTGATTTATTTTAATGATTCATTGCAAGGATATAGATGTACATTAACTGATATAATTGACTTAAAATCAAAATGTCAAAAATGCAATATGAAGGAAGTAAATATTAATATATAAATCATCAGAATAATAATATATTTCTAGAAATGTGTGTGTTATTACGATTTTACACTTTTTTGTTAGATGTTCTGCATCGGAATACAAAAAGAAAAAGAAAAGAAACAGAATATGAAAATAAATATATAAAAGACAATTAAAATATCTATGCCGTGTAAGAAAATTGATCTTTTATATGAATAAATAATTAAAGACACATACAACACATTTTCGGGCGGGTGAGTGGCTGTCAAAATGTAGTTGGCCATGTACCTCATTTCATATTTAAAGGAACATGGTCACGATTTTGGTCTAATTCTTTTTTTCTGTTTTTGTTATTTACAATGCTTTAGGAATGCATTTCCAATGACCAAATGAAATTAGAGAGTCAGTAGTGAAGTAATAAGCAAGATACGGGGCTCACAAGTCTTTTTCATGTAAACAAGGCTCGTGTCCTGTTTTTGTTTTCATTAGTTCAATATACAGGTAAAAATTTCTTTTTCAAGCTGATTTTTCCATCTTCTTATTCATTTTAAGCATAAATAAAGATATCTTAACGTTTACCACATCCAGTTTCGGTCTAAAACTGGAGTTTTTACTTCAAAGTTCAAAATGTAAACAAAAGCTTTGTTTACATAGCAAAGAATTGTAAGCTCTGTAACTCGCTTATAACTCAACGAATGACACTTAAATATTAATTGCCTATTAAAAATGCCTTACTGAAGCATTGTAAACACTAAAATCGGGAAAATAATTTTTGACCAAAATCGTGACCATGCCCCTTTAAAGCCAGTAAATGAAAGTCAAAACTCAAAGAGAATTGCTTAGGGTCGACAGTAAGAACTACAAGTAGGATATATTTTAATATTTTGTGTTACATGTAATTTTCTTAGAGAGATAACTCTGTAAGTCTAAATAAGATAGGAGCTCTTTTAAAAAAGGAGGGAGTTTGAATGTACTGTGTTATAAGTTGATGTGCACATGGCATTGGAATAAAATGTGAAGTCAGCGTGTGTGACCTGGATTTTATTAGCGTTAACAGGATACCCAAGATGATGCATAGATTCAAATCTTTAAATGGTTTTATGTTAAATCCATATCTCACAGGATGAAACTCTGCCATTCAGTCAACTGAAAGGTCTGGCATTGCTCAGCCATTTAGCCACCTTTCAGCTAACTTTCAGCTGACAGAATGGCAGAGCTCCATGCTGTTGATCTGATACTTAAATTTATGTTGGTTGCACAGATGGAGATAAATTGTAAAATTCACAGAAGCAGAGTTAAGCGATTCAATCCTCTTGTGAAACATCAACAGTTTAACACAGAATATTGAGTTAGTTGAATTATGACCTTGATCATAATTCTGATAATAACTTTCAATACTATGACTTTGAAATGACTTTGGTGGAATAATCCCCAAGTTTGTAGACTGGAGTTATTCATATTTCTGACCTTGGAGATGAAATGATAATTTGACTTTGACCTAGTTTTAATTTGACCTTTCCCTTTTGACCTTTGTTCCAGGAAGCTGTCAGTAAGATGGGAGGTATAGACATTCTGATTCTGAACCACATCCTGTCTATACCTCTAGGGATGTGAGAGGGGAGCCCCCAGAACCTCACCATTACTGACAAGATCGTGGACGTCAACTCATCACACCTCGCACGCTCTACCTCATCTGGTCGCCTCCAATGGCAGCATCATTGTGGTGTCCTCTCTGGCAGGTCTGGTTATTTGTTTTTCCTTTAATTAATTTGTTTTATTCTCTAGGATTTTATCGCTTTGAATTTGGAGTATTTTTCTAATCAATCCATTGAAACCAATTGCATTCTAACAAAGTTTTTCTCTTCTCTAAATGTTAACAACTCCTGATTTTCTTCATTGTAGGTAAGATAGGACAGCCATTTACTGCTGTATACTCGGCCACTAAGTTTGCCCTGGACGGATTCTTTGGAGGTCTGAGACAGGAGTTCAGAATGAAGGGATGTAACGTCACCATAACGCTCTGTGTTATAGAACTTGTAGGTGGGTTTAGTCCTTGCAAACTCAGCAGAGTGGGGGCAAGCAAAGATTGTGTATCATAAATTATAAGTTCCTATCCCCATGACATTTACAAGTAAAGGGACGTGACATCTCCATAATGCTATGTGTGATCTTTGATTAATTCATCTGCCACTTTAAAAGAGGGGGAATAACTCATTTTTTGGTTTTTAAATGAAAAATACTTGCCAGCTTCCTTGTATTTTTAGAAACTTCAACATATTTTCCCCCTTATTAAGTTAATATGTTTCAAAGTTAAAGGTTGGGGCTAGTTTTCTGTAGAATTATTAAATCTCCACAAAATCTGTCTATTCCTCAGAATTTTTGTGTACATTCTATGATCTTATCACAGACATTGTAAAGAAAACTGCGTAATAGCCATGAACATTTTAGATTTTATGATCTTGCGCTGCTGTCCCTCTTTACAAAGGGGGGTATCATGACAGAATATAAAATGATTAGAAAAACCAAAAACTGAATGTCTCATGAATAATAGTTTTATTTCTAGGGACAGAGAATGCTATTTCGGAGCTCAAGGATTACGGACAACATTACCCCTTGGAGATGCTTCCTGCAGAAACTCCTAGTGACACAGCTCTAGCCATCATCCGAGGCGGAGCAATGAGGCGAAGGGAAATCTTCCACCCGTACCTCAGCATCCGCCTCATGACACTGCTCCGAGACTGGATGCCAAACGTGGTGGAGTATATAAACAGGTCCATGTTTACAGTACCCATGTAAAGGTTCGAAAGAAAAATCGTGCTTCTCGGTCCATAGTGGTAGATATAGTCCAACTGAAAGCGCAAGATGAACAATATACAAAACTGAGATGATTCAGGATTCCTGATACCCGGTAGATAAGTCCATAATGCAAGAGTGCGTTGACCATGTAAAATTCCTGCTTTTTGGATCATATATGTGCAATAAGTGTGGTTCAGGGTTACTTGGGCACTGAGAAAATTGTTTTGCAGTTTAGATTGGTGAATTTGTGTAAGTTTCAAAAGATGAAATTCCTTCGAGTCGAAGGCCATAGTGCAAAATGGCAAAAAAAAACCCAAAAGTAAGTTGATTCAGGGGGAAGAAGTTCAGGCAAAAGAAAGACATGTATTGCTACTGAGGTACCTGTCTACTGTGGGGAAAATATTTGCTGCTCAGATCATTGGATTGAATTCATGTGACCAGCAAGGTGCATTTCTCGAACTTGTAGTGATAGTGAACTAGTTGATGAAATCCAAACAAGTCTGATCCAACCATTTGTTGTCAAAAGAATAAATGTGACAGTGATGGAATTGCAAGCTACATGTAAATGTAAATCTAAATTTTGATGGTTGCAGCAAGATTTTGACTTTTTGGATGTGATGTTCCATGTTAAAGTTAAAACGTGAACCTCCTCTGTGGTTCTGATGACCTTAATGTGTCTTTTCTAAGTCCTCTGAGTAAAATTTTTAACAGTTAACATTTATCAATCAATGATTAAAGCCCAAATTCATTGGTTTGCGCTGCATGGATGGAAGAAGATGGGACGTGATGAGGTCTTGTGTATTTAATCTGTCAAAGGTAGAAAAAGCTTTAGCATTTCTCAACAATATTGGATGGGGGACAGGTGGAGACAGGTTTTGATGCGGGGTTTTCTATATATGGGTCTCAACAACATGAATTGCGTATGTTTGCGTGTTACATCCTATAGAAATCGTCCTTAAGAAGACGTGGGAAACCTCGGAGTCCTTAATTTGTCTCAACAATATACGGTGGCAGAATACATTGTAATGTAAGTGGAGATAAAACCAAGCTCTTGTACGTGATTCTACAGGATATTCCATCGAAATTAGATGTGTTCGAAAATTAATTGAGATCTTTGCAGCAAAAGAATTAAAAGCGTTTTCATGACGATAGCTTGCACTGAGAAATTGTCTTTGTAGTTTCAATGTACTTGTAAACACACCAGATATGAACAAATCCATTGGCAACAATATCATTGTCATAAACGTTGCTGTCAATATTTGAAATTGAAACAGAAAAAAATCAGGGGTTATTGTGACAGTATTATAATTTATTTGTTTTAGACTAGCTAGACTTACTCTTATTTTCCTGTATGTTAATATATGTATTTTTGCAAAATAAATTGATGTATTGGTTCTTGGGCACTGCTCTGGTAGGTCAGATAGTGCTTTTTATTGCCATATTTAAACGGGAAATAACTCAATTTTCAGTTTAAGTTGAAATTTAAAAATGAAGCTTAATTAAGTCCCCCTTTGCAAATCTTGCTGCAATAAAAAGAGATTAAAATAAGATACCTGCCTGTCTCATTATATGTTGAACTTTTTGACCTTAGAATCAATACATTGAATTTTTTTGGCCTTAGGTAGATCCTGATTTTTTGTTTTCTAAAAATTATTGTGTATTTATATCAGTAAGTTATTCAGTTGATGTTTAATAAGAGTTTTAACTATGTATGATTGCACGTGTAGTCAGGGATTTGTTTGTTCAACAGAATGTCGATGTCTTGCCTTGGCCAGCTGTTTCCCCCGATTTGTCGCCGATCGAGCATGTCTGGGATGAAATGGAAAGACGTTTACGCCGTTTACCAAATCAGCCAATGACATTGGCTGATTTAGGCCAGGCTTTGACCAACATCTGGAACAACATCCCTCAAGCATTTCTTAACACTTTAGTTGCATCAATGACGCATCGCTGTCAAGCATGCGTGAACGCAAATGGTGGTCACACACGCGTTATTAATTTTGTTAATTCAATTTCAAATAACAGTGACTTTCGAGTGTGCTGAAATTGACGTTTTTTGACGTGGACATTAATGTGTTATGAGATGTTGTTACGAATACATGCGTTAACAGTATTAATAAAAATAAAATTTGTACATGGTAATTTTTAAATGTTTTTTCATATATTAAATAATGCACAGTTTCTTATTTCCGCTAGTATATATTTGTACATATACCTAAAAGTCAGTTTTCTCCCTTGTTAAAAATCTTAAAAACATATTTGGCCAGAAAAGAAATAAATGTACTGGTTTTTAAGCACCGCTGCATTAGGGAAAATGCTGTTGCATTGACAATAATTTTATTGCCATATTGAAAGGGGAATAACTTTCTTTTTGAACTTAAAGTGAAGCTATGAAAATTGACTTGTCTCCCCTTGCAAATCTTCCAGTAAAAATAAACTGACTTCCTGCATCATCATATTTTGAACTTTTTGACGGGTGAGAAACAATACTTTGATTTTTATTTGGCCCAATTCACATTTGCTCACTCATCTGAATGCTGAACTACTTGTGGTAAGTTATTATGTTCTGTCAAGTTTTTGTATAAATGACCCTACGACCGTAACTGACAACAGAAAGGAATCCATTAAAACACGTATTTTCAAGTTTTTGATATGTTTGGGTCATGAATTTTAGACAGTTAACATTTAATCATAATGCAATAAAAACATCAGAATTTCTACTACTGTAGTTTGTGATATTGTTTAAAATTTTATTTTACAATTGATGAGTTTTGACTTAATTTATTCCATTAATGATGACATGTCCAATTTTAGTTTCATTATGTATGTATATTTGATGCATTTGAGTAGATAAACTTTGATTGGTTCATTTGATAAGATGACTTTTGATTGGTTCATTTAATTAGATGACTTTTGATTGGTTCATTTAATAAGATGATTTTTGATTGGTTCATTTGACATCATGTAGATGACTTTTGATTGGTTCATTTAATTAGATGACTTTTGATTGGTTCATTTAATTAGATGACTTTTGAATGGTTCATTTGACATTTGACATCATGTACATGCCTTTTGATTGGTTCATTTTCTACACTCTGTGCTCTCACTTGTGTTTTGTTTTTTATAAAATCCTGAACTGTGCAATGGATATGAACACCATTAGTGTTGTTTGTTTTTTAAGGAAAATTAAAATGTAAGAAAAAAGTATGTAGTATTTTGTGCTAATTTATGACATCTGTAGATATGGTTTATATATGTCTGTCAGATTGAACTTTGCTGGTCATCTTATTCATTCAGGTAAAGCACGTCTTATGACAGTTTTTATAATCAGAAATATTGATATTTTTAATATGAGAGAGAGAGAGAGAGAGAGAGAGAGAGATAGAGAGAGAGAGATTGTACAAGAATAAGACAAAAGAAACAAAAAGTAAAGTAGTGGTTCCCCTGTTCATCGTTTATTATGTATCACAGAAGCAGTAGGCGCAGTAACTCTGATCGAACTTCAAACATGTCTGTGGACAGCCTCGTTCTATGGCCGGACAAACTGAAAATGAAAGTATAAGCACGTTACCTTACAGATTCATTGTGGAAAATAAAAATTACTATTACAAGTTTAGCTTTTTAAAAAAGCTTACCGTCTTTAGAGCAAACTTTAAACAGCATTAAGTTATCAAGAAAATTCAATTCTTTTTTTTTATATAAGGTCGCCTTCCTCTACATGCAATGGCTTTTGAAACTTTTTTTATGTACCTTAATTAAGGGTGCGTGCCTAAAATTGAAAATGCGTACCACGTGCTTGTGAGTTGAGATCGACTATAGTACGGAAAAAGATATCTTAGGAAGGGCCGTATTATTTCAATAGGATCAAACTTGATACCACATCATTCAGAACTTGTTTCATGCGCGGATCTAGAGGGGGGTCTAGGGGAGGGGGGTCCCGACCCCCCCCCCTTTGAAAATGAAAATTTATTAAATTTATATAGTAAAATTACCGCAAATATGCCTCAGACCTCCCTGGCAAACAATTATCCTTCTGACCCACCCCCCCCCCCCCCCATTATAGCAGGGAAAAAGAGATTTTAGGAAGGGTCGTATATTATTTAAATAAAATCAAACTTAATATCACAACATTCAGCAATTGTTTTACTGATATTAGAACCATATTAACAAAACCTTGGACTTTTAGTAGGACGTAACTATCTATTCTTGCGTCAAAACAAGTTAAACATGACGCTGGTTTCAAGCGAAATATACACCGATTGCGTAGTCTAAGCTCCAAAGCCAGACAAATCTAGTTGATTTCAAAGAGCCATGGTTAAATAGACAGGCCTATGTCACAATGCTGTTTGCGACAACTACCCAAAGTCCAAGCTCCTGTTAAAATGGTTCTTTAGTTTTACCCGATACCGTATCTTTTTTACTGATATATACATACCGTATCAAATTTTCACATTTTTGTACTTGCATAAACAATCCAAAAAGAAAAGAACAAAAAATTTAAATAGATATTATAGAACATTGCATTAAACTAGTTGTACTGAAAATGTAAAGCCTGAATTTCATTGATAGCTAATTTTATTGCTTTTTTCGTTTTCTCACTTTTTAAGATTTAAAATCTACGAAGTCGTACGTAAAAAAGATCATCAGAAAATTATCTCCCTTGCGCCGAACAGTTTTTCAACCAATGAAATAATTGTAAATTTTTACATCATGTATTATCTACCAATCACAAAGGAGAGGAAGTGCACAACCCGGAGACTGCAAATTATTTCAACTCTTTATACCGTCTTCCAAGGAAGACGGTAATAAGTGAAGCGAAAATCGATCTCAGCTAGGAAGTGACATTCAGTCAGCTACATGTAGATGTAAACTGAAAGGTCCTCAGAGGAGTCACAGTCACATTAAGGTAATTCGGGCTGAAACCCACCGCATAAGCGTCGGAACCGGCGGGGGGAGCTTAGCCCCCACTTTTTTTTGCAAAGTTATACATATTTTTAATTTATTTTTTTTTTGCTTGTCAAGATTTTCGATAAGTCTACCCCCCCCCCCCCACAAACTTTCAATTTGCCTGGGACGCAACTGCAGCATAACGTTTAACCAATTCATTAGTCTCATTGTATAATGAGATAATTCGAGATTTACAAATATTTTTTTTATTAATGATCAAAGCATGTTTAAAATTTGTCCGTCTCGATATAATGAGATAGAAAGACAGTACACACATTTGGCAACATTGTTTTGATTACGACAATAAGTTCATTAGGATGCTGGATGGTCGAAAAGCTACTATAAATCTACCTTAATATTTGAAACATGACTTTTTAGCACTAAGCTACATGTATTATCTATTAATTAAAAATTCATTATTGTTCAACTTTTTAATCTATATACTTTATGATCTTTATACATAGCCTCTCTTTTAAAGGATCTATAATATATATAATATAAAAAAATTACGACCATCCAGCGGTAAAGACCGAATATCTTTATACAGCCAGTCACTATATTTTTTCCTAGGCCTGTAGAGCGCAACATAACAATATAATGAATCTTACTGTTGTTTGACGATTCGGTTCCTTTAGTGAGGTCATCGGAACAGATGCAGACGGGACAAAAATGGTCGTCCAGCTTGAGGCAGCTAGAAGCGCAGTTTCGAACTTTTTCTGTTATTCTGCAAACTGCAAGCAATTTTAAGATGGATTATATAAAAAGAGCAATATTAAGAGAGAGAGAGAGAGAGAGAGAGAGAGAGAGAGAGAGAGAGAGAAGAGAGAGAGAGAGAATATTACCAGAGTCGGTTGCTGAGGATGTCGTGGTGTCGTGTTCTGTGTTGGCTGTTGGTGTAGGTTGGGTGAAGGCTTGGTCTGTCTGTGTGATTGTACAGACACAGACCGGACACATACTGCTGTCCAATGTAATACAGCGACTCGGACACCTTACATCTAGGGGAACACAATCTGAAAACCCAAAAATACCGTATATCCGGTTATTTTTGCGACGATATAATCTTCGCTTTTTTTGCGTCTATATCGATATCGCAAAAAAAATACAATACAAAGAAATTATAACAGGTATTACTTGCTAGCTTTAGGAAACCAGACTATATCCTAAAAAACATTTCAATGGTTTGATCGTTAAAGAAGAAGTTTTTAATCATGTTCATAATTTATTCATTAAAATAAAAACTAAAATCACAGTGCACAGCTGGACTGGTAAAATATTTTTGGCATTTTGGTGCATTAGCAAACCAATTGTAAATGGAACAGTTAGACGGTCTTTTCACCCTCAGTTGTTATTAAATTGAAATGGTTTACATGCTTCGAGAAACTCTTCAATTCCAAACACCAAAATGAATATTTAAAAAAAGTCCCCTGACATCTATAATAACCTGTGGTCACGAGGTCCCAGATTGTATGATCCAGATTTAAAGTTTTTGTTGATATCACCTTTCTTGACTTGTCTACTATCAATCAAAACCTTACAGATCCTTTTTTAATCCTAGGTAAAATTCATTTTTTTTTCTACAGTTAAGAGATAACATCGTAGCATACATATAATTTTATACATTTGTGTCACATAACGTACTACCTCTACTAAATGCAGGATCTAAAATTCACAAAATAATGATTGGAATCAAAACTCGTACTTATGGCCGCGTTGTGTGTCTCGTTTTGACGCTCTGCGCAGCTGCAAACAGGACACTTAGAAACAGGGTCTGTCACGTGACAATCAGCGGGACAGGAGTAGCCCAAATCGAGGCAGACTAAAAGACAATACTTTAACATTACTTTGGTCGTCCAATTAAAAATCCGTGGTCGTCGACCTCAGGCCTAAATACGTTAGAGGTAATTACGTAGGAGCTCACCTTCACTATTGGTGTTCTTTATGGATTCTGTTGGTGTGTTGGTAGTTGTGACGTCACTTGGGCTTATCGCAACTTGCTGGAAGTTCGGCGTCATTCCTGCAGCGGATACACCAGAGATATTTTTATGGTTGATACTGTTATTCAATAGCAATATATTTTCTGGTTCAGTTTGACCTTCAGATTTCTCAATTTGATGACCCTGACCTTCGATTGATTCTTCATTGTGACCCCTGTTGACCTTTGCGGCTAAACTGTAGAGAACCTCTTGAAGAGATTTACGTTCTTTTATTCCGGTTATTAAAATCTTAAATAAATCAGCCCCTGTAAGGTCTACTAAACTGCTTCCAGTGAACGGGTTGGATCCTTGACCATCTGTGAAATTTGAGGTAACGGTCATTCCAGAGCTCATATTCAACACCGAATTTAGCTGCTCTAAAACTGCATTCTTTTCTCCGAAATTAGTGTTTATACCGACAGAATGTAAATTCAAATGTTGTGGTATAAATTCTTTAGAAGCTGTAGGTGTTGGCGTCCCCATCTCCGTGGTCGTTTCTTCGATGCTTCCCTTGATATGTTGACGATTAACAGATTGTGACGCTGTTTGTTGGGTTGAGGTAACAGACAATGACGTAACCGTTTGTTTTGTCGTTTGTTCCGATGTCATTTTCGGTGTTGTGGTTGGTACGTTGGAAATTGTTTGCTCGCTATAAGGCGCAATAGTTGTGGTTTGAGTAGATGACGGTGGCAGTGGTGTTGATTGTTTGTCTAGCAAGAATTCGAAGAAAAAAATAAAACACTATTTTCCAGAGCCCCCACGTTCACTTTAGAAAAAGGTTAAATACGTACAATAACTATATACTAAAGTATGGTTTATTTAACTTTTAGGATACGATTATCATTACCTATTAATAATGATTTAAGAGTTTTTGAAGTCTTCAAGCTTTAAAACTAGAAAATCAAAAAAAAAAAAAAAAAAAAAAAGAAAGAAAAAACAACCACGTTTAACCATAATGACATAATTATAAAAACACTGAAATATTTCAGATAAAAAAGGTAGTAATGACCTTCATACGTTTAACCATAATGACATAATAACTAGAACACTGACAATTTTCAGATAAAAAAGGTAGACTTAAGTCTTGTGTAATGACCTTCACATTCACACCGGAAACAGCCACTGAATCCGTCCGTTTTCCAACATCGACCTGGGCATGCGTAGCTCATTTCTGGACATCTTCCGGGTAGAACCATAGCAACTGGTTTGTAAAACTCTTCATTACAGAAAGAAGTTAATTGAATCGTATGAATCGAGTGAACACAATGGGTTTTTTTGTGATTATGATGCGTAATAGAAATAATAAGGTGCCTTGATAAAAATTACTAGAAGTTGGAGTTAAAGAAAAACTACATGTATTCCCAAATATCAAGAACGCTTTATAATGCTAAAGTAATATTGAAAAAAAAACTTCCTGAAATGCTGGGGAACATTTAACATGCATGCATACGTTAGTTATGCACATTCAGCAAAAAAATAATAGAAATAACAAAAATATAGTGAACTTTATTATTTAAATTACACCTAAAAAAAAGAGTGAATGTTAGGCTTTAAAATTTTGTCGCCGGACAGTTTTGAACATTTAAATGCAATTTTAATAGATATAATTGCTAAAAGCAGGTAATGAATGGGGATAGGCTGAACTGTTGCGATCAAAAGTCTTAAGCATTAGTCCATTCGTACTTGATATAATTTTGGCATTGTATTTGCTGTAAGATTATTCTCATTAGGGTGGTAAGGGACACCTCTCGATATTATTGCAGATAAAGGTACATAAAAATCAAAATACTGGAACCGGTTTGAATTTTAAAATTTAACAATATATTACCAAAACTATGTTTTTAAAAAGATGAATGGTAAAAATGATAAAAGGCTTAGCGGGATTCAAACTCAGTCTCATGACTGTTGTTAACGCTCTAACCCACTGCGCTACGCCGCTAGGAAACAATTTTGACCAAAAACAACTTTTATAAACTATATATATTTGAATCGATTGTTTATTTCGATAAAAGTACGTCACAATATGGAGATGTCCCAAACCACCTTAAAGTCGGGTTTCATTTTCACCTTTAAAGTCGGGCTCGAGATAATGGCCCGTTTGACTGACGGATTCAATCCCGCCCATCATAACTCCACCAAATGTATTTGCACCAAAATTTCCCATATTTATCCACGGAGATTTCCGGATATTTGGATTTTGTTCATGGATTTTATTGGATTCATCCTTAGTTCCCATGTTTAAATTGACAAATTTACTCCCGGTCTGGTAAATAGGGTCATAATCGTGTTTCATTTGTTGTATGGCACCCTGCATGAATGAGTTCATTGATTCTATTCCGTAAAAGAAATAATAATAAAAAAATGATCATTTGACGATATCCATTTTCTTTTTTTAAAATTTGAATGTTATTAGGTTGATGATTTTGATTTTCAAACTCTCCAATTTTACATTACACGATCAATCTTTTCGCAAAATAATGATTAATAAAACCAATTAATAAACCAATTAACATCATTTATCAATGTCGAATATTCGAAGGGCGAATTTCGCTACTCTTCATTTCTTTTTGTCGAAAAACGGACCATGAGTAAAGAGAATACAGTAATGGTGTACGTATTCATATTACATGTATCAATTATTGCTCGATTTAGTAAAGGTGGAATAACACATCATCACAAAATGACTGACCTCTGATAGAAACGACAGTTCGTTTTATTACAAGGATTTTCGAAGGAAATTTGGAACTTACTCCATAGCCGAGTGGATAAAGTGTCGGACTTGTGATCCCATTCCAAGTTCGAATCTCGCAGGGGCTTTTGTTGTTACTTTTTAGATAGTCATTGTTTTATCCTCAAACTGCAAATTGTTCGCTTATTTGACATATATACAGTTTATTTATCATTGTATTTTTCATAATCAAATAATTACTGTTAATTTGAGTGACTTTTTCCAGGTGTGTTATTCCGCCTTAAGTACTTCAATGCATAGTATCTAATTTAGGTAAAAACTAGTACATTAAAAACTTCATACTTTCGCACTGGCAAATATAGCACTCGTCTTTGATCTTTAAGCAAAACTGAGGACACATCACAACTGCCTCACACTTTTTGTTCTGTCGCTTGTAGAAAATAGTCCCTATCAAAATTAAGACAAAAATATATCATAATATTAAACTTGTTTAGGATTACAATTACACCTGCCATACCACTATAATGAACATCGTAATAAAATACCCACTGAAAAAAAAAATAAATTATAAGGTAATCGATTCCCGTATCTTTTTTAAAATTTTCATTTTTTTTGGAGAAGGGACTATTTAAGTCAATTTAAAACAAATAAAAATGAATTTGTTTATTTTTATACATACCTTCTGTTGATGACAGAAGAATAAACACAAAAATCCACGAGAAAGTTTGCATTATTGCTATCTCTTTGTTTGATTAACAATTTTGAAAAAAATCTTAAATATAAGTGTCCTGTAATGATCACATTTTCTTAAAATCCAATCACATATACAAATGCTTTGCATGTAGCTTGAATAATTCTCTATGGTTTTTTTTTCTCAGGAACATGATCTACTTAGTTTATATCTTTATGATAAAATGTGACTTATTTCACCTGCGCTTTGATAGCAAGGGAGATAAATACTGATAATGTAACTCCCTGTAAATGGAATTCCATATCGATCCCGAAGTGACCAACAACCCGATGTTCGGCACATTTTTGAAATTCTGCTATAAAATGCTGTGTCTTGAAAACAAAACATGCGTTACTTCCGCACGGATTTCCATCACGCCAAAAATTGGCAACTCAAGGTATTAAAAATTTGACCTACCTTAAAAATATAGCCAGTGTAATTTTTTTTTTCCCACAGGAACCCTCTTTTTCTAACAATTAATGCACAATTCATTTCGATATTGTGCAGGATTATCAGAGATATGATACCTTGTTTACACTATCATGCCCGTTACGCGATGCAATGGAAGGGGTTAAGGAGGTTGGACGGTCAATATATTAACCATCAGATATCCCAAAAAATTTAAGATATGATTTGTTAAACTATTTAAGGAATGTTTTTAATTTTTGCCCAGATTATCCGATATAACCTGGTTTGATGCAGTGCACGCTTTATAATCCGCGAAGCACTGCCTCAAACCAGGTTATATCGGATAATCTGGGAAAAAATTAAAAACATTCCTTAAAATTTGATTAAAAGATAAAAAAGAATTAATTGTTAAAGATTAGAAATTATTTATTTTTGCATAAAATTTGAATTTACATAAAAACTGTAACACGCACATGAATATGGGGTTGTCAAGGGGGCGTGGCTACATAGCTTACCAGGTTATACAAAATAATTTTTTTTTCTGTGTGCATAGTCAATCAAAATGCTTGTTACAAATGAAATTAAATTATAAACTATTATCTAGTAAAAAAAAAAACAATTCATACTTTTTAACTTTTGTATTTTAGTCTAACAATGATTCACATCGAACCCTCTTCAACAATCACTGCATGTTGCATGTTGCAATGGGGGGGGGGGGGAGGGGATCCGGAGACAATTAAATCAAGTTTTCATTTATTTTTTCTTCAACCAAATTGTCAACTAACAGCGTAACGCTATGGGTTACAGCGTTAACTACATATCTATACAGGTCGTGAGTTGGAATACCGCAAGGACTTACATTATTTTTACCTATCAAAAAAAAACCCCATATTTTTAGCCAAATGTTAAAAGTATTTTAATTATAATGTACTTTTACAGATTAATATCGACAGATGTCTCATACCACTTTAAGAAGAAAGTACATGTATGTGAGTTCATTCTTCAAATTATTATAATGAATCATCTACTGGAAATTATCCGCTCCCCGTCGCCAATGATGGTAGACAATATGAAACAGTGTTTACACAGAAAAATAAACACTTAATCGGAGTAAAACGAAGCCAGTTAAAAACGAAGTTCATATTTTGGTATTTATGGGTTTTTTTTCAAAGTGCGTTAAATGTCTTGATGATAAAAAATGTTGATGTAAACTCATAACACACTTTGAAAAAAAAATATCAAAGTGCGTGGCTAAAAGGCTACATGTACCCTCGATATTGGGACGGTAGCACGACATGCTAGTATTTAAAATGGACTGTAAAAGCAGACATCAATCTTAATTGGAGTTGAAATTGCAGAGTTCAAACACATTTGAAAATCTTCCCAAACATACGCAAGCATTGTACGCGAAAAGAAGTCGGACGCGCACACTTATCTTCATAATTACCTTAAATACATGGATGATTTTACGTAAGTAAATATACATTATATATGTTGACCATTATTCAGTTTATCATTCTTCACTACCACACAATCCTTGTATATAAAACAAATACAAATTGGGCGTGTCTTATAGCATAATCGAAACACGGTATTGGCTGCGCCGCGTAGTAACATAGCATGTGCAACATAAACAAAATAGTGGTTTTAAAATGTTGTCTTAAAGTGTAGAAATTGGGAATAATAATGAGGAATCATTCTTTGAATATTATGAGGTGATATCTTCAGTCGGAGCATTGTCAAATCTATCATAAAGCACTTCGGGCTTTATTGGATTTGACCACGACACCGACCGAAATTATCACTTCATCATACTCAAAGAATGATTCCTTATTCCTTAAACACATTGATGAGGAATAGCAAGTTCCGAAGGAATTTAACAGGTTAGAATAAAGCTTATACTGAACGACACGATATCTAACTGGCTTGTAAAAAGTGAAGTACTTCATCCATTTAAGAATAGTATTATAATAATAACAAAATACAGCTATTGACCAATTGAAGAAAATATTCATGACACATGAGTTCAACTCAAAACTTAAAAAATAATGACAAGACAAGCAGTACGAAGGCTTAAGTAAATCGATAATACACATTTATAAATAGTTGAATCCACACACAAAATTATGTCCGTTGGACATCTTTGAGGAGAGGTATATAATTCTTAAAATATCTTTTTTAGAATGTGTATAGTTATCTAATGCTTAAAAGATTTACCTTTATAATGCATGAAATATAGAAGAAAAAAGACGGCATACATTAAATCAACAATCTTCTAGCTAAAAGACCAACACTATTTTGAAGGCCATGCATCAACCTTAAGATTAAACAAAGAGTGAGCACAAAATTACGTATAATTTTATTTTCCAAGATTAATAAAAAATAAAAACAACGAAAGCACAAACAGGATACACAAATTTAGTTTCACTTCATATCTCAAAATGATAAAAGGTCGAAGAGAGAAACTGGTTGTATTCATCCTGCTCTTTAGAAACATTCACATCTGTCACAACCGTTGGGGTCTTTCTTGAATCCGTTTGGACAGTTCAGAACGCAGAACATGGCCGGGCATTTAGAGGAAGTGGTGGCGCTGACAGGAGGTGGCGTCACTAAAAGACAAAACCAAACATGATTGGACATAACAATTCTGAATAAGCTTATTTCATTTTTTTTTAATCAAGCTAAGTGACATACTGCATATTGTGTGATGCTTAAAAAAACTTACTGCCACAAATGCTGTAATCACAGATCGGACAAAAGGTCACGGGGTCAAAGTTACCACACGGACCAGGACAGTTACTTGGGAATGGAGGACATCCTGAAACAAATCATGGGAACAGAGTTGAACATAGAGGAATTTAAATAGTTGTTAAAACAGAATTATCTAATATGAACAAAAACCTTATGATATAAATATTATTAGAAAATCGAAAGTTTCGGATTAGCTCTAATTTGAAACAATTCTAAGAGAAATAACAAAGTCCTGGATTGGCTTTCTGAAATGAACATCATTTTTTTAATGACGTTGTATTATTCAACAGCAATAAATATATCTGTATAATCTTTGTTAACATGTGTCAGAAGCACGTCACTAACTTTAAGCCATGTGATATATTTGGGTAAACAGACCAGATCTGTCTATGATCCAGTCATAACAAGCGATTGATATGTGATGCCTTTCTGACTAGTGTTATGCATTGAACTACTAGAATTCCCTATGACGACTACGAAAACGCACCAGTTGTTGTTGAAGGCGTTGTTGTTGTTGGCGATGTCGCTGATTTAGTGGACTGTGACGGCGGAAGGGTTATTTTCTGTGTTGTCGCTATAGATGGAGGCAGAGTGATTTTGGGAGTAGGTTTAGTTGTTGTAGATGGCTTCTTTGTAGCAATTGTCGTTGTAGCATTTGTGGTAGTCGTCATCGGTGTTGTTGTAGTAGTGGGTATTGTTCTTGTTGTGGTGGTTGTCGGTGTTGTGGTTGTTGTCGGTGTTGTGGTGGTTGTCGGTGTTGTGGTGGTTGTCGGTGTTGTGGTGGTTGTCGGTGTTGTGGTTGTTGTCGGTGTTGTGGTGGTTGTCGGTGTAGTGGTGGTTGTCGGTGTTGTGGTTGTTGTCGGTGTTGTGGTGGTTGTCGGTGTAGTGGTTGTTGTCGGTGTTGTGGTTGTTGTCGGTGTTGTGGTTGTTGTCGGTGTTGTGGTGGTTGTCGGTGTTGTTGTGGTGATCGGTGTTGTGGTGGTTGTCGGTGTTGTGGTTGTTGTCGGTGTTGTGGTGGTTGTCGGTGTAGTGGTGGTTGTCGGTGTTGTGGTGGTTGTCGGTGTTGTGGTGGTTGTCGGTGTTGTTGTGGTTGTCGGTGTTGTGGTGGTTGTCGGTGTTGTTGTGGTTGTCGGTGTTGTGGTGGTTGTCGGTGTTGTGGTGGTTGTCGGTGTTGTGGTGGTTGTCGGTGTTGTTGTGGTTGTCGGTGTTGTGGTGGTTGTCGGTGTTGTGGTGGTTGTCGGTGTTGTTGTGGTTGTTGTCGGTGTTGTGGTTGTTGTCGGTGTTGTGGTGGTTGTCGGTGTTGTGGTTGTTGTTGGTGTTGTGGTGGTTGTCAGTGTTGTGGTGGTTGTCGGTGTTGTGGTTGCTGTCGGTGTTGTGGTGGTTGTCGGTGTTGTGGTGGTTGTCGGTGTTGTTGTGGTGGGTTTTGTTATTGGATTTCCTACAAAAAAGTTCCTGGGTACAATTTATACATGCATAAGGCTTTGCAAGGATTTGTACGGTTTTATGAAGTATTCATAAGAGAAAACGCTGATACATGTATGAATAATTTTACATTTTAGAACGTGACTCTTTTAAAATATGTTCTACAAAGCAAGACATTTTTTTAATTAATTCACAATACAATTTTTGTTTCTATTTTTAATATCGTACCGTTCGAGTCGCATGTACATTTGTTGCAACCATCTATAGGGTCAGTATAGTGACACTGCATGGGGCATTTCATAAACTCAGAAAACGTCAGACAGTTTGTTTCTGCTCCGTGGTTTAAAACTGTGGATACAAAACAAAACACCAACCATTTAATGTTGTGAAAGCATCAATATGGCATACACATGAATTGTACGACCCGTATGACTTATTATTATGAATGGATTTAAATCGTAAATTTGTGATACCCAATTCAACAATAATAAAATCAAAGTCATATGAGATTAATTTTACTTATTAATTACTAGGCCATGCAGTCTAAAAAAGCAAAACTTCTCTCAATGCTTATTCTAAACATTAAAATTTATAAGGTATCCGATGTTAAATAAATATTGTCTCATTAAAATAAAAAAAATTAAGCAATCGCATAACATTCTTTATGCATCTTTAAGGGGGATTACTTACATCCATTGATATTCATTGACCCTGGGCCCCCGGAAGAACAATATGGACAGCCATCGTTGTCGTATTGAATCATAAAATGCGGACAGTTCAAGGCCGTGTTCTTACACTCTGTAAAACAATCACAATAAATACCGTGAAACTTGAGGGCCCAATTGCTTCGTTAAGATTCGATTTAGTTTACAAATATTATGAATCTTCTTTATTTTGCCACTTTAACCTTGAATTTAAAAGGTCACACAATCTTATATAATCATTTTTTAAGTTCAAATGATACATGTGTTTAGAAGTTATTGCTGAACTTATAGTTTAAGTTCTTTGTAGTGCTACATTTGTGAGAGAGAGAGAGAGAGAGAGAGAGAGAGAGAGAGAGAGAGAGAGAGAGAGAGAGAGAGAGAGAGAGAGAGTACATACTTAACTGTCCTTTGACTGTGTTGGTATAAGGGGCCATAGTTGTCGTTGTAAGTTGATTGACATTACCGCTACCTATTACGGGTAAAATTAAACCATTGAAGAATTCAAACAACGTTCGTCAATAAAAATCAAATTAATAAAGATGACCTATCACATTTTTGTTATTATTTATTAACCTACTTCTACACAAAAAGAATGAACCATTGTACAAATTTATTCTTGCTATTTATAAACTTACCTGAGCATACACACAGAAGTGTGTTTGAAAAGTTACTGTTACTATTTATACCGTTACTTCTGCACTCAAAAAATGCAGTGGAAAAATTATTGGTATTATTTATAACGATCCATTGGCACACGAGAAATGCAATTGGAAAATATTGTTACTTTTTATTGTAACACAAAAAATTCACACGCAAAAAATGCAGTGGGGATGTTTTTGTTACTATTTATAAACTTGCCTGCGCACACAAAACACCCAGTAGAGAAATCGTAGCTCATGGAGCACATGAAGTTGACGGGGGCGCATCTTCTCTGTCTGTAGATAGTGTTACCTGGATAAATAATGCATTTGAATATAGAATTAATTTTTTTTTGCAAAGACATGTTTACGTGAACTACTTTTCAAAAAATGTGTAGCATCATAAGCGTACGTTTTGATTAGCATATAAAACACATCATTCTAACGTCATAAAGTCGAGTTAGCCATTTCATTTTCATTTATTGTTTTATCATAAATGAACGTACTGTGCCTTTTTTCTGTAATTATTGATAGAAAATTGAAATAGCCGCATTAAAATCGATATGTCGCAGTAAATAAGTGGTTATTTTGATTATCATACAATATTTAAAGAACACGTATCGTTACAAAAATCGTAATAAAGTTTTCCCTTCTTTTTTTTTTAATTTGAAATACTTGATTCTGCTTGTTTAACCTCTCTTTTTTTAACTGTAGTTTTTTCTCTCTCTCTTGTTGAACTTAAAAAATTGTATAAAGGGGTTCAAGCTCCAATTTTCTTAAATTGCATACATTGATATACTGTAAAGTTACTATATTTAGCGTGTACGATATTTGGCGGAATTTGATTTTTCAATCAGTTAGCGTGGATTTGATTTAGCGCATTTCTGAATGTACCTATTTATCTACTTATATATTTTACATCTGGCGATGTACTTGATTTAGCGGACGCCGTTTTCCGCCAAAAACGCTAAGTATGATACATAGCTAAATGTAATACGTTTACAGCATATTGATGTTGAAAGTAGCAAAATGACATAAAATGTGTTGCTTAGGTCAGCCGTTGCCATGGTAACGGATACTTAAGATAGAACAATGATTAAAAAATGGCAAAATTTTAGCAATTTTAAAACAATAATAATAATTGCGGTGTATGTAAGTTATGACATATAAGATATTAGATCCACGATATTGTCAATTTTCAAAATTGATAACTAAAAACAATGGTGAACAAATCAAAATCTGTAGAATTCTACCATAGAAAACAATAATAATTTTCATAACATGATTTTTCGGATTATTGTATACCATGGAAGCTACTATTAAACCAAACTAATAAAATTTATTAAAAATACACTTGCTTTATAAGAAAATTGACTCCTGTGCTAAAGGTAACAAGGTTAAAAAAAATAAGTAATAAAAAAAAAGACCCAAACATTGTGATTCTGAAAAAGCAAAAAAAAAAGACAATTTAGAACCTGTTCAAAACAAGCTTAACGTTCATATCAAATGCATTCAAGCATTATTCAGCATCATTAAACTGCCTTTGCTAGAAAAATTCTTAATTGTTTAAAAATGTTTTAGCAACGGCTTTTTTTTAAATGCAGATTTAATTAATATTGCATGGAATTTGAGGACATATTTCGTCATTCCTGTCAATTTATTTTATAGTATCATGTCACTTTAGTTCTTCAAAAGTATCTCAAAATATGCAGATTTTTGACATTTTTAGCTTTGTGTCTATACGACGGATTTCGTTTTTAATATATTTTGACTTTGTTGCCAAGAATTAAAACAGTGAAATGTGTCCATTTAAAACTATTTATGTTTGAATAAACTGAAAAAATGGCATGAATACAAACATATGTACATACTAGTGAATCTGTAATTACTTTAGTAAAAAAAGCCTTAAACCAAAGCGTTTAAAAAAGCTCACCTTGTGAAATGTGTAATAGCGTTAAGCAGACAATCAAAGTTTGGAGATATTTAGCGGGCATGTTGATGGTCACTCCTGATATCTTTGGCGTGGTGCGGTCTTTGTTGACTGGTCCCCAACTGGCTTGTTCCTTCCCTCTGATAGGAATACAGGTGTTGGGTTAAATACACGACATTCCATGGGGGTAGACAGAGCGTGAGGTGGTCAGTGATAGGAAAACCAGATTACGTCAAAAGTGGACATGTTTTGAAGAGGTGACCAACAGAACTGTATCGATAAAAGCTGATAGTAAAATAAAAATTGTGCAAAAGAAGTCGGTGCGGGTCATTAGTGGGTTATTCAGATTAAGGTTTGATGGCCGTACGTTCCATTTTTAGTCTATATTAATCTCCTAAAAAAGAAAGGCTTTGTTGATGAAAAACAGTTTCAAATTCAACGGCTGAATAAATATTTGGATTTTGTTCTTTATTGAATAATAGGTTATGATTAAAGAAATAATTTCTAACATTTTATAATGGACCTAATGGCAACTAAGTATTTGTTGACTACTAAAATAAGCTTTTTAGAGACACCAAATTACAAAATAATATAGAAGTTTGTTAATGAAAATCATTGAATTTGGAGTTAGAAGGGTTCCAATTTTTCATTTTCATTTTTTGAGGATTTTCTAAGATTATGCCTTGTATCCAATTTTATTCTATTTCAAAATATAATTATTCAGAGATTAATGGAAACGAATCATACTATACATGATATATATTTTTAAATATTTAGAATAGATAACTTATAAAGGTCCGACATATTTTAAAGAAAGTGTTTTCTTCCTCTTAAAGTAGCAGTTTGAATTGTGAACTGAACTTTTTTAACTTTATAGTTCAAAACGGATCGCTCACAGTCGTTTGAATTTCATAATGAGAACATTTTTGTATACTAGTACTGTACAAAATAATTTGTACCTTTAGTGCAACTTCTAAAATTGAAATAAGAAACGCAAGCCGTGATCCTTACATTATGAATTTGATACGATTCCTTTTAAATCAAAGCTCTTATCTTCTTTTAATTAAACTGTAACAGTTTTCATGGTTTTAGGTATGCTTGTGTAGCTTTGATTTGTATCGTAAAAAGGTACAAGCGGAACAGCAGTACCCTGGTTAATTTACGTACTCGATTCATTGATTCATTCATTCATTGATTCATTCATACATTTTTTCCTCATGACTGAGATGATTTCAAGTGAATACAAATAATTTAAACATACAAATCAGCATTAACAAAGAAAGGTGAAGGAAAAAGGACATAAACACACAAATTGAAGGTTAATTAACGAGTGTTATTTACATGTACTAATTGACCCTATTTGGTACCATCTTCGCTAGCCAAGGGTTTTCAGTCCACTCTTCTCCCGATAAACCCTTGGCAGAGCTCATTACGAAAACTTGGTGACAGGCTTCGTTTAATGATTGGCTGCAGCTGCGCGTAGCTGATCCAATCGCACGCGTTGTAAACAAGCGGTTATAAATAAACTTTTAAAAGAAACACTTGTGTGATCTTTGGTAAAACATTCTGTGTTTTTCACAAGTTAAGGCACAAGTGCTCGATTACAGAACCTCCACAAGGAAAGTCTAGCCAGATCACTTAAAAAAACCGATATATTTAACTGGATTTAACACAGATTTACAAACTTATCATGGCTCGTGTGATCGTAGTATGGGCAGTTAACATGGCGAATGAAGAAGTTGCCTATCCCGTTAGTATATACGTCCCTGCTTATGGTTAGAGGGTCAAATGTTCAATGAGCTGTATTTTATTTAATTTCTTTTGTCCACAATAATTACGACAACGATACCTGGTTTTATGGCTTTTAGCGACTTTTTCACTCCCGGTACAGGTCTTTACAAACACTAGGCCTATAAATAAAACATTCCTTGCTTTCTCTAGGTTATACATGTATCTTCATTCCCATTGAAAAGCATCGTTAATTTTGTTTCTATTCTCGCTAGTCAACAATTTTTCGAATTGTATTTATGCATTAGCGTGTATCTTACCCGTTGTTTCATTCGATTAAAATGTAAATATTCAAGGGGGCGCAACTCAAGTTGCTCGCTAGATAGCGCCACCGCATCACCGAGTTTTCGTAATGAGATCTGCCAAGGGTTTACGGGTAGAGCAGTGGACCGACAACACTTGGCTAGCGAAGATGATTTGGTACAGCGTAAGCAGCTGATTATACTGGCTGAAGTATCCTGTATCAGCTTAAAGATACAGTACAGCTGAAAACCCATGTGTAAATAACTTTAGATGTACCCATTGTATCGTTATGAAATAAAAAATACGTTGATTGTGGTAGTTGAAGTACATAAAAATCCCTTTCACACATACCTAATTAATGTAATTATGAGCTTCCGGAAATTTAAGGGTCGTACAAAACGGAATAATTTTACATGTATATCGTTTATATGAACCACGTGGATTCTAATTGACAGTAATTGACACGTGCTAAAAACTACAAGATCTTCGCCCGACTACGGCCATCATGGTATACGAGGTAAAAGGGACTATGTAAACAGAACACATCATCACTTTCTCGATAATTTATTAATGGTTAACCAATATCAGTTCATTTTGAAATGAACAGACATATATATGTCAAATAACCCCTCAAGGGGCCTCACTTACAAAACTGAATTTAGGTTGTAGCAACTCTTATGATAAACTGCGTACAAAATAATAAATGTGGTTATATTAAATACTTTGAACACTTTTTACCTAGGAGAATTAGAAAAGACATATTTCTATCAGCAAACATGTCCAGGAGAATCTTCGCGAGCCTTGGATGTGTTTTTTGTGTACAGTAAATATGCATGCGTAACAGTATAGGAGGCTGAACCCCGTAACACATTGCGATGTAAATATATATATGGAATATTCTTAATTATTTATTTTAATGAAATAATTCGATTTATTTCATGGAGAAATTTGTAATTTTCTGAAAGTTTATACATTTATGAGTAGTACAAAAATACCGCACCCGATCGGGATTTTTTTTCAATTCGGTGTTTTAACCAGACGCGCCGTGCTGTATCTTTAAAGTTCTTGATACGGAAAGTTTTGGTGGCATATGCGTTTAGTTCCAGAACAACCGTCCACTGGTTAATTTACGTACTCGATTGGATGTAAATACCATATAATTACAATACCGTATACACTGGGAAATATTCGCCCCGTTTCATTTTCGCCTCTTTCGCTATCGTTGTTAGTGGGCGAATTTAAGACTGGGCAAGTTCCAGTAACTTCCAAATTATCTCTCATTAAACACAACTTTGCCTGGGCGAATTCAAGACGGGACGAAACTATTTGCAAGTGAAGAATGGTGAAAATAACACAGGGCGAAAATAACCCTTTATACAGTATTTACCTTAAGGAAGTCGTTTATTTAGAATGATCCACTAATGATAATTAAAAACCATCTTATGTATGTTATAAACCTATGATCGAAGTGTTATTTTTCACTTTCAGAAAAGTATGTCAATGACCTACTTTTTGAGTTATGGCCATTGAATATTTTTTAAAAATAAAAAAAAAACTTAAAATTTTACACTACAATTGAGATTTTCTTAATTGTGAGAATATTACAAATAATTAAAGGCTTTAAAAAATGAATACAGTTTATGAATGGCAGTGGTACTAAATAAATAAAAAGCTTTAAAATTTCAGCAACAATTTTTACAAATTTTCCAGTCCGAATTTCCTCTGTCAGTTTTCAAATCCGTAACCATTTTTTATTGATAATACAAAATACATTTCTAGTATCTAACAACTTATATTGACCTTATTCTGTTGGCATACAATTTATATGAGGTCAATGATCAAAATTTTGAGATATGGAGTCTTTTATCGTTTTTAAGCTTTTTTTCAATATGTTTTACGATTACACTTATACGATTATTTTAATGAATAAGTGAGATAAAACCAACAAAAAATATGCAACATTATAATGACTAAAATATAAGATCATAGCTTAAATATTTAAGTACTGCCAAAAATGTTTTAGCAGAAAACAAAATATACAAAATTTAGTCCGAATTTCCTCTGTTTTGCTAAAAGTCCTTTTTTTTTGTTTGAGACTAATTCCATAATATAGTAAAAATTTCGAATGTTATGTCAATAATAATTCATTTCATCAATACTTTTTGTGTTTAGAATAAATTTTACTCATGACATTGAACTTTATAACAATTCAAATTTGAGAACTCAAACCCTGAGTAAACAACATCCTTAATATACGTATAAGCATTTTATTGACTGATTTTTAGCCGTATAAATCGAACCGTTGTGTATTTTCTCATTTTGACATGTCTATGAAACGTTTTATTTATTTCGTAATCATGATTACATGACACGCACTGTAAGCTGTTCTTTAAAACTCTCCTTATTTGGTTTGCCACATCATATCAGATAATCCATTAATATTAAACTGATACATGCAGTTTATCTTTGATTATGTAGGGGTAATAAAAGGGCATAAACAGTTTCAGGTTACATGTATATTTTGTATGAACCATTTCAGTTTTTATTTTAAGAACGGCCACCGCATATATGTCATCTAGAAACGCCGTTTTGTCTGCATGTATTTTACAATGGGATCTATTGTAAAATGCATGTCGTTTACGAAAATTATACACAATCTTAAAAGAGTTTTTAATTATATTTTTAACAACTTTACATGGATCTTGTAGCAGAGGTCATAGTAGCAATTATTGCTTAGACAGCTTTGAACAAACAAAAATGAAAAAAAAACCATAGTTGTCAAAGCAATGTGTGAACAAAAAAAAAAAACCAAAACCAGAACAGCCCCCCCCCCCACAAAAAGGAAAAAAACCGAAAAAAAACCCAAAATATGTTTTACACAATTTACAAGATCCATGTTTTAGAGAATCTAGGTTGTGTTAAATTTAAAATAATATTACTAACTAGAAACGAGCTCGTTGCAAGGCAACGACTAGGTCTTTTATTTGTGACGTAATACAAAATTGGTTACATGGCCATGATACAATGTTAGATGTATAAACCCTTAGAAAAAGAGACGAATGCTTTCGATATGCATAATAGTTTGTTTCATGATGATTTGTACGTGAAATTCAATTGCTCTCAAACCATATACATGTACTTTAAAGTTAATTAATATGCTATCGATATGTTGTGTTATTATATTTATAATAATGCATAAAGCCTGATTAGGCTAATACATTTAGATTTAGTCTAAGATTGGATGAAAATAATGTCTTGGGCATAGGACTCTTAGCTCTTAGGGCTTAGTTAGTCATTTTTCATCAATTGTTTGGGGATTGTCCGGAACTTATATATAGAATTTTTATCGACTGTTTTTTGTTCGCGAAACTGTCATGAAAACTCTATAGCTTTGCATGTTCAGAAATTTAATTTATCGTTTTGTATTGTATATCGTATGTTCATCGAATTGAATTTTTAAACATATCGGTACCATTTCCAATCGTTATTTCTAAAGCAGTATTACTTGGTGGGATCTATCAAAATCACATTTGATGTTTAATTTCCCCCTATAATACTATAGTATAGACATATGTTGTCTAACTTCTGGTCCCAGTAATGAAAAAAATCAAGATGTCTTCGTTACAGTAAAACAGTGGAGCGTTTAAACGTGTGTACTACCAGCTCTACAAGCACATGCACTGTCGTCTGGGCTACGGCCTATATACAGCTAGCTACTAGAGGCTATCGATCGGTTACCTGAGTCTCGGAATGGATCTAAATATAGAGGAGGGCACGGTTTTGAAACAAACAACTAAAATAAAGTCAAAGAGGTTCATTGATATGGAATGAAAATGTACATAATTATCAATAAAAACATTTGTGAATTTTATGTTGAATCATCTTTACGCACTACATGTATCAGTTAGTGCATAACAAGAACCCCTTTTCATAACTTCATTCACGTGCATACCCCCGCGGAAAATGGGCCGATCCGGCTAAAATTGTTTCTGGTTTCTGCAAAAACTGACTAAATATTACACAAACATCAAATTCAATACTTCGGATGGAATCAGAATTAATTTCTTAAAAACTTTGCCTCAATAATGCATAAGACATTTTTATTCCTTTACAAGTTATTGACAAGAAAGTTTTGAAGCCTCTAAATTTCTTATAATAGGGCCAGCCCCTTTTTCTTCATACCGAATGAAAGGTCTTGGTATGACCCACAACTATTGAAATACATTTTATAACAAATTATTATCAGGCAATTTTTCAAACCTTTATTTTAACACCTACACCACTCCTTTTATTTGCATTTAAATAACAAATTGATAGTATCTTGTACCTTTTCAATGGATCTACTTCAAACCCAGCCAATATTTGAGACTCTGTCAGTCATCGTGAAAGCTAAACCCATCCGGCCAAAGCAGTTTAATTTTAAGAAAAGGGGAATAATTTAAAACGGGATGGGGATTTTCATAAAGAAAAAATATGTAACGATAGCATCACGTGGTATTTTATCAGACCTGAAAATTGAAAAAGAATCGGTGAATAAACGAGCGAGATTAATATAATCATTCATTATTACGAGTGTGGGATAGTGAAATTCCAGTTAGGGGACAAGATTCGCAGTCCTAGACCGTGAATCTTGGCCCCTCACTGGCATTTCACGATCCCACACGAGTTTATAATGACTGATTAATTTTCATGCATCATTTTACATCAAAAAAAGATGTCTGAATACTTTCTGTTTTGACGTTCAAAAGATAACTTTCGATTTATTTCTCCATGTGCTTCAAATAGTGCATGCCAAAATAAGAGCGTATGACAGTTTTTTTTTAATAAAAATATGATTCATGGCAATTAATTAAGCAAAAAAATTACTTAATGGATTATCTCAATCCATCATTTTACTTTTTCCTACAGCAAACAACGTTTGTTTAGTTTGTTTACGTTTCAAAGCGGCGAAGTAATACACAATGTAAGGCAGAAAAATTTCACACTATTGTTTCTCACTGGACAAATCGAACTCACACCGGTGATAATGCGAGAAATTAATATATCAAAGTTGGAGTCTAGAAGAAAAAAAACATTAAGAAATCTAAAAAGTGTTCAGAATAATGGTAGGGTCTTCCGTTTGGAACTGAGGACCCTAACAATAGAAATACAAAAAAAAGCAATAACAACAAACCAACAGCCAAACCTTTGTCATTATCACAATATTTGTTTTATAGATTTATTTTTGGAGAATATATGTAAAACATTGACATGTAGATCTCTGAAATATCATAGGTGCCGATCCATTTATTTCATAGAAAGGGTCGTGAATCAATTATTTTTTAATATAACATGATTGAGTTACCACAATTGATTTATTAATATGACCTAGTTCTAAACCTCAACAAACCACAACAATTTTAACCAATTTAGTGCTATACAATCAATGAGATATTCGTTGGTTGACTGTTAGGGCAAAACAATTTTAAATTTCACAGACAGAGTTATAGGAATATGAAGATTCACGGTCATAACATAGGCCAAGTCCGATGCGAAAGCGAATCCGATTTTCACCCATGTGATTTGATATGCTTAAAGGACAATGTTCTGGCATAACTGTGCTGTCATGAAATCTCCAAACATTATTCGGGTCCCTGAAGCTTTGAATCCAAATATCAGCAAAAGTGAGGGGTACATGACCTAAAAAATCACAATTTGAATGATATTAAGCTTTCTCTGGTTTATATGCATGAATGTTTTCCTCGATTTTCTTAAAAATAAAAAAAATAAAAACATTTTTAAGAGTATTGCATAATCTATGATAACTCACTGGCGATAAATTGCAGAAATATGGTATACTTCTCAGCAGAGTAAATTCGGATTAAATCACCTCCGTCCGCTTGACAACTTATAGCTGCGCCGCTGTAAGTTTTTGTCATCAACTCCAACCTAAGACAAGTTCTGACTGTTGAAAAATTGACATCAATGTATCCTATGGGACAATATGAATACACAACATTGGCTCCATCTAAAAAAATTCATTTCTTCATTATTTAAGTCCTTTAGAATCATACATAACTTAATTAAAGTATGACAAATAAAAGACCACTCTAATAATTTATTAAAACAAAGTCTAGCTATAAGGTATTTCTGTGTATTGGCGCCGAAATGGTGTGTATGTTAAATACAATGGATACTATAAAGATTTTCTTGTAAAATATCATAATAACAAATACGAATCAGCAACGACAACAACATTAGCAGTCACAGTTAAACCAACAGCAACAACGACGCAAACACAACTAAAGCAAAACAATTAGTAACACAATGACATGTACATCAACTCAGATTTAAACATGTAATATCATCTGCTACCCAATAATATTTACAACACCTCATATTTAAACATGTAGCATCATCTGCTACACAATATTATCATTAACATACAGTGTCTGTCATCAATCATAACCATAACAACGACAGCACCAAAAAACCCACAATTAATGGTTTTCAGCAGAAAATGTCCATTCTTTTAAATATTGGAAGTAGAGAGGCGCCAAACCGCCAAGGTAGATGGGGGCAGTTTTTACAATCGTTCTGCTGAATGATTTTATTGCACTATTATTTAAGTTTAGGATTGGCCCTCGGTAGATAATTTTGCATTTGTATGCAATATTGAAGAAACTTACAATACCTATCTTAATTTCTTTTCCCAGCAAATAGTTATTTTTTTTTCTCTTTCCCCAAGAGACGAATATTTCTGATATTTTATCAAAACTGACATGCCGGATTTTTTTCTAGGCATATTTCTTTGTTATGTTCATTGTATATTTCAAGTGTGCTTACAGTTACATTTGTCATCTTTATATATTCAATGCTATTACGCAAATTATTTATTAGTAGCATAGTACATCATGAGATACCGCTAAGACACCATTAACAACAACAAAACAACAAAATCAAAAACAAAAACCACAACTATAACAACAACATAAAAACTAAAATCATAATAAAAGAACTACGGTTACACTCGGTTATAGCGAAGTCCTAGGGACCAAAAAGGATTTACTTCGTTATATCCATAATTCGTTTTATCCGTACAATATAATTGGTAATAATAACTATAGCGAGTTCACACAATGCGTGTTTTCTTTCACCAGAATACAAATTTTGCTAATTGAGGCTTAGAATGTAAATAAATTCCTTTGATCATGCATTTAAAAATCGGATTGTGAATTGAAGATTTTATGTGAAAATACATTCATTCAAACGATTATGTTAAATGGTAGTACTTTTTAAACAGTAAAGAATTTCGTCATAAAATTGCTAATTTTCGTTACCTCTACGGGACTCAAAATCAGGTCGATATATACATCAATTCGTTTTATCCAATTTCGTTATAACCGTAAAATTTTGCAAAGATTTGTCACGAATTTTACCGGGGACTCTAAAAACTTCGCTATATCCGAGATTTCGCTATTTCCGTGTTCGTGCTAAAGAATGTTTACTGTATGCATAAAATAAAATTATGGCAACCTCAATATTCAACAATTTCATGGACACTTTAAAAAGAAGAAAAAAGGTGTACCTTGTTTATACGTGATCAAATCAATGTCTGAAAAATGTGGCCCTGTTAACAAACGTCTACAGCAAACACATCTGGTGGAGACAACATGGCGGCTGGAGACAACGTTATCCTCATAATTCTGCAGACAACTCGCCGAGCAGTGAACGGAGTTTTGGGTTTGGTTAGCGACGTCAATACATGAAGATGTTGGCAGCAAATTACTTTTAACGAATCGCTGTTGTAACACAGATCCTGGTAATGTGCATTTTATTGAAGCCCTGAAATACACGCATATTACGAAGAAATGAATTTGTCCTCTCATGCTTCAACTGTTTGCCTGTTGCGACACTAAAGCTTATGAGTAATAATATTCCCGGAAACTTTGTTTATATAGGACTTTTTGGTATTGATTTGGTGATTTGAACATGTATGAATATTTTGTTAACGTATTTGAAATAATGCATATTTTCAAATGATTGTAGCACAATATTTTTGCATTATCAATCGCTTTTTTTCTTTAAATATTAAGTAAGTTAAAACGCTTGTGGTTTTCTGATTTATTTTTTTCATTTTACAAATCAAGTATCTTTGTTTTTGAGGGTATACGTGTACTTTCTTTCTGTAACATGATATTTTCTCATTCAAAGAACAGCTCATTACTAATCAAGCCCATTTGGACTCTCTAAAATAATTTTACAATTTCAAATTATCAGGACCACTTATCGATTAAAATTTAGCATCCATGAAAGTAACAATTTCCAAGTATCATATTAAATTTATCTTGAAAACAAAATTATGTACAATAACATTAATTTAAATCTTGATTGTTTAGCTTTTTGTAATTTTTTTTTGTTTACAAATATTCAGTAACATATACTGTAAACACTGTCTTTAAATTTATTTCTTTTTTTAATGACTGTTAACTAAAGTTTGCATCGATATAGAACTCTATATATTAATCATACATATAAAAATGAATCAAATTACTTTCGTATACTAAATTAAAACTAAATGTTTTGAGTCGATAACTTTTTTGCATAGCTATGTTCCTTTTTTCAATTTTTAATTTAATCTCGTGCAAACGTATATTTTGTAAGAAGAGGTGGGAGGATGTATGCGGGAAATATGGATTGTAACGTTTATTGAGATAATTTTAAAAGGTAAGGTTTTAGACCTATCTTAATAGACGTAACGATACAGTTTGAAACAATTTGTTTAGTATAGTGTATATATGCTATGAAAAAAACCGCAATTCATAACCTAGTTTAAAGAGCAATTCATTACCCAGTTTTCCTTTATTTTCCTTCTTAAAGAAGAGATATATAAGTTAATAGGTTGTCTTAAATATTTAGATCTACGCACAACCTATTAACTTACATATATCTTTAAAAAGGATATTTCAAAACAGTTTTTGTTTAAATAATTAGCTGTTACACACACAAAAAAACCCCCAAAAACAATAAAAACAAACCTTTATTATACCATTGACATATTTGTTAAACTGGCATAACAAACATCTATCGGAGATTCATCCGATTCTCTTCCTGGTTAAATATTTTTGCTAATTAATGGAAAATACCTTGTAGCATTAATTCAGCAAAATTCCAGTTCCCCGAGAGTAAGGCTATTTCCAGAGGCGAAGAATATTCAGGGAATCGGCAAGATATAAATGTAATTAAATATAATTACTCTTATATAGTGGAAAAAGTACCTGTACTGTATAATAGTATAATAATTGCGCCCGAGAGAAAAGGGTATTATGACCTTTTTGACATAACAGAGAAATAACGTCACAAACATTGGACATTATTTCATAACGTCGTCCGAAAAGTGGAAAAAAAATATAGCGCGTTATTTTCACAAAGTGTAATGTTTTTTACCTGATTATTATTAGTTCCTATATTTTCCCTTTTTGAAAAAAAATAGAATCTTAAATTCAATCTGAGTGTTAAGTAAAACGCCGTATGTGTAGAAATACAACGTTTAAAATTTGCTTTCATTCTGAAGTTAAGCACAACAATATCCCTTTATTTAGACAGCGTTTATGCACGGTGTAACAAAATGAGCTTCAATATTTTTGCGTATGCTTATGGTCATCAAAGCGGCCATAGTCCCGTAGTCTAAACGTTTATTACCCTGATGTTTCCGTAATTGAAGGTTCGGTTTGAAGGTTTATTCATGTAAATTTGAAAGATTAGGTAGTCAGAAGATCCAAAAGGGTATACGTTCATTAAGTTTTGAACCAAGCTAAAATATGATAATACTAACTAAAAGTATCCTTATACATAACTACACACTTCTTTATTTAGTCCCTTAAACAATCGAAAAACATATAATAGTGCCAATATCTATATCATGGTTTTAATTTATTTCATTTTATTTTATTAATTTCTTTTTTTTTGGGAAGGGAGGGGACAGATTTGAAGCATGGGTTTAAACAATGTTGTTTATTTTGTGGGCTAAATTTCCGTAGACTGCTATTTTGTAGCTAAGTAAAACCCCTGGTATGGTAACTCTGATCACTCTGAACATAATCAGTGAGAACATATCAACTTTTACGCCTAGCAATGAGCTCGAAGTTGAAAAATCTTGTTTAATTACTGGGTATGTTATGCTTCATTATGTCATGTACACAATAGTTATGGTTAAGGGGAAGAGGATATAACAATATATTAAATTGAAATATTTTAATTATATGAAAATGTATCGTTATCGACACCATTTCAAAATTTTCCATCAGATATTTAATTTCCATAGCAAAACTTACTCGTTAGTTGCCATGGAATTTTGTACGTAAAAACTATTTTATTGAGTTTGACTGTTAAATGTATGCTGTATTAAAATGCGGCAGTCAACACAGCTTTTATTTTAAATTGCTGTAATATCAAACTTTCAAGATTATGTAGGGAATCACAAAATCTAAGTTACATGTAAAATGTCTACTTCTGGAAATCTTTTTATTCTAAATCGCAGTCTTCCAATACACAGGTTTTTAAAAAATGAAAAGTCCAAGAACTATTTCATTGCAGTCATCAGCATCAATTATGATTTATTGTGATCGATTACACGAATTGATACATTCAAAATGAATATTTTATAAATAAATCACATTTCTGTTTTACGTAAAATTCAAAGAATTCTGTTACTTCAATCTCCTGCACCAATTTTGATTTATTTACACGGAATGGTACATCATGAAATGAACGTTTTATACAGAATCTCATTTGTTTTGTTTTTTTGCGTAACATTTAGAGAATGCAGTTAATTCGTTCGTTGCAATTCCCTGCACCAATTTAGTTGATATAAACAGAATGGTATATTATGAATTGAATAATTTACACAGAACTCTTACTGTGTTTTACTTAAAATTCGGAGAATTCTTTCATTGCAATCCCAAGCAGCAATTTTGATTTAACGGACTGGTACATTATATATAAATTATATAGAATGTATTAGTAAATGAATCTGAAAGACTAACAATTAAAACGTGAAATATAAAAACGCACTAAAATAACCAACGACACAAACAATAAAGTAAAAGTTTGTAAAATTTATCGGGATCGATCAAAAGCACGATAAATTTTCACAACCCGTTTATTTCTCTAGCTTTTGATCATTGATACAAAGATGTAGTCGCGACGTTTAGTACAGTATATTTATATTTTTAAAATGTTAGTTGAGTGCTAGTTGTGTTGATGTTTTTATCCAATCTTCTGTATTTTTTATTTTTTGTCCAGAATATCACAGGGAAATTCACTATATTGGGGCTCCACCCTGCAGATACTGGGACTTGAACTCACGACCTATTGGACACAGTCTTCTAGTAGTGAGCAGCCACCGCTCTAAACACTCGGCCATCAAAGCAAGACAAAAACCTTGCTTTCGATGACGAACGGATATTAGAGCGCTGGCCGCGCACTACACGATCGTTTGAGATACAGGTTGAGATAGAGGTGGAATACAGTTAAACGACAATTTGAGAGGATCGAAACGATACACATTGCATAGATATATACATATATAATAAGCACAAACATTGCAATAACTCTCATATTGACATATACTTGCCCATAGTGAAGGATATATATATATATATATATATATATATATATATATATATATATATATATATATATATATATATATATACATACAGCACAGGGAAATTCACCTCCGCCCCGCCACTATGTTTCAATTCACAATGAATTTGTCTCATTATCAGATTTGACAAATGGTGATCCTTAGGTAAGATGATTGTATGCTTGGTTTCTAATGGCAAACTTGCTCTGTGCAATCGACCATCAACACGAATGAGTCCATCATCAAGGATAGGATCCAATTTTCTGCTATTGCTACTGAGTTTCACATGATTTTCTTTCTTCAGCTCTTCGATTTCTGATGTAATGAATTTCTTTGAATGAATTTCAAAATACCAACTTCAACTTCCTGCAAATCCTAATCAGATAATAAACATGTCTCAGCTGCTTGCTTTTCTAGTTGTGTTTTGTGTTGAATTCTGAGAAACAGTTTCCTCTTCTTTATTTTTAGAACCCATGCCACACTTTTCCTTAACCTATACCATGAGGAATGATAGTTCATGAGTCTTTTAAAACTATCAACATGATTATTACTAGATTCACTGGTATGAATAACTGCCCTAAATGTGACCTTTTTGACTTCTGGATCGTCAAAAGGTACCTTGTCATAAAGTTCCATTGGTTTTTCAGGCCAGCTATCATCCTTTGCAAACAAAACTTCAGGTGCTGTTATCCAATGTTTTCCTTGAAGAATGTCATTTATGGACATGCCCCTTGATACAAGATCAGCTGGGTTTTATTTGGTATCGATGTATTGCCATTCATCGGGTAAGGAGCATTCATAAATCACTACATGTCTATATGTGAGGAAAGTGTGAAATCTAGGCGAGGTATTTCTTGTGTACCGAATAACTGCCATGCTGTCTGTCCAAACCACAGTTAAATATATAGGTACATTCAACTCGGACTTCAACATCTTGTCTGTGCGAATTGCTACCGAGGCCGCTATTCTAGTCGATGAATGGTCGTCTCTTTTAATGGAGCAACACATGCCTTGCCAATAACGAATGAGCAATAAACTGCACCATCAACATTCTCTTGTCTTAAAGATGATACAGTTCCATATCCACGTTCACTGGTATCTGCGAAATAATGTAGCTGTGCGGACTTTATTTCTCCGAATCCAACAGGTTTATAACATCTTGACACTTTTAAGTCAAAAAAGTTTCTCTAGATCTTGTAACCATTTGTTTTACTGTTATGCGAGATGGTCTGGTATCTTCTCATCCTATCCTACCTAAAATTTACAATGGCATGTGATGATAACGAACAGTGTTAAAAACCAAAAGTCCAAAGGAAAAGATGTAAAACAGGAACAGAGGAAACCTCTAAAAAAATTAGAGGAAGGATCAGGGGACAGGGAGGGGTGAGCATCCTCTGCTGACCGGTCACACCCGCTGTGTCCTCATTGTCGTAATCGGGAGAACAGAAAAATCCGTAGAGAATTAGGTGATTAATCATGGTCTAACAATAAGTAAAAAAGTCAGTCAGCATGCGACCCAGTGGAAGAGTGTATTTGCTGAAGGTCGCTGTATTGACCATAGAGCTTACAAAAAGATGACTTCAATCGAAACTGTTGGTGGTCCTGTGTTATCAACTTGTTTATCAGTAGCTTGCCTCGCCTTAAAATTTGCTCATACGTAAAGAATGCCCTTGTGTATCGAATTAACTGAGAGACAAACACTCCATATGCAGCTGATAAAGGTATATTGATACATGAGTAAGGAAAGTTGACTATAGAAAACTTGAAGTCATCACGTTTATCATAAAGTTTTGCTGTTAGGTTACCATCAATGTCCCTTTCCAGTATAATATCCAAATGTGAAATAGATGACGCAGATTCTGTGGTATCTTTTATTTCAAGTTGACTGGGATATATCGAGTCGATGTAAGTATGGAAGTTAAAAGTTAAATCCTTCTCCGTGCTATGAAGGCGCATAGGGCCGGTGATTATATCCAGTTTCCGTGGTGCTTAGCGGATGAGAGTCATTGACTCCCCCTGGTCCCTGGATGGGACACCGGTCTATCGCAGGTTAAGCCTCGACTTTAATTTATCGTGGGGATGGTTGTATAAAGTAAAGAAAAGTCGTAAGTTTTAATTCTATTGATTTTGGTAAAATTTGGGATTTAAAAATTTTCTAAAAGTTCCTTGGAATTCTTAAGTATCCACATCTAATTTACACCGCTTCTTGAATATACTGTTGCACAGTACTCTTGACGTTTCTCCTTAACTACGTTAATATTTTGGTAGGGCATAAAGAAAGAGGTTCCGTAGAACATTTACTGGAACCCGCTGTATATTTTTGTTTGTAACGATTTTAATGAAGTTTAGGTATCCACTATAGAAAATGTAATTCAAGTTGATTTTGGTTGTTGGTAATATTAAAAATATTCAAAACTGACATATGATTTTGAAGAATTTCCTCCTTGGAAAGAGACCTATGAATATTAGTTGGTTTGCCACTTGTGAACTTTTTATGCTACATCACATTATTTTATGAAAAGTGTATTATTTTATTAAAATTTGTCATTTATATTTTGCACTTTATATGTATTACCTTGCACCTTATGGAAAAGGCTTACATAGGCGTTGCCTGCTTTCAAATCAATAACATGGCATCGTCCTCTCATAAGGAGATCTTGCAAGTCACACAACAGCAAAGATGCTCCAGTCACTGTTTTCACTGATTTCAAACAGCCATCCACATAGAAGTTGTTTAAGAACAGTGTTAATGACTTCAGTGATGTAATCTTGTGCAGTTTTCCTCAAACCATAGTTTGCACAACTTGGCGATGGTGTCGCACCCAAAAAATGTACCACCATTTGATACTCAATGATGCGTTTACTAGGATTTCCATCCTCCCACCATAGGAATCTAAAGAAACGTGCATCCTCTTGTGGTACTTTAACTTGATAAAAATGCTGTCGATGTCTCCCATGATTACAAATTCATCTTGTCTGAATCTTAAGAGCATACTAATCAGAGTAGTTGTGTGATTCGGTGTAATAATTGTTTGTTCAACAAAGTTCCCTGATATAGAGCTGCACAATCAAACACAGCTCTCAACCTCTTTTTCTTGGGATGGTATACTCCATAATGGGGTAGGTAACACACTCGTCCGTCGTCTTGATTAACTTTCTTGTCTTGAACTTTGACAGCATATCCTTCTTTGAGAATCTTGTTCATGAATATATTTGTATTCTTTGTAGAAATTTTCATCACGATTAAATCGTTTTTGAAGTGACAAGAGTCTTTGCTCAACTGTTTTCCTGTTGTTATGTATACACACGTTTTTCGACTTAAACGGAAGGCTTATTGCGTATTATTCGTCTTCAAAATGAATAAAGTTTGACACACATTCTAGGAATCTTCTGTCTTCTTTCGAGGGTTCATCAATAGCCCCTTTGTTAAAGTCAGGATTGAACAGATTGCGAATATGTTCTTCCAAGCTGGTCATGAGATTTTCATCGACACGATTATAATTTGCATTATACACGATTAAAACTACACGTATGAATTATTCGCAGTCCCATTTATTTCGAGTGGTCCATTTATCATTCATAATAGTATACTGGGGTGTCAGCAAAAAACAATTTGTGACAAAATAGTATCCTAATGTCCATGTCACTTCTGGGTTAGGAAGAAAAAAAGAAGAAGAAAGAAAATGTATCAGGAAAATCTATTTTAAAAGATATGGGAAGTACTTCGAGAAGTTTGGATTCATTTCTTTTTTTTCCTTGTTGTTGCAAGAGCTCTGGGGTACTATGCTATATTGCAAACAGGATTTTTGTAAACTTTATTTTCGCAACTTTCACAAAGATTTCTGAGCTGATAAATAGTTTTTAAGACTTACTTGATGTTACGTGTTATATAAATCAATTTATGTAAGAAACAAAAGATGTATAAGTATATGATAGAAAGTTTGTTTTTCCTTTGCACTTCTATAAAAAATAAAATTAAATCTAAAAATATCTTGCAAAATACACTAAATCATTGTGGAGCATGACAGACTTGACCGTTTTACTAGCAATCGAGCTTACATTTTGTGAAGGTATGGTTTGGGCTTTGAATTTTAAAAAAAAAGTATGATTGAAAATGTATATAAATCTTTTAATTTGCAATTGAAGAAAATTGAAATGCCTTTTGTCTTTACATCGACAAAATAAATAAATTGATCGCTCGTGGGATAGTGCATGTAATGTATCAATACATTAACGTAAATATCATTTAAAGATACATCTTGTTTTCAATTGAGGTCCTCTATGATAAGTCTTGAGTCAGATGTCTAGTGTACGTGTGAAACAATTGTTCATTCTATTGAATTTGGGATCTCAGTCTCCCTCGAAACCACTGAAAAAGAAAAAAACAGAAAACCAAATCACAAGACAAGATGGCTGCCGCTCAGGAACAGGAACAGGGACGAGCACAGTGCCAAGGTACTCTTCCTATTTGTAACCCATCATGCAGTACCATGCAACATATTATTCAAGACCGTAACGAAACGTTCTACCAAATGCAACCAATGCAATCTATACAATTAATGCAGCAAGCAATGCAGAGCTCGACATCGTTTCAAAACCATCCAAACTCAACTTATTCGAACAATTCCCCCACCGAAAGCCCACGATAGTTCACTACAAATTAAGGAAGTAAATAAAAAGCTTGATAACTCGACTCTATTGAAACTTCCACATGCCGCATGCAGGGCGAAGTAAATAGTCAAAGCGATCGTGTCTAAGAAGTAGAAAAAAGTCAACAAATTATTTTAAACTCCTATACGATGAAAACACAAACAACAGTGCTTTAGCCCTTGATGAGCTTGGCAACCTCAAAACGTCACTCGAAGATGCAATAAAAACTAACAATCAGTTACGCGAGGAAATTCTTGACCTCAAGTAACGATCTAAGCGGGATAATTTGTTGTTTTACGGGGTGGCTGAGGCCCTAATGGGGGATAGACAACTGTGATAAAATTGTTCAAGAAATCTTTCGTTCACGATATCAGATGATGTTCTAATTGAAAGAGCCCACATAATCGGCAGACCCAATAGCAATCGACCCCGCCCCATCGTAGCCAAGTTCTCCAGATTTCCACAGTGCGAGGTCGTGAGAAATTTTGGCATTCAAGCTCAAAGGTTGTGATATATCGATTGGTGAACACTTCCCAAAAATAATCCAAAAGAGAAGAAAAAAAACCCCAACTATTTCCAGCGATGAAGGAGGTAAAAGAAAGGCAGCGAAAGCAGTCCTTTTAAAAATCAAACTATTTATTGATGGGAGACCATACTACCCTCCAGCAAACGAATCTGACCACTCGGACGCACCGGTACCGGCGCAGGGAGCTGAGGGCCATAGGTCTCCGTACGGACGCTGGGGGAGAAGGGATACTAGAGGTGGCGGAAGGGGACGCAGGGCTCGCTAAGGATGTCAGGAGATCAACCTGAAGGACCTAAAATCATAGGATGGAATATCCACAGAGGCTTTGAAAATAAATGGAAAGTATGAAATTTTAAAAACTTTTTGTGTACGTATGACATAATTTGTCTTTCCGAATGTTGGATCGACAAGGAATTTACAATGGACGATTCAGATTATAAAGCATATATCTTCCTTAGGTAATCCAAATCAACACAAGAAGGAAGTTCAGTTATTTTTAATAAAAGTGAATATACCCCTTACATATCTAATGTTAAATCCATATATGATACCATAATTTGGATTAAGCTAAGCAAAAACGTTGTAACACTTCAGAAAGATTTGTTTATAGCCTTTGCATATTTAACACCTTGTAACTCTGGGGGTTTTTTTTACAGATAATTATGTAGACTTATTTTTTGAATTAGAAAAAAACATTTATGTAAGTATATGGATTTTTGGTCATGTGTTTCTATTTGGGGATTTTAACAGTAGAACAAACAATAAGCCTGATTATATTGAAAATGATGCTGTTCATGGTTCTGTTTCTGTGTTGTCAAATGACGATCAGCTGACTGAGCGGATCAACCAATCGCAAGATGTAGGTCACAACGAATATAGAACACGGCTGTTATCTCTATAGGCGTCCACAGGCGTGCGCATAGTCAACGGGCGACACAAAGGAGGTTATTCGAATGACTAATTTTAATAACATCTAACATATTTGACACCATTAGTAAATATATCGTAGGTAATTTTACAATGTTTTCTGATCATGCTCTACTACATATCGGCTGCATTGCTTTTTGGATGCATACACTATTGTAAACAGTGATTTTTCATGATCCCGTTTCAAAATCATATGTCAGTTTTTAAGCAGGATCGTAGTTATTTAGAATTGTGTAAAGAAGCACTTTTTGCAAGTGAGAACATTAGCAATATCGTGAATTTTGACTTATTACGACACAAGACGAACTTCACGAACTTTTACAAAACTGTTTTGACTCCTCTTTTGGAAACATTTTAAACTTCAATCAAAAAATCCGAAACAAACAAATACAGTATGTAGTGACCATAGACGTACAATTTACTTATCGGTTGACGATAAGCACTGGTTCGATGAAAAGCCAAAATCTTTGTAGAAGGATTATTTTGTCGCGTTGCGCAAATTTAACAGTTTTACAGGCAATTCTAATCATGAGAATTCATTTAAGAAAAAAACGTATTTACAAAAAATATGAAGCAAAAGCCAAACGTATCTACAAAAATACTGAAGGTGATCAATTATCTTTGTTAAAACAAAATAACCAAAAACTATTTTTCGCCAAATTAAAAAAAAAAGGTCTAAAACTAATTCAAAAACTTCTTAGGAAATTGTTATGATCACTTTAAATCAATTGCTACAACGCAGGATGATGGTGACACCGAAAGTGGAAATAAAGGTTTAGTTATGAGTTGTATTTTTGAAGAGCTAGATATTAGTATTGAGGAAATTAAAAAGGCTATCGGTAATCTAAAGCCTGGAAAATCCCACGGCGAAGATGTAATTTTGAATGAATATTTTATTGAATTCCAAGACTATTTTTTACCTGTATTACATAATCTTTTTAATTGTATATTAAATACTGGTATTTTTCCCAGTACGTGGTCTTCATCAAATATTGTTCCAGCGTTTAAAAAAGGTGATTCTACAGACTCTAATAACTTCAGGTGCATACATCTTGTTAGTATTATGTATTAAGTTATTTACTTCAATTTTAAACCGAAGGTTATTGGAATGGTCAAAATGCAATTATGTTATAACTGAAGCACAATTTGGTTTTAAACCACGCTATGGAACACGTGATGCTATTTTGCTTTACAATCCATTAATAGTAACAGTTTATGTAAAAAGAAGAGGTTATATTGTGCGTTTATCAATTTTAAAAATTCAACTCTGTTGATAGACGACATTTATGGCTTCAAAGGTTGGCATTGAAGGACAATTACTGGCAGTTATTAAAGCGTTGTATGGTTAGGTGAAATCATGTATTGGTGTTGACGAATTTAAAGAAAAACATGTCTAAAATTGTACACATATTTTACACATGTTGATATTTTTCCTGTCTAGAGTTTGAAACATTACTGTTTTTTAGCGTGTCAAAAACATTTTGCGACTAAAAATTATCTCATTTTCTGCATCCAAGTTAAGAACTGTAAACGTATATATCATAAATATCAACTCAAAATAGTAATCCAACAGATTACCTTTAGTGCATCGAATCATTAACTGTGGCCGTGTTTATTTTAAGTGTTCTGCAGTACTTTGTACTTTACTTACTTTCAAACAGGATCTTTTTTTTTCCGCGATCATCCTGAACCTCCTTGAGCTGATATGTTATTTGTATACTGTAAATTCCTAATTAAACGCGAGGAATTAATATCCGCGTAAAATCGCGAGAAGCACATCTCGCGGATTTTAAAATCTCGCTTTTATTTTTAGACGGATGTAAACTATTTAAAATTGTGATAAAAAATCGGCGTTCGCGATTTTATATTCTCGCTATTTGATGCAAAACCGTTGAATCGCGGAATTAAGTACCCGCGTAAAATAAGGAATCTACAGTAACACATGCTCGATGTTACGTAGCTTGTACTGGCAGAAACACAAATTATGTTAAAAGCAAAAGACTTATTTGTAAGTGATATTGATATTGTTTTATTTAAAAAAAACCCGGTTTTTTAAATTCGGAAAGCTTCTTGGTAAAACACCTACAATCATAAAGCATATTTCCGGATTCATCGTTATACAAGCGATTGTGTTTACATTTTGTAAAGATATGACTTGACAATATGACAATAATTGAAATTATTTCAAAAACATAGCTGCATTTGAAAAAAAAAAACAATAGAAACTGCTTTTAAACTGTTTTTTTTTTTAAATTTGTATTGATGAAAAAATACATATCATGACTATTCTGGGATTATACGTGTAATGAATTAATAAATCAATTAGTATTTAAAGATATAACCTGTACAACTATTTAGTTCACACCCTTGTTAACTGAAAGTTAAATTAACTATTCACTATCTAGATGGAACTATAAATATTTCACAAGTTGTGTGAATATAGATAATTGATTAAAAAAATAAAACACGGATGTAGATTAACTGATACAATTGATTTCAAATCACAATGTCAATAATGCATTTTGAAGGAAGCAGATACTAATATAGATAACATTATCTAGAGCGAGCTCATTTAGAAATGTAAGGATTATTACAAGATTACACGTTTTTGTTTGCTATTTTGCATTGAAATTTAAAAAAATGAAAAATAATTACATGAAAACAAATTTAAAAAAAAAATTCATGGCGTGTTGGAAAATCAATCAGTATATAGGACATTTATTTAAAATGCACCCAACTTATATCGCAATAAAGTGGACACCAATTGGAAACAGAAAGGGACAAAAACCAAATGATACCTGGAGGAGATCAGGATAGGAAGAAAGGAGAACAACTGGACATGGTGACAGGTCCAGAGATGGACAATATTGGCCAGTCAATTTACACAGCATGACGTTCACTATGTTAAAGTGACCCATTCATGCTGGTGAAATGATAACATCAACACGTTTTATATCGTAACCTTAAAATACTGTAAATTCCTTATTAAACGCGAAGACTTAATTTCCGCGTAAAATCGCGAGAGTCAACCCTCGAGGATTTAAAGATCTCGCTTTTATTTTCAAGACATTTTTGCACTATAGGAAATAATTACAAAAAATTGGTGATCGCGATTTTATATTCTCGCGATTTGATACAAAACAGCGAACTCGCGGAATTAAGTACTCGCGTAAACTAAGGAATTTACAGTATACAAAATATGATTATCTTAACAAGTTTAACTATAAAACCACTTAATGTATTATGTTAAACTAATCATTATAAGTGCTAATTTAAGTATTAAAGATGCCGACTTCAGTTTTCATTGCGCATGTGTTTGCGCATTCTAGTATATAATAAAGTTAATTTATACTTCTTATGAAATTTCTTCGATGTCATTTATATAATTGAACACAATAAATAAAATACAGATAAAATATTTATATTTTTTTTAAGGACATTTTTATTTTTAAACGATTTTTTCGTTGTGCGGTACGGGAGGGTTGCCATTTTTGTTTTTATGACATTATGATAAAATGAAGCTTTATAGGAGTACGTTATAAGAAATAACATTAAATAAAAACTAAACATTTTACGCCGTTGAAATTTTATATACAAAATAATGCTATCGGCGAGGACATTTTCCTTATTTTTTGAATGAATCCATTATACCAAGCTTCATTCGTAATGATCAAAATATATAGCAAAATTGGTTGCATTTTAGTATTTTGAGATGGCCCCTACTAAATACCAGACTGTAGAATTTAGTATTTTTTACATATAAGGTAGGAAATGATATCACTAATCATATATAACAATTTGAGAAAACAGTTATTGTAATATTTTTATATCGGCCTCCTTAATTTAAATTGCAGATGCATTCTCGTAAATATCCTTGCACAATGTTTTGATATTGTTAATTATATCATTTCTTTATATAACTATGAACTTATAGCCCGACTATCAACAGCATCAACATTATTTGGGATATGCTAAATTAATTTTACTCAACTAGTCGTAAAATTTCAAACAAGAACGTCGATATGCTTATTTACTTGACAATCTCTTTATTATACATCATAATGATTCTAATTTAACGCACCGTCTGATTGGTTTAGACAATCACATAACAGGACGAACGATACCTCTTGTTCCCTGGGTATTCCACAGTTTTTAAGCTTTGGGATTTTTTATCTCATTGGTGTGAAAACAATGAAACTAGCATTTGATGTATACAAACACAATTATATCTACATGTAAACTAATATGTTTCACATGCGACCGTTTTGGGCAAGCGCAGCATAAATTGAATTGTAAATACACACGGATACATGATAAAAAAATAAAGCGTGGTTTACTAACGCATCAACGTGAATAAAATTTAAATATTTTACGCTCCAATATACATGTATAAACAGCTATGTTTTTCGGTGTGGTGATCTGGAGGGCGAAACCATTAACAACGATTACAATTTCACTATGAGATTTATCAGAAACACTGAAGGTCGCGTGTTTAGTCTAGACATTGTGACGTCACGTTAGTAGAGCAGACATCACTCCACAGTTTCAGTAAAAGTAACAATATTCAGAACAATTTGCCAGGAAAAAAATGTAAAACAAATAGTTGCAAACCATTTTGAAGAATCATCAGAATGTTTTATTCATCTTTTAAATGCATGCCATTTTTAAAATACAATTTGCCTGTTCTCTTCAGATTTTGAAAGAAAAACTGTTCGGGTCATAAATGAAAAAATGACAATAACAATCCGTCAACCATCTCAAAAATCCATAAAACGAAATACAAATTCAAAGCAGAGCAACACGGACCTCCAAAAAGATGGAGGTAGGATCAGGTGCCTAGGAGGAGTGAGCATCCTCTGCTGACCGGTCACACCCACCGTGTGTTATTTGTCGTAATCGGGAAAAGACAGAAAAGTCCGCAGACAATAGGGTGATTAATTATGGTCTAACAATCAGTATAAAAACGTCAGTGAACATGCGACCCAGTGGAGGATTGTATTTGCTGACAATACAGTTATTGATTGTATTAGGTTAAATTACCGTAATGATAACAAAATCCTTGTTTTAAATAATCCATGTCATGTTGAACCATAAACACCAAAACAAACAAACAAATTACAACCCCCATCCCCCAACCCCCTCATTCCCCCCCCCCCAAAAAAAAGACAACAACAACAACAACAACAACAACAACCCCAAAAAAATAATAAAACCAACAACAACAACCCCAAAAAAATAATAAAACCAAAACAAACGAAGAAGAAAATCAAACTTGATTAGTTTTATTTACAAAACATCCAATGCATTAGCATGTACGTCTCTGAAGAAATATCGGAGGCCGATTCATTATTTTTTTTTTCGTAGAAAGGGTCGTGATCCAAAGTGTGTTTATAATAACGAATATATCACTTGGATTTTATACGTCTGGACCCGAACAAACACACGATATTTCTAAACACATTTACTACATATATGAGATGGTTGTTGCTTCTCTTTCACAGACAGAGTTGTAGTAATATGTAGGTGTATTGTCATTACAGACGCCTTCCACGATCTGAAATCGAAGCCGAGTTTCAATCGGCAAATCTGAAGTTACTAAAGGACAATCTCCTGGGATAACCGTGCCGTCATGGAATCTCCAATTCATATTCGGATCATTTGGGTTCCTGAAGCTTTGAATCCAAATTTCCGTAACAATGGGGGGTACATGACCTGAAATATTACATATATTTACTTTATTAAGGGAGAATGTTTCAAGCATACGATTTCCTTTATTATTATTTTTCCAGTGAAAGGCTCAAATTTTGGTCGTATGTCAGAATCTTCCCCGACATTTTATATAGAACTATGTAGGAAAAAGGGGGTTTTCATTTTCAATTTCATGTGTAAAAAAACACAAACATACGATTTTCTTTCAATTTTTAGTAATGGAAGTTTACGGTATCAAAAAGGTTTTGCCAAATTAAAACGACCGGATAGTTTTTTATGCTATCCGCCTTCATAGTTTGGTCCTATAAACGTGTCTTGCCAGCCATATTACATATAGAATTATATAGAATAAAAGAATGTTAAGGAATCAAATTTAATTTTATTTGCATAGATAAAAAAATACCTTTCTACTAACACAGAATATGGAAAGATCGCGCATTTTTTTTTATTTTGCAAATTATATTTTCATTTTTTTTAAATTAGTGACGTTGCAATAAAAAATATATGACGTTAATTTTTGTCAATTGTTATATCTAAGTCTAATACCTGACGTCACCGTAAGACGGTGAATAAAGTCGATTTTAAAATTGCGGCGAAATGATTGAAATACTTCTCAATATTATTCTAAAGATTCATTTCACTGAGAATATTTCTATGATAAGTATTCTTTTAATGAAAACTTTACAACATTTTACTCTGCATTTGAGTTTTACGACAGTGATGCGCAATACCTTGCGCAGAGGGCGCAAACTATTAAACCCCCGACTGACCTTAAGCTGTCCCTGCTTTCTGATTTCAGATATGTTTCGCAATTTCCTTCATAAAACATCCAAGTAAATATTACTAGTACCCAATGATTACGAGTAATACTTATTTCAAATTTCCTCCACCTGTTTTTTTTTAAATGGTATCTTAAGCTTTTTTCATTTGATTCAGTCTTGTATGGTGTAAGTATTCGAAATGTTCGTGGTCAATATGATCAAATATCGAAAAATGTACAATGATTAATCAATACACATAACCACTGAAATCTTATCTTTTCTTTTGCATCGAAATAAAATGTAATGCCTAAAAAAAAGAAGAAAAAAAAACCTAGACCGAATTTCACTGTTTCAGTATGAATCTACCTCTTCAACCAGTAAACAAAACATAAATATCACTGTCGGTTTATTTTTATAATATTTTCATTCTGTGTACTAAACAATTACTAGAATTATCGAACCTTGCAAAAAAGTTTTCATTTGAAACTCAAAATCTGATCTAACCCAATCCTTAAATCCTGTATGCTACCAAACTAGCTATACATTGCTGGAAAACATGATTCTGTTAAAAAATTGAAATTGTAATTGTCATTGGCGAATAATATACTATAACTTACTGGCAATGAATTGCAGAAATATGGTATACTTCTCAGCAGAGTCAATTCGGATTAAATCTCCTCCGTCCGCCTGACAACCTAGAGCTGCGCCACCGTAATATTTTGACATCAACTCCAACCTCAGACAAGTTATGACTGTTGAATAATTGATAATAATGTATCCAATGGGGCAATATGAATATACGATCTGAGCTCCATCTGAAGAAGAAACCATTGTTTCATTCTTAAGTCCTTAAGAATCATACATAAAGTGTTTGAAGTGTGACAAATACAAAAGACAGCGCTAATATTGTAAACAAAAAATAAATTGTAAGACGATTGCTGTGCAAGGCGCCAAATTCGTGTGAATGTTAGAAAAAGTTAATACTTTAAAGATTTCCTGTAAAATAAAAAAAAAAAAACAAACAAACAAACAAACAAACAAAAAAAAAAGCCAAAATAAAACCCAACTACAACAATGACACTGGCGGCCACAACTTAAACAAAAGCAACGACCACAAAAGTTATAGCAAAGCCGTTATTAATACAATGACATTTACACCAACTCAAATATAAATATACAACATCATCTAATACACTCTGTTTCTGTTTCAAACACATTTTATTTGATATTTCGATAATCATAAATAAATTTGGATCCAAGCTATATTTATCCACTGGAATGAAAAAAAAAATCCAGTTTTTATATATTTAAACGCCACCTCTAACGCTTCAAGTTAAAATACATATCCAAAAATGTGCTGTGCAAACGACATGAAAAGTACCCGAATGATAATGTTGAAAACTCGTGCGATGTTATCAGAGTGACTTCCAATTGGAGAAAAGATGATAACATTTCCCTTTATCAATCCCGTAAGAAATGTATTTTCTTCCGTTTCTGCACACGTGAACGAGGAAATCTTGGAATTTTTGTCATATATTGATTTCAAATGTTTTTCACTGTAAACAAAAAGTGCTTGAAACGTTAACTTGGGACAAACTATATATATTATTAACATCAACTTTACAGTAACTGGTACCAATACAAAAGAGGAAGCTACTATTGAACCATTTAATTTCGTTGGGGCCAATTTTCGAAGCTTGTGTGTTTTTGTTGTTGTTTTTTTTTTGCTTATTCGTGGGGATGTAATTTCGCTAATGCATCTGTTTTCAGTTTCAGTAGGAAAACTTAATCTTTTAAGTTTTCGTCGAGGATGTAAATTCGTGGGTGAGGGCTACCTGCGAATAACACGGAAATTGCCTCAACGAATTCTAATGATTCCACAGTATAATTAATAGCTATAAGACAAAAATTCCATTCTTCTAGAAATTGGTAGAACAGATGCGCGAAAACTCCAAAACTGTTTGGGGCAGTTTTTACGATCGTTCCACTTTATTTTATGTTCCTTGCACTATTCTAGATGTTAACAGTTATGCCGAGGTAGATAATTCTGCGTTTGTATATAAAAGATTTAATAGATATTTTAGTTTCTTTCCCCCCTGAAATAGTTAATTTTTCTCTTTTCCCAAGAGTTAAATATTTTGATATTTTATTTATTTTTAATTGTGACTTGTCAGTTTTATTTTCTAGACATGTTTTTTGCTATGTTTGTTGTATTTTTCCAGTGTGTTAAATGATACATTTGTCACTTTCATGTATTTAGTGGTATAACACGAATTATCTATAAGGTACCTTGTATAACATCATTTAATTCAACTTAACACCATAATCAACAACGAATTTAAAAACAAAAAACACATCAATAATAACATTAAAATGAATCTATACATTCATGAAAAAATACAAATGATAGGTAGTGCTTAAACATTCAGCAACATTTCCATCGAGACTTTTGTAAAAAGGGAAATAATAAAAGCTGTACCCTGATTATACGTGATCCAATCAGTGTCGGAAAAATGTGTCCCTGTTAAAATACGTCTACAACAAACACATTTGGTGGAGACAATATGGCGGCTGGAGACATCATTATCCTGACTGTTCTTCAGACAACTCGCCGAGCAGAAAACGGAGCTTTGGGTTTGGTTAGAGACTTCAATACATGAAGATGTTGGCAGAAAATTACTTTTAACGAATCGCTGCTGTAACGCAGAGCCTGCGACTGTGCATTTTACTAAAGCGCTAAAATACACACATATTAAGAAGAAATTAATGTGTCCTCTCATGCTTTTAAACTGTTTACCTGTTGCGACACAGAGGCTTATGTGTAAATGATATTCCTTACAACTAGTTTATATAGAACTTTATTGTATTGATTTGTAGATCCATACTAGTAGTTAGAAATGGTAAGAGTTCTAATAGCAAATCATGTTTGTTTTTTTGTAACTGGTTATAACATGGATTATCATTAATAATCATTAATGATATGTTTCTCTAATTAAAGTTAAAACGCTTGTTGTCTTATTTATTTATTTTACAAATTAAATATCTGTGTTCTAAAAAGAGCATTCATGTTCTTTATTTCTCAAATAAGATATCTATTCATGAAAATAATTAGTTTATTATTACTCAGGTCACTATACATGTCTATAGTAAACCTACAATTTCAAATTAGTAGGACTTTCAAATTCGAAATTAGCGTCTATGAAATTTATATGCAAGTGTTATTATTTTACGTTACAAATTGAAAATATTTTTTTAAAAAATACCTCTTCTTCAAAATCAGTTAAATGTTTAGCTTTTTATAAGCTATTCTACTGAAATAAAGTTTAAAAATCTCAAAACAGCAAAGTTCGTCTTGTAACTGAATGTAATTTCCTACAATAATTGTAAGGAGAGCTTGATGGTCTTGGACACTTTAAGACTGTATTAACCTGTTTAAGAACAAGATCTCTATATAAAAATATAGGAAAACATTTGTATATTTTCTTTAGTAAATAATCGTTAATAGCAAAACAAACAATTTCATAAAATATTAGATAAATATTGTAACGTGTTTTGTCCTGGGTTCTCAGGGATAATATATGAAATCAATTTTTCTCTAACTCTACCTGAGTTAATAATGATTGTATAATAATTGTCCTCTAATTGGGTAACGTTTAAATCACTATCAATAATCAATGGGGATAATGTATAAGGTGGGCTTTCTGTACTGTGTTTCTATACCCGGTTCCTGTTGAGAGAGAGGTACTTGGTGTCTCAATCTTCTTCAGATTTACTACACAAAGCACCCTACCTCAATTCCCTGGGTTTCTTGCCACTAGTTTCTATTTGACCCTACCTCTTAACTCTTCTCTCTTTCTTCTTTCTATTTTCTTTCTTTCTATCACGACGTTTCTACTCTGCTGTTCACTGTCGACTCTCCCAGATTCTACAGCACAACTGTTTATATACCCTTGGAGTAGTCCACTCCAAGGGTAGTCAGGTCATTCCATTTCCCCTACCCAAATCTAATTCATCACAACGTTTATTGTAATAGGGCATAATCATTACATTACCCACGCCTCTTTTATCATGCGTCCTGCATGTCTACTGATTTCAAACAATTTTTTTTTAAAAAGGTATTTTAAATATTTATTATTCAAATATAAATGACAAAAACCAGCATAACTTTCTGTTATTGCCGAAATAAGACAACTAGTCTCGCTATAAATCAATTACTGTTTTTTTTAGGGGGCTTGTTTCCTTTAAATTAATCAAACCATGTCTTGATGTCCAAGTAACACTGGTTGTCGTTGATGTGGCACCGAGACTGTGTGTACTGTGTGGAAAATTACCTGCGAGTAGCGTTTCTGAAAAATTTGGTTGTTCAATTGATCTAGGGCGTAAGTAATCACTATTCGCTTTTTCTAATGTTTCTTGACTCGTTTCCCCTCGATAAACAGAGAAATCTGACTATGGATATTTTGGATGATCAAAATTCTCCGCTGTGTCTGATTTAACATTTGCACTTGCAGTGTTAGCATACTGAGATGATCTATCATCTATACTAGTATCATATTTTGGTCTTACATCTACCCCGGAATCTGGTATCATAGAAGGTTTAGATGTATATGGCGTAGATCTCAATCTATCCAATGTCTCTTTTAGCTTCTCACGTCTAGCATCTATTACGCTGAGATCAGCCCAAAGTTCAGCTTCTTTGTCATTCATTTTCAATTTTCTATTATCTACACCAATACAGAAATACAAAACACAAAACTATTCTAATTCTTTTATTCTTATCGCTCACTAATTCAAAATTCAGATACACGGTGTCTTTGAACCTGGTACACACTACCCGGTAACACTTCACTTGGTTCAAAGCACCCGGTAACAATATACCTGGTATCTTGTTCTTAATACACCCGGTATATGTTAATTCAAAAACAACAAAAATAAATTTATTAAATCAATGAAATCACTGATATTTTATCCCTGAACCGGCTGCCACCAAAATGTAACGTGTTTTGTCCTGGGTTCTCAGGGATAATATATGAAATCAATTTTTCTCTAACTCTACCTGAGTTAATAATGATTGTATAATAATTGTCCTCTAATTGGGTAACGTTTAAATCACTATCAATAATCAATGGGGATAATGTATAAGGTGGGCTTTCTGTACTGTGTTTCTATACCCGGTTCCTGTTGAGAGAGAGGTACTTGGTGTCTCAATCTTCTTCAGATTTACTACACAAAGCACCCTACCTCAATTCCCTGGGTTTCTTGCCACTAGTTTCTATTTGACCCTACCTCTTAACTCTTCTCTCTTTCTTCTTTCTGTTTTCTTTCTTTCTATCACGACGTTTCTACTCTGCTGTTCACTGTCGACTCTCCCAGATTCTACAGCACAACTGTTTATATACCCTTGGAGTAGTCCACTCCAAGGGTAGTCAGGTCATTCCATTTCCCCTACCCAAATCTAATTCATCACAACGTTTATTGTAATAAGGCATAATCATTACAATATGATGGTTATATTGTTGACCATCTAGCCCGCTTAACCAAAGATTGCATCTGTTTTTAACACGTCATTTCATCATTATTAGACAATAATGTATCATTATGTTACAGATAGACCTTGAAAAATGATAAAGACATTTTTTTCTTTAATTTAACAAGAGTAGTTTTTTTAGTAATAATTTTCATTTATCATAAAATGTTATCTTTTGTGTCTAATAAAATAACCTAATAAAAGGTTTCCTTCGAGACAAATTTTGATTTTATATGTTTAGAATTTTATATGGCCCATTTCTATAAGTAGTAAAAAAGTTTATTTTCAATGTAAAAAAAGTTAACAGCAGTATTTATAAAAAAAAAATCAAACGAAAAGTCTTCAAAAAGTACTATTTGTTTTATTCTTAAAAATATAAGATACATTGGTAATTTGTTTTGTCTTTACTGTATCATCATTTTCTTAATATGTTAAATATATTTTGAAAAATTCTTTTTGGAATAAGAGAAATAACCTTGTAAAGATGGACGAAGGAGTAAGATTTTGGCTCAAATACATTAACACTATTTGGTGGGGTTTATTTTTTTGTTGTTCCACATTTCAGTTAAAACATCTTTTCCGGGAGACATAGAATTTATAACTTTGCTAGAGGGCATGCTGGTCAACATAACTTTGACTTCAGTTTTCCTTTCAGACATGCATCATAGAGAAGATGAAAGAAAAATGCCGAATGTTGTCATATGTTGCTATTCTATTTATGTTATGACATGCAAAAATAATCCTATTAATTTACAATATGCTTTGCTCAAAAGCATTTCCTCAGCTTTTTTGTCTTTTCAACGATGGTTTTGAAATGCAGATGGTATACCATGTCATTTTTCTTTCCGTTTTTTTTTTATCAAAGTCACTTTCTGAAACAGGTATATAAAATATTCATCCATTTTATCGAACAATTAATTGAAAGTTTGGGGTTAAAGTCTTCAGATAGAAAACATACATTTATATTAGTTCGTCAATTAAATGATCTGGTAACATATTTGTGTTGTGTTTTATCAACACGTACTTTCCTTTTACAACTATGTTTGAAAAAAAACTGTTGGTAGATCTGTTTGGGAACTCGTGCGATAATTTAAAACGGGGTCACGTGACGCCGTCTTTTAATTAACTGTCAGCCGAAGTCTCAAGCCGCATAGACACGCGTAGAACACATGAATTGAGTCTACGCTTAATAATATAGTGCAGAAAGTTTTCATTCATTTCAGTGTATATATAATTTAAAAAACATGCATTGAATCTTTTTAAGTACTCTATGTATAATCCAAATAATAAAAAGAAAATAAACAAATAATTTTATTGATAAAAATATTCTTACTCGGATTCAATAGATGTAGAGATTTGTGGAATGAGTTACGTAACTAAATGCACAACGCCATTGACGCAGTAAGTGAACGAGTTCATTAATTAATAGAAAGGGTTGAAGGTTGAGTCGAAAGTTTATTTCAAAAAACACAATGTGCCATTTTTGAACATTTGTGAATTTTATTTTAACAATCTATCATCTGAATACTACCGAACTTCATGCGCGAGCCGAAGATAAAATATGAACGGGTTATACATAACAGTCTTTCAAATTAAATACTAGGTTCTTCATTGGCTTCCAGTTTACGTGCGGTATGACTGCTGTTCATCTCTAACGGAGTTTTGTAAATAGAAAATAATAACAAGTCTGAATTTGCCTTCTCGTTCATTTACTCTTTAGTTAACTAAACTGAATTTAAATTTTGAAGAATGCATTTTTAGCAAAACATTTTAGGTGATCAATACATCAAGCAATATATACAATCTTATTGATTTAAGAACCAAGTTAAATTTTAATGTTTTTGTAGTCCGGCTTAGTTGGAATATATATGTATTTTTTACATGTTATGAGACCTAAGTTTAAACTTTACCCCCTTTAATTTATAATGTACAAAACCAGTCACATTCATGATTAAAAATTTTTCTTCATCAATATCTTAATGTATATTATCAGAAACTTAGCTGATTTTTCTCCAATCAGTAAATATCTCACACCAATATTAGACCTATGAACAATGCATGGTTGTTATGTTTTTATTTTTTTTTATTTTCCTTGTGGTAGTACATATAAACAAAACAGTAATTATCTTAATTTTAAGAAAATAAGAATTCGTAGTTTATATCGTAGTTTTAAAATTTGATTTACAAATCGTTTTTGTAGCCTTTCGAAAAAAATCAAATTAAATCGCTTTCGAATTTAAGCTCATTTTTTTTAAAGACACGCGTGAAAATTTGCGCTTAATAAACTAGAGTTTATTGAAAAGATACAGATCCCTGAAATGACAATTTCCAACATTTTGGTTTAAAAAGCGCTTTGCAAATTTGCAAATATCAGAAATTTTTAAATCAAATTCTGAATTAATGGTTAAAAAAAAACAATTTAAAACCATTATACAAGAAACGTGCTTTATCAATTTTAAGTAAAACGTACTACCGCCGTGTAAATGTTTCTTCTAGACATGACACCTTTTCTCCTTTATTAGCACTAAGTGCCTTATATGGACATTCTACTTATTTTTTTTCTAACCAATCCCTAAATTGACTTGTCTCTGTACATATATTATCAGTTAATGTCTTTATCATTATGTTGCTTTATTTTAACGACAAATAAAACAGCCAATCAGGAAAGGTATACCCTAAGTATGAAGTGATTTTTTACCTCCGGTTTCCATCGATTCGAAAAGCAGTAGACGTAGTTTGGAGTATGATTTTCAATAAAAGGAACAGTACATTTTAATGCATGTATATGATGCACGTGTTTACTAAAAAAAGTAGAAAGTGACGAACGGATTTATTTGTTTCCTAAGTATTTTACATGAAACGCTGCCAGAAAATCGTGGCACTTTAGCTGGTCTAAAAAATCAAAATGGCGACATGACAAACCTTGTTATTATTATAGTACTTGAATTAATCTTACAGTTAAAATGAAATGTTTCTAACGTCAGGTACATGGGTTTGTTATCTGTATAGAAATGTTAACTTTGTTCGGTAATTCAACAGTTGGAGAGTTTCGGAGTTTTTATAAACCTTGTTAAACAGATACTGACTTGTGGATTTTCCTTTGGAATATCAAATTGAATAAATCTAATAATTTCAATTATCTACCTAGATTAATTGTTTTGATTTTCTCGCTTAGTTGTAGTTTGTTTTGTTTTTCCTTTGGGGTTTTATTTTACATTAAGTACCGTTGCGTCAATTTTCTAAAATTATGAAGGACAGTCCCGGCAGGGATATAGTAAAGATTTTAGACAAATTATCAGGCAAAAAGCCGAATTTTAACACAGATTGAAACACCTAATTCAAACTCAAAACCTTTAAAGCATATTCGAGAAAAAACGTGGACAATTTCAAGACCCCTTCTTTCAGTACTCTTAGTACTTTGATTTTTTCTAAAGTTGGGTCTTGGGAGTGTATGTAAGTAATATGAATGGCAGAAACAATGCGTTTATAAAGATAGAAAATATGTTGTTTTAAATATTTAGAACTTAGCTCACATGTAATATTTAAGCAAACAGTTAAAACCACTATAAAATTAAGGAGCATTTCACTTGACCATCGGCTTATTTGTTGAATTGGCATTACGAACATGCGATATACCTATTCTATTCTCTTCCTAAAATTCATTGGAGCTTTTTAAAGACAACAATTAGTAGATGCGGTCTAAACCAAATATATCCGGCGTATAGATGCACACTGTCACAGCCGAAGGTGACAATATTAATGTATCCACGCGATTCTTCAAACAAGTAACATAATCTGTAAATCAATATCTTAGTTTTAATTACGACTTTGTTATAGAAGATAAAGAGAATATTGTTACACCACAACAAAGAAGAATACCTTTCTTTGAAATGCGTTATTGATACAAATGCCTGTATCGATACACTTTGTCTACATTTAAAGCAGACTGTATTTCATCTGAAAGCAATTATCTGGTATTGATTGTAAAAACGAATAAGAATAATTGTTTGTGATAATTTATACATGAAAATTGATTTGTTTTGTATTTTCTTGAGCTTTGTATACAACATTAGCTTAATTCTTGGATCGATGGTATTATAGGGACTGAGCAATATACTTTAGGACATTTCAAAGCGATTCCATTTCGTGTTTGTGTTTAGAAAAATCAATATTTGTTTTAATGCAAGTTCAATGGAATAATTCCAAAGTCCTACCGAGTCCATTCGGTAATTTAAGTAATTGTGACCCATTTCGGTCTGTCTCGCTTGTTGTTGCGAATGTTCTAGGGTTCTTTCTAAATCGCAAACAAAGAGTGTATTTCCGCAATTGTGTCGAAGGTCCCTGGATTGAGAAGTAGTTTTTTTTTAATAAAGAAGTGTTCGGTGTCACGTGACTTGTATCTTGATGAATACAAAATTAAAAAAAAAATATTTGTACGAGGTTTGTTCGGAAATTATTAAAAATATTTCCCATTCTAAGTGACAAATTTTGGTAAAAATTTGCATAAACATTGAAAAAAAATCTATCAAATATTTAAACAAAGTAATATTAAAAAAATATAAAATAATTAACGACGGTAGATAAACAAGTCGGTTGTCGGAGAACCCGGCACAGGCATCAACTCGGACATTAAAAAGACTTAAACACCTACTTATTAAGTAACCGTAAAATTACAGTAAATGATAAAAGAAATCAATTTGAAATTAAATATGTATATTTTGCTATTTTTCGTCAGGTTTCACTAATGTTGGAGTTGAGATACGGATATTGTTCAAATACTGTAAACGTATTACATTTGGCTGTGTATTCTATTTAGCTCTTTTGGCGGAATGCGGCTTCCGCTAAATCAAGTACAATGTCATGCATATATGTTGATGAATAGTCACATTCAAGAATACGCTAATTCAAATCTGCGCCAACTTGTTCAAAAACTAATTTCCGCCAAATATCGTACACGCCAAATATAATACGTTAACAGTATATTAACAAAGTGATATGACTGCCGTCACGAGAAAAGGGCCCTTAAGGTCAAAATTTCACAAACTCAATTTTTTCTCAATTAAGATTAGTCAACTCTTTCTGAATACAAATATACAAAGATATTCAAGATCTTGTGTGTTTTAAGCATTTTATGACAATTTTAGTAAGACATGTTAACACGACGTTGACGTAGCTGGTCGAAAACAACACGACGCTACGAACGTCAAATATTATTTTAATATTATTTATTATTATTAAATATTTTTTAATTATTTTATTATATATTATTAATAGTTATCAATTATTATTATCGGTATTTAAACCAGGCCATACTCTAATTATTCAAAAAACACAACACAGATGCAGAAAAAAAAATAGAAACAGAAAATAAAAAAAACTGCATTTACAAAGCCGCTACTATGACGTCGTTTTCTGAGCATTGTGACGTCAAAATATAAGGGCCCTTTTCTCATGACGGCAGTCATATAAATCTGACAACGGCTTTACGTTTATTTTTGAAGTCAAGACGGCGCAGCGAATATACGTCAAACTAGTGGAAATCTTGGAAGAAGACCTTTAAAGCCCACGCAATTGCTTAAACAAAAACTATACGATCACAAGGCATAGAGAGTTTCAGCTCATCATATCTTTTTCACTGATTGTTTAACTAGAATTAAGACAAAAGGACTAAAAATCAAGTCTTTTTTAACATACTAACTGTTGTAAACAGTTCTGAAATATGTACAAAATGACTGCAGGAGACCGCATTTACAGCAATTTGACTTTAGGGTAAAACATTTTTGATGTTTTTCTGAAAAAAAAATACAAAAAATGAGAGAAAATGTAAATGATGACATCTTTAAATGAAAACAAAGATAGGAAATAAAGAATAATTGTTATTCCCGTTCGTTTGTAAGGTGTTTAATACACAGGAGCAATGAGAAGCGTTAAAATGACTTAACGAAAAGTTTGCCAGTGCGCCGGGGCACTGGACAAAGGCACTTCGTTCCGCTTACCAGAAATAATCTGTCCATGATATGGACAAAAATCTTTTCACATTGATAAACTCTATCCTGATTTACGTTTTTGGTGAAATTTCAAGGGTTTATCATTTTTTCATAAAAGAATAAAAGAAAATATCTTAATAAGTTTTGACCAACCCTCGTAGAAATCGAAAGATAACTCAGTATATAATACACAGACTGTGAATTCGGATATTTTCAATGTAAAAAATGTCTTACATAAACATTAATCTATGATAAAGCATATTTTTGGAATGACTGTTTTCCCGATGAGAGCAAAGAGCACACGGCGGGTGTGACCGGTTAGCAGTGCATGCTCGCTCCTCCTAGGCACCTGATCCTACCTCTATCTTTTCAGAGGTCCGTGTAGATCTGCTTTGAATTTGTATTTCGTTTTATGGATTTTTGGCATGGTTGACAGTTTGTTATTGTCAATTTTCATTCCTAGCGATCGTATTTACTATTTTTTGTATGGTTTTGGTTTACATTCAAATAATATGAACATTATTGAGAAATTATATCAGTCATTTGAAGACAATTTGAATGACTTCTGACTTTTTATACCGAAAAAAAGATATATCCTGGGATATTGCATGAGATGAATCAATACATTAACGTGAAGATGATTAAAGATGCATCCTGTAATACTGTTTATTTCATTTTTTTATTTGTTGTATAGTTTGATTGAAATACGAAAAACACTCCCCCCCCCCGAAAAACCACAATACCCATGGCACTAAGAAAACGTATGTTTTATATAGAAATAAAATAAACGATGCAGGCCACAACGTTTCGTGTTTATTTATACTCCTTACAAACAATGTAATGAATCACATGTCTTAAAGTAATTTATATTAAGGTTTTTTTTTTCAAGTGCTAAGACTAGAAAAAAAACTTGCACTGGTAATTACGATGGGCTTGTTTGCTACAATTATGCATGCTCAGAATAATAGGTAGTAACTCTGGAAAATATAGTGCTCTAACAAGTTTGTATGTTTATCATTTTACGCTTCTTTTAGCGTTAATCCACCCCTTGCCATTTAATGTAAAAATGATACATCATAAGTTCTGTTTTTGCATTAGAACAGAATGTCGCACTGTTTATTTATGATTTAAATGAATAAAAAATAGACAAATCAGCTTGGAAAAGAATATTTACTGGTATATTGAATAAAAAATGTAAATGTAAAATGTAAACAGAAACAGGTCAAAAACAGGACATGAGTCTTGTTTACATGGCAAAGAATTGCGAGCCCTGTATCTTGACTATAACTCAATGAGTGACTCTCATATATTTCATTTGATTATTAGAAAAGCATTGCTTAAACTTTGTAAGTAATAAGAACAGAAAAATAGAATTTGACCAAAATCGTGACCACGCTTCTTAATATAGCAACCCGACAAATCCTTTAGTACCTCGAGTAGGTGTAAAAAATTTTGGCCTTGAATAAGAGTTAAATTAACCATTATTTATCTGAATGGAACTTCTACATGATAGCCGATTTGAATTTTGTGAATGAAGAAAAGATGAACTCATCAATGCTTTATCTTCCGATAGCATTCAAATACTTGTACATCTAAATAGATTGTTTATGTACTTACATGTATTTATGTCCCAAAATACTATGACATGGTGTATATATCAGTTCCTCTTATATTAAGAAGTTGTTGTTCACAATCTACATGTTTACTGTTGCGATAATTGAGGATAAGACAACATTTGGAATGTCTTAGAGTTAAGATAGTTTTTAAGAGGTGTCGTAAGTTGGGACGGCTTTGAGAAACTATCTTATGACTAAGATGTGTCCTAAGATAAATCTGAGACATATCTTAGTCTTAAGATAGCTTCATCAACATGCCCCCTGCCATCTAAAACCCTGCGTATAAGTCAAACCAATAGTTACATTCCGATTGTGATACTCGGACAACGTTATTCTGAATTGTATATGGATTCTTGTAAATGTTAATCCATGCGTAATTGAATGCATATATCTTTTATTAAAACTGTATACATTTATTTAAAAAAAACAACAACAATAATGTCATACTAATCAGTGATTGTTTGTGTTTCTTTAACCATTTTGTTGAATAGGTAACAACAAAATACATTTAATCGTAGTAATTCAAATATTTTTACGTTATACTAACTAAAAAATTAGACGTTAGACCTAAGTACCGTACATGTACATAAAAGCATTTTGATGACTTATTATATGATTTTATTTTTTTAAATCATTTTTCGTAACATTTCTTTGTGAACTGTTCATTTTTATTCTCTCCATTTGCGTTGCCACATCATACCTGATAATTCATTGATATTACAGTGAAATGGTTTACGATTAACTTTGATTATAAAGCGGATGAAAAAATGGATACCAAGTTTTAAAATGAATATTGAAATTTATCACATGTTTATCTCATTATACGGTGGATATCACTCATAAAATAAATTTTGATATTCCACTGTGTGTTCTTACGCCACGTGACGTCATAATTAAACATTACTTTAGGCAGATTATTGACGTAGAATGAAAAAGTAACAAAATAATTCAGCTGAAAAGCGTACAGTTATAAATGTGCAGCATTTAATGCTGTTTCAATATTTTTATCAATTGATAAAAATATACCAGAAAATGAAATGTTTGTTTGTTATTGTTTAAGGAACATGCGTAAGGTTGTTTACGTCTTGTAGTGAATGTGATGTGCGGCTCACATTTATAATGTTTACAGAAAAGTTGAGGTTAAACAAAAAAATGACGTTTAACTTGTGGTAAAACATGTGATAAAAAGAATCTCTCATGATTTGCGTTGGTATATAATTTTTTATCCAACGAGCTGGATAAAAATCATATACCAACGCAAATCATGAGAGATCCTATATTTAACACGTTTATCTCAATATACTCATGGGATAAATGTTTGATATTACACTGTGTGTTCTTACACCACGTGACGTCATAATTAAACATGACGTAGGTTAAGGCAGTTGATTGACGTAGAATGTAAAAGTAAAAAAAAAAATTCAGTTGAAATGTGTTGAGTTGAAAATGTGAAGCATTTAATGCTGTTTTATTTATTTGTCATGAATTCATTGAAATTTGTTCGAAAATAAAATGTTTGTTTGTTAAACTTCAAGGAACTTTTTTTCCATGCGTAAAATTGTTGATGTCTTGTAGTTACTGTGTTGTGCGGCTAACAATTAAAATTTTTACAGCGAAAATTGAGACTTACATATGTGGTAAAACATGTGATAAAAAGAATCTCATGATTTGCGATGGTATACGATTTTAATCCAACTCGTTGGATAATCCACTCGTTGTGTGTTTTCTATCCCCCGCGAAGGCTCGGGGATAGAAAACACCCAACTCGTTGGATCAAAATCATATACCATCGCAAACTAATAGAGATCCTGTATATTTAAGTTTATTGTTACGCATTTTTTTAAAAAAAAGAGCGACTACTATAGGTCGTATATTTTACTATTTTACTATTCTAAGTGCTCCATTATGATACACGTTCTAAAACAACTATTTGATTTAAGAAATCAACAGCAGTTTAACAAACTTGAAGTGTGAAGTTGGTTGGTCACGTCGTCAAATCCTGTGAAGCCCGAAGCTTTTCAGTAGAATTGATCACGAACCAACCAACTTCATATACCGGTGAACTTTTTAACATAACTGTTTAATTACTTAAATTCAAGTTTGAAAAAGACTAATCGTTTAGAACTGTTATAATTGCCGAAATTTTATGTTTACAATAATCAAAGCGACAAGCGATAAGCGCGTGCTATAAACATTGTGACGTCAATAAAAAGTTCTTAACAGAATTGAACGTTTTCGCTATTCTATAAGGTTTCTAAGAAAATTAACTACACGTGTACATGTAATACATTGACAGGTAGGTCTCTGAAATATTATTTTAGGTAAATATTTTACGTTTGTTTATCGGAAAGGGTTGTGATTCCAATTATTTTTAAAAATTATGTATATATCACAAGAATTTAATAACTAAATGCTTAATTTGAACCAGAATAGACACACAGCAATTCTAAACGCATTTACTAGCATTGGTTGTCTGTCACTTCAATCAATATCAAATTTCACAAACAGAGTTATAGAAAAATGTTGGTTTCTGATCATAACAACGGTTCTGCCCGATCGTAAATCGAATTCGAATTTGACCTGGATAATTTATTGTTTCCAACTGACAGTGTTCTTGCATAATTGTGCCATCGTGGAATCTCCATATTTCATTCGAGTCCCGGAAGCTTTGAATCCAGATTTCGGTAACATCCGTTGGAGCATGGTCTAAAATATGACATTTTAAACTATATTACGCTGTCTCTAATTTTTAATTTATATCTGTACGTATTTTGGAATTTGTGTAAAATTAAACAAACCCTTAAATGTGAAAAGATATAGGGAAAACAGTTCACATGTTCAACATTAAAAATTGAAAAAAGTCAGTAAAACAAGAGCAAAAATAGATGACATATTTTATATGTCCTTAAGTTTGAGCTGTAGTTTGCCTAATTTTATAGCATTTGTTTACAAAGCAATATCACCATATTCGTTATATTTTTCACTGAACATTTCAGCTGACAAAACTGAATTGATTTGAACTCTTTAGACACACATGCATTCATAATTATAAAATATAAAGAACCTCAAGAAAACCTTTTCAATCCGGATAAAATAAGTTTATTTCTGACAAGAAAACTAAAGCAGATATAATGATATTTATGCATGAAGGGGGATTTAAAAAGAACAGTACCTACAAGGACACATTCATCACGTGCTAAAACCAAATACAATCCTGAAATTGATAAAAGAGGTTAGAATTTCACCCGGTGTGTACATTGAAAATAAAAAAAAATCGTAAACATAAATTAATTAAGATCTTGCCCACTGAAAACCAACGCTAACGATATTATAAAGTAAAAAATGTAAACCAATTGGGTAAAGTGATTATAAGAAGCATTTTAATTAAAATTTTAATTAAAAGTCAACTAAAAAAAGGAAACAATTCATAAAAATTAAATAGTAAGCAGTGCAATATAAAATTGATCGACAACCAGTTGCATATAGAATCAGTTGTGTTCAAAGAATATATATCATGAATATATTAAAATTCTAATTTATCTGCTATTACCACCAATCATATGAATGTCCTAAAATGTATATTTATGTTTGAAATATAAATAATTTATAAATTGTTGTTTTTATCCACATGACTTATAATTCATTAACGATGAACTGCTACCAACAGAAACCGTGAATAATCTCGAAAAAAAAAATTATGATAAAATCGGCAATTAACGATACAAGAATATAATATTATGCTGTAGAAAAATATTTCTAAATAGAAACTGTTGTTATGAACTTGATTTTATGATAACTTACTGTCAATAAATTGCTGAAAGATGGCATACTTCTCCGCAGAATCAATTCGGATTAAATCCCCACCCTCCGATTGACAGCTCATGGCTGCGTCATTGTATTGTTTCCTCATCAACTCCAACCTAAGACAAGTCCTGACTGTCGAAGAATTGACATCAATGTATCCTATGGGGCAATACACAATATTGACTCCACCTAAAAAAAAAAAAAACTTTTGAGCTACTCGATTAAATAAAGTAACTCATTTGATGGGTATGGAAAACGCTTTCATTAAATTGCATTCTAAAAATATAATTTGCGAATTTCGCAACATTCTGATAACAAGATATCTTATATTAGACAATTATTTTAAACAGCGTTTTTCGCTGCCCTGCAACTCTACATTGCAAAGTCCAGACATTTACAAAAAAATAGAATGTTTCAAAGAACCAGAAAACCACGTGACATTGAGCAACTGTAAATTCCTTATTTTACGCGAGTACTTAATTCTGCGATTCAACAGTTTTTTATTACGAAACATAAAATCGCGCATGTCGAAATTTTATCCCTGTTTCACGCAAGTTACATGTCTGAAAAATAAAAGCGAGATTTTTAAATTCGCGAGATGTGATACTCGCGATTTTACTGATATTTTTTCTTCGCCTTCAATTAGGAATATACAGTATATAAGATGTAAATTTACACTGACCAACTGATATTTTATTCATTTTACGCTCTCTTTAAGGATGGGACTACACTTTTGTGCAGACAACTATTTCTACTGTTTTTCAGTGAACATATGATAAACCATGCACCGTAGCTATTGCCTGACTATTGCTTTTGCAGTAAAACCGGCTAAAGAAGAACTGTTTTCGTCATGAATACAGTTATTGAATAAGGTTACATTACCGTAATGATAAAATACGTTTGATAAGAAAAGTGAAGATAAGGCTTGCTCGCGAAAATAAGTCGCAGCGACAAAGTTTATATCAAGTTTTTCGGGGAAAAAAATCGTCGCGAATAAAAGTTGGTTTACAGTAAATCAAAACCAAATTAACATAATTATAAAACCCACATCTACATGTATAGTAACACATAAATATAGGTGTTGCAAGTAGAACAACACTATGCAAGGAAACCAATATAAAAAGAAAGTACCTTGTTTATACGTGATCCACTCAGTATCGGAATAATGTGGCCCTGTTAAAATACGTCTACAGCAAACACATCTGGTGGAGAGAACATGGCGGCTGAAGACAACGTTATCCTTGTGATTTAGCAGACAACTCGCCGAGCAGTGGACGAAGCTTTGACTTTGGTTAGCGACCTCAACACAAGAAGATGTTGGTCGAATATTGGTTTTAACGAATCGCTGTTGTAGAATTGAGCCGGATACTGCAAATGATAGTTGAACGCTGAAATACACACATACTAAAAAGAAATAGGTCTGAACTATCATGACTATTGTATATCTGTTGCGACATCGAAGCTTATGTGTAAATTATATTACTGAAAATAAGTTGATATAGAACATTATAGTATAGATTTGTTGACCAACAATGGTTATTTGAAAAATATTGCTTTCAGGTATTTCAAATCACGTTTATCTCCAGTTATTTATAGCATAGAATTATTTGATATTAAACAATTAAATGTTTCTTAATAGCCTATAACAAAATATGTTTTTCTGATCTACATATTTATTTTACAAATCAAATATCATTGTTGTTTATAGGGCATACATATATGTGTACATGTACTCTGGTTCTGTAAAAAGATATTTACTCATTAAACTAATTATTTCATTTTGAATTACCCCGTTTAAGGTAAACATACTTATTTACCTAATTAGGGGAAAAAATCAAATATTGGCATTTATTAAACAAACAATATCTAAGTATTATATTAACATATTTTAAAAAATACGTTCTCTCATTTTAAATGATCTAATAGTGGAGAAAAAAAACGTTAAGAAAAGTATTAATAAAAGCTATACAGGAGTAAAGTTTTGTTCCACCTTAAAGTCAATATCCTTTTACCGGACACATAAAACATTATATAAATAGTGCCTGTTTGGGAGGGTACCAGTTGAAATTGACACCCCGAGAAAACCATTGTCAACCGACGCGAAGGTTGACAATGGTTTTCTCGGGGTGTCAATTTCAACTGGTACCCTCCCAAACAGGCACTATTTATTTTATTATACTGAATGTCTTAATTTTATAGCAAATTTTACTGCTTTTATATAGAAAAGACGTGAGTTCTACGGCGAACCGTACGCGCATAATTTACGCGCATGTAACAATTCGTTCTATCGGCCCATTGCCAAGTGTGTTGTTAACGCTGAGGGTATGGGAACGGATTGTCAACTGCGTCTTAACCAATCAGATTTCAGTATTTAACATGAAAGTATAAAAATATACTTTATACTGTTGGCAGATGGCTTCTGATTGGTCTGTTTAGCTACGACATCAGATATCTTTTCATACATGCAGAAGTACTATTAGAGAAGAAAAACAACATGGTCAAATTCTTGACATATTTGGCCTTGTCATGCATTTCATATCAATTGAAAACTAGACATCATTCTTTTTAATTCTTTTTATGTTCAGAAAACAAATGTTTTTTCCGCCGTATGTTTGAGGCTAAAGTCATCTTTTAAGTATCTGTATAACAAATGTTGCTGAATGCAGATAGTATGTTAAATCATTTTTCTTATTTTGTTGAAGTAACTTTCAAATACAGGTTCAAATTATTTGTTTATTTTATTAAACAAGCGATCGAATATCTGGGGTAAAAAAACTACAAATAGAGGACATATATGTTTATAAGACTGTAAATTATTTCTAAGGTCCCTTCCAATTATTTTGTTTAAATTAATACTTATCTTTTGAGTATTATCGTACAAAAAGTATGTAAATTGTTCAGGATCTCGCGCTATTGTAAGTTTTTTTTGATGAGGGTGGATTTTTTTGGTGATGTAATTGGTAAGACCAAAAGGTTTATCGAGACAACAAGTACATTTACATTAAAAGGAATCCATTCAAATTATGTTAATGGCACAGTCTGAAATATGTATATTTTCGTAACGTTGAAAAATATAAAAAAAACATTACATATTTTTCTTCTCTTTTTTTTAAAGAATATAAATGCAAGTTAATATGTTATTTTAATTTTCACTCACATATATTGTTCAAGCAAACAGCTGATTAAACCGTTTAAATCAAAGACAAAACATTTTTTCTATATTTCATCAATGCATTTGTTACAATGACATTATGATTTTTCGATTCTCATCCGTGTCATTTATTGTTACTAATTAATGGAAAATACCTGGTAGCGAAAGTCTTAAACAAATAAATTATAAATCCGATGTATTAATGTACTCTGTAAGAATCGAAGGTGGCTATAATCACGAGATTCTTCAAACAAGTAACATCAAAAATCAATGTCCTAGTTTTCTGTAAAGAAATATTTATGAAAGTAATATCAATTTTCTTCTTGTTAAATCATCTGAAAGGATCTAACCATTTAAGACTTATTTGAATGGCATTATTGATTACTGAAATAAGCAACTTGTCTGCCTTGTCTGTTTGAAAAAGGTAGGACTAATATTTATCAAATAGCTAAAAATCCTGCACGAAAATTGAATATTTAGTATTTTCGTTTATTCTAAAAGAACTTGCTTTTTTTTAATTTGGCGGTGTTTTGGTTGCAATTCATAAAAGTTATTTTTGTTTTCGATTTTCGTATATCAATGTATGTTTTCCTGCAAATCAAAGGAATTACAAAGTCACAGCATAGTTTTAACGGACAGTTATAATACGTGTATACAGATACCAATACAAATTTATTTAAATGTGGTTATTTTACTACAAAACTTAAACTGTAGCAAGAAAAAATTGCATGATTATATGATAAAACAAGACATTAGTATATCTTGTTTTGCTTCTTCTAAAATGTTTTAAGGCGTGTGCTAACGACTAAACGTTCTCTTTCAACTGTATCATTGTCTACATGAAACGTTTTATTGGACACAGTGGCTGTTTAAGTAATTGCGAAAGTTATGCAAGAATCCACAATTGTGGTACAAGAGAGAATGGATATTTATCCACTCTCAGTTATTGGGAAAATATGCAGCAACAAGAATGCAATGTGAACATTTACATGTAATTATAAAATATGTTGTACAATATATCGTATATTGTGATTGTGCTGATACAATAATAACCATGCGAATGATTTTTATTTAAATGAAATTGGGCTTTTTGGGGGTTTGTTTTGGTTTGAGATCCAAATATCTCAAACTGGCAATTTTTAAAGATTGTGCACATTGTTTTAGTAATTAACATGTTCATATGTTAAAGAAAGGAAATATATCTAAAATATATTACCGAGTTGTAAAGCTTATTTCCGGATCACCGTGAGCAACCGTGCAGCGCCAAGATATCCTACGGTTAACAGGATCGGTTAAACAATTAATAACAAAACATTATTGCAATTGTCCCTGCCGATGCTCGCAAAATCATCAAATTGATATCCCCATTACCGAATGTAAAATACATGGTGTACACTCTTAGATAACGCATCAAATATATTGTGTAAAACACTTCTTAATCAACGGAATTTTGATAACAGACAATTCTTCACTGAGAGTCAAAAGACATGGATGTTTAATTATCATACAAGCTATGCTAAGGGTTTTATGGGACACCAGTTGTTGTTATTGTTACATTATACAATGTACATTGTAATCAAAGTTCACCGTTAGATTTTGCAAAGGACTATATATGATTTGAGCCTAAAAGAGCCCCCTAAAATGAACATCATAATTTTACTATTAGTCTTTGTTTTCTATGTACAGATGTACATGTAAAGTTTTTTTTTCATAATTTCCATTTTGATTCAAGTGCCGACCATTTAGAAATATGACATCAAAAAGTTAACCATTTCCCGCCATTTTCGCATTTCTGCATAAAGCGGCTTGTTTTTAAGCAGTTTCTCTTGCAGAAAGCCTTGAGCGCATCCTTGAAGAAACAAAAAAAAAATTCTAAAAAAATATATTAAGAAGTCCTCAAATTCAGTTTACATGTATTAACCCAGGAAATATAATATCTAAAATAATAAAGCAAAGAATGTCATTCAATTTAATAATGTGTACTTTCAGAAAACAATAATATATAAAACTAGAGCAAAGCTCGTTGCAAAGCAACGAGTGGGTCTTCCGTTAATGTCGAAAGTAGAGCTTAAAGTTCCTGTAAGAAGCAAAGTTCTTAAACTAATAACATAAGTAACTAAAACAAAAAGTTTTAAAAAATCGAATAATTCTTGGTACGACTTAACAAATTCCGAATGATTTTAAGTACGAATTATTAAAAACCTTTGCGATTTCAAGAACGACTTAACAAAAAAAATCCGAATGTGTTCAAGTACGACTTTACAATTTTTCGAATTATTTTAGGTACGAGTTAATTTAACTTTAAACATAAGACTATTTTCTGAACCAATAACGCGGAATCAAAATTTCCGGAAAAATTAATTTTTAAACGCTTATATCTCAGCGATGCATCGTCCGATTTTTAAACGGGTTTCAGTGTTAGATTCAGCTAAATAAGCTTTACAAAACACGTACACGTTTTTGAATTGATCAAAAAATTTATTTTTTCGAAAAATTTGATTCACTTCCGGTTTCGACCGGAAGTGACGGATTCTGATTTTTTGTCAAAATGCCCTAGGTAAATTGAGGAATAGACAATCACTGAAAATTTCTAATCTCTATCTATAACCGTTGAAAAGAAAATGACTGGACAAAATCGCTTTTTGAAAAATTTTAAATTGACGTAATAAGAAAACGGAAGTGACGTCATTTTTCAGCTTTTAAAAGCTTTGAGTGACAAGAATTTCTCATAATCCCTGAAAATTTCATGAAAATCGGTTGAGTAGTTTTTGAGATATAAAGCCAAAACGGAGTCAGAAGAAAAAAGAAAAAGAATAATAATAATAAAAAAAAACAATAGAATAACAAGAGGGTCTTCCGTTGGAAACGGAAGACCCTAATAATGTTTGGTTTTACATGAAGTGTTAACTAAATATTTATGTTTATTTGTTTATAAATAGTTAAGTCGTCATTTAAACATATCCTATTGAATGTTGACACACCATACACTAACTGATAGGTTATTGATTATTAAAACAATGTAGTGAATAAGAAAATTTCAGCTTCAAGAACCTTCTTTTATAGAATCAAGCATTTTTGTAAAAATATCGGAAATCTTTCTGTGTGCGTCATTAAAATGTTTTAAATAAGACTAAAAACATTTGTTTTCCCTTGGATTGAAATGTCACACTTTTATTGGTTTAAACATAGCACTTGATTGCCTCATATATCTCTATGTTAGTTCGGTGAGAATTAATATCAGGCAATATGACCGTCATTGGCCGACGCTTCGCCTACTCACTTTAACATTTCATATTATTTAATAAATAAACCCATTCTGTAAGTTCTTAAACTATTTGGAGTAGTTGCCCTTTGAAATTCTTTAAAATTAGAGTATTTGCTCTTTAAATATTGACGTCACATTGTTGTGTCTGGAGCAGAACAACATGGCAGCGTCGTAATTTGCTCAAATCTCTGCAGAGGAAAGGGAGAAAACGTTTAAAATTGAATAGCAACAAAACAAGCGAAGATTTTTTAAAGAGTATTTGAAAGGTGAGATTGATAATTTTGAAGAGTTTAAATGAGTTAAATTGGACGAGATGTTAGACATCTTGTACATGGCTTTACGTAGATCATCGCTATTTGTGAATAAATATGTCACTTGATAGTCCTCGGGAAAACAAAACACTTATTAGGTTTGTTACTGACTGACTACAGAAATATATTGGGTTGATAAATTTCATAGACGGCTCGGCTTCGTCTCGCCCTCTATGAGATTGATCAACCCAATATATTTCTGTAGTCAGTCAGTAACAATCCTAATAAGTAATACTATTGCATTATCAAGGCTTATCAAATACACAATACAACAATTAATGACCAAATACATGCAAAAATACTTACACCTCCAACTGGCAAACTATAATCTGTATAGAATTATCTTAAACTTGAAACTAAAATATGTTAAACAGAAACTTCCACAATGAGTATAACAGGTTGTTTAGTATTCCTGTCGATAGAAAGATTCTATTTTGCCATGGATTTAAACATGTGTTAAAAATGATAATTATGTCTAAAACTACTAATTACATGAGCAATTTAGATTTTCTATCTGAAACAAAAAAAAAAAAAAAAAAAATAAGAAAAATTGCATTCATAGAAATTTCAGTAACAGCCCAAACTACAACAACCATGCCCACAGCATTAACGACCACGCCTACAACAATATCGACCACGCCCACAACAACAACGCCCACGCCTACTATAACAACGACCACACCCACAACAACTACGACCACGCCCACACCGACCACACCGACTACAACAATAACCACGCCCACAACAACTTCAAGCATTGCTTTAGGTTTTTATAGAACGAACAAACAAAAATTTGCCCACATATGTTTTGACTTTGTATAGTATACAGTTGTTGACTGGTGTCGAGGGCAACAGTTGATCTGTAGGACCGGCTCGCAAACTGTTGCCCTCGATACCAGTCAACAACTGTTTTGTTATACCCCTACTAATTTAATAACTCGTTTTCGCGGAATACGACGTCATCGGTCAACAGTATTTTTAACAGTCGATTTTAACAGTTCCAGTCCAACAGTCAAAATGCTGGACTTTTTTGTGTATAGAGTTAAATAGTAACTGTTTTACAGGGGTATCACAATGTACTTTATTTTTTTTTTTTTTGATATAATATAAAACTGTTGTTTTTGATACTTTTTATTCACTAACATATTAACCCAAAAATTACCCGTCGCAATATTCCATTCAGATTAAATAACAACTATTACCTATAGCTAGGTAAGTCTTTTAAAAAAAATTACACGCTAAAACTATAAACATAATTATATCACTTATTTTTCAAACTTTAAATATTGAATGCATTTAAAATTTATTTCATAGTTCATTCATAGTTCATTCATTTAAATATTTATTTATTAACTTATCTTTACTCACTAACTCAATCCACCAGTTACTCTTTTACGCAAACATACAAACATGTACTCATTCGCTCACGGTTTAATCACAAAAATGGTCAGAAATTCAGCCGTCTAATAGCATATTAGCTATTCTACAATGAAAAAATAAAAACTGAACTTGTCTAAAACTTTATACTACTAAATTGAAATAGATATTTAAACTAAAAGTGATATTACTTAGCCCGCTTTTCCTCTTAATTTGTTAAATTTTGAAGATATTTTGATATTTTCTATGCTTCTAGTTCTAATATTGAAATATGTTTGATTTTTGCATATTATAAAGACTTAATTATATTGACAAAATCGACCCATTATATTCACCATTAAGTAAGAGAGAAAATCCGGTTTTTTAAAAATTGTTTTTAGAATGATCACGTAAACCAGCTTAATATAAATTGTAATTCGTTTCCAAAAAAATGTCTTAACACATTCTTATACCCAAATTTTTAATTATAGTTTCACAGTATTTAACAAATTTCGGCATTATTGTCATTTTTTTTCAAATGCTAAGTAAGTTTATAAATCTGCAGTAATTTTAAGTTACAAAAACCTATTATTTTCCTACGCTTGTGTTCCGCCAAAAATATAGTCTTTGTAAGATTATGAACTTTAATTTATATATCTATGTCCTGTTGTACAATTGTAAGAAAGAAATAAAAATATGATCGTTTAATTTCATCTTAATTTAATGAACATTCAATAATATGTTCTTTTGATATTTTTACTTTTTACAAGTCAACAACCAGAGCAGACTCAATCCATAACCTGTTATTTGTACTGAGTCATGTTATTTGCAAACTATTTTCTTGAAAATATCCACATTCTAACATTCATTGTTTTTACTACAAGTTTTTACTACAAGTCATTTGGACATGGTCAAGGTCACTGGCAGGAAAAGTACAAAATTTGTGTCCGGTCCATATCTTTCTTATGGAGAAACATTGGAATTTCTTACTTCAAACAAAGATTGCCTATGACCTGAGGGTGAGTCATGACCTTGACCCAAGGTTATTTGGAAAAGGTCAAGGTCCCTGGCAGGGAAAGTACAAAATTCCTGTCCGGTTTCTTTTTTTTTTTTTGTTGAAAAAAAATTTCGGAAAAAAATCGGGCTCGGGATACCAAAAATTCAAAACATTTAATAGCCGCTTGACATGTGGATTATGGTGTGATTTCAGTCGTGTTTGTTATCATAAGGATGCAAATGTCTTCATGCATTAACAGTTAAGTTGAAATAGAAAGAAATTTAAATAATAGAAATTGGTTTGTATACTCATATTAGCATTAACAATATAAAATTGAGCAGTTGTTATTGATAGGACATGAACGGTAAATGAGATAGCATCCATCATTTTCTATAAAAGAAAAATACTTGAGTTATGATTTTTAATGCGTCGAGCTAATGCTCGGCAGCCCTCTAGCGATCGTCTGGATTGGCAATCGTCCAAATTCTTACATTCTGCACCGCCTTTATAATGCGCATAAGAAAAAAGTTCCTTAAAGTATTAAAAGTATTACAAGATTACTATTCCATTTATTCAACTAAATTGTGTACAAAAAACCCAACATTGCCTCCCTGTTTATTGATAACTCATTGTATATGTATAAATTTGCTTAATCAAGAAATGGCGAATGAATACAATAAGGTATAAAAATTCACTAAATATTATTTTAGTTTATCGCTTACATTTAAATAGAGACCGTGCCCGATGGAAAAAAAATATATGTAAATTTATTTGTTATCGGGCACGGTCTCCAAAATAAATGTAAGCGATAAACGTATCTAGTGATTTTGTTGCAATAAATAAACACGATAATGCAGTTGGTTTGGTCCAGCATTTTAGATAGCACGTGGTATGGATTAGTTTGTAAACAACCATACCATAGATAATCTTGCTTTAAACTGAAAAAGAGATAACTAAAAGTATGTTTTATTATTATAATTAGGGACACACTGTTAATTTATTCAAATTATGAACCTGTGAACATTTTCAAAGACTGTTTAAAGGAGAAAGAAAATAATTTATTTTTGAAATTTGAAATTTGTTCGATTTTTGTAACCATGATGAGTTATTGTATTATAAACGCATCACTACCTATTTTTATAAGGAAATATACTGATTTTTGTTTTTAAAGCAGCAGAAAACATAATTTTCTTTTTTATTCTAATATTATTTGATATACGACTATTAGTACAGAAATTCAAATTATTGACCATTTCTATATAAAAGAAAATGTCAGCTCGACGCCTTTGTGGCCGTTCCGGTCTTTGATTTTTCTTAGCGGGGGGTATCAATCGTGAGCTTGCTCACAGTACCTCTAGTTTAAGTTTTAGTTTGATTTTACATACTTTTGTCAATGATACATTGACAGTTGCAAGCAGATATCAATCCTGTTAACGAAATTTTATATAAGATAAATTTAGCCTGCCAATATTATTCGTAGGAGACGAGTGAGCAATTGTTTATTTTTTTTCTCTCACAGAAAATGGAAAATGACTTCTTGCTTTTGGAAATCAGTAACAACCCATCAGTTGTTAACTGGCAAATCTCTAATATTGATAGTGCTTTGTTTACAACTTTAGTAATTATTAAAGGGTATTTCTTTTTTCAGCTATGTTTTACAGAAAAACTGACCAACCACGCAACAGAAGAAGTTCGCTTTAAGTTACATGTAGGATGTCAGAGGAAAGCGGTAAAAAGGATAACAAATGAAATTATGATTTAACGACTATATTTGTTTATCTGCTATTTTAGGAATTATAGTTTCATGCGTTCGGTGACAATGACTCTTATAGTACTTTCCCCCTTATATTTTCTTAAGTAAACTTATCTTTATTGAAAACTGAAATTCGCCATGTCTAACAACTATTTTTTAAGTATTTGTAAAGAAATGGATTTCATTTACATCTGTTTGAAATGAGTTATATCAACTGATTTTTAAAATCTATATATGCTTTTAACGATATCATTGATAACTGCACTAATCATAAAACTTATTAGAAAAATAAAATACTGCCATTAGGTAATCGGATAGGAGACTTAGGTAATTACTAACCATCATTAGGTATTAATTAAGCATCAAATAAACCTTATTTACATACTATCAGTTGGTAAAGAAACATTCTAAATGTTTTAGTTTTAAAATTTTATCATTGTGTTTTTGTTTCTATACAGAGTTATTTTATTCATGGAGATTGATAACGTCAAGAAATGGCCGCGACCTTTTACATATACATATCAACATAGATATGTCGCTCGTGCAATGGTCACCATGCCGTTTTGTATAAGACATGTTGACTCTTTTAACGTTTAGAAAGATTAAACTTGTTTGCTCTTTACTAGGGCTGAATTAGGAAATATATATGCAAATGTAATGATGAATTATTAACGTCAACCTAACAACCGGTTGTGTTTTAGGTGTGTGCTTTTCTGGCCATGCATTCCATGCTACCTAACACAGGAAGTTGGAACCAATGCTGTGATATCAAAGCTACCGTAACAGTTTACTGTGTGGACAATCATTATTGGATACAAATGCACCACCTTGAGTAAAAATATAACCCTAAAAAACAACAATGGTCTTAATAGCCTTCCTCTTAAAAGCATTTTTTATTTTAATCTGATACATAGTTACATAAATTGACGTTATCAACTTATTTTGAAGATATTGTATCTTATGTGATATATGATAGTTAAATGATATAGTGAATTTTTTTTAATTATATGATATTTTGAATATATCCCTTTCAACAATTTATCCTTTTTTTATCATTTTTAAGTAGTTTACATCTATCAAATCATTTAACAAAAATGTGTATTAAATCACGATTATTTAATTTGAATCAAAAATAATAAACCTCATGTCACATTGACGTCACTTAGATACGCAAATTCACGAAAAAAAGGTTTTAAGAATATCAGAGAGCGTGCCTGCTCAAGTGCCATTTATCTGTATGTTTTTTGTTTATAAAATATTGCACATCATACTAAGAAAGCAAGCACGCGGTCAATGATTTCATTCATAAAAAACCCAATCACGGTCAATTTATGCATGATTTAAACTTTCAGCTAAAAAACAAAACAAAACTATGATTATAAGTTTGATTTTGGAGGCAAAATTTTCACAATACTACATGAAAACAATTTCTTTTTGATTTTATTTAAACCACAGATTATTTTCATGCAGCACTGGTATTCTTTATCAAATCAGTTTAAAAAGCAAATCAAAGGTCTTGTAACTAAAAATCCAACAATAAAAAACAACATTAAATTTCTTCTTTAAGTGATCGAAACTACTGTTTTGTAAATGTTAGAAACAATGATTATTTGTTGAACATCAACGCGTTCATTAAAAAGAAGTTGCTTTATATAATCATATTTCAGCCTTAACAACAACAATAACAACAACATCAACAACAACAACAAAAACGATAACAACAATAGCGACAACAACAGGTCAGTCATACTTTAACTTAATTATTTATTCTCTACAAATAGCGTCTTTGTTAAATAGTCTTCTTATTTACCAAACCAACAACGGTATTGATCACTTTAATTTATAAACAAACCAAATAATGTGAGGAATCACAGGCTAACACTGTCTTAGACATTTTTGTTTAGTTATTTTAATTTCTATAAATACCCCAGGATTAAAACAAAGTTCATTAATAAATACCGACGGCACTTGGGTAAGTAAAGAAAAATTCCCCTTCGCGTTTGTTAATCATTGTCATAAAATATGAACAACAAAATTTACCATGCGAGACACAGAAGTCACCATCCACTTTTTCATTTTCTATTAAACAAGAGCATACACAATTTTTTTTTTTTTTATAAAATTCTCCTTACCACGTTGCTTGTTACTCGAATGTTTTGTGAAAAAGGGTATATACTACTGTAGAGTAGAAATAGAATCCATTATGAGAAAGCATGTGATTTCCAAAAAATAATAAAAGTGAAAAAAAAATTGGAATAAAACGATTTGAAAAGTAATGACTTTTTGCAATAAAAATATTGTTGATCTTGGTGAATACTAGTTTGTAACCTTTCGGCTTAATACTTGGAGATGTTTTCGATTTTCTCTTGTTTATTTTGGCAGTTTTTTTTAAATCCTGAAGAATGACCGTTTTTACTGCAAAAGATGCACTCTCCCTATTACCATATCTTTCTGACCATAACTTAAGAACTGGATACAGATTGCTTTCTGATACTTCCTGTGTATGTTTTTGACTCTCATCCTCTAGAGAACAGCAATATGTTGACTGTCCACATCCCCTTCGCGCATTTAAAGCTCCGTCATAAACGCAGCTTTCAGAGTTTTTACAAGAGTATTTGTATTTGAGTATCCAGTGTTCTGTTTATGTATACCATTAATTACAACGTTGTTCTCCATTGAGCGCACTTTCTGGTCTAGAATTTTATATTTCTGTGTTTTGACTTTGAATTATAATTTAATCACATTATCCTTTAACATGCTGATCTCTCTTGCCAATATTTTTGCTATGCTTTAAATTCGATCACGGGGTAGATAGTGCCGTTTGCCTGGTTGGAAACCACTTCAAGTCTATCTGTATTACATTAGGGCATTTGATATCTGTGGTCAGTTCTTACATGTTATATTATTGTGAAACCATTTGAATCATGAAGTTTGTGATGGTGTTTAAATATTTGATATTCTATTTAGAGCCCACCTCATATTTACTGTTTAAGATCGTTTTCCAAGATCTTGATTTTCTATAGAAAATGTGGCGGGAGTCGATTAAAGCGTTCTTTATTTGGGTGGATGTGTCAGTGTGTCGGGCATTGTAAGAGTTTGTGCTAACTATTGAAACCGTAAAATTTATACGGTGGGTGTCTCGCATGTACACATATTTCTAGGTACCATGAATATTTATCATACTTTTATGTTAAATACCGAAATAGGATTGGTTTAGACGCAGTTTATAATGCATTTTATTACCCTAATCGTTAGCAACACACTTGGCAACGGGTAACACAACAAATTGTTACATGCGCTTAATTTATGCGCGTACGGTTTGCCGAAATTAAGCATTCAGTATAATGAAATAAATTATGGCTGTTTGGAAGGGTAACAGTTGAAACTGACACCCCGAGATAACCATTGTCAACCGACGCGAAGCCTATTTTGACTGTTACCCTCCCAAACAAGCACTATTTATATAATATCACACAAAAAATAACACAAAAAGGAGCTTCACAACATTGATATCTACAGTACCCGCAACGTTATTTTTTACAAGATAAACGATAGGATAGGATTCACGCACGATAGGATAGGATTAACGCACGATAGAACAGTATACACGCACGATACGATAGCATTAACGCACGATAGAACAGTATACATGCACGTTAGGATAGGATTGATACACGATAGGAAAGGATAAACGATGTTCATGATAAACGTATAATCGCTTTAAACGATCTTCATGAATAATCTGATAATGGCTTAAATATGGGAAAGAACACGTACGAATAAATATTTACGTGGAATTTCTTTTTAGTAACAATTGCCAAGTTGTTAATCATCGCTGCATCATTTATAGAATGTATAAAAATGACCAGTTAAATTCTTTTAACAAAAATTATGAGCTTAAATGATCAATAAATTTTCTGTATTGTTAACATTGCTTTTATTACCAAACACCCTAGTCGATCGCCGCGAATATTGCAGCCCGAGATCAAATCACAGAAAATAGCGGGTTCAATTATAAAAATCCAACTCTTGTTTAAAGTAAATATAAAATCTATCATAAATACATTTCTTTCTGTATAGGAAAATGATGCATTAAAAACGAATTATATAACATACAAGTTAAATAAATAATTATGCAGATATACATTCAGCGTACGATTGGTTAACATTGTTTTCATTAACACACTCTAGCCGATTGCCGAGAACATTTCAGCCCAAAATCAAATATCATACGGAAAATAACGGGTTCAATTAAAATACAACTCTGGTTTTAATTAAATATAAATTATATCATAAATACTTTTGTTTCTGTAAAATATGATGCATAAAAAACGAATTATACTGCATAAAAGTTAATGTTTACGCAGGCATACACTTCGCGTACGATTTAATATATTCGATATACAGGTAAATATGTTACCTTGTTCCTAAGAACTTCGATAAACTTCGATAGTTTACATTATTTTTTTTTTATTTCCAATGCTTACAGATATGATTTTCATGTAATATTGGTTAATTTTGATCTAAAAAATTAAGAAATTAGTATCATGATAGAATGCTTGATAGGATTTAACAATTCTTGTTCGATAAATTTTCTTATACGGCGCACTGAACCACTTGCAACTTTGAAATAAATTTACTTGCTTATGAAAAGGCACGAAACGATCAACACGATAGGATAAACGGAAAAGCTGTTAAAATTGAACGATAAACCTAATAGGATTAACGCACGATAGGATAGGATTAACGCACGATAGAACAGTATACACGCACGATACGATAGCATTAACGCACGATAGAACAGTATACACGCACGATACGATAGGATTGATACACGATACGATAGGATAGCATTGTAAAAAATAACGTTGCGGGTACTGTACTATACAAAACTTATATTCTACAATGAAATGATAAAAACGCAACATGTTTAAAAGTTTATACTACTAGATTGAAATAGATATTTAAAAGTGATATTACTTAACCCGCATTTCCTCTTAATTTGATAATTTTTAAAGACATTTAGATTTTTTTTCTAAGGTTTTAAATAATATGTTTGTTTTTTTATATCATAAAGACTTGACTATTTTGACAAAAAGGACTCATTATTTTTACTACTAAGTAAGAGAGAAAATTCGTTTTTATTGATTGTTCACACAAATACTGTGGAATCATTAGAATTCGTGGTGGCTCAAATTTCGTGGTACTCGTGTAGCCCTCCCCCACGAATAAACCATCGACTAAAATGGATTGTGAAAAAATTATTTCAGTTACTTAAACTAAAAACCGACGCATCCACGAAATTACATCCCCACGAATAAGCAGAAAACCCACAATCCACGAAAATTGGCCCCACGAATTTAAATGACTCCACAGTATATTAATAGAATGATCACTTTAACAAGCTAATATAAATGTAATTCGTTTCGAAAATCATTTTTAAAACATGCCGTGACCTAAGTTTCCAATCATAAGTTCAAATTTGTTTGAAAAATTCCGAAATTAATGTTATTGTTTAAAAGATGACAAATAAGTCTATAAATCTGCAATAATTTTAAAACGTAATAGTTTCCTTCGCTCGTGTTCCACCAAATATATAATCTTTGTTAAATTGTGAACTTTAATTTATATTTCTCTGTCAAGTTGTACATTGTAAGAAAGAAAGAAAAAATATAATCCTTTAATTTTTTTTACATCTTAATTAAATGAAACATTTTATAAAATGTTCTTTAGATATTTTTACAAGTCAAAACCAGAAAAGACTCAATCCTTAACCTGTTATTTGTACTGAATCATGTTATTTGCTAACTATTTTACCGAAAATATCCACATTCTAACATTTATTGCTTTTACTACAAGGTGAACATTCTGAAACTAAATGTTACATGTGTGATGACGTCATGGAGCCAGAGAATTGTAGGACCACTGGTTATTGCGAGATAGACGAGGTAATGATTTAAATAATGAATATGTGAATTATCTCACTAACAACACTTATAAAAAAATGTTCGATTAATAAATATATATTTTTTCATTCAATTATGTTTTATGATTTTCCTGCGTATGTTCAGCATTTAAGGAGAATTTCTTTAGAACGTGCAACCTGAAAAAAAGTTTTTAGTAAAATTTAGATGAAATAGTGCACGGAATATTGAATATTTACAACAAATCCAATACCCGATGTTTGTCTGTTTTGTGACTGTGGATATTTTACCACCAATTGTCTTTTTTGATATCAGCAAAGGGGATCTGTTTGTTTTCCTTTTGAGCTGTGCTCACTGATCTGTATTCATGAGTACCAACGCTACCCAGAATTTAGATATTAGGAAAAAGCCCCCAGTGAATATGGAATCGGAATCGAAAACAGATACTTTTTCTTCAAATAACAAAAACAAAATTGAAGGATTTCCAGTTAGGGATATTTTCCAAAGAACTACCAGTATTCAAATTCTTTTGGGGCGTTATGTTAAGAATAGATGCAAAAGATCGACATTTAGATGAACTAGCGAAAAATATCTGAGGTAAGCATGGAAAACAAATAGGATTGGTACAGGAGCAAGCGAATGGTACCTTGAATATTGTTACGGAACTTATCAATCAATAGGAAATGCTACGGGAGCTCGGAAGACTTAGTGACTATGTGGTCAAACAGGAATTCAGTGAAAATTCCCAGGAAAAACAGATCCTAGAACTAAAAGTATGTTCTCTAGAAAATAACATAATCATCAACGGAAATGAAGAACAGTACCCGGGAAAGGATGAACGGATAAAATTTGGCAAAAATAACGCAAAACGTTTCTGAAAAGGAATTGAAAATGGATAAAGGGTCTGTTGAAAACATGCATGTAAAGGCCCAATATAGAATGGGTGAAAGAAGCAGGAAGAATATTCCCTAGACCAGTGTGCATCCAGTTCGCTGACGAACTTTACAAAGATATGATGATGAGTAAGATCCCAGTACTCTGCAGTAAAAAGTCACCCATCAGAATAGCCAGTAACCAGCCAAAGAATCTGAGGAAAAACCGCAAGCATCTGTTTGAAATACACAGAAGTATGCTGGAAAAATGTTGAGACAAAATTCAAAGGAGATAAATTGGTTTTTACTAAGAGCGGTAACGTATACAGAGACAAACTGGGCCAACGTTCATCTGCCGACGAGATCATCTCAGGTGAGGAAATCAAAAGTCCAATCATTGCAGGTAAACAAATAGAGGGACAGTGGTAATCGGTTAACCGCCCAGGCTACACCGAATCTCTCAAGCAGGTCAGAGTAGCGCTTGTTAATATCATGCGTGTCCCAACAATGTCACGTGCGAGCCACAATGTGTTTGCATTTCGATTTAAGAGTAATGACGGAAAAATTCACGACGGGGCGGACGACGACGGAGAACATAAGGACAGGGAGAGCCTTGCTAAGATCCCTTATTGATAGCGATCAACAAAATGTGACTCGTGGTTTCAAAATGGCATAGAAGCAAAATAGGTGCGCACGGATTCGTTCGTCTAAAGGAAGCCGGATTGAGCGCAGTGAAAAACATAAATACTGACTCCAGGTAAACAATATTGGTGTCGAAGACAACAAAAGATGTTATTCCCCAGTGCAATTTTTGACAATTTCTTGACCTACAAAAAGATTTGTTTTCTACTTTATTGTTCTTATCATTTTTCAACAAATACTTTCAGTCAATTTGAACTGTATATATTCTATGAGTTTTCAAATGAATTGTTATTGTACTTTTTCCATCCTTTATAACATGAGTACTAGGTCATGTTTTTTGTCTTGTTGAACAATAGCTATGTAAAATAAATTACAATGCATTTGCATATTTGCACGATCTGTACCTATTTTGATGTGCACATCCTTTTATTTTCAATATTGAACATAATCTCTCTCTATTTTTTTTATTGGGAAAAGATCTCTCTTATATTTTTTATGTATGACAATGGCTAAATTAGAAGATAATTGTATGACCAACTAACTGAAAATTATCTCTGTAAATTGTCAGGGACTAGGAGACAAAAGAAAATGTCATTCAAGATTCACATTTTACAGCTTGAGAAGAAAATTATATAGAAACAATATGGGGTTATAAGGTCTTTTTTAATTTATACAAGTTTTGATTTAAAAGAATGTTTTCCCTTTTCACTGACACAATATTTTGTTGAGAACAAAGAAATGAAATATTAAATGAAAAGGTAATGAAATGTATTTCACTGAATATGTGTCGAAACGTTCGAGTGAGAAGTAAAATAAGGGTTTTAATTTTCTTTCTTCTTTTTGAGGCTTGAGTTTGATTTAACATAATTTTGTCAAATATGGTTTTAGGCAGGTATTAATGCTGTTAACGAAATTTTATATAAGGTAAATTTTAGTGAAATTTGCCTGCCGATATTAATCGTAGCAGACCAGTGAGCATTTTTTTTTCTCAAATAAAATGGAAAATTACTTCTTGCTATTAGAAATCATTAGCAACCCATCAGTTGTAACTGACAAAACCCTGATATTAATAGGGTTTTGTTTACAATCATTATTAATTAAAGTGTTCTATTTTTCTTTTTTTCAGATATGTTTTACAGAAAAAGTAACCAACCACGCAACAGGAGAAGTTCGGTTTAAACTAGGATGTCAGAGGAAAGCGGTAAAAAAAGATAACAAATGAAGTAATGTTTAATCAACTATTTTTGTTTATCTGCTATTTTATGAAATTATATAGTTTTATGAGTTCGGTGATAATGACTCTTATAGTACTTTTCCACTTTATACTTTTACGCTAAACAATCATTATTTTTTAAACGCATTGTTAAGTAATTGATTTCTTTAACGTCTTTTCGAAAAGGGTTCTATCGACTGCTTTTTATAATCTATATCTGTTTTTAACGAAATAATTGATAACTGCCCTAATAATAAAGCAATAGTTCTCATAACTTATCACAAGATGAAGTTCTGCCATTAGGTCATCGAAAAGGTGACTTAGGTAGGTTTGGTGGTCAACAAACGAACCATCAACCTTAAAACTAAAAGGGGATTATTTAGCTACAAACTAGAAGTTGGTGAAGAAACATTCTAAATTTCTTAGCGTTAAAATTTTTACACTGTCTATTGTTTTTATACGATGTTTTTTTCTTATTGAGATTGATATCGTCAAGAAATGGCAACGACCTTTTACCTATACATATATACATAGAAATGTTGCTCCTGCAATGATCACCAAGACGTTTTTATAAACTGTTATAGTTAAGTTTAAATTGATAAATTTTAAACTTTTAATGTAACATATATATGCAAATGTAATGATGAATTGTTAACGTCAACTTAACAACTGGTTGTATTTCTAGGTCTGTGCCAGTCTGGCCATGTATCCTATGCTACCTAACTCAGGGAGTTGTAATCAATGCTGTGATCAAAGCTACTGTAACAGTTTACTATGCGGAAAATCATTGTTGGGTATTAATTCACTACCTTACGTTAAAAAACCCCCACTCTAAAAACAACTTTGCTATTAAAAGCAATATGTATTTCAATCTGATTCATAGTTACATAAATTGACGATATCATCTAACTCTGAAGATATTGTAACTTAGGTAATATAAGATAGTTGAATAATATAGTTGAAATTTATCTAATTATATGAAATTTGAAATATATCCCTTTCATCAATTTATCCCTTTTTAATATTTTTTTAAGTAGTGCACATCAAGCAGATCATTTAACAGAAAATGTGGATTAAATCACGATTATTTGATTTGAATTGTTTTACCCCACGTCACATTGACTTCACTAAAATAGTAAATTTCACGCATTTTCACGACAAAATGTTATAAGAACGTAAAAGAGCGTGCCTGCTCAAGTGCTATTTTCCATGTTTTTTTGTTTATAATATCGTACACATCATACTAAGAAAGCAAGGACGGGCTCAATTGTTTCTTTTTTTGAAAAAAAAAACAAATATTCACGGTCAATTTATACATGATTTAAACTTTCAGCTTTAAAAAAAACTATAAGTTTGATTTTGGAGGCTAAAAATGCACAACACTGCATGAAATCACTTTCTCTTTTATTTATTTTTCAACCACAGATTATTCTCATGCAGCACTGGTATTCTTTATCGAATCAGTTTAAAAAAAACAAAAAAAACAAAAAATCAAAAACAAATCAAAGGTCTTGTAACTAACACATCTTTAAAACAACACTAATTTTCTTCCTTGTAAGTGATTGAAACAATGATTATTTGTTGAACATCAACGCGTTCATTAAAAAGCAGTTGCTTATTCAGCTTTAACAACAACAACATCACCAATAACAACAACAGCAGCAACAACAACACCAGAAACAACAACAGGTGAGTCATACTTTATTTAACTTAATTATTCTTTATTCTCTACAAACGACGTCTTTGTTAAATAGTCTTCTTATTCTTTGTTATTTACCAAACCAACGACGGTATTGATCATTTAATTCATGAACAAAACAAATCATGTGAGGAATCACAAGCTAAACACTGTCCCAACATATTCTCAGACCACATTTTTGCTTAGTTATTTAATTTTTATAAATGCCCCAGGATTAAGACGAAGTTGATTTGATAAAAGTCGACGCGTTAATCATTGTAATAAAGTGTGAACAACTTGACCAAATTTACCCTGCGAGACACACAGGCACCATCCACTTTTATATTTTCCATTAAACAGGAGCATAAACAATTTTTTTAAATAAATTTCTACTCACCACGTTTTTTGTTAGTCGAATGTTATGTGGAAAGGGTATATACTACAGTAGAGTAGGAATAGAATCTAGTATGATAATGCGTGTGATTTCCAAAAAAGTGAAAAAATGGAATAAAAAAGTTTTGAAAAGAAAAGGCTTTTTGCAATAATCCTGATCCTGGTGAATATTAGTTTGTAACCTTTCGATTTTGTACTAGGATATGTTTTTGCTTTTTCTCTTGTTTATATCGGCCGTTGATTTGAAATCGTGAAGAATGACCGTTTTTACTTCAAAAGATGCACTCTTCTTATTTCCTTATCCTTCTGAACTTTACTTAAGGACTGGACACGGATTGCTTTCTGATGCTTCCTTTGTATGTTTTTGACTCTCATCATGTAGAGAGCAGCGATATGTTGACTGTCCACATCCTCCTCCTAAAACTTCATCATAAACGCGGCTTTCAGAATTTTTACAAGAGTATCTGTATTTCAGTCTGTAGTGCTTTTTTATCTTTACCAATAATTACAACGTTGTTCTCCATTGAGCGCACTTTCTGGTCTAGAATTTTATATTTCTGTGTCTTGACTTTGAATTATAATTTTATCACATTATCCTTTAACATGCTGATCTCTCTTGCCAATATTTTTGCTATGCTTTAAATTCGATCACGGGGTAGATAGTGTCGTTTGCCTGGTTGGAAACCACTTCAAGTCTTTCTGTATTACATTAGGACATTTTATATCTGTGGTCAATAACATTGTGTATCCATTTGAATCATGAAGTTTCAGATGGTGTTTGAATATTTGATATTCTATTTAGAGCCCACCTCATACGCACAGTGTAAGATCGTTTTCCCAGTTCTTGATTTTCTATAGAAGATGACGCGGGAGTTGATTAAGCGTTCTCTATTTGAGTGGATATGTCAGTGTGTTGGGCTAACTATTGAAACAGTAAAACATTTATCCTGTGAGTGTCTCCCATGTTCACATTTTCTAGGTAACAATAATATTTATTATACTTTCATGTTTAAAACAGACGCAATTAATAATCCGTTCTTTTACCCTCAGCGTAAGGAACACACTTGGCAACGGGTAACACAGCAAAGTGTTGCATGCGCGTAAATTATGAGCGTACGGTTCGCCAAAATTAAGACATTTAGTACATGTATAATAAAATAAATGATGCCTGCTTGTAAGGGTAACAGTAACACAAAAAGGAGCTTCACAATACCCCTCCCCCCAAAAATAAAATAATAATAATAATAATAATAATAATAATAAAAACAACAAAAACAAAAACTAACAAAACACGTAAGAAAAAAAACAAAAAGGAAAACAAAACAAAAACTAAGAAAAGTGATTTTTTTCTCACAAGTTTACGAGAGTTTAGTTTATTCCTTTATAGTATTTTTAACCAAAAAGGAGTTTAAGAACATTACACAATCTCACATTATTACTCTCATTGGGTATGGAATCAAGCATTATTGCTCTTAATTACATCCCCAATAACATTTTATTTTATTACGGATTTCAACAATTGACATGCATTGTGATATCTGTTTTAAGTATTTCTTGAAAAAAGATAAGAACGAACAATAAATTTTCATGGTAGTTTTCATGATATGATCTTTTTTCAATTATTCTCTTTCTAAATTCCAGTGGCAAAATCTAACTGTACAGATGGAATACATTGCCAGAAGTATGCCGACTTTTTCTGCCGTCCTACCAACCCATCAGGAATTGAGATGTGTCCAATCACCTGCAAAAACCAAAGATGCATGGGTAATGCAAAACATACACATTTAGAAAAAAGTATACATTCTTTAGAGATCACTCACCAACATTAAATAAAACAACTAAAGTCCATGCCAAAAAATTGAGTTCTTATAATTCAACCGTGTGGGCCAGCGCAGCAGGAACTACTGTATACAGAGTTATTTCCGCCTCAACAAATGTTAGTATTCTTGTAACCTTTCTTATGATATTAAAAGGGGTTGATTTTATTTAGGGACCAAAGGACTCGTAAAGTTTATTGCAAATTACTTTAAAAACGATCAATATTTTATAATGCATTAAAGAGGAAAACAAAAACTATAGAAAAACTCATCACCGCGCCAATGCATTCTGTTCTGTAATTTGAAATATTAAGTGGACTAAAATCTTTAGTCTTTTATGTTTCGTATGTTAAAAATGAAAAAAAAAACCACTTTATTGAGCATTGTAAAATATATTGGTGATCCTATACATTATCCAAAGGTTAAGGGGAGGGGTTCAGAGTTTTTATTGATATTATTTCAAAACTCCTGCAGGACTTTGTTATGTTGCCTTCTATATCCCCCGACTCAGAGCTACTAGGTATCCTGAACTTATACTTTCCTGGTAATCCACTGCCTTCAACTAATTTCAGCCATGTTTGGAGCCTCTTTGTTGTGTCTTCGACGCTATCTTTGTCTTTGAGGAAATTATTAAACCCCTTTTCCAAGCATTTAATTGGATTTCCTTCTTCTGATGAGATCACATTCTTCGAACTTGCACCTTGAATAGTCTGTTGACCCGGCCCTTTCTTAATACAGGATATCTAGATTCATATGGTTTGATCTTCATACGTTTCCAGGCAACACTATCTTCCAACGCTGACAGGACCCATCTTGTTTGTATATGAGTTGTTGTTGCCAGTATGGTGTCATCCATGAAACGGATACACATATATCTACGATTTTGTTAAAATAATAGCTATTGGAATCCATATAGCACCTAATTTAGGCATCGAACTTTAATTTCTCCATATACATATCGGCCGATTGAAAGCGACAGCTGCGCACCATCTTGTGTTACATCATTGGAGTCCCTATCGCTCATGTGTAAAATGTGTTTCAATATGTCTTTATGACTAAAATGAACACGTTTGGTAGGTGTTTATGTTTAGTTAAAAGTTCATTTCACAAGTGTGATAAACCGGTCGGTCATTCTGAATAGTCGCTATTGCTGTTGATCCTCAGTAAATTTCCGGTTCTTATCTAAATATTTATTCATTTTTTTTTTTATTATTTTTAAAAATTCACATCATTAAATAAAACAAAATATGCTAGACGTGATCGTTGCATTTTGTGGCGCAATCCGTACAAACACTCATTAACGTGCATTGAATATCAGACAGAAAACATAAAAAAAAGTATATTATTAGGCACGATAGCTTTTAAGATATATAAGAAAAATATTGATTTCTTTGGCCTGCCTTTCAAAGCTTAAATATCCGATTTTTCAGCATCGCTATCTTTGTTTCCGTGGAGCAATAGTCATCTCAATACTGATTATTTTATTGATTGACACCTATGACGTCAAGGGACCACGTGGCATCAACTAAAAAACTGAAGAAAAAAAACCCAGATCGGGACAGATCTAAAAACGAGTTCATTTAATGGCCTTTCTTTTTGAAATAGATTTGTTTAACATTGTTTCTTTCATAATTAGGTTTGAAGTATTATATCAAATCATAAAATGATTTTTCAAAAACGTAATAAAAACCCAGAAATGGTGACTATGACTATAGTGATGCAATGTGTTCTTTAGTACTCTATCTAGAATTTCCTCTGGTCTCAATCTGCACAACTACCACCAATTCACTCCTTTGTTTAGAGTTTTCATTTATCTATGCGTAAACTTAGTAGATCATATTTCCTATATTGATGCCTAGCATTGAGTTATATGTTCCCATGTTTCGTATCTTTGACATCTACACTAATTCGAGACATGAATTTTAGAGTTCATACTACAGTGAAACTTCTCTAAACCGGCAGGCTGCCATGCCAGACAAAAAGGCCGGTTTACCGGGGGTGCTGGTTTACCGAGGTTCAATAATTTCTAGGCATTGAAGAATCCATGTGTATAAATATATATACATTTATAAGGATCTGAAACGAGTGATAACTGTTAGGCTTTATACAGTATAGTTAAAATAGACTGCAATAAATAGCAAGAAGAATAAATTATAATAAACACTTGATCATTTATTATAACGATGTGTTATTGTAACAACATAAAGACGCAGACTAATAGCATACACCCTAAAAAGCCATTGTAAGGTGTAACTAACACCCTTCCCGTTGACAGTCAGTCTAGTCGATGTACCCCCCCCCCCCCACCTTCGAGTTTTCTCACATTCCATCAAAAGGGATCTCTGACTTCTGGTTTAACGCCGGTTTTATGAGGGTTAATTTAACATGTGTACGCCGGTTTTATGAGGGTTAATTTCACATGTGTATTAAAGATTGGCTGGCGAAAAATGGCCGGTGTCCAGTTTTCAGGATGTGCCGGTTTTCTAAGGGTTTATATAGAAGAATTTCAGAGGGAGCTGGCCGGTAGTTGTTTAAATCGGCCGATATTGAGGTACTCCTTGTTTTAACGGGTGCCAGTATTACATTTTTTTATGTACACCGCCATGCTTATTGCAGCTTCACATATCAGAAACTGTATAATTTATAGTCTACTATCACCTATCCATCTATGTTTCGTATAATTTTACCATCCATCTGAAACAGGAATTGTACTGCCAACACTATTGTCAACACCGCAAGATTTGCAATTTCTAATTGTCATAATACTTATCATTTGTATGCACTAAACATTGAATACATTTGGTACATAATGACTGTATATATATATATATATATATATATATATATATATATATATATATATATATATATATATATATATATATATATATATATATTTTTTTTTTTTTTAATGGATGCCAAGATGTTAATGGCAACCCGTTTAGTAAACATAACAAAAGTTCAAAACGAAATTCGCTGTAGTTACGCTGGATTTATGATGTAGCAGGCTCTGAATTCAAGCGTTTTACTTTTAGTATATACAATCAAACACACCAAAAAGTGAAACAGTTTTACTGGTGACCTGAATGAGTGAGCGTTTCGATTTTGAAGTGTAACGACATATCTAGTGGTTATAAATATAATGCTTATCTGTCCCTTCACTATATTAAGGTAAAGTTACATTGAAATACATACAAAACCGCCCCTCTTTCTCTGTGTGTTATCTGTTTCTGCATTCAAGATGGCAAAACATCCCTCTATGTAATTTATAGAATTTTTTATTACTTGTAGTTTTACTCGTAATCGAAACGGGTATTTTAAGCTAACTTTCAAAAGCATGAAGGGCTCCACATTCTTTAACACACAATTCAAAGAATTGATAAGATATGCTTAATGTTTTAACCCCAATACGTTTATACATTGTAATCGTATACTGGCAATTTTACATATTGATTGTATTTCAACAAATCACAAATTTTCTTATTTAAAAAAAAAAAAATAACACATGAAATATAAAATCTCGCACTGTATTATTTCATTTTGTCTAGCATACTGTCTTTAATCTACATTTGCGATGTTAAGTGAATAACCGATCAAATATATACGGAGTTGTAAGCAGAATTTTTAATTTTATTTTGAAGAAGCATCACAAAGTTGGCACATGCGCGGACATATCTTCGATTGGTTTGGGTAGGGGCATGCTGCAATGATAAAGTCAAATTCAAAGCAACGAGGGTGCGTATCTACGCATGCTACTGCTGTTGTGGTTGTCAATGGAATGGTTGTTGTCGATGTTGATATTGTTGTTGTTGTTGTTGTTGTTGTTTCAGTACAAAGTCCACACATCTGAGGACATAGCTTGGCTTTCTCGCTGTCAGCACATCCTGTCATGATGAAATTGAAATCAAAGCACTGAGGATCCGTGTCGTGACAAGGTTATGCAGTTGTTGTTGTGGTGGCTGAGGTTGTTGTTAAAACTGTTGTTTTTTCTGTTGTTGTTGTTGTTCCTTGTGGATGTTGTGTTGATGCTGGACATATACCGCACATTTTAGGGCATGTTTTAGCTAGCTCACTCTCCAGGCATGCAGTGAGAAGAAATTAAAAATCAACGCACCGATCATCCTTGTCTTCGCAAATAACAGCTTCTTAAGTTGTTGCCATCGTAGTTGCTGCTGCAGTGGTCATAGGTAACTTAATTGTGACCTCACTGCTGATCGTTGGAGAACATAAGCCACACATCTGTGGACAGAGTTTGGCTTGGTCGAGATCTGAACAACCGGATATGATGAAACTAAACTCAAAACACTGAGGATTGGTATCGTGACATGGACCGGAAGATGTTAGATAAGGTGGTGCTGTTGTCTGCGCGGGACACGTTTTACATGTCACGGGACACGTTGTTGCTTGAACAGGGTCGACATTTGCTGTCATGATGAAATCAAAGTCCGTACACCTGGAATCGGTCTCGCAACATCCGTCTTGGCAGACCGTTTGTGACAAAGAACCAAAAGCTGTAGCAACGGAAACAACATATATTTATACATGTGTGTTATTATACGGCATTATACTGGTATAATTTTTCTCAAAGCTCATCTAATAATTAATATTTATCGATTCAGAAAATTAAATTGTTCAATGTTCAAAACTTAAAATTGAATTAAAGTAAGTTTTTAACAACAAACACTATATCAACATGATTATTTTCCTTTTTTTAACATAGAGTCCACATGATAACAATTCAGTTAAAACTATAAGCTTATATTTTGTTCTGGCATATACCTATTATTTAGATACATCTTTTTCTCTTTTCTCTCTTTTCCTTTCCATCTCTCTCTCTCTCTCTCTCTCTCTCTCTCTCTCTCTCTCTCTCTCTCTCTCTTCATTCCTTTCATACTTAATTTCTGGTTTGGGCTAGGATTTTTCATATATTTTTAATTTGACCTTAATCTTAGGTTTAAAGTCATTACAAATTGTGCACATCTTTACCCAAAGGCAGCACTCTGTAGTTGATATATGAACTCATGCTCTCTCCTTCTTTTCCTCTCTCTCTCTCTCTTTATTTCTCTCTCTTCCTTTCTCTCTTCTTATTTTTTCTCTCTTTCTTCATCACCTTCATAATCCATATATAATGGTTTAACTCATCTTTAAGCCAAACAATGGATAACACAGCAAACAACATCTGTTTCAAAAGAGAATTATATATGATAACAAGTCAAAGTCAGCTTTTTTGAAGGATATTAAAATATTATTTCATAGTCTAGTCAACCTAGATTTGAAATTGAACAAATTGCAACAGAATTTATTCAAAGAAACTTGAATAGTTTTTAGTCCATGTTTAAACATACTAAAACGTTAGAAATATTTATTAAGGGGAAATTGAAAAAAAAATAAGTCAAAGTTTTTAATTTTGCTTAAATAATGAATGTCACCTCCCAGCTGCCGTATCATCAAAGGGAAACAATAAATAAACATCCTGTTGCAGCAAACCATGTGCAATTGTGCTTACTACAACTTCATTAATGATAATAAATACATAAAAAGCAGGTAATTTGTGTTCAATTTTCTTTTCTTAAATGATTGTTTATGAATATCAATACAATTAGGCAATTGGTTCCAAAAACTAATCAGGTTTATGTAAACATCTACAGTAGATATTTGGTCTGTTTAAGTTGGTATTTGTGCTAAACTAAGTAAGATTTTATTATTTAAACAAGAGAATAGCAATTACTATAGATATGTTGCATGATTTAATTTTCTTTAGTATAAACTATCAGAAATGTAACACTTTACATAGAGATCGAATTGTGTGTTTTGATAAAGTATGGAACACCATTAGTTACATTATTAATTATACAATCTTGTTTTTTTCTTTTGTTTTCTTTCCGTGGATTTTTGTTTCGTGTTTTGTGTTTTCTCTTGCTGCAACATGATATAAAAAGGACTCTCTAAAACATCCAGTGAAAGCAACGTTTTATTTTTATTCATATATGTATGATATATATAATATAGATATTATATTTATACATCATTATTTTATCACAATTATTTGAATTATCTCATCCAAGGGATATTACAATTTCTGAATCTGTATATCAAAATATACATTTGTTTTGTTGGACTCGTGATTGAACATATTTTTCGTTATTATTTTATGACACTGGCTTTCTACGCTGTTTTCTAACATGATTAAAACTGTGTATTTGCTCAACCATTCGTCTTTGTTTTAAACCATTGTTGGGGTGTCTAAGCTTGCACATGCGCTAAATACAAATTGCCATTGATGTTAACTTCTTTCATTCATTTACGTTTTATCTACTTGACAATTAAAATGGGTAGACGTTTTAAAAGAGAATAGAAATCCAAAAAGGCTCTTTTATACGAGTATGATCTATATCTGCTCGTGACTTGCAGCTAAATAATTCAAAGAAAGAAATGCTAGTTTTAAACTTGTCAAAACATTGTTTGACACGTGCTGAACAATCTTTTGTAAGTAAAGAACTAGAACTTATACCAAGTCCTTAGTCGTACAATGCCAAAAACATTGTACTTAGAGACTTTGACGAATTTGCACGAAAATCAAGATGCAAATATAAGGTCAGCAATTCCGATGACAACTTACTGCATCCTTTTAGAAAGCGCTCTGGTTTCATACCAGAGCACTCTTGTAATGCATTAGAAAAGTATACCGATAAGGCCAAACTCGAGCTAACATCAATGTCAATCAAACGTTTTAAAGACAATCTCACTAAACACGAGAGGGAAGCATTTGTCTCATTAACAAAAAAATAAAAGGCGGACAAAAGCAACACAACTGTTGTAATGGACAGAAATCGAAATGTCTCAGAAGGTATGAGACAACTCGATTCTGCCAATTACATGTATGTTCAGATAGAAAAACCTGATTTAGAAGCTTTTCATCAGAACATCCAATCTAAAGTTTGTGAGATGTTTTAGACAAGGCAACCTATCGGTTTTTAAGAATCAAATAAAAATGTCAATTTGAAATGTGTGAGTCTGTATTTGCTCCCTAAAATACAAAAAATAAACAAACAGGTGATTGAATTACTTTTAAAAGGTCAATGCAGCCTCCGAAAAATTCCACCTGGTCGGCCAATGCGGCACACCAACGGAAAATATAGGTCACTACTGTGATCATTTCCTTGTGCCCATTGTTCAGAAACAGAATTCTTACATCAAAGACACCTCTGATTTAATACTGAAAAATCGAATGTCTGATTTTACCTGAAAATGTCATCTTGGCTACTTGTGATGTGGGAACTCTTAGGGCACTCTTGTCATAAATATCTGAGATTTACTTATAAATCATCTCACAACAGTGTCAATTTTTAGACACGACCATATACAAAGAAACAAGATTTTAGGATAGCCAGCGATTAGACATTTGCTCATATATCAAACCTACTAACAGCTTCCAGTACTTGCACAGACATCGCTCATCAGTTTTCAAGGGCCTACACAGGGCGAAAAGGGGAGCAAGTCCTTAAAGGTGGCTTAAAGGTAGCGTAAAGGTGGCTTAAAGGATATACAATCTTTAATCCACCATTAATTCACCTTTAAGCTAGAGTTTATAGGTCCTTAATGTACAAACTTCTTTTAGTCACCTTTAAGCCATCTTTAAGCTACCTTTAAGCATCTTTAAGTGGCATTTACGCTCCCTTTAAGTGGTCTTTACACCATCTTTAAATTCCCTTTAAGTCAACTTTGATCAACGTGATATTGATTAATGTTATAGAATTGATAGTTTAAAAATCATGTATACAATTAAATATTTAAATATGTATCATTTAATTTGTTATTCTAGATCTGTTGTAAATGTATAATAATCAATATTATTAAAATTATACATGCTGGAACGGCGCCGTGATCATGAAACCGCGTAGAACTATTACCCTAATAGTTTCAACGCATTAAAAAAACAGTTTCATCTTCTTCCTTGTATTTCATAGTTATGAATTAGGTGAACGTATATCTACCCGGTTTAAATTTATTAACTAAATACTAGTTAGCCTAACAGTTTCCAATCAGGTATAATTTATTTTTTTTTTTACTGAAGACCAAGTTCTACAATGTAAATACATGCATGCATGTAATTTAGACATAAGATATAATTGATTGTTACAAACTGAATGGAATCGAAATCTTTTCAAGTTAAAAATACACATACATTACATTAATTCAGTAGCCAACGATTTATAGGATATAAAAACCCAAATTCATATATGAGTTGCTGTGGCGCAATGGATGTGAGCTTTTGCTAATAAACGAAGGGCCCTGGGATCAATACACGTCTTGGGCGTTTTTGAATATGTTTTTTTCATTTTATTTTTGAGAGCAAAACCCGTTTTTAATACTTTTTCTGTCTTGGAATCATTGAAACTTGCGACAAAATATACATTATTTACTTAACTACCGTACATGTTCATGTAGAATCAATTTCTCTTGTTAAAATCGCTGCGTTGTGTGTCTAGACATGCTTTTTTTCTTTGTGTATATTTTTTTAAAATCTATTGTTTGTTAAAACCTCAGAAAAACCCTGGAACTAACACAGAATATACAGGATATACACAACAGGTGTGTTTTTTGTCCAGACGTACGGCTATGCTTTTTTAAAATAAATACTTCGCATATAGGTTGAATATATTTGTCCATCGATCACAGCTGATTAAATGGTCATAAAGTTAATACATTTTATTGGTAAATTAAGCACAATATTGAATAAAAATGGCTTAAAGGTGGCTTAAAGAAGTTTGGACAATAAGGACTAAAAAGTTGTGCTTAAAGGTGGCTTAAAGGTCGCTTAAAGATAATCTTTAAGCTGCCTTTAAGCACCTTTAAGCCATCATTACAATTTCTTTAAGCCCCATTTAAGCCACTTTTAAGCAGCATATATAGCTTTAAGATGGCTTACAGATTGTTTTAAATCTACCTTTAAGCACCTTTAAGGAGAACTTAAAGATGGTCATTCATCCTGTGCTAATTAATGGTGAATGTACCAGAAAACTGAGAAATACTAGTAATAAAGCTGTATTACAAAGTATTTTTAACGATTTCAAAACTCATCTCGAAAAAAGAGGTTACAAACAATCAGAAATTGAACTTTTTATGCAAGAAACTATTTCTGCAAATAGAATAGAAAAACAATAAAAAGGCTGTACCTAATGTTTTGGTGACCAAGTTTAACCAATGTATAAAGGGGTTAAGGAAACGACTTATGAAATAATGGGAAAACATACAACATGACGAAGTATGCAAAAAAATATTCACAACACCTCCTATGGTTTCATACAGTAAACACAAAAATATAGGCGATCTAATCATTAGATCTAAATTAAATCAAATAAAGTTCAAAGAGATTAATTGATTTATGCATAAGATGAACTCCGGACGGGCGGGCCTTATTCCAAATTTGAAATGACATGTGCTATTAAGCTATTAATACCACCGAAACACTCTTTATTAGTTATGACAAATAAACAATAGACCAAATGCTTCATTAAGAGTGTCGGGTTCTAATAAATTTAAGACATGTCTGGATGATAGGATGACAGCGGTTTTTTTTATTTTTTTATTTTTTTTATTTTGCACTTCTTTAAACAGTCAAATGTAGATCTTCTGAACCTGACGTATTGGACACTTTAGATGATGCTGCTGAAAATATCTAATATGAACTGCTTAATTACTATGTATACATGCACATATATTTTGTTAATATTTTAAATACAAGTGGATAAAGTACTGTAATATGTTGTAACTATGTTCTGAGTGTTTTTGTATATTTATCAATGACTCAAACTTAAAACATAATTAAATAAATCTAATAGAACTATAAAATGTTTTAATACTTTTAAACACCAATATTTTTAAACTTTATTATAATTTGATGTAATTATGTGATAATTTTTTATTTAAGAGTGAAATACATAAGGTAGCTAAACACCGTTTCGTATAAAATCCAGGGGTTTTTCCCCAGTAGAAAGCATGATGGGTAGGGATTTTCCTGCTATTTCTATGCGGTATACATGAAATAAAATCTTTTTTATTCTCAATTGCATAGAATATAGTCTTATCTTTGGAATACATGTAAAAAGTGTGCAGAAATGTTTTTAAAATTAATTTTGTGAGTCTCTGATATAGAGAGAGTTAACTCCATAAACATCCGGTTTTATCATGTGCAGAATTTCATTACTTGGGTTGCAGGTAATGTAGCTCTTTAAAAAGCTGGCGAATGTACCCTAAAATTACATAAAAACAAGACCTTAAGACTTGCTCTGTGAAATGCATAGAACTTGAAATGACTGATTTGGGCGCAATTTGGTGGTAGGGGGAGCTAAACATGCATAGGTGTAGAGCAATTTGGGGCATAATCTCCCATATTTACACCATATTTCCATCGTCTGGTACACCTTATTGTTTATTGATAAATGTGTAATCTTTTAATATTTACAAAATTCATCATTTTATCTTTCCATTGATATATAGATATATATGTAACACAATTAAATTTAAAACAATTCTTTATAGGGGTCAGTTTTTGCTTGTCCCTCATGTGATGACGTCGCGATAACGTCATATAGAAAACTGTGTTTTGCACCCTTAAGGGACACACATGAAATAAGGAGAGTGCAAAAAAACGACGGCATCCTAACATCCAGACATGTCTTAAACTTATTAGAACCCGACACTCCTAATGAAGCATTTGGTCAATTGCTTATATGTCATAGCTAGTTAAGAGTGTTTCGGCGGTATTAATAGCACGTCATTTCAAAATTGTAATAAGGCCCGCCTCGTCAGGAGTTCACCTTATGCATAAATCAGTTAATCTCTTTGAACAAAAGAAGGAAAGTTTGAAATATGCTTTGAGAACTAATATCTATCCAAGCTGGCTCTCACTAAAATTTCAGTGTCATGTTAACTTACCTAATCCAGAGGACAACGATGAATTTATTAAATTCTGGAAGGATACTCAAAAAACTGAACGACAGAAAACACTGAAAAACCTGACGGATTATTTTGAGAGCTGTATTGAGAAGAAAAATAAAGAAATAAACAATGTTAGGAGCAGAACATTTCAAAAACTTGGATCCAAAACAAAAGTCAGTGCTGAAACTAAAAGAGAATTAGATAAACTAATTAAAAAAGCGCAGGAAGAACACACCAAGGCCTTGGAAGCTTTTCGGGACAACCTCCATAATAGACAGTCATCCTCTACTCGAGACACACCCAGACTAGAGCCTACCACTTATAGGCGCCCAAGGGGACAAGGAACATTTCGTGGAATGAGGCGGAAAAGTTATAAACCTTATTGAAATAGGGACCGGTGTCTTTTTAATTATTTCATCAAAGAAATATTACGATTTCCGAATCTGTAAATCAAAATATACATTTGTTTTGATGGACTGTTGATTGAACACATTTTTACGTTATTATTTTATGATACTGGCTTTCTACACTGTTTTCTAACACGATTAAAACTGTGTATTTGCTCAACCAATCATCTTTGTTTTAAACCACTGCAGGCGTGTCTAAGCTTGCACTTGCGCTACATACAAGTTGGCGTTGATGTTAACTTCTTTCATTCATTTACGTTCTATCCATGTGACAATCAAAATGGGTAGACGTTTTAAAAGAGAACAGAAATCTAAAAAGGCTCTTTTACGAGTACGATCTATCTCTGCTCGTAACTTGCAGCCAAAGAATGCTCTTTTACGAGTACGATCTATCTCTGCTCGTAACTTGCAGCTATTGAATTTAAAGAAAACTGAATTGCAAGTTTTAAACCTGCCAAAACATTGTCTGACATGTGCTGAACAATCTCTTTTAAGTAAAGGACTAAAATTTATACCAAGTCCTAAGTCGTACAATGCCAAAAACATTGTACTAAGAGATTTTGACGAATTTGCACGAAAATTAAGTTGCAAATATATGTTCAGCAAGTCCGATGACAATTCATTGCATCCTTTTAGACAACGCTCAGGTTACAAACCAGAGCGCACATGTGATGCATTAGAAAAGTATATCGATAAGACCAAACTCGAATTAACATCAATGCCAAATAAACGTTTTGAAGACAATCTCACTAAACGTGAGAGGGATGCATTTGTCTCATTAACAAATAATCTTGGGATTTTAATTAAAAAGGCGGACAAAAGCAACACAATTGTTGTAATGGACAGAGATCAATATATCTCAGAAGGTATGAGACAACTCGACTCTGCCTATTATGTCCAGATAGAAAAACCTGATTTAGAAGCTCTACATCAGAGCATTCAATCTAAAGTTTTTGAGATGTATCAAAACAAAACTTTAGACAAGGAAACCTATCGTTTTTTAAGCACAAATAAAAATGTCAATTTGAAATGTGGGAATCTGTATTTGCTCCCTAAAATACATAAAATAAACAAACAAGTGCTTGATGCACTTTTAAAAGGCCAATGCAGCCTCCGAAAAATTCCACCTGGTCGGCCAATTATCTCTCAATGCGGCACACCAACGGAAAATATAGGTCACTACTGTGATCATATCCTTGTGCCCATTGTTCAGAAACAGAATTCTTACATCAAAGACACGTCTGATTTTATACTAAAAATCGAATCTCTGATTGTACCCGAAAATGTCATTTTGGTTACTTATGACGTGACCAGCATGTACACCAACATGGAATTTGATGAATTACTTCATTCGGTCGAGAAAGCATATTTAGCAGACAATTCTAGTCTTGAATTACCTCGACCTTACAGTTCTGATCTAATCTTTTTTCTCAGATGCATACTTGAAAATAATTTTTTCGAGTTTAACGGAAAATATTACAAACAAATTATAGGCGCGGCGATGGGGGCACGCCCGTCACCAGAAATTACAGATATACGTATGAAAGACATCACTGATGATGTAATATCTAAATTTCAACATGCCGACAAACTTATCTATCACGGCAGATATAGAGATGACGGCTTTATTCTATTTAATGGAAGCCCGGATGAAATTAAAGAATTTTTTGACATAGGGAACTCTTGTCATAAATATCTGAGATTTACTTATGAATTATCTCACACCAGTGTCAATTTCTTAGACACGACCATATACAAAGGAACAAGATTCTCAGATAGCCAGCGATTAGACATTCGCTCATATATCAAACCAACTAACAGCTTCCAATACCTGCACAGACAGAGTGCTCATAGCTCATCAGTTTTCAAGGGCCTAATTAAAGGAGAATGTACCAGACATCTGAGAAATACTAGTGATCAAGCTGTATTACTAAATATCTTCAAAGATTTCAAAACTCATCTCGAAAAAAGAGGTTACAAACAATCAGAAATTGAACCTATTATACAAGAGACTCTTTCTGCAAATAGAATGGATCTTCTCAATAAACAAAAGAAGAAAAACAATAAAAAGGCTGTACCTAACGTTTTGGTGACCAAATTTAACCCATGTATAAAAGGGCTAAGGAAACGGCTTATGAAATACTGGGATAACATACAACATGACGAAGTATGCAAAAAATTATTCACAACACCTCCTATGGTTGCATACAGTAAACACAAAAATATAGGTGATCTAATCATTAGATCCAAATTAAAACCAAATGAAGTTCAAAGAGATTAACTGATTTATGCATAAGGTGAACTCCTGACGAGGCGGGCCTTATTACAATTTTGAAATGACATGTGCTATTAATACCGCCGAAACACTCTTAACTAGCTATGACATATAAGCAATTGACCAAATGCTTCATTAAGAGTGTCGGGTTTTAATAAGTTTAAGACATGTCTGGATGTTAGGATGCCGTCGTTTTTTTGCACTTCTTCATTGCCTGCAAAATCATGCGCGGATCTAGTGGGATCTAGTCCGGAACCCCCCGACCCCCCTCTGGAAAATGAAAATATATTTAATTTACATAGTAAAATCGCAAATATGCCTAGGAGGACACCCCCCCCCCCCCCCCCGGGCAAACGGCAAACGCCCCCCTCCCACGGATTAGAATTTCATGATTTTGGGTATATATTTAGTTCCTGGGTGTGAGTTTTTTTTGGGGGGAGAATAGGTATACTATGTTACCTACCCACCCCAACCCCAGATTAGGAATTTCATGGTATTATTTTAGTATTCCCCTCCCCCCCTCGGATTGTGAATTTCATGATTTTGGGAATTAGGCCCCCCCCCTTTTTTTTTTTTTTTTTTTTTTTGCTTGTCAATATTTGTGATGATTCAGGACCTCCCCCCTCCCTGGAAAAATTTTCTGGATCATCGCATGAAAATGGTTGATGTGACAGCACTTTATTTTTTTTATATTAAATCATGTTTCATGTAACATTAAAGCATAAGTACATGTTTTTACATGTGTTGTGCATGATGTTAAATGTGCATGTTAAATCTGTCATTTACTTGCAGCCCATTTCAGTATCAGTTGCTTTGACACAACATCATGACTGTATTTTCTATGATATTGTTTCAGACCACTGGACTTGTAGTACAATTTTTTTTAAAAATCTATCATGTCCAAGGCTTATGAAATCCCCTTTACAGCCGAAGAGAAACAGTTTTTATATTCAAAGTTGTTTAAATTTCATGAATTAAACGGTTGTCACATATGGTACGGTGCAACGGACTCTGATGGATATACTGTCATACGACCAACTTTCCGTCTGAAAAGACAAATTTTTACCGTTCACCGTTTTATATATTATTTGGAAAATAATTGTCATTTTTATAACATATCATACCATGTTTCCCACTTATGCCATAACAAAAAATGTATAAATATCCAGCATTTATCACTGGAGCCGGGAGAGATTAAAGTCCGCCGCAATAGCTGCAGACAATCAAAGACGTGCTGTGGGCGTGATGGTTTTAAAAATTGTATTTTTAGGTAAGCAGAACACAAAAAATGAACTCTGTATGTTTCTGATTTTGTTTTTTTGTTTTTTTTTATTGACATTTATTGTTTGTTGATATTTATTGCATAGTTGTGAATTTGAACCAGTTCATTACATGCATTTGAGTACAAGGACCCTTGTCTAATTTTTCGATTACTTTTTCTACATTTTGCAAGATACCGCTGTATTTTGTACTTCGGTGTCTTTTTCCTCTGTGAATGGTACAAAGCTAAAATATCCCTTCGAGTCATAAAACGGAAAAAAGGGGCACATTTTGAAAAATTAAGACCAAGGGATCTTACTAACAATACTGATGACTTCCCCGTTCCAAATGTAGATGAATGGCATGCTGAGTGGCATAGTCCATTGAAATTTCTTTTGAACAGCACAGATTTTGGCGCATATGTAAAAACTCTGTGATGCAAGCTTTCGCATTAATTGGTTGTATATAATCTAGCAATTGTATTCAAAATCTCAGTAGTCAGGGACTTGTTCATAACCGATTCCAGCTTGCGGCGGTCTTCTGTGATCAGACTTAAGTAACTTCCATATGGAAGGAACTGAGTACTGAATGACTCCAGGTGAGCATTGCAGGCCAGGGATCTCTCTGCACAATTAGTGTAGGATCCACTGAAGCATGCCACAATGTTCTTCATAGCCATCAGTGCCCTGGTCACAAAAGTCACCTCTGCTGGTTACTTCTTTTTTATCCTTACTAGTTCGAGTCTCACTCTCGACCGGATACATGTTGCCAATTTTTGGCGAAAAACGTCTTGTTCGTAGCCGGCCGGGAGTTTTGAGAACTGTATGGATTTTACTTTTTTCTGGACTGTGCGTAGTCTGTGAACAAAACATTGGAAGTAATTGATATCGATTTGATTTTTTTTCTCAACTTCTCTAACAACCTTGCTGATTTGAGAGCTTGCACCACTGGTTAAGGATTTTACGGATACAATTTTGAGATCATGAATCTTTTGTATGTTTTAGTGGTAAGTTTTGATTCACTGGAGGAGATTGATTCATCAGGGTTGTAAGTCAGTGAACATTTGTTGTTCTCATGGGTACACATGTTTATTTTTTAACACAGCTTGTTCGCTGTGGCCATCGCAGTTGGGAGATTAAGACCGGTTGTCTTCTCAATCACCGGACTGAAAGATTGCGTGCCGGCTTCGTATCCGGTTTGGTTACGATTATTGAAGCACGTGTCGGTTTCGACATCAATGCCGTTTCCCTCTCCGATGAAGGTTGCCACTTGGCCGGCAAACTTCTGATTCTCAACCATTGATTTTTCATTTAGTTCTATCATTTTTTCCCATTGCTTATTAATTTTATTGTTAATGACAGTTAAACTGGGAGCACGAATATCGAGGCAAGCCATTAGCATCTGAACGTCGGTTCCTCCCATTTTGGATTTGACGGTGGCCATAGAAAGGCCTTCGTTTAAGCACCCTGCCGCGGGACCTCTTTTGTTGCTCGTACACTCGGTGTACAGTTTATGCACACCGGTATCAAAACCACAGTTTGTGCAGGTCGCCCGGAGACATACACACAATCCTTTTCGCTTAGCAATTGCCATATTGAAACTGTCTTGTCGCCTGCAGTTGTGGCTAATGCTTGATTTTATAAATTCTTTTAACTTACAGAAGTTAACAATTATATTTTCTGAAGAATTGTCTAACGGTTCGTCTTCTTTTCTTTCATGTTTAGGTCTTAGCTTTCCTGGAAGGGTATTTGGTGGACCATCATACTTCAGAATTGAAGCGTCATACACCGCTTTCTCCGGACGAAACAACGGGATATTGACAGAGGTGGGCTCCGTGAAGGGAACACTGCGGATAGACTGCTGATCCTTATTCCAAGGTAGGTGTCCCTTTAGAAATGTAGTCTTACGTGTTTTCTTTTTCTTCTTTTTGCCTTGCTTGCATCTATCAGTTCTAGGCATGTTGAAAATCATTTAACAGCATAGTCCCTCATTCATGATAGTTTACATTGTGATCATACATGTATGTGTTTATGACGTCATGTATTGTGACATCATCAATGCATTTGTATTGTGACGTCATAGAAGGTCATCAATATATATATATATATATATATATATATATATATATATATATATATATATATATATATATATATATATATATATATATATATATATACATGTATGTACATGTATACCATGTATGTGTATATGTGTATATACATGTATGTGTGTGTTGACACTCTCTGGACATTTGAGGCATTCTCTTAATTCAACACAGTTTCACATAGAATCATCACTCATGTATTCATAATTCAACAAATATAAATGTAAAACAACAGAATGTGTAGTTGGAGGAAGTTTTTTTAATATGTACTTAAGCATGCCATCAATATTCATACATGCAGTTTAATTGGCTGTGTTCTTTTTATTAAATAAAATGAGAATTTGTGAGTTGATGGTCAGTTCTGAATTCTTGACTGTACAGTCTTGTTTGTTGGGTCAATCAATGTCTTAGACATGTCGTACTAAAATACCAATTTCTCGGCCATTTCTTGACTATATTCAATGCTGCATACACCAAAATGTTTGTAATTTTGTCCTCTTTACATCTAAGCATTACAAAGTAGCATACAAAAATGTTTTATTTCCTTTAAGGTAGCTAAACACAGTTTCGTATAAAATCCAGGGGGTTTTTCCCCAGTAGAAAGCATGATGGGTAGGGATTTTCCTGCTATTTTTATGCGGTATACATGAAATAAAATCTTTTTTATTCTCAATTGCATAGAATATAGTCTTATCTTTAGAATACATGTAAAAAGTGTGCAGAAATGTTTTTAAAATTAATTTTGTGAGTCTCTGATATAGAGGGAGGTAACTCCATAAACATCCGGTTTTAACATGTGCAGAATTTCATGATTTTAGTTGCAGGTAATGTAGCTCTTTACAAAACCGGGGGAATGTACCCTAAAATTACATAAAAACAAGACATTAAGACTTGCTCTGTGAAATGCATAGAACTTGAAATGGCTGATTTGGGTGCAATTTGGTGGTAGGGGGAGCTAAACATGCATGGGTGTAGAGCAATTTGGGGCATACTCTCCCATATTTACACCATATTTCCATCGTCTAGTACACCTAATTATTTATTGATAAATGTGTAATCTTTTAATATTTACAAAATTAATCATTTTATCTTTCCATTGATATATAGATATTTATGTAACACGTTTTTAAAACAATTCTTTATAGGGGTCAGTTTTTGCTTGTCCCTCATGTGATGACGTTGCGATAACGTCATATAAAAAACTGTGTTTTGCACCCTAAAGCATTTAATGTTAAAATATCTTTTTTCTCTATGTTGCCTTTTTGTCATGACGGCAATCTTTAGGACCTAACAAAATCCCTTTCCACTAATTTGAATGCTCTAAATGTTTTATATTGCCTTCAGAGTGCTTATTGCTATTCTAAACAATAAAAAACAATTGTGCAATGCATTTGTTCAATTTCGGATTAACTTTTCTCTGAGTTGACTAGACTATCAGTATAGTCACTCTGTTTACTGTGAATGCTCTTTGCACGTACTTTAACAGAAATAAAAACCGACTATACGTTGTGTTTTGGATATTATAATTCAACAAGATACATCACCGATCTAAATGTCATGTTTTGATAAAGCGCTGATAAATAGTAAGCCCTTAACTATAGTATGTCCCAAGTTATTGCTTCCTTCACTTTATATGATTTTAAATTGAAAAAAAGCATACCTGTCAATAAAGTACAATTTAAATCAAGAAGGGGGAAAGATTCCAGGATTTTTTTTATCGATACATCATCTGTTTTTACAGGAGCAAACATCGTTCAAAATGGGAAGTGCTCACACCTTTCCTCCTTTTAGAAATGTTCGGGACACCTCGAACAATTTTTAACATTTTCATCCAGGGTACTTTTATGTCTTTGGCAACATCCTTTATATTTTAGTTGTCGAATAGAAGGGGGTGTTTCAAGACAGATAATATTGATATTTTGTTTCATTCTAGTGAATGGCTGAAGTTTGGGTATTGAAAGATATTTATGATTTTCGAGATATTACGAAAAATGCAATGGAAGTAGAAACTTGGGTTAGGGTATAAAAGTGGCTTAAACCTGCTTGCTGCGTTTACGTTTTGCATTGTGTATATAATTTTTTAGATTTAATATACATTGAGTTTGTTATCTACAACACATGAATAGGACAATTATTGAAGCAGGTGACATAGTATATTTATCTGTGCCCCTTATTCCAGATAAATGTAGCTAACGTTTCTTTTGTTTACCCCGCCACCTTCCATAAATGAAAATAAGGAATCGTTATTCAATTTTTAATAGAAAATACAAACTTTTGCTTAAATCCATTTTTGTTCTTAAAAAGAAATTATAAAAAATTAAAAAAAAATGATGTCCCTAATTTGCATATCTGCGTCAGGTCAATAGGGATTTACCTGATCACGTTAAATGAGGTTGAATTGTATAATGCGGTAATTACAACGACTGGATAGTCGACGAATAAATATAACCATTTTTATCTTCTTATATGGAAACAGCATAAGAGCTTTGAAACGTGTTTAAAAAGAAATATCAGTTAATAATAATAAGATGCCACATATTCATTTTCCGTTTTACAATATAATTTGTTCACAATATTTTGGATTTCTTCTAGTATTAAGTTTGTGTGTTGACTGTAGAGAATTCAAATTGTTCTTTGGTAATTAAATGATCAGAACAATTGATAGTGACTTATGCATAATTAAGTACAATAAAATTAAAATATAGATTGTTTCTTGGGTAAAACGTTGAAATAACATTTTACCGAATTTCCTGCTGTTGTGAATGATAAAAAACATTTGGGAAACGAAAAAAAACAGGTATGCTATGCATATCTTTATAGATATAAAACAATCGAAATAAGTAGGCCGCAAAAATTATTGTATTGGATTTATTGCCAAAAAAGTGAACAATTAAACTGATGTAAAAATCTACAAAGAAAACTGGTGCATCTATTAACAAAGATGCAATCGCAAAAATTGAACTAAAAAATTTGACAAATTGGTGTTTTAATAAAAGTACTTTGTAAATGACTGAACGCCCAATAACGTTATTTTCATATACCATACAGATAGTCCTACCTTTTTTTCTTGTGACAGAGTTATGGGGTTCTATATCCAAACGTTAATATAGGTCATCAGTTAATTATATAGAGATAACAACACAAAGGTCAGTTTATCATTCCTTACTTGATTCCATTACACAGGATCGGTCCGATTAATTGTTATAAAAGGGGATTTATTGTGTGACTGTTATGCGTGTGTGTGTGTTTACACATACAAATTAATATTACTCTATATGCCCTGCAACTAACAACTGCGTCCAATATTCAAGCTTCGAATTTAATGTTAAAGTATGCAGTAAGGAATATTTGTTATGAAAATATTCTACAGGATATTCTTAATGCGAGCAGTTTTTTTTCTGTTAGCATTGCAGAGATGTCGTCACAGATTATCAGCTAGGGCAATATTTATATACCCAAAGCTCTAACATTCAAACAGATTTTCTTTTTTTTAAATGCCAACAACCATTTTACCTATTTAAAAAAAGGGACTATAACTATCAAAATTTATATTTATCACTAATAGGCAGGCAGATTGATTAAGATTTAAAGTTATTCATGGAAAACTAAACGTTTATACTATTCAAAGCTGAAGGAACTAGGATCAGAAAAATAAAAATTGAACTAAATTTAAAGCTTTTTTTTTTCGCTGCTATTATAGATCGAAATATTAAATTTTTTGCAACTCACTTCTTTTGACTTTTGATAACTTTAAATTATACATAAAAACAATTATATTAAAATATAGTTTTTAAACCAAATAGCAAAGTTTACATAAATTAACGTTAATTTTTTTTCTGTATATAATGCGGGTTTTGACGCCATTTTTGACGACAGCAACATTTTAGACTAAACTCATCATCAATAATTTCAATCACGATTCCCATAAATCTTTTTAAATGAATGCCTAGAAAACTATTGTATTCTTTAGAAAAACCCAATAAATATACAGGTCTATAAAAAAGCACCTAGAACTGAAAATTCCAAAGCAAAAACGATTTAAATTAATTCATAATATGATAAGTGGTGCTGTTTTCAATTATGCTATTACTATTTTAATTGTAAAACCAAACGTTTTCTATTAATAAGATTTGTGGCTCTTGGGTTACAGCTGCCTTAGCCTAATATGCTACATGGAACGTTCAGTGAATAATAAGTAGTGCTTTGTTAAGTTATGCTGTTACTATTTTAATTGTTAAACCAAACTTTATGCTTTAGCTGTACCACATTGAGTATTGATTGTATACAAGATGATGTTCTATCAATAAGATTTTTTGCTATTGGGTTACATCTCTCTTAGTCTAATATGCTATGTTAAACGATAAGTGATCATTTAGTAATCTACATCTTCACGGTTATGGTAAATGTTAGAGTAACCCTGTAACTATAAATAGTCAGATTTGATTCAATTAATACCTTTTTAAGTAACGTTTCTAGATTTTTAGATTGTGTGAAATAAAAAAAACCCAGAATAAATATAAGTTAATTTTAATTCTTTTTGGCATTTATCTAATTCCCATAAAAGATTCCCCCAACAAAGACGTTAAGGAACATATAATATGAATATTTGTTGCGCATTTATTAAAATATTATACATGAAAATATGTTATTTTCATAACTTCACTAATGCTTAAGGTGGAATAGCACACCTGGAAAAGGTTACTCAAATTAGCAGAAAATTATTTGATTATGAAAGATATAATGATAGATAGACTGTACATATGTCAAATAAGTGAAAAATTTGCAGATTTGGGATAACAAAATGAATATCTAAAAAATTCAATTCAGTAAGTAACAACAAAATCCCCTGCGAAATTCGAACTCGGGATGTACGGATCACAAGCCCGACACTTTATCCACTCGGCTATGGAGTCAGTTACGTGTTGCCGTCGATAAAATCCTTTTAATAAAACGAATTGTCGTTTCGATCAGAGGTCAGCAATTTTGTGATTATGTGTTATTCCACCTTAACACGTAAATCATACGGTAAACATACGCAACATTTTCAACTGTGTTAATATGGATATAGCTTTGTCAAAAGTCTGAAATATTTGTGACTTCAATTTAGACGTTTCCTTCAATTAAGTTACTGAGAAAACCATATGCAGAAAAAAATACGCCTTCCGAAAAAAGTAACAAAACACCACACCAACACATAAAATTTCTAAACGCAGATGTAAATACTGTTCACTTTAGGAGTGTTTGCTATCCAATATTTAGTAATGTTGTTTCGCGGTTTTGTTAATGGCCAAGTTGTGTACATGTCCGTTTGGTCGATTTGGACAAGTAGTGTATGTATGCCATTATAAAACTGGTTCACTCTATTGTATAAAGATCGTTAATATGTCAACTCTCCAAGTAGAAGTACTGCATTTTATGATTTATGAATACCCAAAGGAAACCATTCTGTTTCACAAACTCCAAAAAAATTAAGATGTGAAACAAGTCAGCTGTCGTAAAATATGTTTCAAAATATTATACCTTGAAATAATTGACACATTTTTTTCCCCAATTTAACAAATCGATTGCTTTGAGGTTTATTTGGCATTATAAATAAATAATAATTGTCAAACAATTATGTATGTAATTATTGTTGATTTAAGTGATTTACTACTAATATTGTGTTTAAACAAATCGTGTTTTGACTGGTAGTAGGCAATCATTTAATGATACAATTCCTTGAAAAAATCATATTATAAAGGGAAAAAGGTTACCCATAAAACACGTTCTTTGATTATAAATGTATAGATGCAGTATAGAGGAAATGGTAGAAACTATTAGGATTACTAGGGTTTTCCTATTTTAAGCGAAAACCAAATTTAAAGTAAAACATAAAACAATTTGTCTCTTTACAGACACACGCACACACATTGAACAAACGCCCAACTTAAACGTATGTACTGCCTATCTGAAACATAGAAAGAGTTCACTGTAACCCAATCAGATGTTTTACATAAAACGGTTATAGCTGTCTAACATTTCAATATTTGCATTGTCTTACTATGGCCCAGGTTCTTATCTCACTTTCCATGTTTTCCTTGACCACCAATTCCAAACAATGAATAATCAGCCAGACGATTACTTACTGACAAACATTTAATTTTAACATTTTTTTCTTTTAGCAGATTTCATTTTCTGACAAGTATTTTTAACCTTTTTTTCCCTTTAAATGATACTTAGAAGATAAGTCGTAAGAAGAGAAATGAAAATTGAATCTTCAAACACTAGTACTTTTTAAAACTATTTTCCCATAACAGAACACATGTAGTTGGTGACTTTTTTACTAATGTTGTTACATTTTAGTTGAAAACCAAACCTTATTCTTTATTCACAATACTGTAAGTATTTATTGTATGGATCCAGAGTTATCATTCTTGTGTTACATACGCCTTGGTCTTAATATGATTTGTCTAAAGATCAATTGAAATCTGGTTTTGTTACAATTAACTGATATTTAGGCTGAATCCAATTGATGCCATTTCAAAGTAATATTTCGCTTTTGTGGATATTGTGAAATTTAAATCAAAACAATAAAATTGAGTAAATCTTAATTTTTAATCAATTTATCAAGCGATAATATATATTAGCTGTTCGTATGTTTTCATTAGGATATTATATTGAATTGAGATAGTGGTTAAACAATCTGTGGGTTAAAAGAATAACCTTTTCAGAAAAAAATGATAATAAGAAACACGCACAATACACATAGTTTCTGAAGTCATATTCAAACAGTGTTTGGCCTATTTTTTATCGTTAGCAGAATATGTATCACGTGGTTTCATGGTCGTGTTATTTTTTTAGTTGAGTATTGTTTGAACAATGTTTATAATATTGATTATTATTTATATAATACATACAACTCAATACCATTTTATTTTTAAAAAAAAATAACATCTTTATGTTGTCTTTTCCGAAGTCAGGTTTTAATATTATTTTGAACATCATTATTTTAACGTAATATTTAGGTTGTTTGACCAGTATATAATATTCCGTATAATAATACTAATAGGCCTAATTACGTTCTCCATATCTTCCCTGTAAAAACTCGAAGTCTTCATTTAATGGATCAATATACTGGGGTAGTTACAAATACATCAAACTTACCATACATAAAATTATGAAATAGAATTATGAAATTTCGGTAATGTTTTTAATAAAGAAAACATACAATAAAACAATATATAACACGTGTACTATCAGAACATTGATTATTGTGCTATATTGTCCCATTATGAAACCCTTTGATGTCAGTAACAAAGGAAAATAAAGTTACTGGTGAAAAACTTTATCTTGGTTATAACTATAATAATTATATATTGTACTAGTCACGTTTGTACAAACGATATACTATAGATCAAAGTAAGATTACTTGGGACTTTTCCTGTTTTGCACGATAACCAAATCTAAAATTAAACATCAAACAATCTGTCTCTTTACAGACACACCAACACACATTGAACTGACAAACGTCCGACTTGGAAGTTTGTACTGCCTACGTGCAGCGTAGAAATTGTGAATTGTGAAATTTAAATTAAAACAATAAAATAAAGTAAATCTTAATTTTTACTCAATTTATCAAGCGAAAATTTATATGAGCTGTTTGTGAGTTTTAATTAGGATATTACATTTAATTGAGATAGTGGGTAAACAATCTGTGGGTTAAAAGAAAAACCTATTCAGAGAAAAATGATAATAAGAAACAAACACAATACACATAGTCTCTGAAGTCATATTCAAACAGTGTTTGATCTTTTTTTTATCGTTAGCAGAATAAATATCACGTGGTTTTATGGTTGTGTTATTCGTTAAGTTAGGTATTGTTTGAACAATGTTTATAATATACAATTCCATTCCCTTTTTCTTAAAAAAAAAAACAAAAAAAAAAACATAACTTGTATTTATTGTCTTTTCCGAAGGCAGGTTTTAATATTGGTATGAACATCATTATTTTAACATAATATTCAATTTGACCAGTATATAATATATGCCTCAAAGCAAAAATGGGCTTATTTATGCTGGCCGTATCTTCCCTGTAACTACTCGAAGTCCTCATTTAATGGGTCAATATACAGGAGCAGTAACAAATACATCAAAATTACAATACATAGATTTATGAAATAGAATTATGAAATTTCGGTAATGTTTTTAATAAAGAAAACATACAATAAAACAATATATAACACGTGTACTATCAGAACATTGATTAGTGTGCTATATTGTCCCATTATGAAACCCTTTGATGTCAGTTACAAAGGAAAATAAAGTTACTGGTGAAAAACTTTCTCTTGGTTATAACTATAATATATTGTACTGGTCACGTTTGTAGAAACGAGATATAATAGATCAAAGTAAGATTACTGGGGACTTTTCCTGTTTTGGTCGAGAACCAAGTCTAAAATAAAACATCAAACAATCTTTCGCTTTACAGACACACCAACTCACAGTGAACTGACAAACGTCCAGCTTAGAAGTTTGTACTGCCTAGGTGCAACATACAGATATTTCAATGTAACCCACTCAAATGTTTTATATGAAACGATATTAGCCGTCTAACATATCAATGATTGCATTGTCTTACTATGGCTCAGGTTCTTATCTCACTTTCCATGTTTTCCTTGACCACCAATTCCGAACAATGAATCATCAACCAGAAGATTACTGGCGGGAATATCTGACTAGCATTTCATTTTAACCCTTTTTATTTCTTTTAGCAGTTTTCATTTTCTGACAAGTATTTTTAAGCTTTTTTTCTCTTTAATTTTTTTAAAATACTTTTTTAACTATTTTCTCATAACAGAACACATGTAATTGTTGCTTTTTTTACAGAATGTTGTTACATTTTAGTTGAAAACCAAACCTTATTCTTTATTCACAATACTGTAAGTATTTATTGTATAGATCAAGAGTTATCATTCTTGTATTACATACGCTGTGGTCTTAATATGATTTGTTTAAAGATCAATGAAAATCTGGTTTTGTTACAATTAACTGATATTTAGGCTAAATCTGATTGATGCCATTTCAAAGTAATATTTCGCTTTGGTGGATATTGTGAAATTTGAATTAAAACAATAAATTTGAGTAAATCTAAATTTTTACTCAATTTTTTTATGCGATATTATATATGAGCTGTTTGTGAGTCTTAATTAGGATATTACATTGAATTGAGATAGTGGCTAAACAATCTGTGGGTTAAAAGAAATACCTTTTCAGAAAAAATGATAAGAAACACGCACAAAAAACATAGTTTCTGAAGTCATATTCAAACAGCGTTTGATCTATTTTTTATCGTTAGTAGAATATGTATCGCGTGGTTTCATGGTGGTGTTATTCTTTTAACTGAATATCGTTTAAACAATGTTTCTAATAGTGATTATTAATTCTATAATAAATACAACTTAAGGTCAAGATCTATTAAATGTTTCCAGAGTGTCTTTTTGGTGTTAGTACCATTATGACGTCATAATTGATTTGATTTAATCTTTTTCCAGTACTTTACGGCTTGAAAGGAATTATGTTAAAATTAAACAATTTCTTGACATTCAATATTAATACATGGGAAAAGTAATATCGATACCTATATTCAATTCGACATCATTTTAAAGAGGAGGACAACAGTTTGTATTATTCCGATTTGGAGAGACTGTAGGCATTCTAGATATATTTCATTAGTCAAAAAATAGACAAAACTCTGAAATTTGTGACTTATTTTCTTCATATTTCATTGAGAATGACAGTTAAAACATAATTTTTCATTGTATTTACCAAACATTTCAGCCCCGGTAAACTCTATCAAACAAATTTAATGTTATAAAGTATCATTGAAAGAATTTATATCTTAAATTTCATAAACATGTAGGCACCTTTCATTTACTAGATCTTAACATTAATACCCATTTTTGCAACAACAAAAAAATAACCTGTTCATAGTGTCTTTTCCGAAGGCAGGTTTTAATATTGGTATGAACATCATTATTTTAACATAATTTCCAGGTTGTTTGACCAGTATATAATATATGCCCTATGCTAATAATAATGGGCTAAATTATGCTGGTCGTATCTTCCCTGTAACTAACCGAAGTCCTCCTTAAATGGATCAATATACAGGGGTAGTAACAAGTACATCAAAATTACCATACATAGAAGTACGAAATAGAATTATGAAATTTCGGTAATATTTTTAATAAAGAAAACATACAATAAAACAATATATAACACATGTACTATCAGAACATTGATTATTGTGCTATATTGTCCCATTATGAAACCCTTTGATATCAATTACAAGGGAAGATAAAAGTTACTGGTGAAAAACTTTCTCTTGGTTATAACTATAATAATTATATATTGTACTTGTCACGTTTGTAGAAACGATATATTATAGATCAAAGTAAGATTACTGGGGACTTTTCCTGTTTTTCACGATAACCAAGTCTAAAATAAAACATCAAACAATCTGTCTCTTTACAGACACGCCAACACACATTGAACTGACAAACACCCAACTTGGAAGTTTGTAGTGCCTACGTGCAGCGTAGAGAATTTTTTTTTTTTTTTTTACAAAAGGCGATAACAGCTGTGTAGCATATCAATTATTGCATTGTCTTACTGCGGCGTGGTTTCTTATGGCACTTTCCAGGGTTTCCTTTACCACCTATTCCAAGCAATGAATAATTAACCAGACGATTACTTGCGGGAATATCTGACAAACATTTCATTTTCAAAATTTTTTTTTACTTTTAGCAGTTTTCATTTTCTGACAAGTATTTTTTAAACGTTTTTTCTCTTTAAATGACACTAAGAAGATACGTCGTAAGAAAAGAAATGAAAACTAAAAACGTTCAGCAGTATTTATTTTCTGACAAGTAATTTTACTTTTTTTTTCTCTCATAAAGCAAATACTAATTTAAGAACGTAATTGTGGGCATGTTTGTGTTTATATTTAAGATGTATCAAACCCCCGAGCCTCCTTAAGGCCACATACATGTATATGTTATACATTCCAGTTGAGATTGTTCATTCCTGTCCGCTCCTTTAAAAAATCAGCCATGCAGTTGTTTTTCTCTATTAAAATTTTACAGAAAAGATTTAAAATTAGGCAGTCAAAAAAAAAAAAAATCGGACAAAGTATGTACACAAATGAACAAAAACGTATGGTTCAACATAATCAGCATCGTATCATATTAGTGTGTAAAGTTTTAATTCCTGCGCTTGCGCGGCATATGATCTAGTTGTATTTTAGATCTATACATTGTTAACATACAATATAGGCAACTTTTGAGTTATACGATTTAATTACTTTGCTGTCAATTTGACATAGCAAACAACATCAAATTTCTTATACAGCGATGTATTTAGTTATTGTTTTAATAAAAATGTCCGATTATCTTTTAAAATAATGTATAACAAACAATGTGACATTTCTAAAAAAAGAAGACAGTTAAGCACAAACCGAATGTTTACCACAAATCGATTTTTAAACGTTTTCAACGTATTTTTCATCTCAAATGAAACGATTGATTTCTGAAACATTACAATGTACAAAATGAGGGGAAATTGTTAAATAGCTTGTTGATTACACGTGCATATTAAGTTTTTTTCCGCCTTATAGGCACGCACTCGTAGGGGGATGTAACTACTGCGGCGTGACTTACACTGACATATAGTATACGCAAGCGGCCTCTCTGCGAAACTCGTTTTCTCTAAGATTTAATAGTATGTGTATATTTATTAAGTTTCACTCTCTATGAATGCATATTTCTGAAAACATACATCAAACAACTTCAAATTCCGATATCATTGTAAGAACAACAAACCCACTGTAACTATTTTCAGACAGCAATAGCAATCATTTGAAATCTATACCAATGTCACCTACCGGATTATCAAATTTTTTGCATTTCATATATTCCTTTTTTTGGGGGGGGGGGGCGCTACGATTAAAGGTATGTCAACTGTGCGACAAACGGTAATAGCTTTATTCATATATGAAAATATAAATTAAATTTAAGAATAGGTCACATGTCCCCATGTACCTCCCAAAAAAAAATGCCTTTTTGTATTTTGTATGAAGATGCAAATATGTGTTAGCAATTCTAAATGCTATGAGACGTAACTAAACATCTATTTGGTTGTAAAACTAACATTGCAATGATACACCCTGTACAGGTAATAATATAATCAATTTATTTTTTGACAGAAAACAGATATTTCCTCTTTTCTGTCTCACATACCCACACACGTTAATCAGACATACACCAAACATATAAGTTATTGCTGCCTTAAGGCAACTTTTCTTCTACGAAAGAAAAGAACACCTTAAACCATTTCAAGTCCAGCAATGAGGATATTTCATATTTATTCACTGGTTTATTTCTAGAGTAAACGATGGTGGCAGTGTAACATGTAATTTATTTTAATAATTCTTTTCTTATTAGGTTCATTTCTTATCTCACGTTTCCTATGTTCCACATCAAAAATAAACAAATAAAAAAGACTGTTGTTGAACATTTTATGTTTACATAAAATGTATTTCCTTAAGAGAATTTAAAAAAATAAAATGAAAGACGTGTATTCAAATTTAAAAAAAAACATCATTTTTATATAAACACATGTGCATACAGAAAAGGATACATTGTGTAGTTCAACATTTTAAAACTTGAAACCAGAAATAAATTTATCTTTTCTCATTTATTCTTGCACATCATATTCAGAACAAACATTTTCTAATTCAAAGCAATCACCAAATTGTTTCTCATTTTTTCTGAGTTCAGTGCATATCACTTTCAAACGTCAAATCAAGTCGAGTCAAAGATTATAATACTTATAATAATTACCATTTGAAAAAGGAGACACAAATTCAAATTGTTTTTCTTTCTTTAAAATAATTTGAGATTAACAACACATTGTGATATCAGAATGTTTAGTATCACTGTATACCAGTAGTGAAGTGAAATAAATTCATAAATACTGAACAGTTTTAAGTACACATGAATATAACATTGACTTTTTTTATTGTTTGCTTTAAAAATATTAAACGTTTTGATTCATAACATTTACTGATAAATACATAACAAAAATGTTTGAAAATGCAATCAACTATTATCTGAAAAAATAAAAACAAAACATATTTAAATAAATAAACATTCTATTTAATGTAATACTGGTATTTCATTGTTTGGAAAAAAGAAAATTATCCAGCATGATTTTTATCATAACGACATAAGTGAGAGGCGCTTCATTGGTAAATAAAGTTTAAAAGTCGTTTTACGTATTGCATACCAGCTTGTTTCTGTCTGTCACTTTTATTTGATATTCACAACGATATAATATTCGGTTGATGACGGAATTAAAGTCCATACAATCATCGCATATCAGCTTGTTAATGTCTGTCACTTTTATTTGATATCCAAAACGATATAATATTCGGTTGATGAAGGAATCAAAGTCCATACAAATATCGCATACCAGCTTGTTTCCGATTGTCAGTGTTATTTGGTATTCACGACAATATGTATTCAACGGTAGGTATCAAAGTTCATAAACGTATCCGATATCGGCTTGTTTCTGACTGCCACAATATGTTAACCTAAACAAATGCAAATAAAGTCAAAGTAAATGGATGCACACTGTATTAATGATAAAAAAAAATCACATTAAATAAAAAAAAATATATCGGAGTTTTATTTATAAACACAAAAATATAAATTTTACCTTTTATATATTTATTGATTTCTATATGATGTATAATCTCTTGAGTATAGCCAGTAGACAACCGAGTACTTTTCACACATTCATCGCCTGAAATAAAATGAACAACGTTATTCGTACATTACAAACTTCTACGATTTTTTATTTACATATTTTCTGTTTATTATTCAATTTTATCAAAATCATGTTTAATCCAGTGAACTATTACTTACCACAAATGCCCGACTAGTTTCTTAAAAGAGTACGCAAGTCTGTCTGCTGTTAACTGATTCCATAAGGCTCTATGGCCTGTAACACAATGGAGAATTTACGAATTAGTAAATACTTGAATTTACAAATTAAGTTGATGGAATCTATGGAAAAAACATTCGAGATATTATCTATAATTTGGCTAAAACTTGTTTTTAATGAAACCCACCAACAACTGAAAACACACCTTTTCTTAAGAAAAATAAAATAAAAATTCAAAGTCCGTTAAAAATTAATCATTTATTGACAATTCTTTGAACAAAGAGCTATTGATGTTTCTGAATGTTTTATAACATGACATACGGAAACAATACAAACCACGTCTGTATGCACCTTACATAGCGCGTTCGTGATTTGTCAGAATGAGTATTTAAAAACTTTAAATATATTTATTCTATATAAACTATACAAGGTTTATACAACAGAAAATATCTACATTTACACTATAAATTGCAGGATGATTTAAGATCACGTTTCACAAGAAAACAAGTATCGTCTAAACACTTCCCATAACGGAATGTTTCTGTTCGTTATAACAAATGCCACTGTAGAATCGTACTTCAGTTTATCAAATCTTATTATGAATTGTATAATGTTTAAGTAAGCATTCGTTTTTAGCACACGTTTCTTACAGTTTGTCTGAAAACAAGAAATATATAATAACCTGTCGTTAATCACAATACTTATTACAGTTAAAAAGGTTTTTTTTCCCGCTGTCCAATGACTTGTGGGTTATTTTTCCCAAAACCATCGTGTGATGATGTTGTATCTGCAAGACCAAAACATTATCATAAATGAAAACATTTTACGTTAGTATACAGTTATTGTTCACTATTGAGGGAGCATTGCTTACTCTATTGTTATGGTAGTGATATGGTTTAACTGTTTTATTATACCGATACAAACAATAAATCAGAATAACAAAAATAGTAATTAAGATAATTATAACAGGAACTCACCATTCCTTTTGTCGTTTACTAACGTAAACTGGTTCCCAGACTCCTAGCTAGTTTCTATCTGATAATTGTCATGGTTTATTCGGAATATTGCGGACTGTTTCCTTAAATTGAAAGAAATTGAAAACTATTTTAGGAGATTCATCTGTTTTGATGGAAATCAGTCTGTAAAGGATGATTTTCAGGAGGTCTGCAAGAATTTGTTTGACATTATAATTAAACAGTAGTAATTTTGTAGACAAAACGCCAATGTACATTTAAGCGTGACGTAAATAAATTAATTAACCGGATTACTCGTGTCATCGTACGATTTAATTTTGAATTGCTGTTACGAATGTCCACCGAATCGCTGCTGCAGTGAATGTCCATGGAATTGGTCCTTCTGTGAATGCTGCTACGAAGAATGTCCAAGAAATTGCTGCTGCGATTAATGTCCAAGGAATCGAGGCTGTAGTGAATGTCCACGCGAGTGAGTAAAGCTGCATATGGGAAATGTCATGCATATAAACTATTTAAAATACAAAATAAGATGTTTAATCACTACTGATGTATTATATTGACATCCTCGTATGCACTAATAAGGTGATTCATCTAAATGGGAATAATTACTTTGACGTCAGAGTATGACGTTATCTCTAAATCTTGTCGAAGAAAATGACAGCAAATAAACGCTTTGGCGCATAGGCAAATTCTACTTAAAAAGAACTGTGAATTGATAAATTTCCAAACATTGCTAATATAAGAGCCAAATTTAAGCTATTGCATTGGTAACATTTTATTTGTTAATTCTAGTAAACAATGCGATGAAAATACATTCAGGTTAGTATATTTTTGTCCAATTTATAATTAAATAAATTGTTTTAGAATTTGTGCAGTAATTTTATTTATACTACCCTATTGTATTACTTATATCGAATTTGCTTGTGAATTTATATCGCATGCCTTTGCGTCATACCTATATTTGTTAACATGTTTTAAATTCAATAAATACCTTGTTATTGTGACGTCGCTAGGTGGCGTATCTAAACGAAAACTCATTCATGCAAAAGTTATATTTCTTTGTACACAAATTCTTAACGTAAAATGCAATTTGATTTATCCTAAAACTAACACATTTAATTTCAAATTGATCGTTTTTTAATTAAGTAGTATGTGCATATTTTATATTTTTTTTGTACGTTGCCTTAACTCACCCCCGCAAAGTAGTGCTGCTGCATTCATTGGCGAAGGAATGGCGAATGAATTACAGTTGCAATGAATATCCAATGTATTATGTTTCATTTTCCCCTTATAAAGCAGATTATTTATCTAGGGGATGCTACTTTAATTTCTTTTAACTCTTCTTTAGTAAATAGTTTAATAAAGAACAGAAAAAACCCAAATATAAATCAGTTGAACGTTAATGATGACCTACCTGCTAGATTTGAGCTGTTCAACAGCATTTGAATTTATCTGATCAACATACACTTGTTGGTAAGTTTAAAAAAAGTATCGAATATTTCGGAAAAAAATAAGCAGTCATCAAAATGTTATCATGCAATGAATATCCAAAAAAAAAAAACTGGATAAAAAATTAATTTAGGCGATATGATGTGAATAATCAATATGTTATATAAGGAGGGTAAAAACAAGATGATTTGAATGATTTATAAAGAAACGTTTCAAAAAAGAAAAGCAGGTCAACTTGTAGCAAATATTTAAAATAAAAGCAGCAATTCCTATTTCCAACCTTATAGAGCATTGTCAGTGTAATAGTGTAACATTTTTTTTAGATTGCGCTAAGCATAACTCTAGAAATATAAAACGTTTGATTTCTGTTCACAAAAAATCATTACTTACCACCTGAGCAATGATTGCCCTGTCATCTGTTCAATACCTACCAGATACAGTCCAAACATACACATGATATATCTCAAAGAAGCGCGCACAGCACGTAAAAAAGCCGATCATGCTAATTCGATAAATTATCGCCACATTATTTGTTTCTGTGTTATAATAGGCTAAACGTTTATTCTAAATTAAAAAAATCAAGGTAAAATAATTAGATATTAAAATATATCGGCGATCATTTTTGTGAAGAGGGATCCTATATAGATACGTTTTTTTTCGCTTAAAAGTGTTACTTAATTGTATGTTTGTTACCTCGTTTTGGTTCTTTTGTTGAGCATAATTCATTGTATTAACAGGTCAGATGGTTATACTCAAATACCATACTCACCGATATGAATTCAACATCAGCTGGAAACAACCCGATACACTGTTATAGACTGGCGTTTTTCTTGATAGACGATTTCAATTTTTTTCATACGCATTGGTGTTTTCTAATTAAGACTATATGTGTAATGCCGCGTTCACGCAGTAGTGAACATTTCCACGATTTTTTTTTTTAAATTTTTTTTTGGGTATATATTAAAGGGAACCTGCTTCTAGTGTGCATGTAAAATATACGAGGCAATGTAAACCTTTTAATCACTGTGGTTACGAACATGTACCACACATCAAGCGATCTACAATCTAATAAACCAATTATAAAACAAATGACATATTCAATATGGTATATTTAAGTATCTGTAGAGATAACCAGGATATTTGTGCAATTGATTATATCATTATAAAGTATATATATATATATATATATATATATATATATATATATATATATATATATATATATATTGATAATGGTGACCGTGTAGAACTGATTCTCCCTTTCACAGTAAGTAATTGTCTTAGTTTATACCAGCACAAGAATAAGCTAGGTATCTTAGTCTCAACTTTAAGAATAAGAACAATTTTCGGAAAAATGTGAATGTGGTAAAATGTTATAAATAATTATATATCAAATTTAAATTTCCCTAAGCTTCATATAATTTGTTCCCGTGCCCATCTTAAGTCCATAACTCCGTTACGCAATTTAAGTCATAATATGCCAAAATGTAGTCTAATTGAACCAATTCACAAAGTTGATAATCAGAGTTATTCGTAAAAAACTACATTACTTTCATTGCAGAATATCCCCGTCCGTCCTGAGGGACAGCCAATATAACACGAATCTGTAAAACATATAAAAACAGTTATATCTATCTATCTATCTATCTATCTATCTATCTATCTATCTATTTAACTATCTATCTATCTATCTATCTATCTATCTATCTATCTATCTATCTATCTATTATAATAAATGTAAACATCTATCTATCTATCTATCTATCTATCTATCTGTCTATCTGTCTATCTATATATCTATATATCTATCTATCTATCTATCATAATAAATGTTAACATATATCTATCTATCTATCTATCTATCTATCTATCTATCTATCTATCTATCTATCTATCTATCTATCTATCTATCTATCTATCTATCTATCTATCTATCATAATTAATGTAAACATTTATCTATCTATCTATCTATCTATCTATCTATCTATCTATCTATCTATCTATCTATCTATCTATCTATCTATCTATCTGTCTATCATAATGAATGTAAACATCTATCATCTTTTTCTTTTTACACAGATATACGTACGTTTTTTACACACATCTCCATCATAACCAGCATCGCATCCGGTAAGGCACGTCCCGTTGGTGTGAAAGCAATGACTTTTGTTACGGCACCGACCACATGTTTCGCTACAGTCATCTCCATATAATCCATTGTCACAAGCTTTTGAATAAAAAGCAATTTTCATTGCTATCGTTATAATATTTCATTCTTATATGGATGTTTTATTTATCGTTGCATACGAGACTAATGTGAACAGATTCGAGCCCTAAAACATGTACAACGTCGTATGCTCAACAACAAATGCATGAATATACATGGATCAGTAGAAATCTGAACAAATCATTAATATATATATATATATATATATATATATATATATATATATATATATATATATATATATATATATATATATATAAACGGGTAATTCGTATAAAAACGATGTAAAAAAAATAAGTAGACGATATCACAATGCTTAACTTTCTCCTGTCTCTCTCTGTCTCTCTCTGTCTCTCTCTCTGTCTCTCTCTTCCTCTCTCTCTTTCTCTCCCTCTCTCTCTCTCTCTCTCTCTCTCTCTCTCTCTCTCTCTCTCTTATCACGAAAACTATTTCACCGATAAATAGAAAAGCGTGTATATTCGTTGTAATGTTACATAAAAATATTGACAAAGGTATAATAAAAATGATTTACTTTGAAAATGTGTTTGTTTATACTCGCACTTATCTACTTACGTGTTTTACACACATTGCCTTTATAACCAGCATCACATCCGGTTAAGCATGTCCCATTGGTATGAACGCACTGGCTTTTGTCACGGCACCGACCACATGCTTCGCTACAGTTTGAACCGTAAAATCCACTGCCACAAGCTTTTGAATAAAACAAGCATGCTTTTAATATTCAGCTTTTGATTTGTACAATTGAGAATACGAATGTCAAGATGGTAAGAGAAAAAATGGCTTGTTAATTTTTTGTTTATTTTATTTTCTTCAGGAATTAAAATCTACAGGATTGCAAGCCAAATTAAAGTGCTGAAATATGCTAATGGTAAAAAAAATACAACATGAATTAATTCGCTTAATTTATGTTGTATTATTTATTCATTCAATTATTGAGTTGGTTTTTTTTCTCTTGTTCTAGCCGTTCTAGCATTATATTGTACATTTCATATTTTACGCGAGTACTTAATTCCACGATCTCACTGTTTTGTATCAAATCGCTAGAATATAAAATCGTGATCATCATTTTTTTTTTGTTTTAATTCCCTATCGCTCAAAAATATCTGTAAATTAAAAGCGAGATTTTAAAATCAGCAAGAGTTGCTTCTCACGATTTTACTCGGAAATTAATTCCTCGCGTTTAATTACGAATCTTCAGCACATGTTCATACTTGATGTATCACCTATCATACACTAAACCTATGTCAGCAATTAAACGTTCGACAGACTTTACATTTTTATTAACAACAAAAACGCGAGCACTGGTATTTAACCTACCTTTATCACAGTAGTCTCCCCTCCAGCCTGGATGACATCCTCTGTCACACACACCATTCACATTGTTGCAGCCCGTACACGTGTCGTTACATTTACTAGTGCAATTTAGACCGAAGAATCCATCTCGGCACGCTAAAAGAAATATCAGAAAAATGTAGGCTTACAAGACATATTTTTGATAATGCAACAATAATAATTATCCCAAATATATCGTATTTTTCTTTGAAGTTTACACACTGTCAGTTATTTTACAGTGTAATTTTGATTTATAGGTTGATATCACTAAATTGTCAATGGAGAAAAAAAAATCACGATAACCGAAATTCTTTCCTAGCAAAGCTACAAACGGTCTCTTATTTCAAAGTATAATAATTATGAACTAAACAAACTTTCTTTACTATTTGAAGTCTTATTGTGGCACGAAAAAAGCAATCATCATACCTGTATAAAAATAACGATATTTTGCCGCTATGCAGCAAGACCATATGTGATGTATGGTGAAGTCTTAATAAACTAAATGTTATTGTTGCGGTAAGCATTTACAATTACAGATTTATAAACTAAAAAGGGAAATATAATTGAAATAATTGTTGACGGAGTGACTATCACAAAAGGACTCGCTTAAATCAAATAACTTTAAGATGTAATGTAGTTCTAGATGGCTAATTTTAAAAGAAGGCCCATGGGCACCATCGCTCACCTGAACCATATTAGCCATAATGCAATCAGATTTCTTGAGTCATATATAAAATATATGGACAATGTAGTTAAATATATCCTGTAAAAAGAGTTTTTAATTTTTTTTTTCTCCAAATATTCTTATGTTACATGCAAACATTGTGGTCCTTTTTTGGTACAGAATGATTCCATAGTCTTATCAGATATTAAGTATTGCAGTTCTCAAGAATTAAACAATTATTCACATATATATTTACCTACATCAACCTCTGAGCCCCAGATGGGGTCCAAAAAATGTCCAGAGGCAACAGTCTCAGCAATTGAGAATCAATAACATGTAAACATGTTTTTATATATGACTGCCGTCATGAGAAAAGGGCCCTTATCTTTTGACGTCACAATGCTCAGAAAACGACGTCATAGTAGCGGCATTGTAAACGAAGTTTTTTTATTTTCTGTTTCTAGTTTTTTTCTGCGTCTGTGTTGCGTCTGTGTTTTGTTTTTTGAATAATTAGAGTATGGCCTTGTTTAAATACCGATAATAATAATTTATCACTAATAATTATATATAATAAAATAATCTAAAAATAATTAATAATAATAATAAAATAATAATTGACGTTCGTGACGTCGTGTCGTTTTCGACCAGCTACGTCAAAGTCGTGTTAACATGTCTTACTAAAATTGTCATTAAATGCTTAAAACACACAAGATCTTGGATATCTTTGTATATTTGTATTCAGAAAGAGTTGACTAATCGAAATTCAGAAAAAAGTGAGTTTGTGAAATTTTGACCTTAAGGGCCCCTTTCTCGTGACGGCAGTCATATAACTAATACCATGTTTTATAACAGTTAAGTTTTTGAGAAAAAAAATGATTTTTTTCTATGTAAAATTTGACTCCCCCACCCAACCTCCGAATATTTGATTTTGATAAACTTGACTATACACCATCTGTGAATGTTTTCACAAAAGTTGCATATGTTCTTTTGGTTTTTGTTTAATAATGCTTTATTTCTGTGCTATCGATACAAACAATCTGATAGACGAATTACACATTGCAAGGTCACCCATACGAACTCGCACACTTCACTTATACTAAGATATAACTTAAGAAAACAAAAAAATAAACGGTTTTTTGATTTGTAAAAAAAAAAGTGTGTAAGTAAATAACCTCTTTGCAGTTTCCTTTAATTGGAAATTTAAAAAAACAAAAACAAATAAACTTACGTGATTTAAAAAAAAACAACAACATATATCTAATGTATATTTACATTGTTACCAAAGCACATTAAGGATTACGATTACTCGGGGTTTAAGATTTCATTTTTTTATTACAAAGTTCAATATCTGTAGTTGAAAATGGTTTTTAAAAACACAAAATAACAATGTTATAAACAAATATCGATATTGATATCCAAATTTTGTTTATTTAAGGGAGAAAATCTTGGTATGCACAATTTTGAAAAAAAAAATTCAATAAACATTCAGAGGGCACTAGCAAAAAGAAAAGTAGGTCATTAACCTAGTTATTTGAAAGTTGAAAAATCACCGCTGACAGTAGTAAGGCTACAATGAACAATAACTCGTTTTTCGTTCCTATAAGTTAATTTTGTTTGGCCCCTGAGTAAACTTAATCCTTAAAGATATTAACAATTTTTTGTTTGTTTCAGATATACATTTTTAATATCACAAAACATCTACAATTTTGATGGTGTTTCCTTTCGAAAGAATGTTTGTGCAGGAAGACTCAATAACATGTAAGTGATTTGTAGACCTTTTAAGGCCAATTAAGATTTTTTGGGGATCAAATTTTGTACTTTTAAATCACAGTGAAAATTGTGTACAGTTTGATTCAACAACCCATCCTTTGTTTTATTTAACTCCTTTAATTTTCGTGTATCATTATTATATACTTTCAGGCATTCGAAGGATTTCAGTGATATAATTCGATAACATACAACCCATGTTTATCAAGAAATATTATTAATATATGTGGGCATAGTCAAAACTACAGTTACTTTTTTGGCAGAAATAGCCAGTCCATCCTGGGAGGCATCCATATTCACACAGACCACTGACGTCATTACAGTCATTACATGTATCGATACATTCATTACCGCAGTTTTCTCCAAAAAATCCGCGCTGGCAAGCTGAAATAAAAGAATATAGATGATATAAGTAAAGATAAACTTTATTCTGAGTAAATATTTCTTTGAAAGACAGCTTTGTCAGTACTGTGATAAATCAAAGTAAAAAATTTAGGCTCACGTGTTTTACACAAATGCCCTTGAAAGCCCGCAATACATCCTGTTAAGCATGTTCCATTAGTATGGAAGCATTGGTTTACATCACGGCAGTGTCCACATGTTTTACTGCAGCCAACACCAAATGATCCTCCGTCACATTCTATAATTTTATTGTTATTTTTAATTGAAAGTATACAATGTTTTTTTTAAGTTCTGTGTTCATAATCTTAAAAATACATATCACATTATTACTGCAATATGTTAGTGTTATTGTTGTATTGTTGTTACAATGTAATACATAATAGTAATTTTTTCATATGCGTTATTATCTGTTTTAAGACTTGTGTTTATTTTGTTTTTTGTATAGAAAACGATACTGAAAAAAATTAGTAGACGATATCACAAAACTCTCTCTCTCTCTCTCTCTCTCTCTCTCTATATATATATATATATATATATATATATATATATATATATATATATATATATATATATATATATATATATACTGGCTATGAGGACGATAGCAGGTTTATTGTGCCCCGAGACACCAAATAGTTAACGAGACGAAGACAGGGAAATAGTTATTGTCTGAATAGGCAGTTAATATTTAATTTTGAATACCCCCCAAAAAACGTTAATTATCGGCAATGCAGATTTTCTTTTAGGTAAACAGATTAGAGATATTGGACTTTGAATTTAACGTATCGACTTGGATTACTCCAGAGATGTTTCGAGTTTAAAAACGAGGGAAAACGAAAATAGCAAGGAAATTATTTCACTGTTAGATAGAATAGCATGTTTATTTGTCGAAATTTTGCATACAAAAATATAATAAAATACATTATCTTTGAAAATGCATGTTTTTACTCGATCTTATCTACTCACGTGTTTTACACACATCGCCTTTATAACCAGCATCACATCCAGTTAAGCATTTCCCATTGGTATGAACGCACTGGCTTTTGTCACGGCACCTGCCACATGTTTCGCTACAGTTTGCACCATACAATCCATTGCCACAAGCTTTTAGATGAAAAACACTTGCTTTTAATATTTTTTTAGAATTCTTTAATTTTTTTTTCTAACTCTAGCCTTTCTTGCATCTTAACATGTTCATACCTTAGAATATCACGTATCATACCCAAAACATATGTCATAAATTAAATGGTCAACAAACTTGACATTTGTATTAACAACAAAATCGCTTGCCCTGGTATGTAACATACCTATATTACAGTTGTCTCCCCTCCAGCCTGGATGACATCCTCTGTCACACACACCATAAACATTGTTGCAGCCCGTGCATGTGTCTTTACATTTTTCAGTACAATTTTGCCCAAAGAATCCATATGAACAAGCTAACAGAAAAAACCAAGAAATAGATATGCTTACAAGTTATGTTTGATAATGCAACAATGATAAATACCTCGAGTCTGTTGAAGTTGAATTTGAATTTAACCCACTGTCAGTTATTTTACAGTGTGATTTTGATTTAAAGTTTGAATTCATATCAACACTTCTGTCAATAAAGAAATCACGATAATGGAAGTTCTTTCCAAGCAAAGCTACAAACAGTCTCTTAATTCAATGTCTTATGACTATAAACTGAACCAAGGTTCTTAATTACTGAAGTCTTATTGTGTCACAAAAGGTGCGATCTTCATAATTTTACAGAGGAAAGAGGCCCAACTTAAAGCAAATAACTTTTAGTTGTAATGTAGCTCTAGACACCTTAGTTTAACAAGAGGCCCATGGGACATATCACTTACCAGATTAACAATAGTCACAATGAAATCAAAATTATTGAGTCATATTAAATATATGGACAATGTAGTAGAATAGTTCCTGGATAAAAAATGTTAATTTCAAATTTTTCTCCAAGTTTTCTTTTGTTTAACATTGAGCCCGTTTTGAAGCGGAATGATTTTATAGTAATGTCACATATGAATCATTGCATTCTCAATAAGATCTTAAACAATTGGTCAAATATCTATAAACCTACATGAAAGGTTGAGCCCCTGGTGGGGCCCAAAATTGTTCAGGGTCAACGTTTTAGCAATTGAGAATCTAAATTATGTCAAGATCTATGTATTATAACATTTGAGATTTTTTATAATAATTTAACGTTTTCCTATAGATGTAAAAACAAATACGTATGATGTTGTCTCTTTTTTACACAAGTGAACGCAAAATGGTTCATGGTTACTGCATAACCTCTCTCCGTGAGTTCATTATTGGAAAGGTTACTGTCCGACTTGAAAACAGTGAGAAAGATTTAAGCGGCAATGTTTTACACCTTCTATAAAAGGGCATTCTTTGGGTGATTTTTTTAAAATCCTTCCTAAGCAATATGAAGTATATGAGCTGGACAATGTTGTAATATTCTTTTTCTCGACAATGCTGTAATATTCTTTTTCTCGATGGAACTCTATTGGTGAAGTTTTCGTTCGACCGAGTCAAATGCCAAATATGGGAAACGATATGAAACAAGAAAATTTTAATCACCGATATTTTTTTTTCGTTGACCGTTGATTGAGAGAAAAATGATCTTAGTCATTTCACGTCACCTATCAACAAACATTCTAGATGCAAATTATGAGTTCAACCTCGCAGCGGGAGAAATCATTAGCTCTAAACAATAATGTTACATATAATTGTTTACTTTGATCAAGAAAAGTTTTTTTTAATTTACTGAACACGCTGATAATTAATCAAGAAAAAAAGAGGTTACAGGTTTTTAGTAATATTTTGCCTTCTTTAAAGTGTTTTAAAAAAAGTTATATAAAAAGCAAAATTGAAATGTAGCTTTAATTAACACAAGAGCATACCAAAATTTGAAAACTATAAATAATTTCCGCATTAGACCTTCAAAAGGAGAATTGTGAAGTTATACAAAGTGCATTTTTTGTGAATTTTAGCAGAAGACAAAAGTTTTTCGTAGTTATTCAACAGAAAAATATGTTCGTAACCGTCGCCTATAATGAATTACACGTCAATACTTAATTATGCAATTTCAAATGACATATATTAGTTTGTTGTTGGCACCGACTGCGGAGACTGTTTCTTCCTTTAAAAAAAAATATGAAAAATGTGCAATATGTTGTATGTCGATGCGTCGGATTTTAGTTTTAGTAAGGAAACTTTTTCGAAATTTATTTTCGTCGAGTATGCAAATTCTTCGGGTGTGGCTACGTACGAATACCATAAAAATGAGTGACCATGAATTTTAATTATTCCACGGTATACGTATTTTTATGAGATTTTAATTTTTTTCTAAGTTTAGGGCATGTTTTGAACTGTACCTTCCTCGTAGTTTAAGTACGATAAATACCATCATTTTACGATCGGTGAAAGGGTAAAGTTTGATCCCATTTTTTTCAAAAGGAAAACAAGAGGCCCATGGGCCACATCGGCCACCTGAGGAACAAAAGGTATGATGAAATCAGCTTAATGGAGTTATAATACAAATTATCTGGACAATGTAGTGTAATACATGTAGATCCTGTATAAATGAAAATCCATTTTTCCCCCTCGATATTCTTATTTTTGTTATCATAAGTCCCTTTTCTAACAGGATGATTTTATACTCATAACACATGTTGAGCATTGCAGTTCTCAAAAAGATCCTAACAATTGTTTATGTATGGGATATAAACCTACATCAAACTCTGAACCCCTTGTGGGGCCCAAGAATCACCAAGGAGCCAAAGTTTAAACAATTTTAAGAATCACCTGGCTGATTAGTTTCGGAGAAGAAGATTTCTAAAGATTTACTCTATATATTCCTATGTAGAAATTCAACCCCCAATTGTGGTCCCACTCTACCCCTGGGGGTCATGATTTTCACAACTTTTAATCTACACTACCAGAGGATGCTTCCACACAAATTTCAGCTTTCCTGGCCAAATGGTTCTTGAGAAGAAGATTTTTGAAAATTTCTCAATTTTTTTCAATAATTCCTTATTAACTCCCTTTGAGAAAGGGCGTGGTCCTTAATTTTCACGACTTTGAATCTCCTTTGCCTAAGGGTGCTTTGTGCTTAGTTTGGTTGAAATTGGACCAGTAGTTCTTGAGAAGATGTCGAAAATGTGAAAAGTTTACAGACAGACAGACAGACAGACAGACGGACGACAGACGAAATGTGATCAGAAACGCTTACTTAAGCTTTCAGCTCAGATGAGCTAAAAAAGTATGATTAGAACAAAGGCAATAATAATATAACCCGGGGCATTCATAGGATTTCAATGATATAATTCAATAACTTACAACTCATTTTTATCCAAAAATATTATGAATATATATGGGCATAGTTTAAAGTAAAGTTACGTTTTTGGCAGAAATATCCTGTCCATCCTGGAAGGCATCCATAATCACACTGACCAGTGAAATCATTACAATTATCACATGTTTTGATACATTCATTGATGCAGTTTTCTCCAAAAAATCCACGCTGGCAAGCTGAAAAACAAAAATAAAAATCAAATAAATAAAGATAAACATTAATCTGAGTAAAAATATTGATTTATTAGACAGTATTTGTCAGAACTGTGATAAATTAAAGTCATTATTTTTTTACTCACGTGTTTTACACAGGTCACCTTGAAAGCCAGCAGTACATTTTGTTAGGCATGTTCCATTGATATGGTAGCACTGATTTACGTCACGACAGTGTCCACATGTTTCATTGCAGGCAACACCGAAAGATCCCTTGTCACATTCTATAATCCATTTTTATTGCTATTTTTTTTACATTAAAAGTAATAATCCTTTTAAGTTCTGTATTTACAATCTTATAAATTTATGTCACATTGTTTGTTACTGCAATAAGTTAGTGTTATTGTTTTGTTATTGACATCTGGTGTTGTATTGTAAGTTGTAAATATCTGATTTTCATATGTTTACTTATGTGTGTTTAAAACTGTGTTTAATTTTGTTTGGGATTTTTGGACCTTTTTTGCAACGCACCTAATACATAAAACAAGGTACTGTAGGGTTGGAAGAAATTCATAAACCGTTACATTTAAGACCAAGCCAAAACATTTCGTGAAAAAAATGAAAGTGTGTTTTGAGTGTTCATCGCCATTTTTTCAAGACAACACATGACCTCTTTAAAAAAAGAAATGTTTTGAACACAAATCATGCATTCTTTTAAAATAGTAAATAGTATGCTTCATAATTTCGTTCAAAAATTTGCGCATTTATCATATCACTATTATAAGCCGTCAATATATATATATATATATATATATATATATATATATATATATATATATATATATATATATATATAAGCATGCGATATCATTGGTCAGCGCTGTAAATACGAAAGCATAACGGTACAGGCAATAAACATATAGAAATATATCGCGATTTCCAGAATAGCAAGGCATGGATAATCTTTACTTTTAGTAGGCGAATCGTTCTTCCATTTAATATTCTTACGCATGTAAAAAAAAACCGGGATTTAATGATGTTAATTCATTATGTATGTAACTGTATAAATGTTTTACTATCAAGGCAACAGATTAGAATGACGTTTTAGTAATGTACTCGTAATTAAAGATTTACATTAAGCGACCATTGTATAGTAAACAAAGTAGTGCAAGGCACAACGCGTGCGCAAAAAGAGAAATCTGCCGGATGCCTCATATGGACACAACTGTGATCGGTCGAAGCCGATCACAAAAATATCGACGAAACAGCTGTACCTAAATGCCAAAAGCCAGAATGTGCAACCCTCCTTTATCTACAAGAAGGCCAACAGTTCATATTCAAAAACGGCAGAAATTTCAACATACATTCCTCTATTACATGTGAAAGTTTCAATTTAATCTATGTTATAACTTGCTCTGGATGTGGGGAACACTATATTGGTCAAACCGGTGTTACCCTCAGATATCGAATGACCGTCCACAAACAACAAATTCGTGAAACAAAATACCAGTGCACGGCTGCTAGCTGACACTTCAGAAACTGTGGCAAAAACATTTTTCCGAACTTTACAGTGTGTCCTATCTATAATTTTTTATAAAAAAAAAAAACAACCGAAAAAGAACGTGAAACAAAAGAAAAACATTTCATTTCATTATATAAACCAGAACTGAATGCATTATACTTATGAATATTTGAACATTTTTTATTATATTGGTCATGTACAGTTTAAGAATATTTGAATATATTTTATGTTTTTCCCGTACTTTTATAAAATACTTATGCTATGACGTCATAATAAACGCTGAAAAGCGCAAAATATGCTTGATGTTATATGTCGTCAAAATGAACATTTGAAATCTATGTACCTATGTATCTATGGTGATTGCTCAAAACTCCTGAAGATTACAATGAAACCGGTTTTGAATCGGCTTTTTGTTATTTTTTAATATATATATATATATATATATATATATATATATATATATATATATATATGTATATATATATACATATATATATATATATATATATATATATATATATATATATATATATATGTTTGTCTGTAAATATAAAATTATTATTTTTATTGTATGTTTTGTGATTACAAAGTACTTAGATAGAAACCAAATCATCATAGGCTTAAAAGCGATTATCACAAAAAATAAACCAGATTTGCTTTATTTAAGAAATCAAAATACCGTATATCCGGTAATTTTTGCGATGCTCTCACGATCGATTTACATCGCAAAATATTGAATACGCAAAAATTATATCCTCTATTTTTTTGCATAAGAAACTTTAAAAATCGTAAAAAATGACTGACGCAAATTCAAAATGCAGCATATTTTCCCATTTTTGCAAATTGTGTGACACGCGAAAAAAAACCCGGATATACCGTATTGTTTTGTTATAAATTTTCATTCATTATATATTAACATCCACTATTTTCTCTTCTATTTCCTAAGCAAACCGGATGTAGTTCACGACGATAAAAATACTGACAGTGCATTGATTAGTCGAAACCTACAGTAACCAGGATATAACAGTTTGGTTATTTCTTTTATATAACGCACTAATGTATATAAACAATAGTTGAGTTACTTTCACTATTTGTTATGATCAATTCAATAATTTCTTATAAAAAGGATGTAAATATAAAAATAAAATTGTATCTTTTATGATTTATGCGGGTAATGAAGGTAGCGATCATTGTAGAAAAAAATACATAACATGCTAACGCGGGCTATGTATTTTTTCTGAAATTTCTCCACTTTTATATCCCACATGAACTACCATAGAAAGCATTTTAAATGTAAATGAGTGTTTGACTTATCCTTTCATACTAGACTAACTTGGACCGATTCAAGCCCTTAAATATGTACGACGTCTAATGCCTAGCAACATATAATCTACATTTTATCTCTACATGTATATCGTTGTAAATATAATTATATCTCTTTGAAAATACATTTGTTTATACTCGCACTTATCTACTCACGTGTTTTACACACATCGCCTTTATAACCAGCATCACATCCGGTTAAGCATGCCCCGTTGGTATGAACGCACAGACTTTCGTCACGGCACCTGCCACATGTTTCGCTACAGTTTTCACCATAAAATCCACCGTCACATGCTTTCGAGTAAAAATATTGATATTTCGCTTTTACTATTTAGCTAATGATCTGATGTTTGTTTAAAGAAAAATGTGTAAATGTATATCATAGCACGTGTCCAATAGGATATACGATTGTTGAGATCTAAAAACCTCTCTAGCATTTTAACATGAACAATTGTTTGATCATTTATAATACAATAAATGTATCTTTTCAATTAAACAATAAATCTCAAGAAAATCCTGATTAAGATTATGTTATTTACAACAAACTCCTGTGATATGTGAACTTTATTACCTATATCACAGTAGTCTCCCCTCCAGCCTGGATGACATCCTTTGTCACACACACCATTCACATTGTTGCAGCCCGTACACGTGTCGTTACATTCACCAGAACAGTTTTGTCCAAACAATCCATATGGGCAGGCTAACAGAAATATAAAAAAGGTAACCTTACAACACATTTATCTCATTAGGCAACAAACAAAATATTAATACTCAACAGATTTTCGTTGATTATGATTATGAACTGATACTGATGTTTTTCTTGCACGTTGATGGTACTTCTGGTTGTTTTTTTTTTCTTGGATTTAACGAAAACTCATTTTTTTTATTACTTCCTCTCATCTTGCGTGCATCATTTTTTTTAAAAAACATAGTCACTGATGTTATTTAATAGCAAACAATTCGTTGTGAAATAAATGTGTTTCTGATGAATAGCTAAAGTTAAAGTCACCGTTTTCGCAGAAGTATCCTCTATACCCTTCGAGGCATCCGTAATCACACATACCAGTTACATCATTACAACCTGCACAGTTACTGACGCATTTTTTAATGCAATTTTCTCCGAAGAACCCGGGCTGGCATGCTAACCAAAAAAAAAAAATAATCAGCACTCTTTGTAAATACTTCTTTATAATGCCGTTTCTACATACATTGATAAAATGAAAAAAAAAACAACAACTCCTTTTTACTCACGTGTTTTACACAAATCCCCTTGAAAGCCAGCAATACATCCGGTAAAGCATGTTCCGTTAGTATGGAAGCACTGGTTTACATAACGACAATGTCCACATGTTTCATTACAGTCAATTCCATAGGATCCTCTGTCGCATTCTATGAATCAATTTTATATTTGTTGATTTATATTTCTATTAATTAGACATAATTTGTGTAAAATAAATAAATAGATAAAATGCTTAATTCACAAGGAAGGAGTTTTTCTTGCATTTCATGCCTCTGCTATAAGAAAGTGTTAGTGTGTCGCTAATTATAGGTGTGGCTGTATTATAGATAATATGTGTTGTTGTTCAGTTGATGCATCTTCTTGAATGTTGCAAGGCTTGTAAAACTTGTTAGTTCTTCAAAAAAGGAGAAATATTCCACAAACGTTCAAGAATCACCACTTTAAACTATCTGAAAAGGTTATCCGGGAGGATAATGATGATCCAACCAAGGGGAGGGGGAATTCTGTTCCTTGGTTTACACCGATAAAGTCTAATGGAAATATCTTTTGGAAAGAAAGGGTGGTAAAAAAAAGGCATGTTTTTAATGAGGCTTTAAGCAACGTCTTTTTTCAAATAATATTTGTTAATCGATCGACCTGTATCTAAATAAATAAAACTCTACTAAGAAAAAACTTAAGAAACGTATCTAAAACACAAAGTATTTAAACATTTCTATCTATCTATCGTCATAAAAAATAACGGTTTTTCGGATAGAAATAAAGCCGCCTGTAATGAATTGTTACTAATATAATAAGGGTAAACTACTATTCATATCAAACAAGCTTTAAATATTTTGTTAAGGTCAAAATCCAGTAAATGAAAGGAGCCTACAGATTTCTCAAATTTGAAAAATTATTTCTTTCAATGATGCGTTATAACTCTAGTTCGTTTTTCAAAGTGCACCGGGTATTAATTTGGAGATAAACTCGGCAAAAAGTCTTGTTTTAAACTGTCATTCTCAATGAAATATGAAGGAAAAAAGCTTCAAACTTTGGAGGTTTTTTTTTTTTCCTTTTTTGATGAAAGAAATATATCCCGAATGCCTACGGTTTCTCTAGCAAGGCCATACAGGATGTTTTTGACCTTTTATTTATGATGATATCAGATTGAACATATATATCAGGAGTAAGTTTCATCGGATTTAAAATTGAATGTCAAGAAAATATTTTATTTTCTACATAATTCACCTAAACTCATAAATTACGGCGAAAATTAAAGTTATATCAAATTTATCATGCCGTCATTAATGGATCTTAAACCAATAAGACACCCTGAAATCATCTGCTAGACCTTAAGGGAAATTAAAAAAAGTTATGTGCTTCAATTAATTATTTTGACAAAGTGATGTATTTAATACCTAACAGTTTAGTATTATGACAAGTGGGAAATATACTTAAGATTATATTATGTTAAACGTTATATAACTTACGTTTTTTACACAACTCCCCCTGATAACCAACATCACATCCAGTTAAACATGTCCCGTTGATAATGGAACACTGGTTTATGTCTCGACAGTGTCCGCATGTTTCACTGCATTTATCACCAAATGATCCTTCATCGCAAGCTAATCAAAGAAATAAAATGTAATTAAGAAAAAAAAATATCAAGACGGTTTTACGCTAGGTACATTATACTTTGTCTCGCAACGGACAATGTCAAGATAAATGTTATTATTGTTATTCAAAATCTGCATTACCATTACGACAGTCATATCCCTGCCATCCGGGGTTACAACCAGAATCACAAGAGCCATTGAATCTGTTACAACCATTACAGGTATCGTTACATCTGTCAGCACAATCCGGTCCAAAGAATCCGTTAGGGCAAGCTGATTGTAATGGATACAGTATCAATAAGAAAGCAACATAGAATGAAGCCCAGTCAATAAACAAAGTGAATATGGCTAACTAATAAAACAATTAAGGACATAACCATGACCTTTATCACAATCGAGTTGACAATACGTTGACTGAATTATATCTATCTATCTATCTATCTATCTATCTATCTATCTATCTATCTATCTATCTATCTATCTATCTATCTATCTATCTATCTATCTATCTATCTTTTTATTTATCCGTCTCTCTCTATATATCTATTTATGTATCATTCATACTTCTATCTTACCATCTAATTATTTTTAACACACACACACACACACACACACACACACACACACACACACACACACACACACACACACATATATATATATATATATATATATATATATATATATATATATATATATGTTGATATTAAATTTCTGCACTCACATGCTTTACATGTTTCTCCATTATACCCAGCTTTGCATCCCGTTAAACATGACCCGTTAGTGTGGACGCACTGAGTAAAGTCACGGCATTGTCCACATTCTTGTTGACACCCAGCACCATAATATCCTCGACCACATGCTATTGCGAAAACCAAATGTTTACTTTAACATTTAAAGTTGGAAAATGTGAATATTTTAAAATATATTACATAAACCAAAAAACTGCTTTTAAAAAAATAAATCATGATGGGAAGTGTATCATAATTATCATACTTGTTATGAATCATACTTAATCAGTCAAAACCCCCAAAATATACTTAGTCTAGTGTCTGCCTTGTTCATAAAAAATGCACTGTTGAAGAAAATTAAAAATATATTTTAGCTCTGAAATTTAAGAATTTTGCTATATCGTTTCATAGACGTCTTTTTTCAGGGGATAAATATATATATATTTTAAAATAGCCACTACCAAAGAGCTCTTTTATTACATAACATCATTGGTATGGTGACCATCTGAAGGGGTCCCGCTTAAAATTAAATAATAGGAAAAAAGCATTTCAGAGGATTTTTACATTGACCTATGACTTAAAAATATTCAAGCTAGCAACTTACTTTAAGTGAAGTTCATTACCCCTTACCAGCAGCAGGATTTTGGGGTTTAATATGAGCAAGAATAAGCCAATGGGAAATAATTTTTAACTGTTTTTAAAGAGATTTGCTATGACTTTCACATTTTATCTTGAAACTTGGTTTAAGGTAGCTGCACACACTTTACCCAAAAGCCCTGTTGATGTGAAGTATGAGCAAGATAGGGCTAGGGGGAGGGTAAATATGCTTTAAATATTTTTTGTGTGGTCTGATATGACCATGACCCTTGACCTAGAAACATCATTCAAGAACATAACACACCCTTTGACCAAAGGCACTCAGACTGTGGGCGAAGAATAAACCGCACTGGACTAATAGAAGAGCATAAATGATCCGAACAAGTATTTTTCCGACAATTCTGCTTCATGCTGAATGACCTTTACCTTAGACCTAGAAACGTAATGATCTCGGACGGACAAACGGACGGCAATGCAGATGGACGGGTAAACAAAATGATCAATATATATGGCGCCCGCAGAGCGGGGCCCTAATAATAAACACCTTATATTATACACTTTGAATACGAATATCTCAAAACATTGAAAAGCAGAAATGACCCTTTCTGTAAATACAGAAACTTAATAAAATGTTAATGGACTATATTGCTCACATGATTAGTGGTTTCTATATTCTGTTGGTTTTTTTTTTACTTAATTTTATTGGAATTATTTATCGAATTCTTTTAAAAATAACAAAATTATATTACAGAGATATGACCACGACTAGGCAATTTGATATTCGGTCAGACATATAATATCATTACCATTCAAAAAGGTAACTCAAACAAAAAACCTCGATTATACCTTCATTGCAGAGGTATCCATTCCAGCCTGGGACACACCCATATTCACATAAACCATTTATATTGTTGCAACCGTTACATTTGTCAGGACATTTCTTAACGCAATCATCTCCCCAAAACAATTTGGGACATCCTGAAGAGAAAAAAAAATTGTGACAAAACATTTGTGTGCGTGTTCATGTGCGTACTTGTGTGTGTGATGTTTCTATTGTTAGCATCTGAAAACGTATTCAGACATAGAATTCGTTTAAATATAAAAGACATTTTAAACAAAGAAACTTATATTGACAAGTTGCCAATAATACTATATACGTTTGTTTTGTGTGTCATTTTCTTCACAGAAAGTATAAAAAGGTATATTACTAATGTAACCATTTACCTTGGTCGACCTATAAATATGAATTTAAGAGTCGAATTGCCTTGCAATGAAATCGATTTATCTATAGACAACTTCTTGAGAGGGTTAATTATACATAGTTAAGGATATACGCACGTGTGTGACACCTATGTCCACTATAACCAGCGTTACATCCAGTCAGGCATGTTCCATTGGTATTGAGGCAATTGTTGACGTCACGGCATTGTCCACAATTCTCACTGCAGCCCAAGCCATACCAGCCTTTGTCACAAGCTAATAAGTGAATCAGTAATTAATGTTTTTGTAAACAATTATTTAATGTGTGCATTCTGTACAAAGAACGAGTGCACTTAAGCTAAAGAGAATGGACCATCAACATAGCTGTCAAAGTCGTTTTTATGTAGAAAATGTCAACAGTTTTTTACCATAATATATAAGTAATGATAAATACTTCTGATTTAAATGCACGCTTAACTTCACCACTATTAGCATACATTTTAAACAATTGGTAACATTCAATGCCTATAGATAATCTTAATCCTGAAAAATTGTACCGAACCTATTTGAATTTGAACATTTAAATGGACACTATTCTGTTGGTGGATCGATTGGCGCGTTTGCTGAATTATACTTTATGCGTTATTATATGTCTGGAAAAAAATCAAATAAAACTTTGAAGTTGCATATTATCATCGCATTGATCAAAAAAACATTTCTGATATAAAAAGTCGATGGAAAACGATTTAAAACGTGTCAGTGTTTTACAGTGACCATATTTGACAAACGTCTACCTAAATAGTACCCGTGTGACTATTTAATAAAAATACTCCGCACATGTGGGTTAAACATAGGTCACGCAGGTAATGGCTCTCGCTTGCATTAGGAAAAACCTTAAAATTTTCCTACTGTTTTCATTTCTTAATTACCAGCCTTTTGTTGTACAAACTTCTTATTATCTATATGTGTAGTGTTTTGTCTTTTCCATAAGTTTGTACACGGTTAGGGTGACAGTACACATAGGCTTTGAAATGAATGACTGTAAAAAGCACGAAGCTTTACAATGTAGTAGCGGTCAGCCGACATTCGATACTACTCCTAGTAAAGCTTGGTGTTTTTTACATACACTAAATTCAGCGCTAAAACTTGGTGATTCTTATGGTTTAAATATCAACAGATGATATGGGATAAAAAATTATCATTAATTTTGAATCTTCTTTTTTGCACTCGTTTTTAGTTTGATGCAAATAAGGAGAAGAGGAGCGGACAAAAGAGAGGAAGAAAGAGGGATATTGCTAGATCATAGTCTACAACTTTCAATGCTGCCCAAGTAAAATGATCCACTGTCGCAATGTAATATATTGAATCTTTAATGAAACTTAACATTATTTGTGTTTCAATAAGTAAACATTTAGCTACCTGTACTCATAAAACCATTTTTATCTTAATTTCTTTTTCACGAAATTTAAAAACGTGTTATCTATAGACTGATAAAATGTGTGGAAAAAATGATGAATATATATCTCTGGACGACAAATACAACGGTGTTTCATTGAATTCTCCTTGAATTTCTTTAAAAAATATTATAGCATTCGATGGTAACGCCTTTTTGTTACCTTCTTTGGTTGCGTCTGAATATAAAACAGCACTACAATGTGAGCTAGCTCACGATTGGTACCCTCCCCTCCATGGCTAAGAAAATATAATAACTAAGTATTTTTTCTATTGGGAAGTAATTGATGCATCATTTTTCTAATAGTGATCTTGAACTTGCACAAATAACCAAAGCTCAAAGTCAGGACATATTTAATGACCACAAACAATCTTTGTATCAATTTTTATCTTCTAGTCATCGTCCGTTACAAGATTAAGCCCAGATAGGAATTCTGCATTTTATAACAATGACCTTGAACTTGCAAATTTGACCCTGGGTCAAGTTTTTATCACACCATTACGGCAAAAACAATATTTATATAAAGAAGGAACTTTTTTCCATTAGAGAGATATAGACCAGACATGAACTTTGCATGTTTCCTTCCAGTGGCCTTGAACTTATCCAAAAGACCTTTTGTCAAAATGCTTACAAACCCTAAGGTGAAATGTAACATTTGTGTAAAGTAAGAACTTCCATTGTTTCACCATAAAAAAATATGGTCCAGACACGATTTTCGCACTTTTCATTTTAGTGACCTTGAACCTGCCAAAATGACCGTAAGTCAAAATCATACCCTCATGTAATAAGCAATCTTTGGTAAAGTAAGATCTATCAATCTTCCGCCATACGAACGATTGGATCGGGCACAAATATCACACTTTTTTTTCAGTGGCCTTGAACTTGTCCAAATGCCCTGGGTCAAAATCATGGCACACCCTTATGTGAAAAGTATCATTTGTGTAAAATTAAAACTTCCAATGCTTCTTTATAAGAAAAATATAGACCAGACACACATTTTGCACTTTTCCTTCCAGGGACCTTGAACTTGCCCAAATGACCTTTCTTCACAGTTATGACACACCCACAGGTGATACACAATCATTGTGCGAAGTAACAGCTGTCAATGCTCCTCCATGAGAAAGATTCGGACCGGGCAAGATTGCAGAGACAGACGGACCGACAAACAAATGGACAGACAGACTGAAAGACAGGCGTACAAGGTGATTCCTATAAACCTCTGAACATTGTTCACAAAGGGTATAAATATATGAATAATCACTAATTATATATATCTTATCTTCTTTAAGGATTTGACAAAATTTAACATTTTATGTTAAAGAAACAAAAAAATTCATTTGAATGATTTTTTATTCAGTTTTTATGCGTAATGCATATGAAGTGATTAAAAGGGAGGAATGATTGGGTATTTAACATGGATTACCTAATTTACACAGGTAACCTTGGTAACCAGGTCTGCAGACCTGACAGGTGCCCGTCTCTATGTGACAGTAACAATTGGTGTCTGGACAGGCAATAGAACAGTTAGTCCCGTAAAACCCTGCAGGACATCCTATGAAAAGAAAAAAAAAAGTAATGGTATCTAAAGTAGATACATGGGATCACATACTATATAGACACATATAGTCATTAATTCACTAATAAAGAGTTGACTGAGTTTATAAGCATGTTTATACATATTCATATTGATATCGTAAATGTGATAAATCGTGGAAGGATCAGATATTTAACACTCTAAGTAAGAAGAAATGTTGTGCACACGTTTTAAGCAACTCCCACAATAATTTGACTATGTACAATCAGCTTCATAAAGGGATGCTCTAAGCTACAATAGTAAACAATGTATTCCGCCGCTCAGCAACTTAACACTGCAAACGCGCAAGAGTGCACACCCGCAAACAAACACATACGCACATACCCCTAATTTCCAAACATAATTAGAAGTGGGTTCAAAATGACACAATACTAATAAAGTCTAATAAAGTTTTTGGAATATATTTTTTTCAACAACAGGAAAACTATGTAGTCCATTATACTGGAAAGTTAAGGTTATTGTCTTGTAATGATGTTAAGTGTCGGGCATATTGTAATAAAGTTAAGCGTCAGGCGTAGTGTTAGAATGTTATTGGTAGGGCGTGATGTAATAGGGTAACATATCGGGAGTAGTGTAACAATGTTATTTCCAGGGCGTGGTGTAATAAGGTTAAGGGTCAGACATAGTGCATAAATGTAATGAGTAGGGCGTGGTGTAATAAGGTTAAAGGTCGAGCGAAGTGTAATAGCTTTATGGGTAGGGCGTGGTGAAAAAAAGCTTAGAGTCGGGGGTAGTGTTAAAGTGCAATGGGTAGGGCGTTGTGTAATAAGGTAAGTATCGGACGTACAGTAATAGTGTTAAGGGTAGGGCGTGGTGTAATAAGGTTAAGGGTCGGGCGTAGTATAATAGAATAATGGGTACGGCGTTGTTTAATAAGATATTGGGTCGGGCGATGTGTAATAGTGCTATGGGTATTATGGTGTTATAGGTTGGGCGTGGTGTAAAAAGGTAATAGGTCGGGCATAGTGTAATATTGTTATGGGTAGGGCGTGGTGTAATAAGAATAATGGTCGGTCTAATTGTAATAGTGTTGGGGGTAGGGCTTGGTGTAATAAAGATAAGGGTCAGGCGTAGTTTAATAGTGTTATGGGTAGGTATGTTTTAACAAGGGTAACGGTCTTACTGTAATAGTATTATGGGTAGGGCGTTGTTCAGTTCGAGCGGAAGTATAAGTGTTCGGATAATATTCTCAAAATACGTAAGTACTGGCCGTTTTTCATATCATATCCTACTTGGATTTATGTTAAAACATGAAAATCTATTAAAATATATGTCTTATTTCATCATCTAGCGGCTATTTAAACTAAACGATGATATTCAGAAAAGAGTTATCGCTCGTGTTCAACCACTCTACACGTGGTTGAAAATGTAAACATTGGGTTGCTTGATAAAATCATAGCCATGTTTTATGATTTTGGTGTGCAATACCATGCTTTTTAAAAAATAAATTGGTGTATGTTTTGTATAAAACCCTAGTATATCGAGCAATTTTCAAGTAACATTCTGCATAAAATAATAAAGTCTGTTTCACTATTGATGCTATTACTAGGTCAGGCGCGGATCGAAAATTAATCCTTATGGGGGATCGCTATAAAGCATGTTAATTGTTGCAACAGCTTAAAAAATCCTACATTTACTATTGTCACATTTATTTCTTGAACTCATTTTATCCAACAATTAATGAAGATAAAGTTTAAAATCAATAAAGTTAACGTCTAAATTTTATATTGGATTAAAAGTACCTAGATTCTAGGAAATAGACTATAAACACGAGGCATGATTTTTACTGCGAAACTGAAAGGGTCAAATAAAACCACGTGGTCTAAATTTAAATGACAATAACATTCGCAGGGGTGTATAGTACAGTTTTTGCTGTATAGAGAAACGCTGATTTAAAGAGCTATTTTCTATGCGCCGTTATTTTATTTTACAATTTATTGTCACTTTTTCCATTTAACTACTTGGGCGGAAGTGCGTCACCGGCAGTTTCAGACGCCATATTGTTAACTTTAAACAAATAACTTAGTTACTATATACTTCGAATATTTTGAGATGTTGCCTTTAATATAATACTATTTATACACTATCATAGTTTGATAGTGTAATAAGGTTAAGGGCCGGGCGTAGTGTAATAGGGTTGAGTGTCGGTCGTAGTGTAAAAAGGTTAGGGGTCGGGCGTAGTGTTATAAGGTTAAGGGTCTGGCGTAGTGTAATAAGGTTATGGGTCGAACGTAGTGTAATAAGGTTAAGGGTCGTGGGTAGTGTAATAGGGTTAAGTGTCGGGCGTAGTGTACTTGTGGTAATAGTTAGGCGTAGTGTTATAGGGTTAAAGCTCATTCATGGTGTAATAGGGTTAGTTGTCTGGCATAGTGGAATACGGTTAAATGTTGGGAGCAGTGTAATAGGGTTAAGGGTCGTGCATAGTGTAATTGGATTTATGGTCGGGCGTAGTGTAATTATGTTAAAGGTAGGGCGTACCTAAATAAGGTTAATGATTGGACGTAGTAAACGGGTTCAGAGTCGGGCGTAGTGTAATACGGTTTAGGGTCGGGAGTAGTATTGTTGTAGCATTCTTGTAAATTTATATACAATAAAAAAAAAATAAAACCCATTTGAAACCCTGCAGTTTTGTTTTACTGAAAATCTAAGGGTTTTTTTTTCAATAATTACAGGCATTTATTTCGAAGCGTTTTAAAGCCAGAAACATAAATAAATGTGTAACTCTGCGGAAAGACTTTAAAATATTAAATGACATTTTGAAATAAAAGATATTAAGAATCAAGCAAGGCAATAGAAAATTATCAAAGACCGATGATGCAATTTTGCTTTCACACATATATGCCATGGAAAAGGAGTGCCATGGAAATGGAAATTTCATGTAAAACATGCGTGTTCTACATATTTTGAATATCTTAATAATGTGACTTCACACATTATTGAATTAGTTGAGATGTGTACGTCTTAACAAGTTTAATTTAGGGTAGAGGGTGATGCTAAAGGGGAATTGATAGAGGAATGTGCTTTTGTTCATTTTAGGGTCTTAACAATATACATTTATTGCATATTAGTGAGTGAAAAATCTATTTTCAAAAAAAAAATATTCAATCAATTTAAAACAAAAAATAAACAATTAAAATATGATATTTGTCCATGCTCACCGCATTCTTGTTTCCTAAGAACACAACACGCAGTGACGTAAATTTAGTCATAATCATGATAATACATTTTAGCTTGAAAAATTATTTTTTGAACTGTTACGAAAGGCGGTCGAAAAGAAAAAAAAATCCCATATTTTCATATATCTTACTATTTTAAACAAAAATTACTAATTAAATATCACATGAAAATTATATCGGGGAGGGTGGGGGGAGGGTGAAGACAAATCCAGGGAAGGGGAAAAGGGGACCCTATTCCAAAATCTTTGCCTGTATAGTCAAAGGATAACTATTTTTCGAGACAAAGGATTGCAGAATGGACATGGTTGCGGTAACACTTTAATCGTATCTTTTTTTTTCAAATTATGTTCATCTTAGTCGATCAACAAGTCCTTGCACAGGTTAAATCTAATGTAACATAAATAAAATAAAGTAACAAGTTATAATAACAAATCAACATCCATAACATTATTATTCAAGGTTGAATTCAAGAAATAATGAAGACCCACCATGCACCTCCACTTCACAGAGGTCACTGTCAACGAGAGGAGAGTAATCGTCAGGGTAGTGAATCTCTTGTCGTCTCTCGTTGTAGTAGATGACGTACTGTCCATGTACAGGACAGGTGGTGGTGAAGACAGCAGGTATGGTGGCCCGTGTAAAGTTGTCGTCCTTGTAACACAGTGTTCCCTGTAGTCTGTCTGTTGTATTGGAGACGTACAACGAGAATCCAAGATAGGAATATGCTATATAGGCATAGTAGTCTACAACGGAATCACGATCAATCATGAACTGATAAAAGAAGCTAGATTAACTTAGCAATATCATTTTTGCTCTGAGGATTAGTTACTTTAACAATAAAGGATGCAACACGCTCTGTAAAAAATTCTCAATAAATATTATTGTAATAGAATTCTTTTGGAATTATGTGTAGGTAGTAAATAAAATAATAAGCAGTGGAAAAAACTAAACGTTTGCATGTATTTAGTCCTTGATATGTGCATCGTCAATACCTTAATGTCTTTCCATCACCTTCCTATATATATATTTTTTAAAGAACAAAGTACGGTTGCTACCTATATCGGCCTAGTAAATTTGCAAAAAATAAACGCCGACATCATCAGCTCTATAGTGCTCATTTATTTTCTACACCTTTGGGTCTATCAAAATACGGTATTAAAATGGCGCCAAAACGTCACACATATACTACGTAGATTTCAAAACCTTACCATGTACCAATATTTTCTCTAAATATCGCAGTTTTTCGGAATTTGTTCACAGTTTTTACTATGGTCGCAACGAACGCGATTCATGAAACTTATAAATGTTTTTCATAAAACTATAATGTTTTGATTTATAACTATCCCGTCAATCGCGTTTGCTGCGGCCATTATTAAAAATCAAGTTTTAATTATTCCAGAATACATCATAACGCGTATGTTGTTCTTATTTCGAGAGTTTTATCGTCCTTATAGTTTTAAAAATTTATAAATATACAAATAATTTGTAAAATTTTAATTTATCAACATACATTCCATTACAACAAGAACCTCGATCGTTGCTCTTGAAAATTTAATTTCTTTTACGGGTTTTTCAATAACACCATTTAAATTTTCAGAATTTTGAGCTAAGCAAGATGCTTTGTTTCTGTTGCATAATATTCTAAGCAACATACTTAGTAAAGCATACCGTAATCTACTTAAACTGCATACCTTTTTCACTTTGATATAAACTCACTAAGAATTAATTGGCATAATACTATATAACTGTCATGAAATTGAAAAGTGTTATGAACTTTATAACAGAGGAAAATTGGATTAAATTTAATCATCATAAAACTTAAAGTCCAAAACTAAACTAGGCGTAGTGTCATCAAAGTGCTATCTCACGTTTGATTCTCTAATACCATACAATAAAAAACATTAAATCATTCATCATTATTACCTTAATCGACCATTATAAAGAATTCACTTTGCACAGTAACTTTAGTGTTTACAACAGGGATTTGAGTTAGAATTATTTCCCCTTTTGTTTACAAAAAGGACGAGAGAGCTAACTCTAAAATCTACTCTGTAGTGCGCATTTTTATTTATTTATCTACTTTGATATATATGCATGTATACTTTCTGATGAATAAGCGTAAGTGTAATAATGAAGTTTTTGACTGATTAAGACACTTACAAAAATTACAAAACAAGTGACCCAATTTTGTAAAACTTGCAAACTAAGAGCAAAGTTTATAACTTTAGACTACCTAATTGCAGTCTTAAAAGAGGGCGTTGCAGTGGTATAAGGAGAAAACGTACCCAGGAGAAAACGTACCTAATTTCTAGGGTACGTTTTCTCCAAGAGAAAACGTACCCGGGAGAAAACGTACCCGGGTACGTTTTCTCCAGGAGAAAACGTACCCTATGAAAATCATAAATATACTACTTAATAGTTTTTATACTTTTAAATACTATTTTACACTATAAATATTCCAGAAAGTATGAATTTTATAGGTATATAAATTTAATACTTTATATATTTAAAGGGTTTGGATATACTAAATAGTTTTCAAATGCCACTTTAATGCTTATTTCAATGCATAAATATATGGAAATATATTCATTTATAAATAATATCTTTATAATAATTGTAGCAACTCTTATTTAAAAAAGTTTTTTGAAAAAAATCATTCATATCTTTGTAATCTATACAGACCTTAAATTACGTACTACTACACAACACGCTCGCTACACGCTTTTTCCGAAACGCTAAACAGTTTGCACGATACGATGAACGGTTTACACGAAACGTTTCTCACACGAAACGGTTTGCTCGTTTTCACACGCTTTGGACACGCTTTGATTTTCGTTTCAATCGGGTCCTCTCGGATTGTTTCTCTGATGGTAAGAGTTGTTTTAAAATGGCACGATATAATAGATAAACTGATATTTCACAAATTTATCTTGTTTTTAAAATCAACAATATTGACATTTAATGAAAATAATTAATTCACAGAATTAAAAAAATTCTACAGAACATACACGTACATGTATTCATCGTTCAAAATAAATATTAATCACTCGTTTTAATGTCGTAAAAAAAAATGAAATTGTTCTATTTAAAAATACAGAAAATGTAAATGTCTTATTAATTTTCAAACATTAAAATTGAAATCCGTAACATTACAAACGTAAATAGATTTTTCGTTATTCGGCGTTTTTATTTTTCAACATTAGGAATTGTTTTAAAAACGTAATATTTAATACATTGATAATTGTTTAGAAGTAAATTAGTCACCGAATTTAAAAGAAGACTATGCAATCAAACAATGTTTTTTTTCTTGTATCGTATCAACCGCATATTAAAATACATGTACGTTCCACACATAAAACCAGAGAGAAAATAAGACGATTAGCATAAACAAAAATAAAGTTTGTATCCCTATTCAAGATTTCTTTTTTTCCAAAATAAATTCAATAACTAGAGCGGAAGGAACAAAATCAATGAATTAAATTTTAGACTCAATATACGTGTACGCATAACGACGCTTTTACCAAAAACTGTTTAAAATTAGTACCATGCATACATATATAATGTGAACATTATATTTCCCCCTCTCTTCTTTAATTTTTTCATTGAGTTGATGAAAGTTATATCATTAAAATGATGTCCTTTATCAAATATTAATTCCGACTGCTTTTAAGTCATTAATTTTTTATTGGCTGTTGACAAAAAGAAGAGACGCGTCACCACCCGATGAAAAAAATACACAGAGTTTGATTGACAGGGTTATTCAGCTGCAGGTATGTGTTACCCGATGTCCGAGTGCTAATTGTACACTGTCGAAAAGTTTCAGTTATCGATGTGTAAAAAAAAAAAAACCCAAATACTACATGTTTATTACGACTTGACAGTACCACAAAGAGCTGATTTAACTTTTACAAATTAAGTCATTAGTATACATGCGCGGATCCAGAAAAATTTTCAGGGGGGGGGGGGGTCCGAATCATCACACATCTTGACAAGCAAAAAAAGAGGCCTAATTCCCAAAATCATGAAATTCCCAATCCGTGAGGAGGGGGGGGGGGGGGGGAAGTAGTATACTTATAGCTCCAAAAAAAATATCATACTACCCAGCAAAAAAAAATTCCTAAAATCAGGAAATTCCTACTCCGTGGGAGGGGGCGTTTGCCAAGGGGGGCCGAGGCATATTTGCGATAATTTTACTATGTAAATTAAAAAAAATTTCATTTTCCAGGGGGGAAGGGTCCGGACCCCCCCCCCTCCCCCCGACCCCCCTCTAGATCCGCGCATGGTATACATACATAAGTGTTGCTAATCACAAACTATTCCGGGAAGTCTTAAACTGTGTAGTACACGTTTCGGGGTCTGTAAGAACGCTGTGTTGAATATTCCCCTATAAAGTCATGTCTAGATTAGTCAAGTGGTATTGCTGTTAGAATAGATTCTATTCGTGTCCGACTTTTTCGATTGGGTTCGAATCCCGAAACAGTTGGATTTTTTTAATACATTTATCTTTTAATCGCATGAAAATGTACTGTATATAGATAAATTGAAATTGTCAGGTAAAACTCATTTAAACGCTTGTTAATGTAATAATTTGCATGTGTGCTTAATTCTTTTTCAAAATTACTTACTGTCTGATGCCTCCGTTATAAACTTGAATCATAAACATTTTCTTTAGAACAAGGGATTTTAAAAAAAATTACGCGTCAATGTAGAAAATTGATTTTTTTCCCCTTTTTTTATGAAATAACCGGGTATGCCGGTATGATATGCCGGTATGAATCGGTAATGAAGCAAAAGGTTAATAAAAATACAAAAAAATGTATTTACGGATTAATTTAATCCACATTTTTATCCAGATTAGGCGTTTATTTAGATACTATAGAAACATGGGATAATTATAATTACAACTCAGACGGTTTTGAAGAGCCAGGGTCAGATTAATTCATGTAGTTCCAAAGACATGCTGGGCAGTAGAAATCATTTTGATATAATGTTAACATCAAAATACAGAATATATGGTCATCTTCCTGTTTTTGTTGGTTGCCGTGTTTGATAGAAATGCGCGTAATATGTGTGTATTTGCCTACATACGGAACATGCCCACTATGTAAATATAGTCGCCTATACGTAATGTGTACTGTAATGACACTGTACATGTATGTACATAAACGTATATACCTAATAATTAAATATTATGAAGTAAAAGATAAACAGGTATTGTATTACATAATTGAATTGAGTGTCAGGAAAATGGAGAAGAACAATGTTTCCTAAACATGTACCGGTAGATGTTTACCATCTGCAGTTTTGATCGAACCGTTTTTTTTTGTGTCGGAATTTATCACCGTGAAGACCCTATATAATTCTAATATCAAATCAAAAGTTGATTATAAATTTATTAAGTAATTGAAATGTTAAGAATAGAACACATAGAAAAAACTCAATAGCGGCGTAAAAAATGATTAATCAATCTACAATTCTTCACACAGTACAAAAATTATTACATTGAATTCTTATAATGTCAAGTTGACGTCATGACGTCGTGAGCGTTGTTTTCGTCATCAGACTTAGTAATTTTAGAGAGTTGTATAATGAGAATCTTTTGAGATATATAAAACATACAAACTGATTTAAAACAGGGAAATCCTAAATATTATTCACTAATATCTTCATTTGATTTCGGAACTAGGCCGATTTTGGTGCAAAATGTACCTTGTTCTTTATATTTATATATATGCTTAACATTAGTTGTAGATAAAGTTCTACGTATGAAATATCCCATATATTCGTTAAACCCTTGACATGTCTGCTTCTTGAAAATAAAAAAAAAATACAATTAATTGAAATGACCTAGAAGATTAAAAGTTGTGTTTCATATAAGTATCATTTACCTTCCCAATTATGCCTACACCTTAAATATAAGTAGAAAATATTTATCACCCTCTCCTAACCCGACTGTGGTGTGAATATATAATTGGTTAAATGACATTTTATAGAAAAAAAAAAATATTAATTTATTGGCGAGTGATTGTCACAATTTACAAATAATTATCCACAAAGGTAAATACCCAGGTGTAACCCAGAAAAAACTGCTAGGGATGCCCCCCCCCCCCCCATGTGACTGTGGAGGGAATAAACCTCTAGTATACATCTGTCAAGAGTGAGTGCCACGGACGAAGAAGAAAATCCGGTTCTGGTTCAGGTCATAACTCTAACCTGCATCTAATAGTGTAACACAACTAACAGGGGATAACCAGAGATAGACCACAAAACCGCCCCTAGGTATCCAACGGATCTAGCTGGTTCTTTGAAAGATACCATAGCTGCAGGTCTGTAGCTCCCGGTCTGAAAAAATTCGGATGGACGACCTAAGAGCTACAGTGCCTCCCATAGTAAAAACCTGCAATTTACGGCGCACAAAAAACGGCGCTAGTTTTGGACTGATTAACCTTATTTCCACACAAATTCTGTGAAAACAATTAGTACTATTTAAATTTTCAGGAAATTAACTACTGATATTTCACTTTTCTTGCCTTAGAGTTTCACTTAAACATGCTAACCAACCTCGAAAAATGAAGTATATTAATTTACGTCAAGATCGAGAGTCGCCATTTTCCCATATAAACAAACTGCACCACTTCACTTTACGGGGCTGGTGATGGTGTTTAAAAGAGTATCAGAGGCAAGTAAAGATTACAAAATCTTTACCATTTTTAAGTTAAATGTATTAGACTTTACGATTTTCTTGGCCCCTAATTTAAAAGGCCAGCCCCTTTTTCTTGATTTCGTTGGAAAGAACTTTTGATCTCTACCACTTTTGTTATATATGTCTTAAGAAAATATTAACTGATAAAAAAAAACATATCAAAACGTGTGAAAATTTTGATTCAAAATTCGTACCTAATGTTCGAGCCATATCGAGCTAAAAAAAATGGCACCACAGGCGTAAAACAAAAACAGTAGGCACAACTTCAAACTATGGTCTACCTATCTTGAAAATTTCGTAGTTATATCTCTGATAGTTTCTGAGGTTTTGTGTGCACAAAATAGGTCGTCAAAAAATTACAAAATCGGTCGTAAATCGGTACCGGAAGTGACGACAACAAAAATTTTAAAAACATATAAAATTCAAATCGCATCTCATCTCTGTGAACAAATTGTGGAAATCGGTCGAATAGTTTCCGAGAAATCGCCTACACAAAATTTTGAAAAAATAATAATAACTAGACACGATCTCGTTACGAGTAACGAGTAGGTCTTCCGTTCGATTTTTTAAAATGATACGATGATTTATCGATAAAACTTATAAAAATGACTGAATATGTTAGGGGCCACCCCTATAGATTTAAATGGGGACATATAGTGGTGTTTTAATTAGTTAAATGCAGACAATTTCTTTTCTACAATGCTTAAAAAAATATGTATCCTTTAGACATATTGCATCAAAAGTTAAGGACGTTGGCCCCTAATAACGTCATAAATGGGCGTGGCAATGAGTTTTTCAAACAGATATTGTTACGATCAACAACTTTGCTTCTATAATGCATCACAAAATCTTTATCGTTTTTAAGTTATTTGTAATAGACTTTACGTGGGTCTTGGCCCCTAATTAAAGGGGCCAGCCCCTTTTTGTTCATTTCATACGAAAGATCTTACAAATACTAACATTTTTTGTTCTTACACCTGTCTTGAACTGTTGTTCATTTTTGAGGTACAAATGATTGAATATTTTAGGGGCCAGCACTGTAGATCCTTAATGGGAACATACATTGGCGTTGAAAATAATGGAATCGATTATAGTTATCAATACAAGCATTTTCTCTTCTACAATGCTTAACAAAATATGTCTCGTTCTCTAGATATATTGTGTCTAAATTTAAGAACTTTGGCCCCTAAAAATCCCTAATTACGTCATAAATGGGCGTGGCAATGAGTTTTTCAAATAGATATTGTTACGATCAACAACTTTGCTTCTATAATGCATTACAAAATCTTTATCGTTTTTAAGTTATCTGTAATAGACATTACGGGTCTATTGGCCCCTAATTAAAGGGGCCAGCCCCTTTTTCTTGATTTTGTTGGAAAGAACTTTTGATACTCTACCACTTTTGTAATATATGTCTTAACAAAATATCAACTGATAAAAAGATATAGATCAAAATGTGTGAAAATTTTTATATGAAATTCGTACCCAATATTCGAGCCCTAGCGAGCTCCAAGAAATGGCGCCACTTGCGTAAAACGAAAACAATAGGCACAACTTCAAACTATGGACTACCTATCCTAAAAGTTTCATATTCATATCTCTGATAGTTTCTGAGATCAACTGCTCACAAAATGGGTCGTAAAAGTTTTCAAAATTAGCAATAAATCGGTACCGGAAGTGACGACGGCAAAAATTTTAAAAACAAAATAAATTCAGACCACTTGTAATCATCTGTGAAAAAATGGTTGAGATCGGACAAATAGTTCTCGAGAAAACGCTTGCACAAAATTTGTGGAAAAAAAAAATAATAATAACTAGATACGATCTCGTTACGAGTAACGAGTAGGTATTCCGTTCAATATGTTAAACGATACGATACAAATATTAATGAAATTTCAGAATTCCCAATCAACCCCTTTCCTTTCATGTAATGTATACGATTGTCAATATCCTGTACAACACTTAACAAAGTGTTTTGCTTGTTCACATACAGCACATTAATGATTTAAGATTTTAGTGCCTTAAATCCCTATTTATGTCATCAATGGGTGTGGCAATGAGTTTTACATACTAATTATGCTACGATCAACAACTTTGCTTCTATAATGCTTTAGAAAATCTTGATCGTTTTTAAGTTATTTGTAATACAGTTTACGAGTCTCTTGGCCCCTAATTTAAGGGGCCTGCCCATTTTTCTTGATTTTATACGAAAGGTCTTATGAATGCTTACATTTTTTGTTCTTACACGTATCTAAAATTGTTGTTCATTTTTGAGATAAAAATGATTGAATATTTTAGGGGCCAGCCCTCTAGATCCTTAATGGGGACATACATTGGTGTTTTGATTAGTGGAATCGATTAGAATCATAACTGCAAGCATTTCCTCTTCTACAATGCCTAACAAAATATGTTTCCTTCTCTAGATATATTGCGTCAAAGTTTAAGTACTTTGGCCCCTAAAAATCCCTTATTACGTAATAAATGGGCGTGGCAATGATTTTTCCTGTTAGATATTGTTACGATCAACAACTTTGCTTCTATAATGCATTACAAAATCTTTATCGTTTTTAAGTTATTTGTAATAGACTTTACGAGTCTCTTGGCCCCTAATTTAAGGGGCCAGCCCCTTTTTCTTGATTTTGTTGGAAAGAACTTTTGATTCTCTACTACATTTGTTCTATATGTCTTAACAAAATATCAACTAATTAAAAGATACAGATCAAAACGTATGAAAATTTTGAATGAAATTTAGTACCCAATTTTCGTGCCTAGGCGAGCGCCAAGAAATGGCGCCACTGGCGTAAAACAAATACATGCTGCACAACTTCAAACTATAGTCTACCTATCCTAAAAATTTCATAGTGATATCTCTGATAGTTTCTGAGTTTATAGGTGCACAATATGAGTCGTCAAAAATTACAAAATGGCCGATATATCGGTACCGGAAGTGACGACAAAAAAAAAATGAAAAATATGTATGAAGTTTAGATTACGTCCAATCATCTGTGAAAAAATGAGCGAGATCGGTTTTCGAGAAATCGCGTGCACAAAATTTGAAAAAAAAAATTATAATAATAACTGGATACGATCTCGTTACGAGTAACGAGTAGGTCTTCCGTTCAATATGTTAAGCGATACGATAAAAATATTAATGAAATTTCAGAATTCCCAATCAACCCCTTTCCTTTCAAGTAATGTATACGATTGTCAATATCCTGTACAATGCTTAACAAAGTATTTTGCTTTTTCACATACAGCACATTAAAGATTTAAGATTTTAGTGCCTTAAAATCCCTAATTATGTCATCAATGGGTGTGGCAATGAGTTTTACAAACTGATTTTGCTACGATCAACAACTTTGCTTCTATAATGCATTACAAAATCTTTATCGTTTTTAAGTTATCTGTAATAGGGTTTACGAGTGTCTTGGCCCCTAATTAAAGGGGCCAGCCCCTTTTTCTTGAATTCATTCGAAAGGTCTCACGAATACTAACAATTTTTGTTCTTACACCTATCTTAAATTGTTGTTCATTTTTGAGATACAAATGATTGAATATTTAAGGGGCCAGCCCGCTAGATCCTTCATGGGGACAAATATTAGTTTTTTGATTAGTGGAATCGATTAAAATTATCATTGGAAGCATTTCCTCTTCTACAATACCTAACAAAATATGTTATTTTCTCTAGACATATTGCGTCAAAGTTTAAGTACTTTGGCCCCTAAAAATCCCTAATTACGTAATAAATGGGCATAGCAATGATTTTTTCTGTTAGATATTGTTAGGATCTACAACTTTGCCTCTATAATGCATTACAAAATCTCAATTGTTTTTATTTTTTTTTTGTAAAACAGTTTACGAGACTCTTGACCCCTAATTTAAGGGGCCAGTCCCTTTTTTTGATTTTATACGAAAGGTCTTATGAATAATTACATTTTCTGTTCTTACGCATATCTAAAATTGTTGTTCATTATTGAGATACAATTGATTGAATATTTTAGGGGCCAGCCCTCTAGATCCTTAATGGGGACATACATTGGTGTTTTGATTAGTGGAATCGATTAGAATCATAACTGCAAGCATTTTCTCTTCTACAATGCCTAACAAAATATGTTTCCTTCTCTAGTTATATTGCGTCAATGTTTAAGTACTTTGGCCCCAAAAAATCACTAAGTACGCGATAAATGGGCGTGGCAATGATTTTTCCTGTTAGATATTGCTACGATCAACAACTTTGCTTCTATAATGCATTACAAAATCTTTATCGTTTGTAAATTATTTGCAATACAGTTTACGAGTCTCTTGGCCCCTAATCTAAGGGGCCAGCCCCTTTTCTTGATTTTATACGAAAGATCTTATGAATACTTACATTTTTTGTTCTTAAACCTATCTTAAATTGTTGTTCATTTTTTAGATACAATTGATTAAATATTTTAGGGGCCAGCCCTCTAGATCCTTAATGGGGACATACATTGGTGTTTTGATTAGTGGAATCGATTAGAATCATCGTTGTAAGCATTTTCTCTTCTACAATGCCTAACAAAATATGTTTCGTTTTCTTGATATATTGCGTCAAAGTTTAAGTACTTTGGCCCCTAAAAATCCCTAATTACGTATTAAATGGGCGTGGCAATGATTTTTTCTGTTAGATATTGTTACGATCAACAACTTTGCTTCTATAATGCATTTTAAAATCTTTATCGTTTTTAAGTTATTTGTAATACAGTTTACGAGTCTCTTGGCCCCTAATCTAAGGGGCCAGCCCCTTTTTCTTGATTTTATACGAAAGGTCTTATGAATACTTACATTTTATGTTCTTACACCTATCTAAAATTGTTGTTCATTTTTGAGATACAAATGATTGAATATTTTAGGGGCCAGCCCTCTAGATCCTTAATGGGAACATACATTGGTGTTTTGATTAGTGGAATCGATTAGAATCATCAATGCAAGCATTTTCTCTTCTACAATGCCTAACAAAATATGTTTCCTTTTCCAGATATAATTCGTCAAAGTTTAAGTACTTTGGCCCCTAAAAATCCCTAAATATGTAATAAATGGGCGTGGCAATGGTTTTTTCTGTTAGATATTGCTACGATCAACAACTTTGCTTCTATAATGCATAACAAAATCTTTATCGTTTTTTAGTTATATGTAATAGACTTTACGAGTCTCTTGGCCCCTAATTTAAGAGGCCAGCCCCTTTTTCTAGATTTTGTTGAAAAGAACTTTTGATTCTTTACCACTTTTGTTATATATGTCTTAACAAAATATCAACTGATAAAAAGATATCGATCAAAACGTATGAAAGTTTTGAATAAAAATTCGTACCCAATTTTCGTGCCTAAGCGAGCTCCAAGAAATGGCACCACTGGCGTAAAACAAAATAATAGTGCACAACTTCAGACTCTAGACTACCTATCCTGAAAATTTCAAAGTCATATCTCTGATAGTTTCTGAGATCAGCTCTGCACAAAAAAGGTCGTAAAAAACTACAAAATGGCCGATAAATCAGTACCGGAAGTGACGACAACAAAAATTTCAAAAACATATAAAATTCATATCATGACTTATCATCTGTGAAAAAATGGTTGAAATCGGCTGAATAGTTTTCGAGAAATCGCGTGCACAAAATTTGGAAAAAATAATAATAATACTAGATACGATCTCGTTACGAGTAACGAGTAGGTCTTCCGTTCAATTTCTTAAACGACACATTTACAAAATTAATGAAATTTCAGAATTCCCCCTCAACCCCTTCCTTTCAGATAATGTATACGATTGTCAATATCCTTTACAATGCTTAACAAAGTGTTTTGCTTTTTCACATTCAGCACATTTAAGATTTAAGATTTTAGTTCCTTATTATCCCTAATTATGTCATCAATGGGTGTGGCAATGAGTTTTACAAACTTATACAAACGATCAACAACTTTGCATCTATAATGCATTACAAAATCTTGATCGTTTTTAAGTTATGTGTAAAAGACTTTAAGAGTGTCTTGGCCCCTAATTTAAGGGGCCAGCCCCTTTTTGTTAATTTCATATGAAAGGTCTCAATAATACTAACATTTTTTGTTCTTACACCCATCTCAAATTGTTGTTCATTTTTGAGATACAAATGATTGAATATTTTAGGGGCCAGCCCTGTAGATCCTTAATGGGGACAGCCATTTGTGTTTTGATTAGTGGAATCGATTTAAATTATCAATACAAGCATTTTCTCTTCTAAAATGCTTAACAAAATATGTCTCGTTCTCTAGATATATTGTGTCAAAGTTTGAGAACTTTGGCCCCTAAAAATCCCTAATTACGTCATAAATGGGCGTGGCAATGATTTTTTCTGATAGATATTGTTACGATCAACAACTTTGCTTCTATAATGCATTACAAAATCTTTATCGTTTTTAAGTTATTTGTAATAGAGTTTACGAGTCTATTGGCCCCTAATTAAAGGGGCCAGCCCCTTTTTCTTGATTTTGTTGGAAAGAACTTTTGGTACTCTATCACTTTTGATATATATGTCTTAACAAAATATCAACTGATAAAAAGATATAGATCAAAATGTGTGAAAATTTTGATTTGAAATTCGTACCCAATTTTCGAGCCCTAGCGAGCTCCAAGAAATGGCGCCACTTGCGTAAAACGAAAACAATAGGCACAACTTCAAACTATGGACTACCTATCCTGAAAGTTTCATATTCATATCTCTGATAGTTTCTGAGATCAACTCTGCACAAAAAAGGTCGTAAAAATGTGCAAAATGGCCGATAAATCGGTACCGGAAGTGACGACAGGAAAAATATTAAAAATGTATGAAGTTTATCTCAAGTCTCATCTTCTGTGAAAAAATGGTTGAAATCGGTCGAATAGTTTTCGAGAAATCGCGTGCACAAAATTTGTGGAAAAAAATAATAATAATAAGAAATCGTACGAAAACAAAAAGGTCTTCCGTTGGAAACGGAAGACCTTAATAACTAGATGCGATCTCGTTGCAAGCAACGAGTGGGTCTTCCGTCCCATTATTAATAAGATGCGATAAGATGATATTTTGACTGAGATTTAAATCTCTCTGGTGTAATGTTAACTCGATTTAACTGAGTTTGAAAATATTGAAAATCCTATAATTCATCCAATGATTTTGTAAAAGATGTCATCAGAGGCAGAAATGCAAGAAGATTATAAAAACCACGTTTTAAAATTAGTCTGAGGTCATTTTAACACGATTTAATTAAATTTAAAATTTAAAAAAAAATTAAAATTTATCCAATCAATTCGGGAAAGATGTCATCAGACGGAGAATTTCAAGCGCAAATTGATATCATGTTAAAAAAAATTAGTCTGAGGTCGTTTTAACACAATTTAAATGAGTTTAAGTTTTTTGAAAAATCTAAAATGCATTCAATCAATTCGTGATAAGTGGCGCAGAATTGCAAGCGCAACTTAGATATCATGCTTTTTAATCAGCCTGAGGTCATTTAACACGATTTAAATGAGTTTAAAAAAATTGAAAAAATTAAAATTCATCCAATCAGTTCACGAAAAATGTCATCAGACGCAAAATTGTAAATGCAACTTAGATATCATGTTTTAAAATTAGTCTGAGGTCATTTAACACGATTTTAATGAGATAAAAAAAATTGAAAAATTTAAAATGCATCCAATCAGTTCGAGAAAGATGTCATTAGACAGAGAATTATAAGTGCAACTTAGATATCATTTTTGAAAATTACTCTGAGGTCATTTAAACGCGATTAAATTATATTTAAAATTTTCAACAATTTAAATTTCATTTAATCAATTCGAAAAAGATGTCACCAGACGCAGAATTATAAGCGCAACTTAGATATCATGTTTTAAAATTAGTCTGCGGTCATTTTAACAGGATTTAATTGAATTTAAAATTTTTGAAAAATTAAAATTTCATGCAATCAATTCGAAAAAGATATCATTAGACGCAGAATTATAAGTACAACTTAGATATCATGTTTTAAAATTAGTCTGAGGTCATTTAAACGCGACTTAATTAAATTTAAATTTTTGAAAAATTAAAAAATCATCCAATCAATTCGAGAAAGATGTCATTAGACGCAGAATTATAAGCGCAACTTAGATATTATGTTTTAAAATTAGTCTGAGGTCATTATAAAACAATTGATAAGAGTGTAAAAATATAGTTTCCCTACTCGGAATTTCCAGACAATGATTTTTCTCTTGAGTCTACACTGTCATGTCCTCTATCATTCCTGAAAATTTCAGCTTTTTCTCTTACTCGCTTTTAAATAGATGCGTGGACAAAAAAAAACCAAAAACTTCATTGAAAATGTGTCTTATATTTTGACCCCAGCTAGCTTACGTATTCGGAATTTCCGAACAATGATTTTCCTTGTGAGGCTAGATTTCCATATCCTCTACCATTCTGTAAAATTTCAGCTTTTTATCTTTACTCTTTTTTTGGGGGGATGCGTGGACAAATAGAATTAGTCAAAAACGTGTCCTAAATTTTGACCCCAGCTAGCTTCCGTACTAGGAATTTCCGGATTTTGATTTTCCTCCTGTGACTAGACTATTATGTCCTCTATCATTCCATAAAATTTCCGCTTCCTATTTTTGCTCGTTTTTGAGGAGATGCGTGGACAAGGAGTATTCGTCAAAAACGTGTCCTATATTTTGACCCCAGCTAGCTTCCGTACTCGGAATTTCCGGACAATGATTTTCCTCGTGAGGCTAGACGTTCATGTCCTCTATCATTCCTGAAAACTTCAGCTCTCTATCTTTGCTCGTTTTTGAGGTGGACAAAATTTTTTTTTTTTAATTACAAAATGGCAGATAAGTCCGAACCGGAAGTGATTTTTATAAAATCCAAAATGGGGTACAAACTTCAGATAATGAGAGATCGATCATGAAAACTTGACCAAAATCGGACGACCCATCTCCGAGAAATCTTCTACACAAAAAGTGTAAAGAAAAAAAAAAAGAAAAAAAAAAGTGAAAAAGAAACAATAGAATAATAGAAGGGTCTTCCGCTGAAGACGGAAGACCCTAATAAGAAACAGAATAATAATAATAATAATAATAATAAGAAAAGTGAAAAAGAAACAATAGAATAATAGAAGGGTCTTCCGCTGAAGACGGAAGACCCTAATAATAACAATAAGAAAAGTGAAAAAGAAACAATAGAATAATAGAAGGGTCTTCCTCTGAAGACGGAAGACCCTAATAAGAAACAGTACGAAAACAAAAAGGTCTTCCGTTGGAAACGGAAGACCTTAATGATAATAAGAAACAGTACGAAAACTATAAGGTCTTCCGTTGGAAACGGAAGACCTTAATGAACAAATAAACATGCAAAATAACTCATTTAAATGGTATATAAAATCGTGGTACGAACTTTTACATCAAACACAATAGGATAATTCTTAAATATTATTGAGTCATTGAATATAAATATAATTTGAGTTTTAATACAAAGGCTATCTGAGGGTAAATATAAAAGAATAAAATGTGACTATACCCTGTAGATCATTGTACGTATTGAAGTATATGGTGATGTGATGGATACTGTGGATGCTGGTCAGGTCCACCCACCAGGTGGCGGTTAGTCCCAAATATGATACAGCACATTGACCTCCATGCATACTCAGGTTTGATTTACGTCCGTCTACAGCGTTACTGGCGTCATATCTGTCGTCATCTAGCTCGAATTGGTCCTGTATGTATGTTGGTTTGTTGAGGGCGACATTAACTGTGAAGATAAACACAAAGTGTACTCAGAGTGTAATTCTAGGGATGTATATCAACTCATGGTGCGTTGGTAACTATATACATAATGGTAAAAAATAAATTATGACATAGGGAGATACAAAATTATTTATAATAAATATGCCACCATGCAAAAAAAAGGTATATATAGATAGTATTTGTTATCTTATAATCCCAAACACGTTAAAATTTAGAACACTTATGTCATCTACAAACCATGTTATTCTTATGAAAATTTGTACTTTAATCAGTAAAACATTTGATTTGGTGGGTTATCCTATGTACTAACTATATAAATTTCATTGTTTATTCTTTTTTTCTGTTTCTCTTTTGTAAATCCTGTTTTTTTGTCTTATACGTTTGTATATAATTCTTCTGCATATCATGTAACATTATATGTTTTGAGTGAATTAAATAAATGAACGAACTTAAAAATTGAACATGCAAATATATCTTGATTGCAACTGTCACGCGATTTTAGAAGCTCAATATTGAGATTGATTAATTTGTTTGTATATTTTAAATGTTAACACTCTTGAATATTTTTTGGTCAATTGATACTTCTTTATAAAATGTTTGACCGCTCGCACTGTGAAACGCAATACGCCGTGAAAATGAACAGATTTGTAAATATAATTTAATCTTTGGAATTACCTCTTGGGACGATGAGAAGTATACTCAGTTATATCATAAACTATACAGGCATGCGTTTATTTATCTGTTAAGATTGATCTCTTATAAATGTTGACCCTTTATATATGCTGAAACATTTTTAATGGTTGATCAACTACTCTGTCAGTGTGTAAGTTGTCTGACTGCTCGCTTTCTGTGCGGTTGTTAAGTGAAAAAAAAACATACAAACAAGGAAGCAAACAAAAACAAAACTTGTAACTAAAAAAAACAACAAACAACCATCACCCTCATAACCCCCCCCCCCACCCCCAAACAACAAGCAAGCAAACAAACAAAAAATATCCTCGGAGTTGTCCTCCTTTAGAATACTAAAATTAAAATATCGTGTCTAGATACATGTAGGCACCGACACGATAAAGAGCCACACTGAACGATCCATGACCCTATCACCAAGGTTGAAATGATCTTAAATTAAATCAACTTCGGCATATAAAAGGAGATTTGTAGGCAAACTCTGAAATAATTTTAAAGGAATCTTTCACAGGTCGGGTACACTACCTTATATGGATAGCATTATTTAACATGTGACAATATTAGCGTCAAACAGACTCGCCAATCCAATCAATGAGTCGCAAAGCATGACGGTCTACTACGTGTTAACAATTCAACAGACACACGTGGTTTTTGTCGATTTTATGCACAATATTTAATTGCTTGCCGGAAAATTTGTACAACTTGTTTTGTACTTTAAAAGGTAAAAAAGGAAAGATTACGTACCATAGACTTTGTTCCATGCTCACATTGAAAAATACTGTTGTTTTAGTTTTTATATTGTTGCTTCAAAAATTGATCAGTATCAACAGTCTGTCATTCATACGCATACAAGTACAAACAGATTTTGATAAGGGAAAACTGCATAATTGTTTATTGGTGACTTAATCATCGTACACCATGTTGACTATGTCCGGGAAATAAACATTGCTTTTGAAATTGCATGATTGGAAATACCGGTATAACGAACACTAGAAGCACCATCAAAACATTTTGTAACTGCTAAGCATTCTCATAATTGTCACTGAAGAAAATTTCAAAGCGTATTCTATGTACTAAATGTATGTACTACTATGTGCATGTACTAAATTAATGTAGTCCCAAACCAGGCGTATCACGTGAAAAACGTACTCACTGCTTCGAATTCAGTAGGACATATACCTCTCTTTTGAACATTGACAATTGGGGTATTTAAAAAGGTTGATATAAGGCCTACTAAGCAATATTTTTAAAATGTGAGCATAGAAATGAAAGATCAGACATAATTTTCCATATTTATTCCATAAATTCTGAAAAATAATTGAAAATGAGTTTCCAAAAGACAATTCAAAATAGTATATATTTTCAATACGTATTGTATACAATAAAACTCGTAGTAGCCCACAATGCATTGCAACTCATTCACCTGATTGGTCTGCCGAAAAAAGTAAACAGATAGCTAACTTAGTATGCAAATGTATGCCGACGTCACAAAATCTAGTGGTCTCGACCTGTTTCACACTCCCATAGTTTGATAGTCATGCATTAATCCGAGACCTGCATCAGTCGATGTAAAACCATACAAGGAGCGGTGCATAATATATTTTAGATCCGCGCCATTCATCAATTCCAATCTGAAATGTGACACCCCAGCGATGTCGGAATTTAAAAAGTATCACTTTCAATACACCCAGTCATTAATATCTAGATAAAAAAGTGGCTCGCATTTTTGTAGGTAACATTATATTAATTTAAGCATTGAATTATTATTTTTTGAAAGATATAGTCTCATAACTGCAGCGGTGTGTGCATACAAATTGAGTAACGCGCGTTAGCGCGTAATGAAAATTAAGTTATGAAACTATATCTTTAAAAAAAATGATTCAATGCTTATATTTACATTTTTAACTTCTTGCCTTGTCTGCAGATGTGATTTATACGTCAACATTTCTGTTTTAGCCTAAGGGTAAGTTCAAATTAATGGAAGAGCCACTGTAACAGCCACACGTGTGAACTTTGATTCTCGCTTGTGACGTTGCATTTTACAGCGTTAAACGTTTGTGACGTCATATTAAAACTAGTCATTTAACCTTTGAGTACCCTTAGTGTGTTACGGTTTTATAACTACAATATTTTTCCACACACTTTACATGCAAAAAATATTTGGAATGTAAATATATAATAATATCAACTGACAATGAACATAGAAATTGCACTTAAACGATACCTATGTCGTAAAAAAACATTTCAAGTCATGCGCAGGTCAAGAAGAGGAGGCGGTGTCAGGATCCCTCCCCCTTGAAAAATTAAAATCAATTAAATATACGAAGTAAAATTATCCTAAAAAGGCCTAGGACCCCCCCCCCTTCTCCATTAATCAAAATTATCCCTCGACCCCCTCCCTTTGTTTTATGGGTCCGTGAATGCTACCCACGTATGTTTAATATAGGTATAAATGAAGCACCGGAGCGATGCGCGCTCTAACAGCAAGGTTTGTGAGAGAAAAAAATCGGACCAGCTGCACATTGATCCTATGACAATAGTGTTTTGGCGTCAGTAATTAGGACCCAATATACCCTGTAAATATTGCATATTACTTTCTGTTCCACGCTCTTGCGAGTACCAGCAAGATTTAACAATTAATGAGTATACATATATACTGATGACACAATTAACGGGTACAACATATGACCTTCACACCTTTAATTATAATGGTGTAACGGGATGTAAGAAATAATGACAGGGATTCGAACCCGGGCCCCCTGAATCTCTAGTCAGGTCCTCTACCAACGGAGCTATCTGAGGCGTGTTCAACAGAGCGAGCGCTCGCCAAACTTCCCTTTACCCCCAACACAAATTTTGGCCAGCGCTCTCTCTGCTCAACACGCCTATGGCGCCGGTTATTGCACCGGTCTGACCGTCACAATAAACCATTTGTCTTTACAAGTTTACAGTGGTAATTTATCTGATTATTTCACACGAGAAACATTCTGAGTCTAATTTCTATTATGCATATTAACGTTATTATTGTTAACATGAACTTGTACGTTAAGTTGACTCACCATACGCCGCCTGGGAGACTGTCAGCAGACAGAACCACACAGTGAGGACATCGAGGTGATACACAGAGTGTCCGGACAGGGACACCATGGTAGAATGTTTGTCAATCTGATCAACTAAGATTGCTAGATTGTCCACCAGAAATAACCAATAGAAAACATCAAGCCGTCTGAGATATAAACAGGTTATATGTCTGTAGTAACCGGCAGGTTGAAACAGAGAGAAGTTGTGGGTTTAGGACGTAGAGAAGGCGCAGACTCTATAGCCACGTGACAAGGAAGTAAAACACAGTATATAGAGCTCATTTTAATATTCATCGACTAGCATGTCGAAAGTACGGAAGCCCGTTGGTGCCACTTAGAAAACTATTTTATCTGGCGGCCGCCACTTATTATCTGGCGGCCGCCACATAATTTTCTGGCGGCCGCCACATAATTTTCTAGCGGCCGCCACATAATTATCTGGCGATCGCCAGATAAAACCTGGCTTCCTGATGCGCGCATGTTTTAGTGGGAACTTTTAGGGAGTATTGGATGCACTCTAATCTATTAGTTATATTAACAATGCAGAGCTTAAGTTTTGAAACACTGGTAGAGTGGAATGTACATTAGACTTTATTCAAATCTAGAATGATTTAGATGTTACTTTGTGCCTTGTATTATTTGTTGTAAAACACTATATTTCAGAGTTAATTATAAACTTTTAATACTGAACTAAACACCCGTTCAGGAAGTTTTAAGAAGGCTCGATGGTCGTGGCCATTTTAAGAGACTGTATAGATCTCCTTTAGAAAAAGAGCTCCAAATAAAAAAATTGGAAATTCCCATGAAATTTAAATAGTAAAATATTTGGATTTGTCTTTACTTAATAATAGTTAATAGCAAAACAAATCATATCTTATAATTTTAGGTAAATGTGATGGTTAATTTGTTGACCATTAAGCTCCTTAATAATAAAAAACCTTAACTTTAGCTAGAGGACTGTTATGTAAAGATGTATAAGTAAAAGGAACGCACTGCCTTTTATATGTCTTAATTTTGGTAGGCCCCCTATAAGATTTTAAAAACACAGATTACAGTCAGGTTTTTTTTTTACCACGACAGCTTGCACAGACAATTTCACGAGTGCGGATCCAGCTATGACTTCAAAAAGATAAACTAAGATACTAGTAAATGTGTACTAGTTTTTTGGCCATATAAATGAAACTATTTAACTGACTGTATTAAATTTGTGTTGTTAAACTGTTAAACAGCGGCTCTGTCAACATCCATCTTCTCAACCAAATAAAAATACAACAACACACACATTTCTGCAAAATAAATTTTATGGCGGCCGCCAGATAAATTAAGTGGCGGCCGCCAGATATCATATGGCGGCCGCCAGATATTATATGGCGGCCGCCAGAAAAATATCTGGCGGCCGCCAGATAAAATATTTTTTTTCACCTGGCACCAATGGGCTTCCGTAACATCTAAATCATTTTAGTTTGAATAAAGTATAATGTACATTCCACTCTACCAGTGTTTCAAAACTTAAGTTTTGCATTGTAACTATAACTAATATATTAGAGTGTATCCACTATTCCCTCATAGCTCCCATTAAAACATGCGCGCGCATCAGGAAGCGAGGTTTAATCTGGCGGTCGCCAGATAATTATGTGGCGGCCGCCAAATAATTATAAAATATTTTTCTTAGTGGCACAAACGGGCTTCCGTACAAACTGCATCATAAAGACCTACTTTTTTAAGGATCCTTCACACACCCGGGGAAAGTTTTGCATACAAGCCCATTCTTCTAAAATACTTAAAAATATGGATTTTTAGTATGTGTTCGACTTGAAAATGAGCACAAAAACTTTCAATTTTGGAGGGAAATCAACTTTTTAAATTTTACCGCTTTTCATAAAAAATAAAAATTCCTGCAGTATTCGAAGTCGGGACCTGCGTGTTGGTAGTCCGACGCTACATCCGTTACGCCAGAGAGATAGTCATCAAACTTTGGCGATATAAACTGTTTCTGAATGCGTTGAAATCGCCTATTTGTTACGTACTGCCATAAAGAGTAGAAGTCACGGGGTGTCAAGGATCCTTAATGGGCATGATCTACAACGTTAACAAAGGCGGTACAGTGCACCATACTTGTATATTTGAAACGCAAGACCCGCCTATATTTATCTCTTATAAAAAAAAAATACACAAGGATTTACCGATTAGTATTGATGTATGTCTAAGAATCTTATGTGGAAAACAAAACAAATCTTCCAATAAAGCATTAAATCTCTCTCTCTCTCTCTCTCTCTCTCTCTCTCTCTCTCTCTCTCTCTCTCTCTCTCTCTCTCTCTCTCTCATTGTCCTCTTTTCCTCACTCAAATGATTTACTCTTTCATTTTTACTGTATAATTTGAGAATTGAAATCAACAACGGTTGTTACATTTACTGTATTCTGTTATTCTTATCAAACCATACATGTATATATTTTATATCATTAAAAAATGAATCTACAACACGCAATCTACGATTTGTAACATATATACATATATATATATATATATATATATATATATATATATATATATATATATATATATATATATATATATATATATCTGAACTTATATACACAGAAAATTGATACATTGATTTGATGTTTTTGCTGTGTAATTTGTTTTCTTTGTTTTATACCTACAATAAAGAAACAAACATTATTATAGAACATTCATCAAGCAGATACATTTTTAAAACGCTATTAATAGGAACTGCCTCTTGTCAGCACTATTAAGGCCGAAGGCCACATGCTGTATAACGTTCTAAGTCTTCTTTGCAGTCATTTGACCCCGGTGTTTTGTCCTTGACCTTTGTAAACGACCTCACTTCCGTTTTATAACCACGCCCACAAGTCACGGAACAATCTGACACCGTCATCCAGTCACTGTATACACACTGTGCTTCTAGAAACAAAGATACCGGTATTATGGAAAGCTTTATTCTTATGTACCGTGTAATTATTCTAAAGTTACCAATGCATACATGTACATTCAAACCTAAATGCTGTTTATGTGAATAAACTAAGTTGGACAGTTTAAGCATTTGTAACAATAAAGTTTAAGCTTTATAAACCGGTTCGTAAAAAGTATATAGAGTTAAGTTTGTATGAGTATTTTTGTAGCTATTAATCGAATTCATTTCTTATTTCATGATTCAATATACTATGAAGAACAAGTAGAGGGGGATAGGATGTCACCAATAAGCATCTGCATTTTGGTGATTTTTTTTTTGGCGGGACTTGTGAATATCAATAAACAGTTTTATACAAATTTACCCTTTTTATATAAAGCTTAATAATTTGCATGTATCAACCTGAAATAGAAGTTGTGTGTTATTTAAGGGGTAGTTAAACTCTCTGTTTACAACATGCTGTTTTCAAAATCCTAGGTTTTTTTTCTTCTCAGAGAATTGTTGGTTAAGTAAAACCAAACGTACTTTGTTTGTTCAAATCACAGAATCCACATGTTTTTGCGCAGTTCTTGGTCGCCCTTGACACATACGAGCCTTTGCATGCCCCGGCGCCATACTCATCACAGTCCATAATGACGTCATCGCAAGGTTTGTCTGACGAGAGATCATTTTGGTTTATTTATTTCTTACGACGATTATACTCTGCAACTTGCAAATAGTATTCTATCAAAATTTCACACGGACATTTAACTTTCTTAATTATAATGTGATACTAGTATAAAACAGTTTCTAGTCCCCCCCCCCCCTCTCTCTCTCTCTCTCTCTCTAAAGAAAGACATCAACTTACGAGCCAACTAGTATATCAAAATGTTACATCAACATATGCATGCCATCATTATAATGTGAATGTGAACTATGATGAAACAAACTCTCTCTTTCTCTCTCTCTCTCTCTCTCTCTCTCTCTCTCTCTCTCTCTCTCATACAAAGATAAATTACACCTTTACCACGGAATTCACAATATGAAGCACAGTTTAGATACGCCCATTGCAGGTAGGGGGCCTCACAAGCGACCAGCGTGTACTCATGACAATCCGGAAGAACGTCTACGCATGCCTCACCATGACACCTATGAACTAAAAAAGAGCATTAATATGTTTCTGTCGGTTTTTCTTTTATTTTCTTATATTTTTATTCATTCTTTTGTTCTTTTTTTTTTGTTTCTGGTTGGGAGTATAGTTTAAAGTGATTTTTAATGAAAGAAATAAACATTTTGCTACATATGCAAAGTGAAACTTACTGATTTGATCTTTTCTTTAACGCTAGCATGGTAAACCGGTACATTATCAGATTTTTAGCCGGGTCTGCTGAAAGCAGAGTCCTGGCTGTAGGCAGACAAATCGCTAAAGTTACTATAAATAGCACAACTTCAAAAGTAAACAAAAAACCGAACAGCGTCAAAGTAAAAGCTTCCGCTATACCAAATAGTTACACAGAGAGCCATGTTTTGTGAAATGTATTGTTTTTTGTGGGGTTTTTTTGCAAATAAATCTTGCAAAGAATGGTTGTTTTCTTATTAATTACGTGTTTTAAAAACAAGACTAATAGTATGCATTTTTGACACATACAATGCGCATGAATTTCCATGTACTACTTTTCAAATCAGTTATCTTCGGCTGCACATCGAAGAGTTTATAACACTTGTTTCAAAGTGCAATTCACCGTTGATTTTATTCTACTAGACAGACATATTTTTGCTAATAACCGCTTTCAAAATTTAGTCACTATCTGACCTGACGCTTGCCGACATTAAAAACATATGAGATATATATATATATATATATATATATATATATATATATATATATATATATATATATATAGTCAGTCTTTACTGCACAATGTGCATTATACACATCAAAAGAGTCCGGCTTTCAGAACTTCAGTACATTGATTTACAAAGTTCTTACAACTTGTTTTTCTTACAGCAAATTATAGAATACCGGTAGAGTTTTCAAAATCTTGCTAGATTACTCAATAGGGTATTCAATTTTGTCAGCAAGGTATCATATTAGTTTTAAATCGAGGTCCTGTGATTACTAAGGTATGACAGCAATAAAAAGAGTTATGTAGTGAACATTTGCATATTTTGGGCTTTTTTGGATGGGAATATCATTTCTATGTTATTCTACCGTGCTTCTTTAAAAGTTTGAGGTAATACAGCAGCCAAAGCACAAAAATACTAAAAGTGCTGTATGTTGCACCAGGAATTGGGGAACCAGAAAGTCATTCAATCTACACTTGAGTACACACAGGACCTAGATTTAAACCGAAATAGATGATATATTTACAAAGTAATTACACAATGCTAAAAAGTTACTTTTTAAAAAATTTCCTTATATACCGTGTCAGATGTTTTTTTCTTAGTTGTTTTCGTAATATTTACTCTTTAAAATTGAAATAAAAGAAACCCTGCATGGCTGGATATTTAAACTAAGGGATGAAAAATCTAAACTGAATTGGATGATATATACATGTGCATGGCCTTAACTCTTTTTGTTGCAGCTAAGTGGAAAATAATAATGACTATTTTTAAACAGTGACGTCATATCTATAAATTTTATTCTTTAGGTCAGTCAAATTTCACTACAATTTTTTTCACTGTCCAAAATGAGAATTTTAGACTGATTTAAAAAAAAAAAATAGGGACGGTGGTTACCCCCTCCTCCAACTTAACTTCCCCGTTTAATACATACATCATTTATTCCTTTAAGAAATAAACAGTAATTTAAAAAGTTCACCGGGATATGAAGGTGGGTGGTCACGTGATCAAATCCTGTGAAGACCGAAGGGCTTCTCAGTAGATTTGATCACGTACCAACCAACTTCATATCCCGGTGAACTTTTTAACATTGCTGTTTATTACTTATATTTACGTTTGAAAAAAAGACAAATTATTCAAAACTGTTAAAATAAGCGAGATTTTATGTTTACAATAATCCAAGCGACAAGCAATAAGCACGTGCTATAATCATTGTGACGTCACGAAAACGTTCAAACAGAATTGAACGTTTTCGCTATTCTATAGGTTCATGTAAGAAAACATATTTGCAAATGTTAATATATAAACTTAGAGCGCAATTTGTTCCTTGTTTACAAATTAACGTGTAAGGTTTATTACCAACCTGTCGTGGTTTGAAAATGTATGAAAAAAACGCTAGTGTGTCCATATTAATTTGCATTTTTAAAACCAAAGTTTTCAGATCTAAAGTATCCCGATGTTAGAAAATGTTCTAAATGTTAGATTTTAGAAAAGTTTGCGTGTAAATTCTGATCCTGAAAAATGTAAAGTAGGTATTAAATAAATTCATGATGTTCGTTACAGAGTAAATAGGCCATTAACCAACTGTTATCTCTCTACATACAGCCATGTGTTAGAAAGTACTTTTCATATTTATCTGGAAATTATATCACGTGTTTTCCCTTTTTTATTATACTAATAATAAAAAAAAATAAATTTTAATTGTAATAAGACTGCAATAAAAAAAAAATTGCCCATTTTAATTGACTCTCTTTCTCTTTCTCTCATTCTCTCTCTTTCCTTTTTGGTCAGTGGGCGGAGGGGGGGGGGTTATTAAGTATACACTTAAGCCTCTAGGTCATGCAAATCATTGCTATATATGTGCAATTCAAACACGAGTTTCACGTACAAAATATATTTCTATGAATTATATTTCTATGAATTATATTTCTATGAATTCTATTTCATTAAGTTTCCAGCACTAGGTAAATTCTGTATGATTTTATTTCATCAAGTACCTATCACTAAGTAAATTCCGTGTGATGATATTTTATCAAGTTCTTAGCTCTAGGTAAATTCTCATCTTCGCTAGCCAAGGGTTTCTGATCCGCATCGTGAGAAGCGATGCGGATCAGAAACCCTTGGCTAGCGAAGATGGTAAATTCTGTGTGATGTTATTTCATCATATTCCTGGCACTAGGTAAATTCTGTATGATGTTATTTTATCAAGTTCTAAGCATTTTCCAAGTTTTCCTTTACCACCATCCCACAAACAATGAATAATGATCTTGACGATTACTGGCGGTAATGTCTGACAAGCATCCCATTTCAACAGTATTTCTTTTAACAGTATTAGTTTTCTGACAAGTATTATATTTTAACGATTTTTTATTCAATAAAAGATACTAAGTTTATACCTTTTAAAAAAAACAATGAAAACTGAATCTTCAAACACCAATACTACTCTTTAAATTATTTTATCATAACACAATACATGAGGTTGGTGCTTTGTTTAGTAGTGCGTTACATTTTAGCTGAACAACTAAACCTTATTCTGTATTAGCTACACAGTGTTGATTGTATGGATCAAGATATGTCGTTCTTGTGTTACATATGCCTTGGTCTTAATACGATTTCTTTAAAGATCAATTGACATCTAGTAATCTTAAAATAAAGAAATGGTCAGATTAGACTTAACTGATGACATTTTAAGCAATATTTTACTTCTGTGGATCTTGTGAATTTTAAATAAAAACAATAAAATCGATTTCATCTTAATTCTTAATCAATTTTTTAAGCGATATATTATGTAAAAATGTTTTCGAGTTTTAATTAGGATAGTACATTGAATTGAGATAGTGGGTGAACAATACATGGGTTAAACTTCAGATTTTGTGTTGGTTTTATCTCACTTATTCATTAAACCAATTGTATTGCAAGAATTGCAAAAATATTGAAAAATTCTTAAAATCGATAACAGACACCATATCTCAAATTTTTTATCATTGACCTCATATAAGTTATATGCCAACAGAATAAGGTCAATAGAATAAGGTCAATATAAGTAGTTTAATACTATACCTATACATATTTTTGTATTATCATTATTCAAATTTTTGTAAAATTGGATAAAAAATGGGTAGGAATTTGAAAACTGATACAGGACATTCGGACTGGAATATTTGTAAAAATTGTTGCTGAATTCTTAATACTTTGTATCTATTAAGTGCCACTACCATTCATAAATTGTATATCATTTTTTAAAGCGTTTAATGATTTGTAATATTTTAACAATTCAGACAATCTCAATTGTAATGTAAAACTTTAAGGTTTTCTTTTTTGGATTTTTCAAAAAATATTAAATGACACTACAATCAAAGGTATATTACATACAATAGATGGTTTTTCAGTATCATCAGTGTATTTTTGTTTTCATTCTGAGTAAACGTCATCCTTAAGTTGAGTATTGTTTGAACAATGTTTATGATATTGATTATTAATTCAACAATAAATCAACTCAATACCCATTTACTGAAAAAACCCGGTTGATAAAATTATCTACAACTTGTTCACTTCGTCTTTTCCGAAGAAAGCTGTTTTTTTTCAGTATGAAAACTCATTGTTTTTACATTATGCTTAGATTGTTCGACCAGTATTTAATATATGCCGTATAATAATAGTACGGTTAACTATGCTGTTCGGATATTCCGTGTTACTACTCGATGTCCTCATTTAATGGATCTATATACAGGGGTCGTAACACATGCATCAAATTTACCATACATAGATTTATGAAATATTATTATAATATTTCGCTAACGTGTTAAATAATTTAAATGATCTTTTCAATCATTAATATTGCATTTTAAAAAAATGTATTGGTTTGTAAGGGTTTACAAACTATGTGACAGAATCTTTGTTTATATGTAAACGTATCGACTAAAGTTAACAATATGTAACACGTGTACTATCAGAACATTGATTATTGTGCTATATTGTCCCATTATGTAACCCTTTGATGTCAGTTACAAAGGAAAATAAAGGTTACTGGTGAAACTTTCTCTTCGTTATAACTATTATAATTATATATTGTACTAGTCACGTTTGTAGAAACGAGATATAATAGATCAAAGTAAGATTACTGGGGACTTTTCCTGTTTTGGTCGAGAACCAAAAAAAAAATTATGAAATAGAATAATGAAATTTCGGTAATGTTTTAAATTAAAAAAAAACATGCAATAAAACAATATATAACACGTGTACTATCAGAACATTGATTATTGTGCTATATTGTCCCATTATGAAACCCTTTGATGTCAATTACAAAGGAAGATAAAAGTTACTGGTGAAAAAGTTATAACTATTTTCAATTGTACTGGTCATGTTTGTATAAACGAGATATAATAGATCAAAGTAAGATTACTGGGGACTTTCTTGTTTTGCGCGAAAACCAAGTCTAAAATAAAACATAAAACACGATATCTCTTTACAGACACACTAACACACATTGAACTGACAAACGTTCAACTTTGAAGTTTGTACTGCCTACGTGCAGCGTAGAATTATTTCATTATAACCTACTCAGATATTTTACATAAAACGATAATAGGTGTGTAGCATGTGAATGATTTTACTGCTTTACTTTGGCTTGGTTTCTTATCTCACTTTCCATAGTTTCCTTTACCACCAAACCCACACAAACAACCAAACGATTGATGACTGAAATGTCTGACTAGCATTTCATTTCAACATTAATTTTCTCTAAACTCCTTTTTGACATGTACAGTATTTGATTTCAACGGCTTTTTCTCCTATAGAAGATACTGTCTTAGGAACTCAATTTTTGGTATGTTTGTGTTCAGATATAAAATGTATTTAACTCCTTTCGTTTAAACTACCGGGAACACACAATACGTTGTTTGTCGATCAAGTATTTTAGCCTTTGAAATAGCAAAGAGTATTATCATCATTTTCTATGATGATGCAAACGTTTTAGTAAATTGAGTTTACATGGTAATGTATTATCAAAAAGTTTTTTTTTCCTCAGGTTTGTTATTTCACATCCTAAACAGCTATCATTACTTTTTTTTAAATAAAACAATTTTATATTTAAGTTTAACATTTTATCGACCACAAATGTTATAAGAATAATACAAGCGTTTTTGAAAACTTAGATTATACTCTCATGAATACATACATTTTATATTGAATGGGCATTTATTGACAAATAGATATATATTTTCATTCCTATTTTAGTAAAATAAGCACATAAAAACAAAAAACAAAAACCCTTATTTTCAACATACTTGTATATATTTGTGTTCGATATAAAGAAAATGATGAGGAGTATAATTACCTTTAAAGTAATGTAAAATTTAAAATTTAATGATTCACCCTTATTCATGGTGTCATGTATACAGTTTGGCTGTTCTTTTTAATAAACAACACAATAAAATTGTGGTGTTCAATAAATTAAGATAATTTGATGTCGGGGGTTGTGACGGTATATATACTTTATAATTTCAGCATATCACTGTAAAATACGTTCTGGTATTTTAAAAAAAATTATGATTGATAAAATTATTAATTTAATGGTAAACACGTGTCTTCATGTGCTTTTGTATTCTTATTTTAATTTTTTTTTTTTTGTTAAAAGAATCGAAAATGAGTTTGACCTTTACAAAAATTCAGTTAATATATGATATTGTTCTTTTGACTGCGTGAAGATTTTGCACAACCTTCTTTTAATTGTAAAGACAAAATAATAATGTATTTTTATATTCAAGATATATGTGAATCTAATCTACTTATATTTTGATTATGCTTGAATTTAAACATACGTTTACTTATGGTTGAACTTCCTGTACACATCTGCTAAAAAGTGGCTTTAAAATGCTCCATTTCATTCATTAAGCAGTGTCTTTAGATATAGGAAATGTGTAAAATATCTGCGGCATAAAATAGTTATATCTTATGAAAAACATATACAAAATACATGTTAAGTTTCGAAGTCAAGGAGAAAAAACTGTTCGCATCAAATTATATTTTAAGAATAGAAAGTATTTTGTGGTATGATAACATCCAGCTATCGAGTTTTTTAAATACACATCACAGGTGGCTTAAAGGATATTCTATCTTTAAGCCACCTTTAAGTCACATTTAAGCTGAGCTTATAGGTCCTTAATGTCCAAACTTCTTTAAGTCACCTTTAAGCCATCTTTAAGCCACCTTTAAGCATCTTTAAGTGGCATTTACGCTCCCTTTAAGTTGTCTTTACACCATCTTTAAGTTTCCTTTAAGTCAGGTTTGATCAAACTGAACAGTTTCATCTTGAAAACATTTATTAAATGCAAAAGCACTTTCATAGGGATGGGAGGGGGTGATCCAAGTGATTATATAATTTCCAAGGAAGGGGGGGGGTGTTCCAGGCGGTTTTAATTGTCGCTCCATTAAACACAGATCGCTATCATCAACACCGCTCCAATACACACAGATTGCTGTTATAAAATTCTTTATAATTTTTTTTTTGTTTCAAAATTATTGTAGGAGTGAGCGCAGTCTCTGTATCTAAATCTGCGCATGAAATTATAATAAAGTATGTTTGTTTTTCTAATTTAAATTAATCGGTGAAATACTCTCTCTCTCTCTCTCTCTCTCTCTCTCTCTCTCTCTCTCTCTCTCAGTTCATCCGGTTATTAAACAAAATAAAAAAAAATGAACCAATAATGCATGATTTAATTTAATCGGTTTAAGAAATGAATTTTTTTTTCCATTTTAATTATTTCTAGATCTAATTCTAGATATGCTAGATACATGTTAAAGATGAAAAGACTCTCAACTGCCTTGGTTATATCGGGCGGGATATTTCCGCTTTGTTTGTCTAGACATAGTTTTGTTCGTTTGTGTATATCTAATTAGAGTATATTGTTTGTCCAAGTTAAGAAAACCCCTGGAACTAACACAGAATATACAAGATATACACAACAGGTGTGTCGTGTGCCCAGGTGCACGTCAGGGTTTCTAAAGGCGTTGAAATCTTAGTATGTATGTGTATACGATAAGTCTAGTTAATGAAAGTTTATTTACATTTGTAATTCATGTTCAAAGTATTATTTCCTAGCTGTGGGTTTAAAAAATGTTACGTCTACAAATTAAAGATACATGTATGTAAGAGTAAAATCTAGAGGCTAATTAATTACTGTACCGGTGTTTATTGGGGGTTAATTATTTAAATATATGTATAAGGGTAAATATGTCACATACCCGACCTGGTACATCATACAGTTATACGTACAAGTATATGCATACATCATTTGCAATTGCCACATGCAGTAAATACGTCACCGGTAATTGGTAATATTGTTTGTTATAGAATTGATAGTTTAAAAATAATGTATACAATTAAACATTTAAACATATATCATTTCATTTGTTATTCTAGATCTGTTGTAAATGTATAATAATCAATATTATTAAAATTATACATGCTGGAACGGCGCCGTGATCATGAAAACCGGGAAATTGTGTAGAACTAATACCCTAGCTAATAGTTTCAATGCATTTAATAAAAGAAATAGTTTCATCTTCTTCCTTGCATTTAATTTCATTTAGCTATATGAATTAGATGATCATAGCCTATATCTACTTGGTTTAAATTTATTAACTAAGTACTAGTATTAGCCTAACGGTTTCCATTTAGGTATAATATATTTGTTTCACTGAAGACCACGTTTCGTATTTCATTCTAAATACATGCATGCATTTAATTTATAAATTAGATATAATTGATTATTACAAACTGAATGGAAGTCAAAATCTTTTGAAGTAAAAAATACACACTCAATACATTGATTCAATAGCTACTAATTAATAGGATATAAAAACCTCCTCAAATATATAAGTTGCCAGGGCGCAGAAGGAGTGAGGTAATGCTGGTAAACTAAGGGTCCCGGATTCAATCCTCGTCTTGGGCGTTTTGAATTTTTTTTTTCATTTTATTTTCTAGAACAAAAACCGTTTTAATACCTTTTCTATCATAAAGTTAATACATTTTGTTGATAAATTAAGCACAATATTGAATTGAAAGATTTTTTAATGGCTTAAAGGTGGCTTAAAGGTAGCTTAAAGGTGGCTTAAAGAAGTTTGGACATTAATGACCTATAAGTTGTCCTTAAAGGTAGCTTAAAGGTGGCTTAAAGATAGTCTTTAAGCTGCCTTTAAGCCATCTTTATGCTTTCTTTAAGCCATATAGCTTAAAGGTGGCTTAAAGATTGTCTTTAAGCTACCTTTAAGCACATTTAAGTTATCTTTAAGGAGAACTTAAAGATGGTCATTCATCCTGTGCATGATGGTCAAACAATTTATATGGGTCATGTGTGCCAGTTTAAAAAAGATTGTTCAAATGATAAATCGTATTAAAAAAAATATACATCATTAAACTAGGATATAGGAAACTCTTTAGTTTTACATTTTAGTTACTTTTCTGTCAATTTGATATATTGGAAACATCAACATTATAATACAGCAGTCTATTTAGTTACACACAAACCCATTATTTACCACATGTCGATTTTTACGCGTTTTCAACATATTTCATATTTGATATGAAACGATTAACTTTTGAAACATTACTATGTAAAACGGGGATATATATTGATTAGCTTATTTATTACACAAACATATTGAGATTTTCTTCCGCCTCATAGTCACGCACGCGCAGAGGAATGTAACTACTACACCGTGATGTACAGTATAAGGAAGCGGCCTCTCGGTGAAACTTGTTGTCTTTATGAACTTATAGAATGTGTATATTTATTAAGTCGCAATCTCTATGAATGCATATTTCTGACAACATACATCAAACAACTTTAAATTCCGATTTTATTCTCAGTGCATCAAACCTACTGTAGCTATTTTCCGACAGCAAACGCAATCACGTGACACGTATTTCGATGTCCAAAACATTTCAGTGTGCTAACATTCCATAGGAGTTTAAACGACTTTACTAATATATGGTGACTTAGCATGTGTGCCACCTATTATAAAATTTCTTATATTTCTTCCGTTTTCATAATCAAAAGGTAAAATACATATATCCTTTCTGATTCATTGTGTCACTTTAACGATATATAATCTGTGCGATAAAAGGTAATAGCTTTTTGCATATAATAATAAATAAACTAAATTTAATAATGGTATACATGCAATTCCAAATAAAATGCGGGTTTGTTTTAATTTTGATTGAAGACAAAAATAATTGTTAGCCATTCTGAATGCAGTGAGACGTAACTAAAACAGCATTTGTTTGGTTATGTAAATAACTTTGCAATGACCCATCTTGTACAGTTAATAGTACAATCATTGTACTATTAACAGTTTACTGGGGATGTAAGCTTTCTGCGATAGCCAAATATTTTTTTTTCCTTTTTGCTCACACACCCACATGCATTAAGCAGACAAACACTAACCATATAAGTTGTTACCGCCTTAATGCAACGTTCTTCAAACGAAAACATAGCACAACTAAAACCATTTACAAGTCCACCAACGAAGATTTTTAATAATAATTCGCTAATTTATTTTGATATTAAATGATGGTGGTTGTGTAACAAGTATTTTGTTATATTGTTTCTTTTTTCATCTTTTTTTATTCGGTTGGTTAGTTATCTCACTTTCCCATATGGTCCTTTACCACCAAAATAAACAAAGAAAAGAATTTTCTTAAGACAATCAAAACTTGAAAACAAAATAAATGGAATGTATATAAGTTCAAACGTATAATAAACCATTTGATATTAACAATTGTTCATACAGAACACGGTAACCATTGTGTCGTTCAAACAATTTCAAATTTTATACCATAAACCATACAGCTATTTTCTGCATTTAATATAGCACGTTATCTTAAGAATATAACTCCTCTAGTTCAAAGCAATGACAACAGTATAGCGCTTGTTTTAGAACTATATCATTTTTAAACTTTAAAAAGAACTAAGTTAAGTTGAGTTAACGTTTAAAGAAAAGTAAAACAGTCAAGTCGCTTAAATTTTATAAAAGGTCAATAGCACATAATAATATACAAATAAAAATATCATTCTATATATGTAGTGAAATAGAGTTCATAAATATACAGGTGATGGGGGGATGTTTCCCTGTTTTAATTATAAAGATAAATCGAATTCAAAATATCCATATTATTTGGTAGCATTTGTTATTTCTATTTTAATCTTTGAACCCCTCTCTGGGCGCAGAATTGTTTCGAGGTTTATGGTTTGCTTTAACAATTAATAATCTACACTATTTGCATAAAACAAACTGTAACATTGTAGTTCTTGAGAAGAATTTTTTAAAAAAATGTTCCATTTATAAATCTATGTTAAACTTTGAACCTCTCTTCGTGCTTCAGTATTAATCCGGTGGTCACAGTTTAATTAAGTTTGAATCTACATTATGTAAGGATGTTTCCATGATAATCAACCAGATTGTAGCATTGTAGTTCTTCAAAAGAAGATTTTAAACATTTCCTCTCCATATGTGAAAAAATGACAATTACAAACCGTCAACCATCTCAAAAATCCATAAAACGAAATACAAATTCAAAGCAGAGCAACACGGACTTCCAAGATAGAGGTAGGAACAGGTGCCTAGGAGGAGTGAGCATCCTCTGCTGACCGGTCACACCCACCGTGTGCTCTTTGTCGTAATCGGGAAAATAAAAACCGCAAAAGTCCGTAGACAATTAGGTAATTAATTATGGTCCAACAATTAGTATGAAAAACGTCAGTCAGCATGCGACTCAGTGGAAGATTGTATTTGCTGACAAGGTCGTCGTATCGACCATAGAACTTACGAAAAGATGACTTTAAACGAGACTGTTGATAGTCCTGTTTTATCAACTTGTTTGTCAGTAGCTTGCCTCGTCTTAAAAACTGTTCATACGAAGAGCATGCCCTTGCGTATCGAATTAACTGAGAGACAAAAACACCATATGCAGGTGATGAAGGTATATTGCTACAAAAGTAAGGAAAGTTGACTATAGAAAAATTGAAGTCATCGCGTTTATCATAAAGTTTTGTTGTTAGGTTACCATCAATGTCCATTCTTATATCTTTCTTAAACTTTGAACTCCTTCTGGGCTCCCGTTTAAATCGAGGGTCACGACTTTTATAATTTAGAATCTATACTATTTGAGGATGATTCCGTAGTAATTTTACACATTGAAGCACTGTAGTTCTCGACAAAAGGATTTTTAAAAATTTTCCATATATACCTCTACGTTTAAACTTGGAATCCGACTTGGATCACACTATTAGTCCAAGAGTCAATATTTAAAACAAGATATTGAATTTACATTCTCCAAGGTTTCATGCATAGTAATCTCACAAATTGTAGCATTGTAGTTCTCGAAAAGAATATTTAAAAACATGTTCCCTCTTCACTTCGGTTTTAACTTTGAACCCCTCTAGGTTCTCCAAGTATAGTTCGGGGGGGGGGGGGTCACGATTTTACAAATTTAGAATCTTCACAAGTCGATGATGTATGCATAGTAATATACCAAACTGTTGTATTGTAGTTATTAAACAGAAGAATTTAAAACATTTTCCAATATATCTTAAACCTTGAACCCCGCCTGAGGCCCCAGTTTTTGTCTTGGGTCACGATTTTTACAATTTAGAATATTTACTAAATATACAAGCTTTTGTATAAATATTTGCATTTCTGATGCATTGGTTCTTGGGAAGAAGATTTTCAAGAAATGTTCATATGTATCTTTATGTTAAACTTTGAACCCCATTTGTTGCCCGAGTTTTAATTCAGGGGTCACACTTTTTTCAATTTTAAATATCCACTGATAATACAAGCTTTTGTGTAAAAATTGGCATTTCTGGTACAGTGGTTCTTGAGAAGAAGAGCTTTAAAGACAAACACCCTATACTAACTATTTGGCAATTGTCACCCTTATAAAAAGTATTTAGCCCTTTTTTAATAATTCAAAAATCCCCTTTCCATAAGTATGCTTTGTGTAAAGTTTGGTTAATTTGGCCCAGTGCTTTTAGAGAAGAAGTCAAAAATGTGAAAAGTCGGACAGACGAACGAACAGACGGACAGACGAACGGACGGACAGACGGACGACAGACAGTGGGTGATCCAAAAAGCTGATTTGCACCTTCAGTTCAGGTGAGTTAAAAATCAGTAAAATAGAAATAAAAACATTTTTTTAGATCCGGTATTTCATGTTATAAGAAAATTGTTGTTTTCAAAATAATGTAATTCATTTTTACAACAATATATTTGAGAGGCGCTCTTCGGTAGAAGGAATAGGTGTCCATTCTAGCGTCGCATATCATCATGTCTCTGACTGTCATTGATATTTGCATATCCATTGTTCTTTCCCACTATGGGCCTATTCGGAGGAGCTGCAATTATATTTCTATAATTGCAATTGCTCTGACTGTATGCGCAGTTCCCCCACAGACTCTCAGATAGCGAATTCTCAACAATTTTACAATAATTTTTACTCGTATATATAGTGAATATTTCTTATAACAAAAATATGTGGTGTTTAATATAAATTAACTAAAGTTTAAAATAAAATAAAAGGTATTTTAGTTTTATTCATATTTAACTATTAAATTATTGTGTAATAAAAATATACCCAAATAAAACTAAAGTGTTTGATTTTTATATTTACATGTACAAAATTCAATGTACAAGGAAAGATAACTCTTCCTAACTATACCAGGATTTATGTACCTTACTGTTGGCGTACTGTGACGTCATAAAGGTGTGACGTCATATACTTTTCCATGACGTTATAGATTTAATAAACCACTATACAATACATCATGTGTTTTTCTCCAACTCCCTAAAATATTGGTGTATTTAAAACATGTCTTATATTATTATTTTAAAGGAATTACTGTTACACATGCAACATATTATTTATTCTGTTAACAAATCTATGTGAGTTTTAAAAATACATTACAGTCTGAACGTTTATTTTTGATGCAATAGCTAATTGTCAAGGTCTAGGCTAATACAGGATATTTGCAAGTGGTAAAATGCAAATATAAGTAATAAACAACGATTATTTAGTGAACATGGCGTTATGAATAGCAACTGCTCTGCTGGCATATTTTCCATGATGCGCTAGCGCGCATCATGGTATATGCCAGCAGAGCCATTGCTATTCATAACGCCATGTTCACTAAATAACGTTGTTTATTTCTTAAATGTTCTTTGGTAGATGAAAAAATCATAGTCACGATTATTATCGCATGTCAGTTTGATCCAGACTGTCACAAAATACCTATTTAAAAGAAATAAAGAATGTGTATAAGCCACAATTAAGGGAATATACACTTTAATCATATGATCATCAATTTCATATGAGAAAAAAAAATCCAAAGTTTACCTTTTCTTTTTTTATTTATTCTTTAAAGACTGTACGGAAAAACCATAATACTTTTCACACGGTCATCACCTTAAACAAAAGAACAATGTTGTATATTGTAAGACAAATCCTCACGCATTTTTATATTTACATGTTTTCTTTTCACGAATAAGGTTTCTCATAAGTATCTTCAATCTTGTGATTTATTACTGACTTCAAACGTATGGCTAGTTTCTATAAGGTAATCCTAAGTTATGTGGTACCAAATGATTACTTCAGTCTCTACGGTGACACAATAGAACAATTACATATTGGTGAATATTTGGAATAAAAAACCATTCAAATTAATCAAAACAAGAGGCCTATGGGCCACATCGCTCACCTAAGCAACAATAAACATAATAGAATCAGCTTTATATAGTCATACCGGTATACAAAATATTTGATCAATGTCGTATAATAGATCCTGTAAAAAATCCTCTGCATTTTCTTGTGTTTATCATTGTGTCCCTTTGTAAAAGGATGATTTTACAGTTATATATCACATTGGGTATTGCAGTTCTCGAGAAGATCTTAAAGAACTGTTTATATATGAATTATACACCTACAAGTTTTGAACCCCTTATGAGGCCCAAAGATTGTCCAGGAGCCAGAGAATCAACAATATTCCTATGTGAAAATTTTGACCCTGATGGTGGCCACACTATGCCCCTTTGGATCATGATTTTAACAAACTTGAATCTACTCTACGTGAGGATGTTTCAAAATGAGTGATAGCTTTCTGGCCCATCCGTTTCTGAAAAGAAGTTTTAAAGAGTTTCCTTATATATTCCTATGAAAATATTAGACCATCTGTTGTGGCCCCGTTCTACCCCTGGCGATCATAATTTAAACAAACTTGAATTAACCCTACCAGAGGATGCTTCTACACAAGTTACAGTTTTTTTGGCTGATCGGTTTCAGAGAAGAGGACTTTTAAAGATTGACTCTATATATTCTTATGTTAAATAATTGACCCTCAATTGTGGCCCCACCCTACCTCTAGGGATCATGATTTGAACAAACTTAAATCTACCCTTCCTGAAGATGGTTCTAAACAAGTCTCAGCTTTTCCGGCCAAATAGTTTTTTAGAAGAACATTATTGAAAAATACTAACAAGTTTTAAATAATTTTAAATTATCTCACCTTTAAAGAGCGCGTGGTCCTTCATTTTAACAAACTTAAATTTCCCTTTACTTATGGATACTTTGTGCCAACTTTAGTTGAAATCAGCGTAGTGGTTCTCGAGAAGAAGTTGAAAATATAAAAAAGTTTACGGACAGACAGACAGACAGATGGGCAGACGGGCGCCGGACAAAAATTGATAAGAAAAGCTGACTTAAGCTTTCAGCTCAGTTGAGCTAAAAAGTCTTTGAAAAAGGCAGTGAAAAATGTTTTAGAAGTCATATAAAACTTTAGTTTTTTTTTCAAAAACCCTGTAGATAAAAACAGGCACATAGTCAAGGTAAAATTGTAAACGTCCTTTTAGAATTTATCCAAAAGAATATATTGCCATTGATCCTAATCCAACAAATAAACGTTTCTTAAACAAATTGCAAAGTATATTTTTGGATGTTTTCATCTGTGTGTGGTATAAAATAACGATCATTTTACACATCAAACTAAACATTCTTTTCCCCACATAATACCTGCTTCATAACCTGTCGTATACCACAACGCCAATCACAAATGAAAGTGTGTAGGCCTGTCTTGTCTGCTGCCAAATGCTTTGTAGGTAATATTGGTCCAGAACTATCATAAATAAGAAATTTGTGTAAGACCAAAATAATGGTAATAATTGATAATAATTACAATTACGAAAAAAAATAGTTATAATCGTAATAACAAGTATGTGATATTTGATTATATCCCAGTCTGCAAAAATTGTCTTTGCCATAACTTTTTTAGTTGAAAAAAGGAATTGTTGTGTACACGATTCTTTAAATAAACAGTTTTGTAGGATGCATACAAGACATCTTTGCAGTTAATAAAATATTTCTGTAATGAACAAATGTAATAATACAACAAATTATACCTAAACTGGATTCTAGGCTATGTGATGCTAATTAAGAATAATTATTCTATACCATGACTCTAAAGAATGAGTAGTATCAAATGAATCCTAAATAAGAGTTATAAAAGTAAATAAAAACAGGCTAGAATCAACTTGTAGCAAATTAAAAAACAATAAGGTAGTTCTTTCCTATTCAGACACGATAGGACTCTTTCAATATCATTATATTGACAAAGCTATTAGATCGCTGTTATCATTACTCAAAACAAATTAAACAAATGTAAACAAAATATCGCTACTTACCAACTGAGAAAACAACGCCGTGTTGTTTGTTTTATACAAACCGGATTCATTCGAAACACTCGCTCGCGATAGTATTTTTCACAAGAAGCGTGAACATTAGTTTTCGGAGACGATTATGTTATTTTGATAAGGCTTCGCAACATATATTCTGTTTTTCCTGTTTCGATAAGCTAGATATACGTTCTGAATAATAAAAAAACCCATTGCTCTGTTCTTTGTTTTACCCACCACATATTTTTTTAATCGGAGGTAGGGTTCAGTTTTTTAACGTTATTTACAGCTGCATCAATCACGTTTATTTATTTGATTTCTTTTGCATATTGTTTTTTTTTAAGTTCGGATGCAGATATTTATCAAAACAACTCTCATCAGCCAAAGTCCACCATCAGTCATACAAAACTTTTACTTCGATAAAGATTAGTGAATTTTATCAAAGGGGATTAATTTCTTAGATGTAATTCTACATATTTTCACGACAGCATAATCTAGGACTGTATTTTAAATCAATTTATCCACATACATTACTGCTGGACATAAAGGGCGACTTCACTTGGAACAATCGTACGAACTAAAGTTACTCGCGTAACAAATGAACAGCATTTGTATCAACAATAGTGACATCATTTCACCTTTGACCTTAACCCGCGATGAACACTCGATAGCCCCTTGTACTCCTATGGTAAAGCGAAATACAAAGATGGCGGAGAAGGGTGCAACGTGAGTGCAGAGATGTTTTATTTCGTTGTTTATAACGTTATGTGACTTCATTTAAATCTTAAATGAATATTATTATGTTTATTGTCGTTTGATCCTTGTATATAATAATCAGAATAAATTCAAACTTAAAAATTTTTTTTTTACTTACAAATATCTTGCTCAAATTTGTCGTTAGGTCCGCGCTATATACTGCATGTGCTGTAGAAACTTTTTTTGCATCTCTATATGCATGTATATATGAAAAATTGTTCTAATTTACACTGTACTAATTACTAATTTTAGAGTTAAAATCAAAGTGAGGCAGAAAAATAGCGAAGGAGAGTTGCAAGAAATGACTTGCGAGATGAATGAAGAATTGGCTATTTTCTTGAATAGCCCAAATGGGGGTAATGTTTTTTATTGAAGCTAAAAAGATATATAAACGAATGTTGCTCATTGTTTCTCATATTAATAATTATCCATTCTTGTTATATCATGTATATGAACTCTGTATTTAGTATATGGTTTGTGCAGAGTTCTTTCCGCTATGTATGCTTGTTTTATATACCATTGGTGTATTTATAGTAACATATATTCTTTTAGATACATTCTGTGACACTGTTTTTATTTTAATATTGATGTTATTCAGATCCAGAGACTAAAGAATCAATTGTTAAAATGATTTTTGATACCCAAGCCCCCCAAGTGGAACAAGGTCCTGAAACTCCTGACAGTGTCCTACATACAGCGGAAACAGAAGATAGTGATCAAAAGGTACAATTTGGTCTCTTTAACATTGATGATGGAGACAAAATTCTGAACTGTTATGCCCCCAAACTCATAGAGATATATCTTTTGGAATCATCTGAGTCCGATTCTGGGTCTTATCCATCATCATGCTTGGCTTCAACAAGATGTTTCACCTCATCTTTATTCACTCCATCTCCTCCTTATCTGTGTACAGAGAATAATTTAATTCAAGTGGGCCCTAAAACATTTCTTACCCCAGAAGAGTTTCAATCAAATATTATCCTGAAATTGAAATTGAATGACTACAATGAAAATGTAAAGAAGAAAAAGAGAAAAGTTAGGAAGAAATCTAAATGTTGTAAGCTTATATAAATTTATATTTTTTCATATATTGATGAGTTTAAAGGCAAAGAATGTGTTTAACAGATTAAAGTAGAAAAACAGTTCTCTTTACTGAGCATAACAAAAATTAAACATAATAAAGGAAAATCTAATCTAAAAAAAACTCTTTTTAGGTTCACATATGGAGTGAAACTGAAGAAAAGCAGCTAATTGCACTACGAACAGAAATGGATGATGCCTTCTACAAAAACAAAAATCATGAAACATTATGGCAAAAGATTTTTGAGAATATGAATTCAGCCGGAATTAAAGTCACCAAGCAGCAGATCACGAATAAGTGGAGAAATCTGAAAAGAAAATATAAAGAAACCATTGACTTAAACAAGAAAACTGGTAATGAGAAGCATGAATTCAAGTACCAAAATGAATTTGATAATTTGTTTGGACACAAGGCATCAACGAAAGCAGCAGTGTCATTTGACAGTGGTGTAAATGCAGAAGAAAGGAAGGAGAAAAGAGAGATTGATAAGAAAGCAACACGACCCAAAAAGCGTTCTGCAGAAAATCTGCTAATGAAAATGGAAAATATGAACAAGGAAATGAGAGAACAGATGGAGCGGCATCAGGAGGAAAAGCTCAGACGCTTTGACAGATTGCTTGACATCATTGAAAAACAGGGTCAAAAATGATATTTTTAAAGTTGACATGTCTTCCACTCGACACATTGGTTTCCTTTTTTTTTTTTTGAAGAAATACAGTTAGTAAAAAACAATTCTTTATTCAGAAACCATTTTGTATATGAAGTTTAATAGGCTTTTTTGTTGAGTTTATGACCATAAAAACAATGAATAACGTCATAATGTGCCCAAATTTATCTGGAAGTGAGAAATGAAACAGATAAATTGACTATTTGATTTTAACAGAAATGGCCACTTTCTATTATTTACAATGAATGACGGCTGTACTTTTGGGGAAGTAAAAGGATCGGTTTTTTATTTTGTTTGACTAATAGAAATGTCATTATGATTGTTTTTGTTTGTTGTTGTTTATATCTTGATTTTGTTAAGTTTGATGCTCTTAAGAAAGATATTGATTTTTCACCAATTAAAGAAAGTCATTTTGTAGTTTTGATGTTTTATTCCAGTATATTACAATGGTTTTCTTGATATTATCAGATAAAAAGTAATCATGGTAGTCCCTGAACAAGTTGTTGCCTCCTCTGTATTCCATCTCTTCCATCGGGGTACACATTTGGATAATTATTAGGGTTGCCATTGTTCGGATCAATTGTCAGGAAATCCTCGACACCATCGTGATGCAAGATACAAAGATTGTGCAATATACATCCAGATACAATTGTCTTGATTATCTCCTCTAAGTCATGTACAGTTATTTCTTGTAGGCGCCGAAACCTTTGCTTTAAATGACCAATAGCCCTCTCTACAACTTGGCGTGCAGATGACAAAACTCGATTAAACCTTCTTTGATTTATGTTCAAACGGCCATTATCTTTAAATGGAGTGATCAACCAGGCCTTTAAGGGATATGCGCTGTCTGCAATTATGTACTTATTCACATCAAAGTACTGTCCAGCAGTTGCATTGTTAAAGAGACTTGAATTGCGTAGTACACGAGCGTCATGAGTTGATCCTGGCCAGCCTGTGTATATGTCCCGTAACATTAAATCAGAATCTACTACTACCTGTAATTTATAAAGTACATGTATAATTACATATAAGTACATGCATGGAATATTTTAATGAGGTAATAAATTGCACATGTTTCTATTAATACCTGGTGTTGTATGGAAGGGTAATGTTTTCTGTTAAAATAGTCATTATCTCCACCAATACAAGAAGACAATCTTATGTGGGTCCCATCCAGGGCACCAATTATGTCTGGAAGTCCACAAAGAAGCTGAAAGTCTTGTGCAATACTATGTTGCTCAAGAAAATTGGGCCACTGTATGATCTAAAATAGTGTGGTAAATGTCTGAATAAGTGTGCAAAAAATATTAAAAATTTCACCAAAAATGAAACATCAAAAATATTCTCTATAATTGCATTGTACACTAAGCGTTTAGCAATAAAGCAACCCCCCCCCCCCCCCCCCCGTTTCTACAATAATTGCACATACTCGTAATGGCCATGGGGAATGCATTTGAGGTGGCGATGAGATCACATAATTAGGCTAATACAGTGATATAGAGTAAAAATACCTTTGATAAGTTTTCATTGAATGCGCCATTCACTCTTTTCAACACAACATGCACCGTGGACTGTCCTATGCCAAAGTAGTGTCCAATTTCACGCATTGTCACTTTATTAGACATGTAACACATGAAAAAAAGAAGTTGCTTTGATGGGGGGATCCCTTCGATGCCAACGCCGTGCTTTGAAGTAAGGCATGCCCCAATCTTGGTTAGGATTTCCTCGAACATTTCTTTACTTATTCGATAATGGTATCGAAAGTTATCTGTCGAAAATAATGGAATGATATTTTCAACGTATCCGGTTATTCGTGGTGACACAGATTTTGTGTTTTGGAGGATAAAAGCTCCTGTTTGAAGTAGAAAGTTCATATATTCGTAAGAAAAATCATCCTCCCTGTCATCCAGTAAACTTTCGAAAACGTAAAGGCATAGCATTTTATTTTCCGCCATCTTGACATAAACGCGCGTATTTACTATCTTTGTTCAGTTGGATTTTTGCAAATTAGGTTAAATTTAGACATATGACGTCAGTTGACCCCAACTTGACCGTGTACACTAGTTCCAAGTGAAGTCGCCCAAAGTTTACATTTGATAGTATTGAATAGCATGTTAAATACATGATGCTGGGTACAAATCAAGTGTATTCATTTTAAATATTAAACAGTTTTTAAACATTCATTACAAATACTTTTCTAACTAAAGATGAGGTAAACAATTCTTTATTTTAGATTTTAAACTTTGCAAGTCAAATGGTCAATTTAAAATAGTAAGGCAATTTAGCCGACTAAGCATATTGTTATAAATGAGTCAACTTTTTAAATGACTGTCATAGTTTTTAAATTAAATCAACGAAATATATAAATATAATAATAGTTTCTTAATTTATTTTATGTAATTTTAATTTTACATGAATACACGACAGCGTGATCTAGCACTGAAATTTTAAATTAATCTATCCACATGCATTGCTGCCGGCCATAAAGTTTACAGTTGAGTGTATTAAATAGCATGTTAAATACACGATGTTGGGTACAAATCAAGTTTACAAAATGGTGGCAAACTTTTCAAATCGTTTCCTGAATCGACCAAGTCATCAAAATCAAGCTTTGTTCAAGTCATATTTGCTTATTTTTTATACGAAAAGAATTGTTTTATATTAAACGGGTTTTTCTATGGGACTTAACTCAGGGGACGCGGATGGGGGGGGGGGGGGGGGTAAATGTAGTAGAATTTAAATGAATGTAGATTCATTTGACCGATGACAAGAGGTATTGAAGGTACCATGAATTATTGCCAAATAGTGTCATCTCATCATGGGTTTGAATATATTTTTAAGAGTTTATTTCTATTTGTAACTGCTAAACCTTCTACCCCATAGTATGTTTTACATCCCCATACCATTATTTTGATAGTAGAAGACGACATTGGAGCAATATTGCCGACACACTAGGGGTCCTCTCTCAAGACTTTAAACTTTCCGTTGGGTTTAATAACAACCATCATTTCATCCGTAAACAACACCCTTTTCTACTGGTTATTAACAGTCAAATGCAACTTGGCGTTTCAATTTGTTAACGTTTCGATTTCCAATGGATTTCCTAGAATGTCTCTTTGTATATTCCATATAATGGAATGCTTTTTGAACTGTGCGACGTGGAACATTAATAGGTGTACTGTTAAAATCAGCAGTAATATCTTTTAAAGCTGCCTAACGAAAATGTCTGTACTAGCCTAGAAAAAATATCCGTTCTCCTCTAACAATCACGAATCCGGGTTTTCCCTTTCGCCGCTTTTTTTTTTAAAATTTTTGAGTTTCCTCCAACGCTTTAAATACTTAGAAATTGTAGATTTTTTTATGTTTAAACAGTCAGATATGTCTATGTCCACTTTCGTTGACGTTTTACTGTCGTCTGACATTTTGTTGTGCATTTTATATTTTGTTAACGAGGAAGTAAAATAATAATATCATTGAATTCGATACAAACAATTTCGGAAATAAAACTCGATAGGTTTTACTCCCCTGTGTTTTATGGAACAAATTAGTGTTACATTGTTATATTGTCTCAAACGTAGCTCGATGTTTTAAGGCGGCGCTTGTTATTTGGCGCCATTAAAAAATCATGTATGGCACTTTGCTGTAGATCTTACAGAACCCGGCATGAGCTGAAAAAGGCTTTTACACAGATAATCAGTTCATCCTAGACATTGACTGCACACTTTATAACCACTAACAATATTTTGAAAATATTTGATTCGGACAACATATTTGCAAACAGAGAATAGTTTACTTTGACTTTGGGTTAAACAAAATGTTCTACGTCACTGCTACACCTTTTTCACCAGTAACGGTAAGTGTGGCGGTTTGTTCACAAAGCTTGACATTTGATCTTATGATTATAACGATTATAACACACCCTGGCATAATTTACACTTTTAATATACCCCTTCAATTTTTATAGTAAGCTCGCTTCACCGAAGCGCACGCCGGATAGCAAAGGGAGCTAATCAGTGCGCTGAAAGAGCTAAACCTACAGATTCATCAAGAACATGAGGCCCATGGGCCGTATCACTCCCCTGAGGAACAAAAGGTATGATAAAATCAGCTTAATGGAGTCATAATACAAACTATCTGGACAATGTAGTATATTATATGTAGATCCTGTATACATGAAAATCCATTTTTTACCACTGGATAGTCTTGTGTTTATAATCAAGTCACATTTCAAACAGGATTATTTTATAATCTTATCACATATTGAGCACTGCAGTTCTCCAAAAAGATCGTAACAGATTCTAAACAATTGCTTTTATATGAGATATACACCTACATCAAACTCTGAACCCCTTTTGGGGCCAAGGAATCGTCCAGGCGCCAAAGTCTAAACAATTTTAAAGAATAAGCCATATGTCAAAATGCTTGCATGTAAATAAAACCATATATTATAAAATTTTAGTTTTTGTGAATGTCAATCCTACTTTAAAAATCGATTTTGGCCCTACTCTACCTCCAGGGGTCATGATTTTCACAATTTTAAATTTACACTACCTAAGGGTGCTTCAATCTAGGTTTCATCTTTCCTGGCTGATTAGTTTCTGTAAAAAAGATTTTTGAAGATTTACTCCATATATTCCTATGTAAAATATTGACCCCCCCATTATGGCTCCACCCTCTCTCAGGGGGTCATGATTTTCAAAATTTCGAATTACACTACCTGATGATGCTTCCACATAAGTTTCAGTTTCCTGGCTGATTAGTTTCTGAGAAGAATATTTTTAAAGATTCTCTATATATATTCCTATATAAAAAATCGACCTCCCATTATATCACCATCCTTCCCCCAGGGGGTCATGATTTTCACAGCTTTGAATCTACACTATTTGAGAATAGAATGCTTTAACATAAGTTTCAGCTTTCCTGGGTGATTAGTTTCCGAGAAGAAGAATTTTAAAGATTTACTCTATATATTCCTATGTAAAACTGTTCCGCCCCCCCCCCCCCCATTGTGGCCCCACCCTACCCCCGGGGGTCATGCCTTTCACAACTTTGAATCTACCCTACCTGAGGATGCTTCCATAAAAGCATAACAGTTTCAGCTCTACTGGCTGATAAGTTTCTGAGAAGAAGACTTTTAAAGATTTATTCTATATATATTTCTATGTAAAAATTCGACTCCCATTGTCGCCCAACCCTAACCCCGGGGATCATTATTATCACAACTTTGAATCTACCCTACCTGAGGTTGCTTTCACAAAAGTTTCAGCTTTCCTGACTGATTAGTTTCTGAGAAGATTTTTAAAGATTTACTCTATATATTCCTATGTAAAAATTCGACCTCCCCCCATTGTGATCCCACCCTACCCCCGGGGGTCATGGTTTTCAAATCTCTGAATTAACCCTACCTGAGGATGCTTTCACATACATCTCAGCTTTCCTGGACTAACGGTTCTTGAGAAGAAGATTTTTGAAAAATTCTCAAAAATTTTCAAAAATTCCTAATTATCTCCACTTGAAAAAGGGCGCGGTCCTTAATTTTCACAACTTTGAAATCCTTTTGCCCAAGGCTGCGTTGTGCCAAGTTTGGGTGAAATTACCTAAGTAGTTCTGAAGAAGATGTTGAAAATGTGAAAAGTTTACAGACGTATGGACGGACAGACAGATAGACAGACAGACAGACAGACAGACAGACAGACAGACAGACAGAGACGGACGGACGGACGGACGGACGACAGACAAAATGTAATCAGAAAAGCTCACTTGAGATTTCAGCTCAGGTGAGCTAAAAACAAATATCAACACCCTAGCATGCTTTCTAACTCCCATAGTGCTATGCCAAAGATGGCCTGTATTTAACTATTTAACTTTAACTCTATTTTTTAGGTTTGGGGCCACGTGTTTAGTATCGCACAAGCTTTGGTGGGAACCAGGAGATTAACTACACGCTTATATTCTTTCGTATTGTGTCGAGATACGAAAACAAAGCAAAAGAAAGGTTGTGTGACGTCACAGTGATCTTGCGCAATATTTGCCGCGATAGGTTGACCAAACATCTGCACGGCGTGTACTCGCTATTTTAGTTTAAACTCTGATCCCTTGGTTGATTAGTTTTTTAATTCTTATTTAGCTTAGATAAAGAAATGATATTATTACTAATTATTCTTATAAGTGTTGTGTTTTCCCGAGGGCTATCAAGTGAGACATATATTTCACATGAAGCGATGGTTTTCATTAATTGATGAAAAGTGGCCTTACATCTCGTTCAACTGAACACAGCCGAACTCTTTAAAATTCTCATTCTCACCTTTCAAATTGTCTCTGAACATCTTTGCTGCACCCTTTTTCACTTAGAATGTTTTGTTGATATTTAATTTAAAATGTTTTCTCTTTTTCCTCCACAGAGGGTTGAGTCAATCTTGACACTGCAATTTTTTTTCGTTCTGGACACAACAATGTGACGTCAGTTCAAAGGGCAATTACTCTAATTCAAAAGTAATTTCAAATGACACCTACTCCACATATGTTAAGCCCATATTGTCGAATATTAATTCTTATCAGACGGACATAGAAATATATCCGGCAGTCACTTGCCATTGTTAAACCAGTAAAAGTGTGACATTTCAGTCCGAGGGAAAACAAATATACATGTACACACAAGTTCCATTTTTTACTGTCATATTGATCCAAGCTAATTTGTATGCAGTGAGTTTAAGTGGAAGAACAGAAATCAAAATTACAGCCACGTCATTTTGAAATAAATGAAAAGATTTTAGCAGGAAAATTAAACAGGAACAAAAATGTATGCAAAAACATGTATTAAATTGGAGGGACGAAAACAACATATATTTAGCATGCAAAGATAAAGAATTTTTTTTAAGCATTATGAACCAGGGACCATGTTCATGAAAGTATCAAGATCCATCTTAGGATATATCTTAAGACATATCTTATGACCACTCTAAGACATATCTTAACTAGGCCGAATACAGTTCGAGTGCCCCTGACTTTGCGCATCTATTTTATTGTCAGTCGTAGCTGCAAAGCTATAACTTTCTTTCTAATTGTTTTTTATATAAAATTAAAATTTTGTAAAACGTTTATTAGTTGAAAATTCGTGATTTTATGAACTTGATAGGATAAAATGCTATGTGGCGCTTTCGCGTCATCGATTCTCGGTACATAATACTATACACAAAGCAAAAAAAAAGTATGATTAGCTCATTTATTCGAGGCGGCGATGAATTTTAAAAGTAAGAATTTACTGACAGAGCATTGCGAGAAACATATTAGCACATTAAAAGTGATATTTTATCAAAAATAATTTTCAAAAGACAATATATACCACAATATGCCGAAAGTTTTGGAAAAAAATCTGAAAATTGAGCGCTTTTTAACAAATTCTCATAAGGTACCATAGTAAAAAGTGTTCATTTTCTATTTACCCCCTAAGAAATCACGGTGGTAAATAAATTTATTTTTTTTCTCAAAATCATTCATACATGTATAGTAGTAAACATCGTGCAAGAAATTTCATCAAAAGATCTAGGGTATAAATAATTAGACTCGGCTTCGTTAAGATGTAAATCGAAGCTATCTTAGACTGATCTTAATTAAGAAAGTTTATTTTGACTAAATTTTCTTTTAAACATATAAAATATAAAATATCAACAAAATGTAATGTGAAAAAAGTTTTGTAAAAGCCAATCATAAACTCAATTGAATAAGCAAGACAATTTTAATGACTGTGTAGCTAATTCGGTTTGATCCACAAACGGCGAATATTCATTGAATGCGCTGAATTTGCATCACCCATTTGATATTTATACGATAAGTAATATGCGTGCTGCAAAAATTACATTTTAAAAAAATTTCACACCTATTTTAAGTATCAGTGAGCCATGGTCACCTTAATTGGAATTCAAAATCCTACAAGTATTTATAAGATACAAAATCAAACCAATGTAACACAAAGGTGGTGTGTTATCATTTGTCATTGCATTCCAATCAGATATACTTCGCCGCTTTTTGTTTACTGGATAAAATTCAAAGTGGTGGTTAAAAAATGGAAAGTATATTGTTTGATTTTAATTCTCTCTCTCTCTCTCTCTCTCTCTCTCTCTCTCTCTCTCTCTCTCTCTCTCTCTCTCTCTCTCTCTCTCTCTCTCTCTCTCTCTCTCAAATATTGTCTGATGTTAAAAAAATCGTAATTGTCAAAATATCATAAAGTTGACAATGATGCAATATAAGTAGCTAGTGTAGTTCATGCAGCGCTCGCCCCAACAGTCGCGCCGTAAAACATATTAACTTCTTAATTGTTCTAATTGTGTTACAATGTACATTTTTATAACATATATAGAATATAAATGCATTTCTTCCATTCATTTCTTAATACAGTACGTACATGCTTTACAAGCATCGCCTTCATAACCAGCATCAAATCCAGTTAGGCATAATCCATTGGTATGAACGCAGTAACTTTCATTGAGGCACCTTCCACATGTTTCACTACAGCCAGCGCCATGCAATCCCTTGTCACAAGCTTTTGAATATAAAAGCAATTTAGTTTTGTTATTTAGATTTTAATTGTTTTTGTAAGTTTGGAGAAATACTTGTGAATGTTCACTAAACTGCAGTAAACACTGCGGCTATCAAGATTGTAAAAAAAAGGATGACTTTAATATGAAATACTTTTTTATTTAAAATCTTTACAATTTATGCTTATGTATTGTTGTGGAATAAATCTTGAAGTGAACATTTTTTCACAAAAATGAAGAAAATGAAGAAAACAAATCGACATAATTTATTTTTGTGCATGTAATTTTAAATCAATGCTTTTAAAAGTATAAAACTGAATCTTTAAGATGCTTGTTGTTTCAAAATATTTCAAACCTCTTACAGTTCCCATTTCTCTACTTATATTAATGACATTTGACGTTTAACATAGTTAAGCAAAAGTCGATTTTTGCAAAAAACAAAAAATAATATTCAAATTTCCGCTCGTTAACGCCAAACATTTAGGAATTATTAAGGTCTTCCGTTCTAACGGAAGACCTTGGTAATTCTTCATTATTAGGGTCTTCCGTTTCCAACGGAAGACCCTCTTGTAATTCTACGGTTTCTTTTTAGGGTCTTCCGTCTTCAGCGGAAGACCCTTCTATTATTCTATTGTTTCTTTTTCACTTTTCTTATTATTATTATTCTTTTTTTTTCTTACCGATTTTGTGCAGACGATTTCTCGGAGATGGCTCGATCGATTTCATTCAAATTTTCAGGATCAAAGCAGTTTTATCTGAAGTTGATTGTTTTTTAACCATTGTTGAAAATACACTTCCGGTCGGAAGTTATCGCCCGTTTACGATTTAAAAAAGTCAATTTTGTCTGTCAGGTTTCTCAAAAACGAGTAAAGATAAAGGGCTGAAATTTTCAGAGATGTTAGATCTACCGTTTCTCTGGTGCACCTCAGTCAAGAGAATGTCAGCCGTCACTTCCGGTCGTCACCGGAAGCAAATTTGAAAATTTATAATTTCTCGATTTTTTTATTTTTTTACATTTTTCTTTGAATTTTTGATAGTTGATAGTGACCCTTTTACTGATTCAGAATATGTAATTTGTTTTAAAATCGATCAACGCATTCTCGAGCTATTAAGCGTCAAAGTCCTGAAGCGAGAGCCCGAGTAGCTCAGTCGTTATGGTCGTGGGCAGTGCCCAGGCGACCCGGGTTCAAGCCCCGAGTGCCAAAAATTTTTTTTTCGTTTTTTTTTCGTAGACTCACAATTTTATCTTTAAAACTATGAGTTTTATTGCATTTATTCAAAAACCGGACGGAAGACCCACTCGTTGCTCGCAACGAGAACGATCTAGTTATTATTATTTTATATTTTTCCTCTGACATTTTTCGAGCGCTATAACTCAAAAACTACTGGGTCGATTTTCACCAAATTTACAGGACCGATAGAACTTTAAATATGCTTGCAATTATAAAATTTTGAACTAATGACATCAATTCCGGTTTGAGATTTTGAAGATTTTGTGAATATTTAAGGCCCATTTTGTCCACGTAACTCCTCCGAAACTAATGGTAATAAAAACGTGAAACTTTCATGAATATGTAGATGGATGTCTGTAGATGATCCTCTGTATTTGACATTGTGGAAAATACGCAAGCCGCCGAAGCTCGCCCGAGGTCGAAAATTAGCACCGAAATTTTAAGCAAAATTTTAACACGTTTTGTAAAACATCTTTTAACCTGTAAATAATTTGTTAAAACATATAAAGCAAAAGTTGTGTCAATTTTCAAGGGCTTTCATTTGATAACAAGAAAAAGGGGCTGGCCCCTTAAATTAGGGGCCAAGAGGGCTCTAAAGTCTTTTTGCAATAACTCTTTACTGAACAATAATTTGTTATCAATTATAGAAGCAAAAATGTTTATTGTACAGGTGTTTATCTATACAGTACCACACCTTAATCATATGTTACGTAATTAGGGGTTTCAAGGGGCCAGAAGTTCAAAACTTTGATCATTAATATCTAGAAAAGGAGAAATATTTTGAAAAGCATTGTAGAACAAAAAATGCTTAAAATAATGTTCTCAACAATATGCTACCTAAAAAAATTTGTTGGTGGCCCCAGTAAGGAGTTTAAGGGTCGGCCCCTAAAACACATTAGTTCAGATATCTCTAGAACGATCAACAATTCCTGAACACTTGTTGAACAAAATATGTTTATATTTGCGAGATCTTTCATTTAATATCAAGAAAAAAGGGCTGGCCCCTTAAATTAGGGGCCAAGAGGGCTCTTAAGTCTATTAATAATAACTTTTTACTGAAAAATAATTTGTTATATATTATAGAAGCAAAAATATTCTTTATACAGTTATTGATCTATACAGTACCATACCTAAGTCATATGTTACGTAATTAGGGGTTTAAAGGGGCCAGAAGTCCAAAACTCTGATCAGTAATAGCTAGAAAAGGAGAAATATTTTGAAAAGCATTGTAGAAGAAAAGTTGCTCAAAATAATGTTTTTAATAATATAATACCTAAAACTTTTTTGTTGGTGGCCCCATTATGGAGTTTAAGGGTCGGCCCCTAAAACACAGTTGTTCAGATATCTCTAGAACGGTTAACAATTCCTGAACACTTGTTGAACAAAATATGTTTATATTTGCAAGACCTTTCATTTGAAATCAAGAAAAAGGGGCTGACCCTCAAATTAGGGGCCAGGAGGGCTACAAAGTCTTTTAATAATAACTATTTACTGAAAAATAATTTGTTATATTTTATTGAAGCAAAAATGTTCAACTTATTAAGCTTAATTTAAATCTGAAATCCGTTTTAAAATTGGACGATGCATTAAAGAGATATAAGGATTTAAAAATTGATTTTTCCGGAAATTTTGATTCCACATTCTTGGTTAAGAAAATAGTGTTATGTTCAAAGTTAAATTAACTCGTACCTAGAATGATTCGATATTTGTTATGTCGTTCTTAAACACATTCGGATTTTTTTTTGTCAAGTCGTTCTTGAAATCGGTAAGGTTTTTGTTAATTCGTACTTAAAGTCATTCGGATTTTGTTAAGTCGTACCAAGAATTATTCGATTTTTTATATGTTTTTGTTTTAAAACTCCTGGTATTGGTTTTAGAGCTCTGCTTCTTACAGGAACATCTAGCTTTTCTTTCGACATTAACGGAAGACCCACTCGTTGCTTTGCAACGAGCTTTGCTCTAGTTGTTATTCTTCTTCTAGACGTTTTTAAAATCTCAATAACTTATTTGTTTGTCATCCGATTTCATTCAAATTTTCACGGTATATTGTAAATTGAATTAGGTTTCTAGAGCTCAAAAAAATTTGAAATCACAACTTCCGGTTTTGAGTTATTACCCTTTTTCTAAAATTTTAGGGGCATTAGTTTCCAGACAAAGGCTCCGAAATGGTCCGTAGCAAATAATTTATAGTTAAAAATCTTAATTATTGACACTTTGAATATTGTTCTCTGATTTTTGTATTTTAGTTTTTTCCAATTATTCCACTCGAATTAATCAGTCGAAATCTATGTTTTAAAAATAGCAAAATTTTTCTCATGTTTTAGCTTCGTAACTTTTTAGTTTGAAATATTTCCTAAATACGTATAGAACAAAAGTTGTGCATAATGTTAAGGGCTTTCATTTCACACCAATAAAAAAGGGCTGGCCCCTTAAATTAAGGGCCAGTAGCCCTTAAAAGATTTTGCTTAATAACTCAAAAACAGTTAGGATTTCGATATGACTGTCGCTGGAATAGTTGTTTGTTGGGATCTCATAAAGGTCGTTACAATGTTATTTTGTAAGTGATTTGTGTAGTATGAGTGTAAAAATCTTTACATGTTAACATGTACCTGTTTTCATTTGGCAAGTTAACGAAGGTCTTTGTGCGTAAAACTGGCATAAAATTACCACAGAAAGTATGATGGTTTATACAGGGGGCTTTAATTCATGAGAAAAAAATTAGAACACATGCTTTTTTTAAAGAAGTTTAAGTCATTGTTGTTTAGTTCTTATAGTGCACAAACCTTAAAGACGAGAATCGGAAAACAAAACATTCTTTTTTTTCTAGAAAAACACAAAATACGTTTGGAAAAAAAATCCTATGCATTACATTTTAGTTATCATACTGCATGCATTTAAAATCCACCTTGAATCAGAGCTGTGCGCGTATTATTACGTAAGCTATCCCTCGCCCGCGGCCGAAAAATCGGTCACCATGGTCGCGGCTCGACTACCTAGCGGTCAGCGGTTATCTAATACACGAGAGTTGCGTCTCTCATATATGAGTTAATTTAGCTGCGAACTGAAGAATTGTTAAGAAATCGTTCAGTTAATTAATAAAAGCAATGCCATTCTCAATCTAATGCAATATCAGATATATAGATCAATTGTGGGTTTTAAGTAAACAAAAAAAGGATTCCTTTTTGATAGATTTTAGTCATTAAATTACAAACTTTTCAAATCTTTCTAGGTTCTGATCTGTGCGTGTGTATGCGTTAAACCTTAACGTAATCTATCCTTCGCCCGCGGCCGAGGAAATCAGCCACGGCTGCACTACCTAGCGGTAAACGGTTATCTAATACACAAGATTCGCCCCCGACACTTACATGAATATATGAACGTGTTTGAGTTTATATAGCCGTAAATACACTATACACTGTTTTAATTTTATGTTATAAAAGTTTGTTCATTTTGTATTTATTTAAATTAAACATTGGAGAGTAAATAAAAAGTCGTTCTGAAAATTAATAAAAGCGATATTACTCCAAATCGGAAATACTCGTCAGACATATTTAAATGGTTGGTTTGTAAGTCTTGTTTTAAAAGCTGTACAAATAATGTTTTCAATCAACAACAAAAAAACAACACAAATATTAAAACCTTTAAATAATGATCATCCCTCGCACAGGGCCGAGGAGATCCCGCGCAAGTGGACATCTTCTACATGTACCTTATCACGCGTGCATGTTTGGTATTTTGTACGAACGCAACTATTTTTATTATGTTTTTAACTATTATATTGGTGTAAGGTGAACAGATAAATTTATTTTACTCGTACAGTTGATTTAGCATTGCTTTATACGACAGCGTACAAGGTAATTTAAAAATCAAATCAAATTATGATCAAAGTTCCACGTTACATGTTTGCGGTAGGTGCTGGCACGATAAAAGAATGCCCTGAATTGAGGCATTCGGTGATTATATTAAAGAATATTTACATGAGTTTTGAAACAAGTTTTGTTTAGATTCTATCGGTCACATATTAATAACTTCTGTAGTGCTTCTACATGGTCGTTCGTTTCATTGTGAAAACGAACTTATTTCTGTGTTGCCCTCCCACCGCCCCGCTGCCAAGTGCTCTTTTTTTTAAAATTCCAGATCTGTCGAAAATTATTTGATAGTGACTTCTTCTCATGTGTAACATTTTCTCCTGAACGTGTTTCGCTTTCCCTCCCATTTTTTTATTCGGTCAGTCTTTGTAAATTTCAACTTTCTTTATTGCGTAAATTCAATCGCCACGTGCTACCGAAAATTTTGAGTCGCTTCAGCGCACACAACTCAGAACATATATAGCCCCATGTTATTTATGGCTGCAGATTATCAATTGTTATGCAATTAATCAACAGTTCGAAGGGTGTTTTCTTCAAAGTTGTCAATTATCAAACAATAAGACTTTCATTTTCACATTAAAGTTGCGAGATCGTAATCCGAGAACGTGGCTATAATAAATTTACCTGTTGAACACACTAAACTTCTATGATATATAGTTATGAACAGAATAATATATATTATAATTTAAAGTTTTAAGTCAAAGGTAATTTGTTCTTGGGATTAAATGTTATGAAATACGACTACATTATGCTATGCAGGCGGTCGCCATAGAAATCATCAAAGTATTGCAAGTGTGGACAGATTAGTTCACTTGACTTACAGACTATAATATAGCGACATATCTGCCTCCAAAAAATATATGCGCTTCTCAAAGTTTCACTTAAGTGAGATGGACATGTGTTCTTGGGAATTTTCTTTATTGCTAATTATATGAAAATTGATTTTAAATAAAACGTTTTATTGAAGTTGTGTGATATGAGGTTGTCATGCAACTTAATTTACTTACAAGGTTAGCTACAGCCAGTGGAATACTAATTTTAGGTCAACAATGAATACCCCTTCTATTAAAATACAAGATAAATAAAGAAGGCAAATATTGCTTGTGACATGTACGTAATTTTTTGATATATCTTAATGATAAAACAAAGAAAAGCAAAAAAAAAAACCAAACAAACAAACAAACAAACAAACAAAAAACAAACATGGAACTTGCATCAAATTTACTTCATGTACATGTTACCCCAAAAATCCGACCGAATATGCCCCTTTGTCACATTTAATTAAATTAACTGAAAATAAAAACCGTAACACCATAATTTTTCGCTTATTTTTATTGAAGTTTCTCCCGGTTTTTTTTTTCAAAATACATACGTAAACTTTCTCCGAGAGAATTACTTTTGATCCGATAAAGGAGAAAAAACTGACATAAAAATAGGGATTTTGCATATTATTGCATCGTCGAGAGAAGTAATATTAATTTCTGTAAATTATGTTATTTAATTTTACGTTACATAGCAGCGGTGTCTGTATATCAGGTGTAAAATTTAGACGCTCACTTATGCATAAATTCTCTTGATGATCTTTGATAGTTGATTATTATTTTGAATGTTCAAGTCTACTCGTATTATTAAATAATATCAGCCCTGAAGAAATTTTCAGAGATGCCATCAATTTTGACTATTTACCAAATTTTGACAGCACGCAACAATTTCAAACTTGCACATAGTCTTAAAAAAATTAGAAATATTTAATTACAGAAGTTACATGTTTTTAAGGCGGGTTCGTTTCTTTTAAAAAATACATTTCCTTTCATGAATCATGAGTACATGTATATAACAATCCTTGCTACCCTTAACAATTTAACTCGCCATTAAACTTCTCATTGTTTAAACCCCTGATCCTCACGGCGATCCCGCTGTGTCATTGAATAATGTAAAACGCCATGGTAAACGAATTAGAGTCTGCTACAGCGCCGTAACAACGCAACGGCATCTTCGTTCGCTGCGGTGGGATATTTTAGAACATTTTAGAACGCCATGCGACGGCGCGCACTTTGATCATGCACAAAGTACGCGCCGTGGCTCTGCGTTCTGATAAACACGCCGTAGAAGTGGAGTAAGATCGCCGTGACAGCGCCGTAAAGTCTCCAACAGCGCATGTGCACGCAGTCAGCCCGCAGAGCACGCCGTTGACGCGCGGTAAAAACTCCTAGAACGTCATGAGCGCTCGGCGGATAACCAGCGAGAGCGCAGTCAATTGCCAAGTAGAACTCTGTGGAAACGTAGTTGGGAGCTCTGTTAGAACGCCTCAGTCGCCGTCAGGATGCCGTGACATTTTCACTTGTAAAATTTTTAAATAAGATTGTATATTTTTTCTTAATTTTCGTTGCGATCCTACGGCGATTCCATGAAATTTACAACGCCGTGAACACGCCCTGGGAACGCAACTTGGTGTGACAGGGCCTTAAAGAGTTTTTCAAAACAATTACACAAACTGTGTTTGACAAATAGTTTTCCTAAAACATTTTCTTCCTGTCTTTATACAGGTTTTCAATCACAACACGTTTTTTTTAACAAAAGCAGAAGTGAAATTTTAGTCATTAGTCATTATAATCATTTGACACCAAATCATATTTGGAAATTTTCAACTCGCAGCAACAACGGAAGACCTACTCGTGGCTTTGCCACGAGCTCTGCTCTAGTTCTATGATACATTTTTTTTAATTAAAACGTTTAAAAACAGAAAACAAAGGTACAATGGAATTTCTAATTAATATAAGTTTTGGCTCGCGATATTTTGCGTTTTATTTATACTTTTTTCTAGCATCTCAGCATTAGTGATTTCGAGTTTATTTAAAATGTAATGAATGCGTATTAATATTAAGGATATGTTATAACGGTAAAGTTATATCAAATTAACGATAGAAACGCGTGCCCTGGGAGGTAACCTACCTATATCACAGTAGTCTCCCCTCCAGCCTGGATGACATCCTCTGTCACACACACCATTTACATTGTTGCAGCCCGTACACGTGTCATTACATTCACCAGTACAATCTGGTCCGAACAATCCATACGGGCAGGCTATTATGAATAAGTAAAATAAACTAGACTCTTGTTGCTATAGCAACAAAAAGGTCTTCCGTCCCTCATGTGCTAATCTAGAAAAAACATTGCTCTTGTAAAAAGAAAATAGATATAATGTATACTGTTTAGGAATTTCCCAGTAATTGTTTCTATGTGAAACAAAACAAAAAGACAAAAAGTCAATTTTTGAGTACTTTCTATTACGACCGGAAGTTACGACGGATCAGAAAGAACATAGTAAATATTTCTTCATACATTGTTCTGTCTTTCCTCAAAGTTAGAATGTTCAAGTGTTTGTTAGTTATGAGATCTCGCTGAGAAAAGGTTTTTGTCTCAGGACCGGAATCGGACAAACGGAAGTGATTAAAAGTATATATTTTTAGTATATTTACCTATGGTACGTTACTGTTCATCACACTGAGTAAATTGTTAAAAACATCTAACTTTTTGAAAAACTTTTGCTTGAACGCTTCGAGTGAGAACCGGAAGTGACGGACGTCCAAATGAAACCTGTTAAACATGTACAATCAAATGTATATCATCCATATACGTTTTGAATCTTGATCTCTTATGGTTTCCGAAATCTCGCGGGTACAAAATTTTTATTAAAGGAAGCTATCTGAGATATTTGAGATATCTCACCGGAAGTAGATATATTTCGTTTATTTAACTATGTGTAGATTACCTTTTGTATTTCTATTGCTAAAATGTTACTTCCATGCTAAATAACCAAAATGTTTTTTTTTAATAAAATTTTATTGCACTTCCGGTGAAGACCAGAAGTTACGCCGGATAAAACAAAATAGTGTAAACACATGTACATACATGGGTCTATCATCACACACAGTTTGGTCGTTCAAGTCGTTACCGTTTTTGAGATCTCGTCGAAATAAGGTTTTTTTGTTTCGGGACAGGAAACGGAAAAACAGAAGTGCTCAATGAAAATTAAATCTAATATTTCTTGTATTCTTGCCTATCGTACATGACTGTTTATTGAGCTAACTAAAACTATCAAAGGAAAACAGTTAAATTGACTAACAGCTTGTTTTGTGTGAACTCTAACGGTGTGGACAGGAAGTGACGAACGACAAAATAAAACCATTTAAACACCTTTACAGTCAAATGTCTATCATCCATTAAAGTTTCGCGTCTTTATCAATTATAGTTTCTGAGGTCTCGCGGGTACAAAATTTGTTTTAATAAAGCTACCTAACCTCAGTTATCCGGACGCTTTCGTTCCTAAGTCCAATCGTCCGGATAGGTGAAGCTCCGGATATCTGAAATGTGTCTTACTATTGTTGTCATGAATGATAATGTATTTATATACAATGGCTCCCAGTGATACAGGGTTTTTTTTGCCATTTATACTAAATAGCAACACATAATTGAGTTGTCCGTTGATATGAACATTTTTAAATATAAAGAACCCAGCTTCATATTATTATTTTGTCATGAAATATTAACCAGACTATAATGATAACCGAATCTAGCTAAATTCATTGTGTCCAAGTGTGACATGTGCCCAGACATTTTCACGTACGTAATGTTTCCAACTATCTATTTCTAGAAATGCCAATTTTCTCAATTATTGATTTATTTTTGAAATTATTTCTATCCTTAAAATAAAGTCAATTTTATTGATAAAATTAACGTTTACTAGTTGGAAAATTGCAAGATCCACCAATGCACTTCCGATGAGTTGACATGCTTTTACTTTGTTTTCTTCCTGTACTTCCGGTTTTGACTTAATCTAACAAGGCATTCATGAGACAATTCGTTTAAAAATACGATTTGAATAGGTAGATAAAACACAAAGCTTTGTAAAACTTTCCAGTTTTCTTGATTAGTAAGCATGTTTTTTATTCGAAATACAGGGATGTTTAAAAAAGCGATGGCACTTGACAGGTGCACAGGTTAAGATATCCAAGCCATGTGCTGTGAGGCGTAACTAATCCTGTCTGGCCAGCACTGTCGGTAAATTTGAAAGTGATTTAGGAAGGCAGTGTTTATACAAGCTACTCATGGGGGTCTAGCACGTAAAACAGGTGTGAAACTCAATTGACAGGCGTAATCTTTTGTATTGGAGTATCATCAAATTTTACCGTCCGGTTAAATGAAGCAAGATTAGTAGTACTAAATCAGTGTTTTGTAGTAACACAGACCGTCCGGATCCGGAACGCGGAATTCCGGATAAATGAGACAAAATAACGTATAAAAAAAATCTGTTCCCAAATAAAATCGTCCGTAAACTGAAGCGTCCGGTTATCTGGCGTCCGGATATCTGAGGCCCCACTGTAATTGAGATATCTCACCGGAAGTAGGATTTTGTTGTATTTTTAACATTGTGTAAATGACATATGAAAGGATTTATACCAATATATTCATTTTCTGTAAAATAAATTAAATACGAAAAAAAAAATTTTGAAGTGCTTCCGGTGACGACCGGAAGTTACGACGAACAAAACAAAATAGTTTAAACACATCTACAAGTATAGGTCTATCATCCCTCAAAGTTTAGATGTTCAAGTCTTAATCGTTTCTGAGATATCGATGTCACAAGCTTTTCGTCGCGGGACAGGAAACGGACGACCATAAATGAATTTTGAAAAACTGAAACGATTTCCTCGAGATATTATCATTCTCTATCATCCTTGAAATTTTCAGAAAAAATTATTCAGCCATCTCTGAGGAATTCTGCAGACAAAAAAAGGGGGAAAAAATAAAAAAGAAAGAAAAAACCTAGTAATCACTATAAGGTCTTTCGTTTCCAATAAGCTTGAGATACATATATTTGATAATGCAACACGTATTATACTAGTATACCCGATGCATGTATATTTCTGTTTTATTTAACTTTTATTTATACGCAGTTACTAAACATGTTTTCCGGCTCACTAATATGAATTCTGATCACTACATACGGCAATAACAAACACAATAGTCAACTGTATCTTCCAGCCAACACGGAAACTGTTCAGGTCATTTTAAAAGTGTGTAATGAAACCCAGGTAATGTATCGAAACGTTTGATTTTCATTGCCAAGTCTTCACAGTTTTACAACGTAAAAAAAAAAATTGTTAATTTTTCAAAAAAGGTGAGATCAAACTGCGGCAAAATGTACAAACATGAATAGAATCGTGATGACGTTCAAGAAAGTCTCGCTTCAAGATAAGCTATTAGAAACGCAATGATGTTCTAATATTGTTTTGAAAGAGTATTAGTATTTTCGTTCCTCAAAGGGTGAATATTATGCCGAAAGACGGACAGCAAATGTCTCCTGTATTTTTGTTTCAAACAGTTAAAAATATACTGTTTGGTATACTAAATTATGAAGTTTACAACTTTGTTACCCTGATTTAGAGGTATTTCACCAAATATTACATTATTAACATTAAATCCAATACTATTTGTAGTTTTACAATAGATATGCATGCTCAGTTTATTCCATAATGGCAGTATTTCTTAACATTTAATAAATACATGTGGAATTGTTTCTACATCTTCTTTGCAAAAGAAAAAAGAATCCCTTACTTAAAGGGGTTACTACAACATATCTATTTCAAATATAAAGTTGAAAGATACATATCAATTAAATCATGTGAAATGTTAAAATTTGACAAACAATGGTCAAACTGGAAAAAATATTTTTGAACTTTAATTTTCCTGTAAACAAGTAGAATGTGTTTCTGATATTTATGTGTGCAAGTGTATGAAAGGGTGTGTGAGTGCCAATAAATATTTGCTTTGTTTCTTTGATTTCTTGTAATAATTATGAAAATGACAATAAAAAAAAATGTCGTATGTATATTGCATACCCTCTACCTGTATGGAATAAATGGGTGAAATCAAAATTCGACCAGAATAATGAACTAACTTTGAGCTGAAGAAGCCTTTATACAAAAGAAATTTTAAACATTGACCTTCACTACTTTCTGTCTATGTACCTTGATAAAATGTCAGCTCGACTGGGCTAACATAAATGATGTTTTATCTGGTGAAGAATTTTAAATAATTGTTTACTTAGACCTTTAATTGAGAACAGTGGTTTTACGTCAAAGGGACCTCTTTAAGTTTATTAGAGACACATAGACAATTATATGTAGAATCTTCATGACGAAGTTAAATGTTCATAGTACATTTTATGTTTCTAATGCATTTGCAGTGAATATTCAATATAGTTGGATTTAACGAAAAATCATTGTTTCATTCTTCATTCAGTTTCTTCCTTTAATGTTTACCGTGCACAGAGTTTCAGTGATATTATGTAATTGCGAACGATCGATCATCGATAGAAAATACTTATGCGGACATGACTAAAATTAGAATCACCTTTTTGACAGAAGTATCCTGTCCATCCTGGAAGGCATCCATATTCACACAGACCAGTGACGTCATTACATCCATTACATGTGTCGAAACATTCATTAGCACAATTTTCTTCAAAGGATTCGCGATGGCAAGCTAACAAAAGGATGACACAACTTTAAGTATATATTTGTATAAAAGACAGCTTTGTAGATATATTAATAAATTTTGGCTAAAAATTCCTACTCACGTGTTTTACACAAGTCCCCCTCAAAGCCAGCAATACATCCGGTTAAGCATGTTCCGTTAGTACGGAAGCATTTATTTACGTCACGGCAACGTCCACATGTTTCATTGCGGTCCATTCCAAAGGATCCTATGTCACATTCTATGAATTAATTTCATCTTTGTTGAGTTACATATATTAACGATCATTATTTTTGTAAAATGGAATAAATGCAAATCATTAAAATACAAACTGAATTACAACATTTAATATAAAAACCTCTTTTCCAAATTTAATATGATATATATATATAATAAAGAACTAGGTACGGTTTCCTTACGAATTTGCACGGTTTTTATGGGAAAAAATATCTTACGATTCCCATAAGTTGTCCGCATAGAATTTAAAGAGGAGGTCATAATAACTTATAATACCATGTAAAGATCGCCACATTCATGCGCATGCGTAGGAAATGAGCCATCAAAGTAACGTCGATATGCCATTTTATGGCCTTTTTGCGGGTCAATCCTAAGTAAATGAGTAAAATTGAACATCTTCGACCTCGTCGCCCGGGACGATTTTCTGTACAAGAATAGTTAATTGCAAGGTGTACTTATCCTAAAAGTTTCGTCCCGGGCGACGTTGTCGGAAGGGTTCAAATATCAATTTTAAAGTTTTATATCGTCGCCAATCGTGATGCGATTTGTAGTAACCACTTCGCGTATTCCGTCTATAGAAGTGAAAATGAGATAAAATTTCGGTAAATAATCACACATATTCATTTGTTCTTTGTGTAAGAGCATTTATTTCTATTTATTAACACAATAATAAAAATAATCCGAATAAAATCGAGCCATTCATACGGAGGGGATGCCATTTTGGTTGTTATGGATGCTGTAAACAAAGCGATGTATCTATAGATGGTTCCAGAGATGAACTGTTCAACGATTCGTGGAAAATCCCGATAATAAGCAGCTAGGTAACTTGGTTTTTATAAATCACATCGAATCATTCCATCTTTGCAACGTTTGTATTATTATTTAAAGAACATATGTTTCTATCAATCACGCTCATGTTTATAGACACCCAACACACATGCATACACACTAATTAAGGCCCTAACTGTATGATATTTGGTCTGTTTGCCGGGGTAAGAAGAAAGTAATTGATTTTTTTTATATTCTGTAAATGATTGTAGATAAGTATTATTTTTTTATAAGGATAAAATGCATTTCATTTCAAGCCTGCAATGCAAACAACATGACAAGTCAAAACTATCGTCTGCGTGAATCATGTCTCAGTTGGATTTGATGCATACTGTATAGTGCCCCGATAAGTACATGTATACACCCGTTGAAACTTGAATCTTTGTTGCAAACTTGAATCAATTTATCTCATCATATTTATCATATCAAAATTATGTATGATGAGGTATACACAGTTTATTCACAAGTGCTAAATATAGGGATCACGTACAGTCAGTATCAAAAGTTTCGATGGATACAGAATAGTGCAAAAGTTACAGTATTCACTATATATCGGCATTTCATTCGCATATAAGGATTTGTTATATTTTATTAAAAATGATTTCATTATAATAAATTAACAGTTTTAGATACATATATCTCAATTAAAATCTGTTCAAACAAAATTATGGTTTTTTTGTTAATTACAAAAACTTTGAATGTCTTGTGTGAAAGGGGGTGGGGGGGGGTCCTATAATGTAGAGCTGATAGGCAATAACTTGTAAATATTTTAGCATACGATTTACTTTACTGACTTTTAAAAAAAATATGCTTATAAATGAATAATTGAATATAAATAATTATTAAGGGTCTTCTACATACCAGATAAAAGTTCTGCATACAAGCCCATATTTTTAAATTATTCAAAAATATGGATTTTTAGCATGTGTTTGACTTGAAAATGACCCCCCCCCCCCCCCCCAAAGAAAAAAAAATCAATTTTGGGGGAAAAAATCAACTTTTTATATTTTACTGTACTTCGTGAAAATAAAAGTCACGGCAGTATTCAAACTTGTGACCTGTGGGTTGGTAGACCGAAGCCATGTTGTGATGTACTGTCATAAAAAAAGAAGTCACAGGGTGTCGAGGATCCTCAAATCATATTTAATTTCTGTACATGTATATTGAAAAAAAATCAAATGTGTGTGATTAAGAGCCATTCTCTGTAAGCATTTAAACATTTTCGGCACGCATAGTCACCAATTTTAATGAAAATGTAGTAAAATGTAGAACATGTTGGTCTTGTAAAAAAAATTGTGTTGACCAGCCCAACTGCTCATTAGTTGCCAAGGAAACACTGACCAAAGTTGATTTTTTGTTAAAAATTGATGATTTTGCTGCAATGCTGTGGAAAAATGCGGCAGGCCCAAAGTAAAGCAAATATAGAAATAAAATATTCCACTCTTTTTCTAACCAAAACATAAAAAACATGATGGGGAAGCTGCCTATAAATATGTTAAATGAATTGTTTAAAAATGCACCCTGAACAAACAAATGAATTACCTCCCCTTGTAATTTAGAACTCTTCTGTGTGTAGAGATTAGAAAAGTTAACAAATAAAAAATGTCAACAAGCTGTCTGCTGCCAAATCATTTTCCCAAATTCCCTGTGAAAAGTCCATGTAGTTCTACATTTCTGAGCATCAAGGAACTTTTAAGACCTCATTTAAGTGTTTATCTCTCTGATTTAGGATGTATTTTACAGGATTTCGAGAATGTTCATAATTTAGATAAAATTGTCATATGTGGAAACCACTTAAGTGAACTTAAAAATCGTTACTATAATCGCCAAAGGGCAGTTCAATGTAACATTCCCATTTGTTTATCGTCTCATACAAATGCTCAGAAACATGAAAGGCGGTTGAATGAGGAACAGGTCAGGCACATTTTTCAGTCAACAGGAATTGTTCTACCAATTGGAACAGGCAAGTAATTATATACATAATTTTGAGCTTTTTACAAAATATAAATAAAAATTGAATATTAATGATAAAAATAATACAGTAGTATGTCAGATGATTTAACTTGATTATTGTTTACATTCTTAAGGACAGATTGACAGTAAAATCAATTAATGTATTGTTATTGTCAATAGGAATATGTCACAACTGTAGACATCAACTTTTTAGAGATTTTCCCAATGAAGTTGGTGGAAAAAAAGTAAGCATCATCACTACTGAAAACAAATAATCATATTATTTCTTAAATTACCTAGGAATACAGTGAATCATGTATCAATCAATACATTATCTTTAATACTTTTTTGGGTGTTTTTTTAGGGGGAGGCTACCATTTCTCTCTCTCTCTCTCTCTCTCTCTCTCTCTCTCTCTCTCTCTCATACAGGTAATGTTGAATAGGTTGATAGGCAATTATTCACATACTCCAAAAAATTTTGCATGATTATAAATTATTTGTAATTAAAAAAATCCCCTCTCTCTTCAGTTAATATGAGAAACATTGACAGATAAATTGACAGATGAAATAAACATTATGACATAGATATTTTGTTTATGTTAAATTAGATTTAAATACTATAATATACTTTATTCTGTGCAGACCTCATGTGGTAAGAGGATTGAAACTAACAACTGTCAGTCTGGAGATCTTCAGGAGAATAATGACATGTGCAGTCCTGTGAAAAGAGCCAAAAGAACAAAAGCAGAGGTACCTTAGTTGTTAGCCATTTCAGAGTTTTATATAAAAATGTACTACATGTTTTGTGGGAAAGAACATGTCTGAAAAAAAAAATTATTTTAATGAAAATGTTTTGTAGGATTCAGGTTGTGCTTTAGATACTTCTGAAAATAACAACACAGACAGTGAAAGTCAGTTCAGCCAGGAAACTTCACTGTCTCAGGCATCAGAAGCATCAGTTTCTTACTCTTTGAAATTAGAGGCCTTGAATAAATTTTTGTCTCTTTCTGGTGTTAGTCCAATAAAAGAATGCAAAGTTCACCTACAAAATTCAAGTGTAAGAACCCAGCAACGTTATATCAATAAAGCGAAGACATGTTTTGAATTGATGCTTTCAACTGTATGTCCTGGAGAAGAAGATTTTATAAGATCATCAGTTTTAGATAAAGCTTCAGGGACATCAAAATCAGAAAAGGAAAATGCCACATTGGAAACCTTGTTAGAGCTTTACAAGAATGCACATACATGGTCGTTTCAGCGTCAGATTCTGTCCACAATTGTGAAAGATAAGGATTTTCAAGAAGTAAAAAAGGTGAGAAATAATTGACATGAAGATTACATATTTTAGTGCTAAAACCTAGCTCTCCTTTTGAAGTTCTAAGTAGTGATATGTTAATGTTATACACATGATACATTGTATTGTAGCTCATCCCTGGATTGACAAGATACAGATTCAAAAAAGCCCAGGAACACATTCACCATATTGGTGTTGGCGAACCTGTCCTATCCAAGAAATCAACAAGGGAAAAGTACTCTGCTGATCAACTGAATCATTTCGTTGATTTCATTACATCTGGGCAAATAATCAAGGACCAACCATATGGTGAAAAGACTTTAAAATTGAAGTCGGGAGAAGTCATCACAATCCCTACAGTTATTCGTAGCCTTACTCCGTCCACCATCATTTCTCAATATTTTGCCATATGCAATGAAGAGAATGTTCAACCTCTTGGTGAGCAATTTTAAAACCTGAATACTGTGATGCATCACCCATATGTAGCTTTCATTAAGAACTTTATCACTGTACATGAACATAGTTTGATTATAAGATATGATTAACAGACCTGATATTTAACAATTTATACAGAAAGGACATTAAAGGAGTTGATAACTGTATATGTTCTTTTTTTCAGGAAGGAGCACACTCTACAAAATATTGGATGAGTGCCCAGCTGTGGTGAGAAAAAGTGTTGAAGGACTAGATAACTTTGTTATGGAGGGCTCAAGAGGATTTAGTGAACTAGAGAAGATAATCAACAAACTTGAGATATCAAGTGAAGAGTCGAAGATATTAAGCATGTCCCTTCAAAATGCCAAAACATATCTTAAATCAGGATTAAAAGTGAGTATTATAATAATTATATTCAAAATATATATACTTGTATACACACACTAGTATATATAATAGATATTATGTATGAGTATAAATTCAGTGTAAAAGAATTGCTCTCTTGGTGAACTGTGGATATAACAGATTAACATTTCTTTTGATTATATATAATATTAAGTTTAGCAAAAAAATAAGAGTCTTTAAACCTGGAACTTGTAAAAATCATCTAAATCTAAATTTTATTTTGCATGATAAATTTGATAAAGTTATCATTTTTGATGCAGGCGCATGCCAGCAAAGAGAGTATGGTTGAAGACCATTGCATACAATATGCTCTGAGTACTAGTGAACCAGAGTTTTCAACGGTTTGCAATCATCTGCACTCATTAAGATGTCAAGATTGTAGAAACATTGATTCCACTCTTGAAACAATCAAAACTAAAGCTGAAGATTTCCCATGGCAAAACAAAGAAGCTACAATGTACATGGTAAATATCATAAAAATACATGTATTTACATTTTATAACATGAATAACTGCGCACAATCTCTCTCTCCTCTCTCTGTGTTAATTTCTCTCTCGGTTTCTTTCTCGCACTTTCTTTATCTCTCTCTCTAGCTCGCTCTCTGGCTTGCTCTCTCTCTCTCTCTCTCTCTCTCTCTCTCTCTCTCTCTCTCTCTCTCTCTCTCTCTCTCTCTCATTATGGTCTCTTGAATGCTTTATTTTAAGTTTTCAAATAAAGTATCAATGTATAGTACATACTTTTAACAAGTGTCATGCAGTATTGAGATATGAAAGTAAAGCATTTTTTTAAGGTAGATGAAGCCATCCTAGCTATTGACAGATGGAAAGCCCATATAATTAGGTCATGGAATCAAGAACAGGCCAGATCTAGCATTGTCCAACATCTGTCAAATGGAGATGCAATCATCACATGTGACTGGGCAATGAAATTCCTTCCAAGAAAGTATAGAGAGGGTATAGATATTTACTCCTACCTTACAACTTAAAATGCTTAATCTAACTAATTAGAATGTGTGATTATATATTATTTATTATTTTGAGAAGAAAGAGGATAAGTATTTTTACATGAAATATGTAATAGAAAAAGTGACGCCAAATGTGGTTTTTAAAAACCATTCAACAGTTGGAAAAAAAATTTTGTAGTTATAATGTTCATGCTTCTTAACAAAATCTGTTTAATTTTCAATTAGTCATTGATTATACAATTTGTTATTTTCAATCAATGACAGGTCAAGTTGACTGGTTTGCCAAACGGGGAATCAATTGGCATATTGCTGTGACATTAATTAAGGAGGGATCTCATTTCTCAACTTTGACTCATGTACACATATTTGAGGCACCAGTATCACAGGATGCACTCTTGACTTCCCAAATTCTATTGGATGTAAGCAGAGACCTTTTGCATCAAATGCCAGCATTAAAGAACATTCATTTTTTCACTGATAATGCTGGATGCTACAAATCCTCCACAAGTATTCTTCTGTTGCATTATGAACTTGGCTGTAAAGTAGCTTCCTTCAATTTCTCTGAGGCGCAAGATGGAAAAGGTACATTATGTTTTTTGTTGTTCTGCTAAACAAAATTTAACCTGATCCCTTAATTAATTTAAAAACTGAGCTAAATGGTTAACCTACTAGTTATATAGTAATGTTAGAGGAGCTGGAAAGTATTGAGTCTGTATAAACTTATCTGTATCCTATGTTGAAAACTATATTTTAGGACCTTGTGACAGACGGGCTGCACACATAAAGTCTATCATCCGAAGATACATTGATCAAGGAAACGATGTCTCCTCAGCCATGGACATGAAACAGGTGAAAACTGTAGTTTGAAAGGGGGGATTACTGGAACTCCCCCCCCCCCCCCTCCACCGTTGATCTATCTGCAAGCATATATTTATGCAAAAATGTATGAGAAATATATAGGAATTGTTATGCAAATCTATCTGTCTGTCAATCTGCCTGTCCCACTATGTATTTTTAAAGAACAGTGTCTTAGTTTAATATAAAAGTTGCTCATGACATGAAGGTATATTATAACACTGATCAATGGTTATTGGTCAAGGTAGTGGTCTTATCCAAGGTATTATTAAATAGTTCTTTATGGAGTCATAACAAGTGCAAAAACAAGATAATTATAGCCATAGAGTTAACTAAATATTCTTTTTGCAGGCCATTGACCAAGAAGGAAAACCAGATATCAAAGTTAAAGTTGCTTCACTTCTATATGACGTTGAAGTTAAATCTGTGAAGTGCAGCATTCCAGGCATATCAAAGGTTTACAACTTCCAGTACTCTTCAAAGGGACTTAGAATGTGGAAAGCGTATTCTATTGGTGAAGGTATCATTTAACATTCTTTATAGATGGATTTGTTCAGCCAATCAAATGAGGCGTTACAACCAGAATTAAATTATTGTCACATAAATAATACTTATTACCGTATTATATGATTGATTAATTCCTAATTCTCTGATTGGCTCATATCCAACTATCTAGAAAAAATAGAACATATTCACCTGCACGTGACCTAGAAGGTCAATATAACATTTGATTTTCTTTACATTGGACTAAAAATAGATTGTCCAATGAAATCTCGCGTTTGTCAATTTGTTCAACTTTGGCTTCAAATTAAAATCTTCTCTTGATAACACTCAATTTAATATGTCTGTATTATTTGTCGCTGAATCATATTATAAAATATAGCTATTGCTTTCTTTTCAATACGATGGTTTAGCTGCCCTCGAAGTACAACAGTATTTCTAAACTATAATTCCTCATCTTTTCCAGGAAAATTTTTACCATGGAAAAATCTTGGATGTCCATCTCAAAATGTTGAACTGAATACAGTCTCAGAATGGGGACAAGCAGAACCAAGGGCTTTTGAATCCAAAAATGACACTCGAGGTGTGAAACTATTTACTTAGTACTCTTATAAAATATGTACAGTAAATGTATACTTGTGTACTAGTCAGTCTCTATCACATGCCATTAACCATTGGTTTAAAATCTCATATCTTTGAATAATTGTTTATAATAATTTTGTTGCTGTTGAGCTGTCAGTTGGGCTATCATTTAGAGTTTAGTAACTTCATTAATTTTCTTTGAATTTTAAACTCAATTTACATTTTAGATGATTCATCCAAAAAGGTATTTGACTGCCCAGTGGAAACTTGTACAAGGCATTTCTCATCACAGAAGGCTGTTGAGGATCATATTTTACTAGGGAATTGCTCTGCAGATGGACATATGAACATCACAGATAAGGCAAAATGTATGTATGCGAACAACATCATGCAGATGTATCCATCAGAGAAAAATATTATGCTGCCTGTTGAACCATCCCTACAGGAACGTAAAAAATCTCTTCTTCTGGGATGGGCAGTTAAAGAAACTCGGAGCCGAGTCCCATTTTCTTCAAAACAGAAGGAGTTCATGGTGGAGAAATTCAACATTGGAAAGTTAACTGGAAACAAAGTTGATCCTTATTTGGCAGCTGAGCAAATGAGAATGTGTGGAAAGTTTTCTAGAGAGGAATTCTTATCTGGTCAACAAATTTCTTCATTTTTCTCTAGACTCTTTCAACAAGACAAGAAGTCTTGTTCTGCTGATTATGAAGCTGCAGTATATGAAGAAAGCAAAGACATTTTAAAATCTGCAATTGAATATATTTTGTCCTAACTGTATTGTATCATCAAAGATTTCAATGTTTGATTACTCTTCTCTTTCCTCAATCTGACTAATACCGGTATATTACCTTCCAAGTGCCTTCAGGAAAAAGAGTGTGCATTGACTTCGATCCAAGTTTCATATGTTACAGGTACAGGGTAAAAATAGTGTGTTGGCCTTGAAGCAAGTTTTAAGGTTGAATAGTAAAGGTCATACAAAATCTTGAAATTCATCTTAGGCTTATATTCCCTATGCCTCTGGCAAATTATGGACACACTTTACGAAAAGTCTCCAAGTTATGGGTGGTATGGCCTTGAATCAAGTTTATCAAAAATAGGTCAAGGTCATTACAGACCACAGTAAAATACTTTATTTGAACCCTAATGTTTTTCCCCTTGGCTTTCTTTGCTTTTTTCTTCTTTCACAGAGTGCAAGTTGAATAAAAGATGTTGAATCAACTTGAACTAAATTTTCATTGTCTGCTCTCATGTGACAACTTTGTAATTTTTGTTTTTTTTAATACAAGACATATGATGCTGTAGCAACCTAACCGATTGGTATTCTTCCTAATAAAGGTAAATTTTTACCTTTTTTATTGAGTACTCAAAGAGATTTCACTAAGATTATTAATAACTAAAATGCAGATGTATGATTTTATTAGCCCGGCTCTAATGACCTTAGTATGTGACATATCAGGACTTGAGTAATGGGTTTAACAAGGTTATTTTTATAAAAGAAGATGGCAAGGATTTCTTGATAATTAGACCACTATGAATTAATTACTAGTTAAAATTGATAAAAACTAAAATATATTTGGAAACCTTAATTAAATTTCTTAGAATGCAAATGTAATTTCAAGGAACGATAGTCTGTTTTTTTGCATGAAGAATGAATACATGTACATGTAGCATATTGTTTTTTATGACCTTTTCATAAAAATGTTTCCATAGTAACCAATTAAAAAAGAAACATTAGTTTATTAAAATAAACTCTTATTTATTACTTTTTTATTTGGTATTTATATACATTTGTCAAAATGAAATAAAAAACAAAAGTACTAAAGGTGAAGATTATAGAATTGAATGAAATTCTTTTGAAGGTTTCTATGGTAACGGCTGTCCATATTTCTTACTTAGATTCATTAAGTTGTCAAAAATATTATAAAGACTCTTGATTTAATATATATGTAAACATTCCAATCATTTTTTTCCTAAAAGGATATAATTAACACATATTTATAAATCATAGTTAGAGTTTCAAAAAGTTTGTAAGTTGTGAAATATACCTGTTTGTTTCCATGGAAACAACAATTTAAAGATAACTTCCCCATCATGTTTTTATTGTTTTCAATAACAGAAGACCCAGTCATTTCAAGAGTGGTGTCGGTTTGCATCAACCTGCCCGCAAGAATTTACAGGCTTTCATCAAATATGCCTCATTTTTAGGTTTTTCCCAAAGCCGTTTACCAAGTACTTTTAAGCCTTTGGCACAATAATGAAAAATAAATATTTTTATTTGCCTAATGTATAATTTGGTAGATAAGATGTGGTGCTTTGATACTTTGATAAAGATTTATCACAACATATTCAATTAAATTAAATATTTGAACAGAAAAAGTGTGTTTTTCAGTAAAAATCAAGACCATTTTGTGCTAAGAATGATGGGTATGTGTATCCATGGTAACGGAGTTGCCTAGCAACCAACTTTTGGTGTTTTTACAATAGGTATACGATAATATGCCTCATAATAAAATTAGAGAAAAATCGGTGACTATGCGTGCCGAACCTCCTATACAAATGTTTAAATGCTTACAGAGAATGGCTCTTAATAATAAAGCTTATAAATATCAACTTCTGTTTTTTAAGGATGAATGGGAAACAATATAGATGCGTGCTTTGTAATAGAAAGGCCCCTCCTGATGAAAGACGCCCAGCTGGTTCATTTCTGTTAACATTACGCAAACATTTTTCTGTAAATGTTGAAGAAACAGATCTTCTTTGTAACAAGTGCCGTCATAAGTGTCGGAAACTCAAAGACTCGGTGACAAGGGAATCTTTGTTGCCGAGGATAGCTCCCCAAGACGAAACAGAGGATCCAACATTTGCCTCACCCAAGCAGAAGCGCCAAAAGCATGCATTCCCAAGTCCCCCATCTGTACCCTTGCCTATTCCATCATCATCGCAGAGCCATGGTTACTGTTTTGTTTGCAAGAAACCGGGACCAAAGCTAGTAACTGTTTCCCACCATGTTCGGCTGCTAGTGTTTATTAGGAGAGAAATCATTATTCCATCTGGAGCAAGATGCTGTGTGCGACATCTAGAAAATGGGAAAATGGTTGATGACGCTATGCAGCAAATCAGTACCAATAAAAGCACAATACTCAACAAAACATTCATCCTCAGTCTCATAAAGGTATCAACCATTTGCATGAAATTAAGATAAATGATAAAGTAAAACTAAAGTAATGATCAATGATTAATTTTGATGACAATGAGAATATTGGTGGTGTTGATGATGACAACAATGATGATTTAGCATGTAAATGATGATAATAATTTCATTTTTTAGGACTTGTGAGAGAAGGCATTCCAACAGTCAAGGCTTGACTTTGATGATGAAAGCTGTATGGATGACAATGAGTATAAAGTACTAACAGGATTTACTCGACAGGAATTTCATGATATTGTATCGTCAGTTACCAGTATCAACTCAACTAGAAATCGGAGCAAGAGGACATGTATTGCCATCCTCCTGATGAAGCTTAGATCAACTCTTTTTAACAAACTACTTGCTGTTTTATTTCATATGACTAAATTTCAAGTAAGAATTTTATATTTGATATGAAAATTGAATTTTTTAAACATATTTTTATTATTTGATATATAAAGGAGATTTTCATTAATCAAATATGATATATTCCAGGTTCGCCGAGCTATAGTTTCTGCACGAACATCACTCATGAGAGACTTTGTGCCACACAATCTTGGATTTAACCACATAACACGCGAGGAGGTGATCCAGAACCATACCCGACAACTGGCCAGGAATCTCATGACTGTTGATGTTACATCAAATCCGGCAATTTTGGTTCTTGATGGAACATATGTCTACATCCAGAAAAGTTCAAATTTTGCTTTTGCACGTAGATCTTATAGCATCCACAAACACAGGCCTCTTGTGAAACCCATGATGGTGGTAACAACGACTGGATACATAGTGTCAGTTCTTGGCCCTTATCTAGCTGACAGCAAGAACAATGACGCCAGCATTCTGAAGCACATGATTTACCATAATGCTGAGGAACTCAGGAACTGGCTACAAGAGGAGGATGTGTTTGTTGTGGATCGTGGTTTCAGAGATGCCCAGGATGTTCTGGAGGATGTTGGGATAAAGTTAGAGATGCCAGCATTCATGAAACGGGGAGACAAGCTGCTCTCAACTCTTGATTCTAACTTATCAAGAGTAGTGACAAAGGTACTAGTACATACATATTATTTTATTTATTTATTTTATAATAATATACCTATGTAATTGAGTAAATTTCAAAATATTTATTAATCTTTATGAACACAGGTAATTCAAATTGAATCTTGAATGTACATCTGATTGTTAAATATTAGAAAATTATTCTATACATGTATTTTTCACTCTTCAGGTGCGATGGGTAGTCGAAGCATGTAATGGACGTCTGAAACAGTGGCAGTATTTGTCCAAGACCTTGCCAAACTCCCAGATTCCATTCATTGGTGACTATGTTAGAATTGTTGCAGCGCTCTGTAACAAGTATAGGCCTCCAATTAGTAGGTCATCAGAAGAGGATGAACAGGTTGCTGCAAAAATGCTCCACCTTTCACAGAGAGCCAATACACTACAGGTACTTTATATTTTTGTGTTTTATATATATATATATATATATATATATATATATATATATATATATATATATATATATATTATATATATATATATATATATATATATATATATAATTTCTTCCATGTAATGACATGCTAAAATCTAGATGTAGGACAAATTCTGACTTTTGTCACTTATAACTGTTATTATTTTTTTTTTTTACAGGAACGTGTTGAAGGTGAGGGACTGGATAGAAGAGGAATGCGCTGGTCAAAAGTGGATGTGGAGAATGTAGCTCCAGATTTTCCATGTTATGATGAAACTGAACTGCGCCAACTTACTCTCGGGGTATATCAGCTGCGCATGGCCCTCTCCTACGCTCAGGAACACACTGACGAAGACGGTGGATTTGAAATCCTCATCAATGATGAAATTCCTGGGTTGTTGTGTGCCAAAATTCAAAGCAGACATATATCCGCAAAACAGTACAGATGCTGGGTCAGTTTTGGTGATGGAGTGGTCGACGGATGGTTTTGCAAATGTAAAGCTGGCACCAGAGTTGTTGGGATGTGCGGCCATGTCACCAGTGTTATCTGGTATCTCTCTTATGGACGATACCAGAATTCACTAAAGGGGGTTCGAAACAGGACCGCATCACTGGAAGACGCCTCTGACATCCCTGCCATCCTTGATGAATCGGACAGTGATGAAGATGAGAATTGTGTTGAAGAGTGAGAGAAGAAAGAGGAAAGAGTAAGAAAGAAAGAGGTTGTTTTGTGTATGAGAGAAGCAGTTATGGAGAGAGAGAGAGAGAGAGAGAGAGAGAGAGAGAGAGAGAGAGAGAGAGAGAGAGAGAGAACAAGAGAGAGAGAAGGAAGAGAGAAGTGAGTGAGAGAGAAGTGAGTGAGAGAGAAAGAGAGAGAGAGAGAGAGTGCATGGTTAGAATTGGTGCGCTTCAGATTTGAACTTTCGTTACCGGGGTAGTTGTCATTATTTGTGTATTTAAGTATTACATGTATAGTGTATATGTTATTTCCTTGTTCGATAAACTGGTTTAATTTCTTCATTTTAGCGTCTTTCTTTGTTTTTTTATTTTGAAAAATAATATCTCATCATTCTTTAATATAAGTATATATAACAATGAAAGAAAAATTCAAGTGCAAAAAGGTCATATGCAATATTAAGACTAGTATTATGTATTTTTTAAGACATTGGTAAACGGTTTTATGTTTTATTTCAAAAATACTTTTTTATAATTTAATATTCATTCTCTAAAATATGAAATAAGATATTATTTTTACTGTTAATGAATTTAAATTTTAGCTTAATGTGCTTTGTCAGGCTAAAATCTGCATTCCTGCAATATGGCAAGGGGCAACTTAACATGCAATTTTCAAGAGTTCTTTGTAATTTATGGAATTCAAATCTATATTTCTATAAAGTAGAGATGTCCATTAAACATCTGATGCATTTTCATCAAATTTCATAACCGGGCATATTTCAACCAAAACCGTACCTAGTTCTTTGATAAAATGCATGATATAAATGTACAATATTTGTTTGAATAAAAGTGGTTTACGGGGCCCTGAATAACTTGTTACTTAATATAATGCGCACGCGACAAGAATATAACAAAAAAAATACTAACTTAGCCATACTTATCCATATTAAGTTAGCATGGAAATATTTTCATATGAATCAAAAATGTTAATTACCAAATATAATTAGATGGCGAAGTAATAGAAGTTATATCTCACACATTTACTTAGTTTTGGAAGTGGGAAATAAAGGCAAATTCTTCCTCTTTTAAAAAGTATTACTTACTATTTTTACACAAATCCCCCTGATAACCAACATCACACCCAGTTAAATATGTTCCGTTGGTATTGGAACACCGGTCTACGTCACGACAGTGTCCACATGTTTCACTGCAGTTATCTCCAAATGATCCTTTATCACAAGCTGGCAGATGAGAAAAATATTATCGAGTAAAATATCCATCTAAACGTTTAGTGGCATATCTTAAAAATAATGTAAACGTATTATATTTGGCGTGTACGATATTTGGCGGAATGTAGTTTTTGAACAAGTTCGCGTGGATTTAAATTAGCGTATTCCTGAATGTGACTATTTTTATACATATATGCATGACATTTACCGATATACTTGATTTACCGGAAGCCGCATTCCACCAAAAGCTCTAAATAGAATCCACAGCCAAATGTAATACGTTTTAAATTAGCGTATTCCTGAATGTGACTATTTTTATACATATATGCATGACATTTACCGATGTACTTGATTTACCGGAAGCCGCATTCCACCAAAAGCTCTAAATAGAATCCACAGCCAAATGTAATACGTTTACAGTATTACTTTAAACTGGTAATGCACGCTGATGATTAAGTACGCGTTTTCGTTAGTGAAACACTACGCGTTGGTTTTGGAGAAGGGGATGCGTGATTAACCACACTTACGTTTTCAGTTTTGTACCATATGCGCGAAGGTGTTTTAGGCGGTTTTAAGTTCACCGCGTAACAAGAGTAAATTTCATGCGTAAATAACCTCTTTTACTGTATAAATAAATTAGAAAAGTGAAAGTATATAAATGAAAGGTACATGCATTTGATACTAACTACAAATCAAAGTACTATAGTACTGACAGAATTTGATTTTATTTATAATTTTTATCTTAAAATCAACGATATGTAATTTTGCACGACAAGTAGTTATTTAGCTGTATTTGAATAATTACGTACGTGGTTTTTTTTCTAATATTAATTCTCGGGCTTTTCAAACAAAAATTCTGAGCTATAGACGAAAAATCCTATATAAATAATGCTGTGTAATATTTAAAGATAGAATTAATACAGTCACACTCTAAGAGTCATTATGTATCAATAAACGAAATTTTTCTGGAAAATTGTATCCAAATAATTGTGTGCAAAACTATTCTGAAATTTTCCGTTTTGTTTTTTAATACAGGCCCCACGTATTGACAAGGCGCGCCAGTTTGACGCCGTGCAAGCCATAAAAAAGCATACATTGTAATCATATTATAAAAGAAACCCAGCAAACCTTTTGTACAAGAAACTTTAACATCCATGATCCAATGATTTGATTTGTCTTTATTTTGTAGGTTTTTTTTTTTTAATCTAGATCGTCGTTTATTTTTTTCTTTAAAAAAAATTAAGAAATTGAACTGTAATTGTTTTTTAAAATGAAACACACACGAAAAAAAAATACACTTTGCTTTAGTCATTATTTATGTTTAACGCTGAATACGACTGGAAAAGGGCATTGCCCGCCATTGTTTGAATATAGTGCCGCTATTCCTTCATTCTTTTATGTTATCATAGTGTATGAGTATTACGCTGTACATGTCTCATTTGTGTGGACGTACAACTAGGAAACCATTACACGATTAGATAGAATAGCATGTTTATTCGTTGTAATTTTACATAGAAAATATTCACAGAGGTATAATAAAGATGTTTATTCTGATGAATAAACATTTATTTAAACAATTCGGAAGAAGTCAGTGTCAAAAGCCGAATTCTTTAAATGTCATACATTGTAATGATGTGGTAATTAATTATCGCTTTTGAATCGGGCTTTAACGTACTTAAATAACCGATTGGTTACCGCGCTGGCCACAGACTGATAAAAAAAGTTAGTTTTGCAGATTTTAGTTCTAACATTAGCTGTTTTAAAATAAAGCTTAAGTGCACTGAGATTTATGGCCTTGATTATTTATTTCCTCACTATTGTTGATATATACGGTATATTTTTTTTAAACTGTTTAATTAAAATACAGTGAAACATAGTAGAATGCGACCTTCAAATACAATTTACAAACAATACAACCCTGAAGGTTTTAAAATTTATCTCAAGTTAAAACTGTGTGTGAATCTTTGCCGTCTAGAAATGACCTACAGATTACTGATACCCGTTTTTGTACAAGTTACCTAAAGGTAAATAGAATGGTTTTGGTTTCGATGCTCAGTCATTTACCTTTTTTGTATCCTACGTAGACGAAATCAAAATATTCATTATACATTAGTTATATATTAACATTTCAAAGTTGAATGTCACAATCCCCAAAACAGTCTAAAAATATGTATATATAACAAAATAAACCGTTAACGCCTGAAAGATGAAAAATTAAATAATAAAAAATTGGGTTTTTTTTATTTAAAACTATCGAAAATAAAATGACCCTCACCCCTCCCCCCTCCCAAAAAAATATCTTCGTTACTAAAGCAAAAAAAAACCCAAAAAACAATAGCAGTAATTATAACATTCGATGTAGCTTCAACGGTTCTAATACCGGACCTATTATAAATGTCTCTGGACATATGAAACACATAAAGCAATTATACAACTGTGGTCCAAATATTCTTTAGAATCGAAATACAAGACATTTTTCAGAGCCTAAAATGAAAACAATAGATAGGAAATAAGGATTTGTTAACGTATTTTGTATGTTTATTAAGTGTTTATATCATAAAATTAACGTTGTGATAAGTTTTCGGATGCTCCATCTAACTTGATGTAAGCAAATGTTTTTCTAACGAAGGTTTGTCATATGATTGTTTTGACTAGAATAATGATGTAAAACCCATTATAGATGACATTCTTGTGAATTTCATTGATTGTTCTACTGCTTGTAAAGAGTAAGAACGAATGTCTCAATAATTCCATACACCTCAGTATTTGAAAGGTAAAGAAAGAAAATATGTAAAAAAAAGAGATCAACGTTTGTCAAACTATTTGCGATATGCTGCAGCTATTTTCAAATGTTATTTTTTATGCAGTTTTAACATCATAAGAAATACAAAAAATGATTGCAGTTTTTTGACATATTAAGTAATTAATATAGTGCATATTCTTGTTTTTCTTTAAATCTAAAAAGAAAGCAAATAACATATTTATCTTGTGTGATGAATCACTTATTGACTTAATTACATCTTATCTTCTCCTAAGCTCAAAACATTTTCGAATAAAATTGTAAAAATAAAAATTTACCTTTAGATGATTTAAAAAAAAACCCACCATCCGTCCCTCGGCAGACAGGCAATAATCCAAACGATTAAAATTTAAAGAATGAGTTAAATACCTGTCTACTATAAGGAAGAAGTTAAGCATTAATGTACTTTTACATTCATCATATCGCCATTTAAAAAAATCAACAAAACCTTTGTAAAATGATTTTCCTTTTTCGTTTAAAAAGGAAAATACTTCATACCGAAAATAAAAAAATATATATACATATATATGTGCGGAGATTTATAAATCATTCTAAGATTGACGTTTAAAAATTTATAAACTTCTCCTTTGCCATTTTTAAAATTTATTTATCGCATGTTACATGGATTGTTTAAATGGCTGGGTAAATCTACCTGAGAAAGACATAACTCAACACACGAGTTACTCGACACCCACCGTGCGAAGAAAGAAACCCCCCCCCCCCCGAAAAAAAAACCAAAACAAAACAAAACAGAAACATGGAAAACAGTATGTAAGACCGTGCTAACACTGGGTCACAGAGTACATGTATTACAAATTTCAAGAAAGATAAGCGCGTTTCGTTGCACCATGGCCGCATCTAGTGAGGGCTAAACATGGGTTGAAAAGCATGCTTTTTTCATAAAATAAAAAATAACCGCCAATCTAGGGGTAAAAGTAAGTTTTTTGTGATCTGAAAACACGATATAAATGAGTGTCATATCATTGATTTGTTTTCAAGTTAATTACATTCAATTTACCAAACATACTTATCAATCATTTATTAAAATAACTATACTTCAAATCATATTTTATTTTAACGGATGTGATGTTGTAACTAATACTCCGATCAAAATATCCAGACCGTTAAGTCTCATTTTCTATGATCTAAAAACATGATTCATGTATAATGGGACACTTTTTGATTTCTTAATTCATTCATAACTAAACTTTAAACCAATAAAGAAATTCATTTCACAAATAAAAAATCCAAACAATTCAGTTCATGGTTTTTATGCATACAAATGTTTTGTAGCAAATGACAACTTGTTATAACCAGTGACTCGAATAATTATTAATAGGTTTGAATTAAAATAAAGTATACAATTGGATTTTTATTTGTTTCTTACATTTGACTAAAATTAATCCAATCGTATCATTATATAACCGACGCGAAGCGGAGGTTGACAATAGTTTTCTAAGGATGTCAATTTCAACGGGCACTATTTATCTTATTATACTGAATGTCTTAATTTTAGAGAAAATTTTACTGCTTTTATATAGAAATGACACGAATTTAACGGCGAACCGTACGCGCATAATTTACGCGCATGTAACAATTCGTTCCTTCGGCCCGTTGCCAAGCGTGTTGCTAACGCTAAGGGTAAAAGAACGGATTGTCAACTGCGTCTAAACCAATCAGATTTCAGTATTGAACATGAAAGTATAATAATATGCAATACCAATAATCCGCGTGCAACTGACAGACGCAGCAACCTCCGACATGCACGAATATTTAAATTCATTATAGATATTTTATTAAGAAATCCATTTGCAATTCGTTCTAAGATTGGTTATAACAGAACTTTAGTCTTTCAGAACGAACATGTTTGTTAATCCTGATTAAGGCAGAACCCATTTTGAAATGGGCGTCCACACATTTCATAGGAAAACAAATACAAAAATGAAAATACTGATGGATCGTCCACTGGTATCACGCTACATATAATGGGTAATGGTTATCAGAACCGGTGAATATCTCTATCATAAGACCGACCATCTTTAGCACTTAAATATAGCAACAAATCACCCAAAAAACATTTATGGACCGTTCAATTTTTATTTTTTTTTATAAATACATTCTGAGGAAGATGAACATTTTAAAAAAATTTGCACAAAAACACTGTTGATTTTTCTTTCATTTCTGAAACGCTAGACAGGACACATTTGTATATAAATTGATAGATCGGGGCATGTACTCAAAGAGCTTATATTTCATTGCAATGTTTGCTTAAAATGGATGCTGTATTTTTTCATTATATCTATTATTTCAAATATATCTGCGTCATGTCTAACAAATGAAAAATGAAAAGTTTAATATATTTTACTGTAGCTGGCGCAGCAAGAAGCAATAATTATACATATATCTTGCATCATTATCAACTCATTGATATTTTGATAATTATCAACTACCGGTACCATAAAAAAAATTATAGAGAGAGAGAGAAAAAGAGAGAGGAGAGACAGAGAGAGATAATATTTCTAAGTTTACAAAAAAAAAACCTTAAAAAATACTTAGACTTGCTTCCCCTTAAAACCGTTCTTTACTTTTGAAGAGAATTGGTCAGTCTGTAAAATGTAATATGTGTTTGATTTGATCAAAAGTGTAATCGATAAAAATTATTTTTCTTTTGTACCTTGTTGTTTTCTGATCTTTATTTTTTTCCTGTTTCATATATATAATATATATGGGAAATATAAACAAGAAATAACATCTCTACAAACAAAACAGATTCCGCGATAATATATCTAAAGAAGAAAAAGAGATTTGATCCTCTTTGAGAAATCATGAAAAACATCGCTATAAAAAAAACTTGACAAAATGAGCACAATAGTTATAATGGACACACAACAGTAAATCACAGGTGTACAACGCCAACTGCATTGTAAACAAAATGCAAGTTGAAAAGTCAAATCCTAGAGAGCTGCACTATTGCATACAAAACAAAGTTAAGGAAATGCTTTTAAAGGAAGCATCAGTTAAGAAGGAAACTTATCGTTTCCTAAAAGACAACAAACACTTAATAAAATGCGGACAATTGTACTTGCTCCCTTAAATACTCAAAAACAAATACGATGACAGAAATGTTTAAATAACAATTTTTGGAGAATCAGACGACTTCCACCGGAACGACCAATGTGACACATCAAAGAGGAATTTCGTTACTACTGTGATTTATTATCTTCTTTCTCATACCTAAAACACCGTTAAATGATACGATTGCGCCCATGGGAAAAGGGCCCTTAAGGCATTTTTTTCACAATTCAAGATTCTTTTGGATTTATGCTTATATTTGTCAGAAGATTAAAGTTATGAAGTTTCCTGAAGATCCAATAACTATAAATATCTTTATTTGACAATTAAAGTTATGGATTTTTTTGCCTATGACGTTGTTCACCTTGCGACGTTACGTTATGATTTCATCAACGTCTTTTTTATGTTAGGTATATAGCCCCATTGTTTTATTTGTTAATCATAATATAATCTTTGCTTTTGAAGATATCATTACTAAATACTTTTTTAATAACTTAATTAATAATAATAATAATAATAATAATAATGCATTTATATCAATACATATTTTTTATATTATCCGTGCACATTGAAAATTTAACTGTCACGAAAACTATGAAGTCTTTTTAACGCACATTCATTTTTTTCTAAATAAATCATATCTTAGTCTAGTAAAGAACTGCATGTACAATTCAAAGAATGTTTCTAAAATTTTTCATTATCAATAACTTAGTACAATGAACATGGCATTTTAAAAATGTATGGTCCCAATTTATGCACATTGGATTCCTGCGCAAGCTATTTGAAAAAGAAACTTCGCCAAAATTCGATGTTTCTTTTTCTCATTTTGCTTTAACTTCTTCATTCTTCTGTACATTTACACATGATTGTCACTTTAGTGTTTTCATATCAATGGTTATCATATATTACTTTGATTTGTTTTTTATTCTTCATGGCTTGCTTAATTCTATGTTGCTTTAATATTTTCAAACACATTTACGAATTGATTGAAATGTACATGTATCTTTATCGCACATTATCTTGCTTACTTTCAAGATGTACATGTAGTCCCCACATAGTTTTGAAGGTGTCTACGCTAATTTTCAGACTCTCGAGATCCATGTGAAGCTTGCGAAGATGATTATCATTATATGGATATATGGATATAAACTATATTATAACTTGGTGAACTCAGTGTATCTTTTATCGATACACGTAGGAGCAATATGACCGGTGCGAATTGTCTCTCTAAGAGCGAAACGTCCCGCATTCTTACTAAGCTTGCTGCTTTTTTTCATAAACCGGAACGGGGGAGCAATTGCAGCAAACACACTACCGCTTTGCTTAAAAATGCGACTTTTCATTTAAACGACTAATTGTTTGAATTTACGTTTGCAATAGAAATACTATATTAGATATAATAATGTAGTAAGAAACAAGAGTAAATATAAAAGAAAGTAATTCAAATTATTAAGGATTTAAAAATATTTTTTTCCCAAAACTTTTGGACAACTCATTTAAATTTGAAAAGAAAAACGCCTTAAAATCTAATCAATTATAAATACTTAGTGTTTCATTGTTATGCACGAACTTGTAACCAACGCTAGCTTTAAATAATCTAAACCAATACATGCACATCGCTAGCCTAGATAAGTAATTGAAATATTATTTTTACAGATCACTTAATCGCTGCACAAATAGGTTTTGTAAACTTAATTTTAGAAGTAAATTTGGCCTTTAAAAAATTATATTAAAAATTATTATTTATTACAATAAACATGTGTGCTGTTTTGAACACATTTTGATAACATAAAGAGAGTGGCCAATTAAATGGTCGTGGTCAGTGTTTATCTCTTCTTCACAGTTTTGTTGCACTAAAACTAATAAAGAGTTGAAAAAAAATATTTTATTTCAATTGTTATCCTGAATGATCCACACTTTATAAGCACATATTGAATAATACTGCTATTGCGCCTAAACATATAACTGATCGACCGCAGGGGCAAAAAATAAGGTGCATGGTGCTTATATTGTACATGTATAAATCTATATTTGCAACAATTAAATGACAATCGTAAAGTTAACTTGCATTTGCCTTTGCGCTTAACCCTTTATGCACCACATTTTGTAGTTTAAAAGTAAACATTTTTTTTATTTATAACATTCAGCATTTAGTTATAACAATTTCCAGAGTGTATACCTAATCTATATGAAATTTGCTGCAATGAAAATATTCTCGAATAATACACGGCCTTTAAAAAAAAGTAATGAAATTCCATGAATAATTTCTTCTAAATGTTTTAATTTTAATAACAGTAAAAAAAATGATGAAGCTAAAGTGAAAGGTTATTATTCATACAAAGAATTTAGTTTCATAATTAATTTATCAAATTTAAATTTCATTTATTATTATTAATAATAATTTAAGAAATCAGCAAAATGACACAACTAAAGATCTTGCAATTTGGAATAATATCAAGTTATATTAATTGAAAAACGACTACATGTAATGTCAACCTATAGATTAAACACCTACTTTTGATAATATTTCATTCACTAGTCTCTTTACTTATGATTAAAATAACACTCATTAATATTGAACAGATGAAATAGATTAAACATCTTTTATTTCCCCGTGCGGAGCCTCACGGTATTTTCTACACAAATGGATTATCGTTCTTGTTTTCCGACGTGATCATATATAAATGTCGTTATAAACAGTGATAAAAGTATTTATCGCTATGGGTTTCACCCAGATTGTTAAGCTTGCATTTGGACCTGAATCGTCAGAGGTTCAGAGGGTGTTTAGATGAAAAATAAATGGTAGACCTACATGAAGTAAATGTTGGCCGCGCGAGTAAACAGATGCTGACGGGCGGATCAACAAGTTACAATATCGGTAGCGAAAACGTAGTCGTGAATATAATGATTATTATCATTAACCGGTAATTCCAAAATTAATTATTACTCAAAACATTCAACATCAGATTCGGTAAGGCAAGTTAATACATGGAATGTAAATTGTTCAGTCGTGTTATTCTTTCCAATACAAGTTTGTTGATGATGATCAAGAGTTGTCTTTTGTTCGTATCAGACATTCACTGAATCTATTAAAACATTCGATTGTGAGTTATAAGTAAAATATAAAAAAATATAAATAAGTTCATTTTATTTATTATAACAGATACTGCAGTGTGGGGCCTTCTATTAAACACGTTTCAGCATTAAGACATGTGTTCATAAACAAAGTAACAAAATTACCGAGCGCTGTTTTGTACTATCAGACGTGATTTTTCTTAACGTAACGTCATATCTTTATCCTGATATATAGGCACCTGATCCTACCTCTATCTTGGAGGTCCGTGTTGCTCTGCATTGAATTTGTATTTCGTTTTATGGATTTTTGAGATGGTTGACGGTTTGTTATTGTCATTTTTTCATACAGTTGAAATCGATAAAAGGTAATATATCCAAGATATCTTTATTGACAAATTATCCTTTTTTACCCATAAAAGTTCACAGGAACGAAAACAAATTTCTTACGGAGATTTATCATGGGAAATGTTTACATCTTTTCTTAATTCGGAAGTACTCGGGACACCTCGCACAATTTTTCAAAGTTATTATCTGGGCTACTTAATAACTGATGCGATGCAAAATCCCCGTAGACCTTCTATTTTGGGATGTGTATTGAAACCTGAAGCGCCAGAGGGGGCGTTTCAAAACTGATATTCAGGGCATTTTTCGTATTAGTGGGTGAACGTAGTTTGAGCACAAAGGTATTTATGATTATCGAAATATCAAGCAAAAAGTGGTGGAAGCAAAAACTCGGGACAGAGTATAACTCTCTGGCTGTTACTCTGCGAGATTGCTTCACTAATTTCTTCAATGAACCAACGGTGTCGTCAATACGTCTTGTGGGCACTGAAATTGAAAAAAAAATTTTGAATCCCACAAATTGCCTAACCGTTATTAATTCAGCGTTTGGTAAGAAATAAATTTTTCAAAATTGATGAGTACTCCAAATTCTGATAAGCTGTTTTGTATAAATTCAGAAACTGACAAACATTCATGTTTGGATGGAGCAAATACCAAACCATCATCTAGGTAAAGTACTATCTTAATACCCCTCTTTCTTCAAGGTTTGACAATAGGTCTAAGACATTTCGTAAAAATGAATGGAGCAGTTGACAAACCGAATGGCAAGACAGTATAATAATAGTTAATCATTTAATAAAAACCCAAGGTACTTCTGAAAATTTTCGGAAATATCTATATGATGATAGCCAGATTTGAGATAGAATTCTTCAAAATAATCCATAGCTGTTTTCCAATCTTCAAACTTATTTGTATTCATATTTCACATAATTATTAAGTCGACTCAAATATAGTATCAACCTCTCGATCTGTTCTCTGCTACGCTGGGATGACTTACAATATATGGCCTATGTGTAATATTTACACCACAGCCTGTGGTGTAAAAATTAACTGAGAATTTCTGATGTGACAAAATCAGCACTGTTTGTTGCAGATTTATTGTTTCGAATAAGCTTCGACGGTGGAATACAGACGAAGGGAATTTCATAACCAGAATAAAGTATTTTCATTTTATATTGAAAAGCTCCAATCTCTTCCCAATATTTTGCATTTTTTTCAAAACTATGTTTTATACTACATTCCGTTTTACTTTTTCCCTCAACACAATTTGAACGACCTGTATACTTATCTTTTACTTTGTGTGGTCTTTTCCTTTAGGCAGTTGGACTTTCAGTCCCCGTTGCAAAACAGTTAAAACTGTTATTTAGCATAGGCTGCCTCCTTGACTGCTTGTTTCTGCCCTGGCCATAGAGAATTGGCTGCTGTTGCTGCTGTTCAAACGCAGGAGAGGGCTGAAAAAAATAGAGACAGCAGGAAAAGTCACTGTCGCCGCTGGAGGTGTCCCATGTGGCTGAAATCTGTTTTCAATATTTCTGGTGTCTTAGTGCCCTGTTTTCAGCGTTGCAAATCTTTCTTTCATCGTCTGAGTTGTCTGCGATTTCATTGCACTGACTTTCCATCCAGCGGTTGAGGAGTCGGCTATGACTATATGTTTCTGGCGAGTTTTCAGTTTTTTACTTAACTCGAAAATAATGCCCAAGGACTCCTTTAAGTCAAACCCTCTCGACTCTTATTTCTCTAAACCTTCTAACAATTCGGCGTTAAAATCTAACTGAACTCGGATACCGTAAGACTTATAAAGATACCTTTCTTTGAGTTTCTTCAAAATAGTTTCTAACTGTTCCTTCTCAATAGGTTGAAATTTACCAGAATGTTTTATATGCGCCAAATGTGTAAAGCGTTGAAGCTTACTAAGGTTTAAACATTAAAACGAAATAAATAAATAGTTAAACTTTTCTTGGTTTATATTCTTTTTTACTATGAAATATTTTTGACAAACATATTACAAAAAATAAAAAAAATCACTTTACCGTTGCAAAAAATATTCAATTTCAGGGCCAACTAACAAATTGAAAATTTTTCTTCTTAATATCTAAAAGATTATTAAAATTTTATTAAGCATTGTTGAACTAGAATTGTTTAGTTTGACTTTTAAAAATTAGTAGACGAAGATATGAAATATTCTAAGCTTTTAAGGCAATTATTTAAATATCATTTTCTTAACAATATTCTATCTTGAAAACTGTCTAATTGGCTACCTTCGAAAAGTTACGGGGCTTATCTGAAGAAAGAAAACACACATTTAATTATGACTAAAATTTGGAATCTAATCGAGACAAATGTTAATAAAATTGTCTAATTGTCTGATAATAGGTTTATCATAGTCGCAAACTATGGCAAAAATGTACTATTTTCTCTCATTTGGCTTTGTTTGGATAAAACGAGAATATACTGTAGTTCATTAAAGTATTTGCCATTATGAGTGAAGCATTATCGAAGGTCGACTTTTTAATGTGACCTTAGACTACCCAATTACAGTTTACATAACACAATGTTATATATTATAATTCATAGAACGTTCTGTCATAATACTTCCATTTTTAAACCAATTAAATTAACGTCTCCTATTGGGTGTAGATATTCAAAATTTTGGTTTTTTACTTAACTTACAATTAATATCCCGAATAATGCTAACAAGATTTCCTTTGTCGGTTTGGATGTATGTGTTCATTTTTAACCAGAACAGTACAGTTACCTCTTAAATTCATTTCACGATTGATAAAAACGTATTCTGTTTTTATTACATATATCACTAACGTCTAGACCACAAAAATATTCAATTTGGTTCACTAGCAAATCAAATACCTTAAACAGTTTGAATATTGAACGAAGTTTTTTTTTCTGCAATTCACAACAAAGAAAGTGATAAAAAGATACTCATTAATAAATATATAAAAATAGCTAAATAATATTGATTAATTATGTTTATGTTTAGCAAATAAATCAATGGTAATCTTATGTTTTTGAAAAAAAGAACAAATAAAAAAAGAAACAAAAAACAAACGGCAATATGATGCTTATTTAAAATTACTTCTTTGGTATCATACAAGAAACATTTTATAGAGATAAAAATAAGTGGACGTTTTTAGTCATTCGAAAGAAGAAAAAAATTGAGATATTAGAAAGGCATTCTAAAATAAATTTTTTTATCAGATTGTACAGTTTACTCTGACAACGTAAGAGGAGTAACTTTTCATAGCATGAATCTTTTTGATATTATGTCTGAACAATCAAATTAGATCTTTTTTCGGACGGTCCATACCGCGAACACATTACACCTGCTTAGGCAATGCAAAGGTACATTGCAAATAGTAATAATACGGATACATGGAACCTTTCCACGATATATGATAACCTGCATCCTCATTCTTATTACTTAAGTTTCGCAACAAACTTATGATCATATACTCTGACCTTTTGGCAAGGCTGATCACGTTTTGTTTCAAAGCCATGAATATACTGTATATAGTACAAACAACTAAAATTGTTTACTTATACTTTTCATTTTATGTTATTTTGATATTTTTTATCCGTCAAGAAATAAAGAAATATCTTTATACTTAATTTTTAAAATCTTACCTCGCGTTAATCAATACGAATTTGAAAGGATAAATGCAATTCATTATGTATGTAATTCCAATTATTCGTGAAAGTGGTGTGAAAGCTCTGATGTTCACGTTGATTTAATTTCAAAAATGAAAACTAAATTTAAACCAATATACACCAAGTACCACACTGGTTCAGATGAATGCTTCTTCGGATTATGCGATTTATGTGGTTGTAGTGCAAGTTAAACAAATAATACTATGTTTCACAAACAATACCATTGTGTTAGGCGTGTGTTTAATGCTCATTAAATATGTTACACTTGACTCGATTACAAAAATCGCCCTTACTTTAAATTACGACAATAATTAAACAATCTTTAAGAACGTCCAATTAAGAGTATTTGTTAAATTGTTTTGAATTCATCTGAAATGATAAGGCTGTGTTAACCATTATACATCTGAAAAAAATTGAATTACATAATTGATACAAATTCCGGAAATATGCAACTTATACTAACCGTTAAGGAAACCGTACTCTAATTGGCAAAATAATCTGGTATTGTTTGTATAAAGTATACCAACATACATTTTCTACACTTTCTGACTTTTCGGTATTTTCTAACATTTAATAGATTTATTAATTTAATTATTTGTCTTCTTGTGACAGTGCAATTAACTTTTAAGTTATTACATGTACAAAATAAAAATACAAATGTAGTCTAGGCATGAGTATTTTACAAACCAAGAATTAAACATCCTATGATAAAAAAAGTAAATTTGAGTAAAACAGGGTGTGTTGATTCAATCCATTACAATTTTTTTTAAAAAGCTGTTCATATTGGATCAATGTCCAGTATGTGTTTACTCTCAGATTTCAAGAATACTTCAAAAGGACAAATTATTATCGCTTTAGCTAAGTGCTGCCGGTTATCAAATGTCTATGTATTCTTGGAACGCAAAAAAATCCCTAAACCTTTTCCTGCATTGAATGGGAAACATTAGTGTGTTTTGCCGTGTCAAAAAGTACATCTTGTGATTAGATAGCACATCATCCCCAAATCCGGTTTAGTATTTAAAAAAATAATTATGTCAATGATCATCTACTTTAAATGTATGCAATCCAGCTGAAGCCTTCAATATACTAGGAGTAGACGTGATTCATTTCGGTTGTCTGTCTTCTTGTTGTAAGTGCTCTAAAGTAATATACTATATTACAAACAAAATCTTTGTTAACTTTATTTCCGCAATTGTTCATAGCCGTATCATGATTATCGATCTTAAACAAATATAGCAATCTAAATAAGTACCTGTACTTTTTTCATTTCAATTTTCTGTCTTGTTGCTGTGAGTGATTTGAGGAACAAAAATAAATTAGTAACCGAATTTTTGTACACTTTTATTTCCGCAATTTTCTCAAAACCTATTGGCTGATAGTTACCTAGTTTTTAAAACACGTACTCAATATCACGTGCCATTAAAATAAGGAAATGATATAGGGGTTTTTCCTTTATACATCTATAAACAGAAGAATTTGCAATGTGAAGACCGCTATCTAAAGCACCAAGTAATCATGCAGCATATACTTGGATCCATCGTTCTACTAGCGACCGTGTTCACATTCTGTGAAGGTAAGTCATTGACTTTCAATTTTTAAAAAAAATTGATTGAAAGTATTTCTAAAATATGAAAAATCCATTGAATACTTAACAAGATTTATTAATTGCAATGAACAATATACTATGTATACAAATTCGCTTTATATACGCACTAACTAAAAGGTTAAATATAGTATACACTTTTTCGATTGAACTTCGATAAAATAAATTATAGGAATTGAGATATTTTAAAAAACGACCTTGTCACCAAATACAATCTTCAGCTAGGTTCGCTGACTGCGGTTTTTCATATTTATTGTTAAACCATTATTAATCATCGAATTATCTACGGATTTTTCCGTTTTCCCGATTACGACAAAGAGCACACGGCGGGTGTGACCGGTCAGTAGAGGATGCGCACTCCTCCATGACACCTGATCATACGTCTAATTTTTGCAGAGGTCCGTGTTTGCTTTGCTCCTGTTTTAAGGTTATCCTTTGGGCTTTTAATTTTTATACTATTTGTTATCATCACATATCAATATAACATATAAATTGATAGTTTGTTACAAAACAAATATAATGATATCAATAGTACAATTAGAAGGAAGTAGATACTTAGTAAATGTATAACGGTTTAAGGATAATTAGCTTCTTATAGAATTGGTTGGATATTTAATGTTTTAAAAAACTTGAATCAGATAAAAGTTCATTATCTTTTATGAGGAAATAAAGAATGATACAGCATTTTGATCTCAATTCATTGTTCTAATAAAATATACAACACGGCACATATCTCACAGTAAATTCCTCACAATGTATTTTTAAATGCTTACTTCATAAAGATATATACCTTATTTTAAAATGAAACTGTATTTTTGTTCTGATTTACAGCTACCGTCTCTTCGGCATGTTTGCGTTGTATTTGTAACGTATGTTTATATTACCTCGATTTTTAAAATTAATTCCTTAATGCTTTACCTTCTTTTTAAAAATTTATAAATGTAAAATGAGCATTTAAAACTTCATTGTATTTTATTTTTCAATGTAAGGTTGAATCGGGCTGCAGGCCAATTGGTTGTCGTTATGACGTGTACTCGTACTCGTGTGGCTACTTTCAAATTAAAGAGAAATACTGGGAAGATTGTGGAAGACCTGGAGCAAGTAAGAATAACACAACAACAACATAAAAAACCTCCTTCCCGAAAAAAAACAAAAACAAAAACAAAAGAAAAACAAAAACAAAAACAAAAACTAGCATATAACGAACAAACAAAACACTCAACAAATAGACATACACATGTAATCAGTATTTTCCCCAATAACCAACATGTACTAGATGTTTTAGATACACTTTAACTCTGACTATTTTTTGTCCAATGAAATGTTAATTTTGGGAAAAAAAATATAAAGATGAATTTATCAAACCACTGACAAAAACTAATATCTTGTGATGATTTATTAAAAAATGGGTTTATGATTAAATGAGCTGAGCCAGCAGTTTCTCTTTGCATGTTTGAAAAGGTTTTAAGGCGTGTGCTAACGACTACACGTGCGCATCCAACTGTGTCAGAGCCTACATGAAACGTTATATTGGAGGCAGTGGCTGTCCAGCAAACTGTGAAAGTTATGCAAGAATCCACAATGGTGGCCCACGAGGATGTCGATATCCATCCACTCTGAGTTACTGGGAGAAGGTGCATCAACAAGGCTGCAATGTGAACAGTTAATTGTACAGCCAATATGATCAAACAATGTAAAACAAAAGGATTTGAATATTTGATCAGTTTGATTGATCATTGAATAAAATCAATATTTGCTGAATACACTAATGAAAACAGAATTGTTTTACGCTACATGAACATGCAGTTTTTGAATTGTTCCTGTTACCTTTGGTTTAAAGATAATTAATATTTAAAATCAATTATGTAGCAAAAACTGTTTAAAGAAACAAAGCTGTTTGAGACCAAAATGATATTACTTCAAACTATTTGCTTATATTTCAACCATCAACAACTTAGTAAACTATCTAACAGCAGACAACATGTGCAATATCAATAATGAATATCATTTTACTCAACACGATTGCATGTATTCTAGAAAAAGTCATCTTGATGAATACTGTAAAGGTATTATATTCGGCGTGAACGATATTTTGCGATAAATAATTTTTTAAAGAGTTGTCATATTCACTAGCACTCTATTTATTAATCATCATAAATCAATTATTTATATCATCATCATTATCATCATCATCATCATCATCATCATCCTCATCCTTATCCATGCTGTAGATTACATATGAATGCATGTAAAGGGTGGCCTTAGATAGCTTGAGCCTCTTGATATCTGAAAGTAAAATGATGATCCCGATTGTTATCATTTATATTACCAAATAACTTTACAATCTTGATCTCTCAAACTCTGTTAAAGGTCTTGATCTTGTGAAGTAAAACATGGGTTCTTTTACATATTTAATTGTTTTCCACTCTTGTTAAATCGAAGTGATCGAAGTGGTTTCTTTGTACACACGTGACCGATCAAGCGTATAATTACATTATCTCCATATGAACCTTCCCTGATCAGCAACAGTGAATGACTTGGGCTAGTGTGGTGGTGTTAGAGTGCTGCCATCCTGAACGTTAACAAGGATAGGATGCAAGATTCTTGATAGGAAAAATAAAAGTTAAGTTCTATACTATCCTATCTTATCCTATCGCTTTTCGGCGCTACATGTTTATCAACTCGTAGAATTATAATTACTGTGAGAGTTCGATGTCAGATATGATTACTTCATAAACAGATTTGTTGACTTCATTTAAAGTATACTTAATGTTAAAAATTTGATTGAATTTACAGACGAACAATTTGGCATTTTAATATATAAACATGTAAACAAGAAACAGACATAGTGTGTACACTTTCCAGTTTCATATAATTTCTTCGATGCCCGATAACAGGGAAGTGTGTTTCTGTCCAATATTACTGATCATATCAAATTAATGAATGTTAGCTAGCTATAAATGCGTATGAATTTATACTTTAAAAATAACTCCGAATGGTTTAACTATTAATGAGATCTTTATAATGATTCCTAGAGAAATTATATTTTCCCGATCGTGTTTACATTTATCGCCGAATGAATCGCTCGATTACTGATATTTACGCTCAGTTATTATGTGATAAGGAAAACAATTTAATAAAAACTTGTGTTTAAACAATAGTTCAATAAATGCATCAAATTTATTTATATGTTTTTAATACATAAATCTTATAAAAACAAAAATCGAATCGCTTACCTGTTTGTTGACGTTATTGTGAACAGCCAGCGTACGATTTAATTTTACCGTTGCATAGGTAAATAAGTAATCTCGCTCTAAGAATTTTCGGTTTTATGTTTATAACTCATTTTGAGTACTACATAAATTGATAAATTTATTTGTTACACAAATTTCGTTTTATTTAACTTTTATTCTTATATTTGGATGGTATGGGATAGGATAGGATAGGATAAAGCTTATTTGCAGGATAGGATGCAGGATATAGGATGTGATAGGATAGGACTGTTTGGTAAACGTTCACGATAGCAGCACCGTTATTGGTTAAGTACTTAAGAGAAACTACCCTTACTTTCCTTCAAATTCTTGATAATTTGGTAAATGATCAATTTCAAGAATGTAAAATTACTAGTTATCTAAAACGCTTTGGTTTTTTTTATTTATGTAACCCTATGTGATTTATTAAACATGAGTTTTTTAAAACTTTTTTAAACGCGCATGGTCGCGATTTTGAAGAACATTTATGTTTTTGGTTTTTAATGTTTACAATGCATAATAAGGCATTTCCAAATGTCAAACAAAATTTTATTGTCAGTCGTCGATTATAAGCTAAATACAGAACTCACAATTCTTTTAGGTTTACAACGCTCAGGTTATGTTCTTTGTTTACATTTAAAAAAATATATGTGACAAACTGTTAATGTATGTTTAAAACAAATTAGCAGATAAAAATAATCGTCACAAGATGAATCTCTGCCATTTAGTCAACTGAAAGGTAACTGAAAGGTTACTGAATGACAGAGCTGTGCCATTCAGCCACCTTTCCAGACATTCAGTTAACATTCAGTTGACTGAATGGCAGAATTTATCCTGTGCTTAAGGTATCCGATACATATCAGGACCTAATATTTCTAACCCTGAATACCCATCAAGTATTAAATACCCTGATATTAGTTTAAGGCATTTAAGAGTAGAAAAAGATTTACAGAGATAATTTTTCAAAAATAGTATTAACTAAGCAGTAATTAATTTATGAAGATTGCATTATGATCTATAGGGGAAGCACGTTTAAAAAAAAACCACTAGGAATATCAATAAATGTTTTGGTTAAAAGATGTATTTTATCTTTAGAAATAAAAAAAAAACTATTAAAAATAACTTGTATATCGTAAAGATTTTTTTAGAACTAATTTTTATAGAATAAAAGCAAAAGTGGCAACTCTTAAAAAAAGAAAAAGAACATTAATTACTACACATTCCACTCCTACATACTGATACTTAAACATGTAAATGATGCCCAAGTATACTGAGTATTAATTCCATACATATATTTTATGCACTTAGATTCATTGAATCTGGGCTAATATGGACGGATACCTTAAAAAAAAGATTTGTTTGCCGGTGTATTGGACCAAAGTAAAGGAAGTAAAAAAAGTAAACAAGCTATTAACCTTTTTTATATAACAATGACTTGTGAACTGTATCTTGCTTCGAACTCTAAGAGTGACACTCAACTTTTGATTGATTATTAGAAATACATTACGTAAGCATTGTAAACAATTATAAAAAAATAAAATAAAACTTAACCAAAAAATGATTCAATTTGTTCTACATATTAAACTAATAGCCATGATATCGCCGTTAAATTTTATGTCTTACTCGAACCGGGTTGTCCACACGCATCCCAATGTTTCTCTGTCAACATAAAAGGCCCACATGTTTCTTCGTTCCAAAGGCAACCCTGTAGTTAACATCCAGTTAAGAGTTTTTCATATGTAAAAAAAAACCACATTTTAATTTCAATTCAATAATTGCATTTTTTTAAATCTATTTATCTTCAATAAAACGCTTAAGGTGGAATGTCTCATTACCACGAAATGGCTGACCTCTAATCGAAACGACATTTCGTTTTATTAAAAGGATTTTAACGACGGAAACATGTAATTGACTCCATAGCCGGGTTAAGTGTCAGGCCTGTGATCTGTACATCCCGAGTTCGAATCCCACAGGAGATGTTGTTGTTACTTACTGACATATGTACACTTTATTTATCGTTATATCTTACATAATCAAATTATTTACTGTTAATTTGAGTTACTTGTTCCAGGTGTGGTGTGGTATTCCACTTAAACGCGGGATGCGCGGGTCTAAGGAAAGTGTCGGGGTACCAAACAGAATGAAAAAGGTCGTGTGCAGCCATGTCCAAAAATTAAAAAAAAGAACTCTCTGGAAAAAATAAATACCTGTTTAACAAAAACTGTCTAAATATATATGCACTGTGTTAGGTCTAACTGTTTTTGTTTGAAAAGTATGAAATCCTCTCTGCAGTTCCTTTGAAAAGGAGATTAATATCTTATTTAGATATTAATCCAATGGTGAACATTGTATCATTAACAATTCATCTTTTTAAAAATCGTGTCAGTCACAATTAAGATTAAATATAATTGACAATAAGGTTACTGCTAGAAAAAAACACCCAAATATTTTAAGCAGATTTGATGACAACTATGACAAATAGGTGAAACACTTTTGGGACGTCCCTTATTTTACGCAAGCTTCTCGCAATTTTTCACGGATATTTGTTCCTCACAAATAAAAAGAAATCTATAGTATTTTAGTAACCATTTTATCAGTCTCTACAGATTCATGTAATTGTAGCAGTTGACATTATGTTTATTGGAAAACAAAAAAAATACACATACATATTTATACAATAAAAACTAATTTTAAAAAAACTACTTACATTTCATTCGCAACGCCAACAATCTGAGCTAAGGGAGGCAACTTGATTAAAAAAAAGAGTTTGTGAGAGTTAAGAGTCAACAACTCAACATTCATTTATATTATAAATATTTTCTCGCTATTAGGATTAAAAGCTGTAAACTAAAAAAGCAGGCCCGTACAACATTGAAATTTAAACAATTTGCCCTCTATTTGGGAGAATTAATAACATTGATCACGCGACTGTCAAAATCAGTGGACCACAATTTGTGCAATACAGAGGGACAATTACTAGTACTATGTTGATTCATTCAATACGGACTTTATGTTATATTACTCTAACTATACAAAAATAGTTTTGATTTAATACATATGTTTTTTTTATGAACGTGTGAATCGGTGTATATTTAGTAATGTACAAATTAAAAGTACTGCATAGAAAGTTGTTATCTTTATGATAAAGTTTGACAAAACAGCATGATGTGATCATTACCTGGCAAACATGTCAGGAAATGAAAAACATTAAGTGCCTTCTTCATTTTGTTCACCCGGTACCCAAAACGACAATATACAGCAAGCTAAATATTAATGCATATGAATAAAAATCAAATCGTATCTCATCATGAAATTCATTCTTTAAAAAATATGTAATTCTAGAAACACTCGAAAGCACGGTTTATATAAACACTTCTCATATACACCAAACAACGGGATTGATTTAAAATAGTAATTTAAACGAAAAAGTAGGGATGTTTTAATTATATCAATATGATTAGTAATTTAATAAGGAAAAAAAAAATGAGAATAAGTTTAAAAATAAATATTTTCTGTATGTAGGTACTCCTGAGTAGAATGAAACTAACTGATATTCAGATACACTTAATAATGTCAATTTAGCATTACAAGTATAGATTTAGACCTTTTCAGATCAATAGTTTAGTGTATAACTAAGCGAATGAAAGTTGACATAATTGATCTGCATTTTACATTTCATCCAACTGTAGAAAGCTTTGAATTGACTGATGCCATCGAGGTATCACACACTGGGGAATATCTCGTCGAGGTTAGTTTTGGTTTTTTTGTCTCTTTAAACAAACAACCGTCATTGTTCACCAATGACTGGTGGTAATAACGAACAGTGTCCAAATTCAAAAGCAATTTTCCATTCTTTAAATTGATCACTCTGGGTTTTGTGTTGTTGATTTTTTTAATCTTAAGTGTTTTGAGATATTTTTTTCTTAATTGTTTAAGTACAAACTGCCTAACAGTTTTTTGTTTTTGTTTTTATCAACAAATGGACTATTATTTACAAATATCAGGACATTAAAAATAATTCTATTTATTGCGGTATGCCAAATGGCATACAGTATTGAAAAAAAAGAATCGCTTTGAAAATGAAAAATACATTATAATGCATAACTGTCAATTTACCGTAGATTTTTAAGCACTTTATTTTAACAGTGCATAAAAAGAGGCGCTTCAAATAAGACATGGCAAAATAAAATAAAAATTAATCATTTGTTCTCACTGTTTACATCATATAAACCACCTTTTACTTAAGTATTCATTAACCGCGATGTCGGAATTCTATAACCAACACACCAGGGATTTTTAAATGGGAGGGAATATTTTTTTTTAAATAGTGAGCAAAACAAAACTCTCGTCACTCGAAAGCCTATCAGTCCAGTACCCCGAGAATAGAACCTTTTTTCACAAAACGAAGAAAACAATAGAGAACAATAGTGCATAAATGAATTTAAGATTAAATATTGAACATTTTTTTTTTTAAATTTTTAAAAAAATATTAGTAAAGAGTTTTATTTTGGAATTAAAAATAGCGTCCTGGAATATATTATTGTAAAACAGATATTAACTAGAATTATTTATAAACAATTCGATTTCTTGCTTTGTTTTTAATGATTTTACTTTTTGAATTATTCAATATATTCTTTATAGACAATGATAAAATCAAACAATTCTAAAATTAAAAAAAAACATTTCTGATAAAGAAAAAAAAATACCTCATTTGTTTACAGGCTTCCCTTTGAGTATTACATTATTTATTAAACGTGCAATTTTGAATTCGATTTTTAACAGCAAAAGAAATCATTAGCCAAAGGATCAGTAAAAGACACGATTAAATGCTATAACATAATTAAAAATCGATTATTTATATAGAGCAGTCCATAAAAAAGATGCAATTAAATGATAAGAACAAAATTACTTAGCACAGGCTTGTTAACAGAACTGCAAGTTAGTCAGTACGCGTAAGGATTCTTTGTTCATACATGTATGGCATGATAGAGGGTGCAAAAGGTATGTACCTTTTATTTTTGTCCGTAAAAACTTTTTTTACTTTCCATTCATTTATTTCTTACAAACAAGAATAAAGTTTATGATTTAAATATATTGGTGCTACGACACAAAATTGCATATGTAAAAAAATATATTTACAATAAATAAGAATTAAAGAAAGAAAAATAGGACATGGACAATGTACATGTATATATTTATTTTTAAGCAAAAAGGAAAATAAAAATATCTCGTTCTGCATTGATAATTTAAATAAAGGTTTTGAATAACCAAACGAATTTGATTCATAAAGTTAGAGTGGATACTCATTATCTATATGCATATACAAGCACGAAGTACACACATTTTACATATCAGCAAATACCCAGGAACTTAAAAGGCTGCAATAGTGTATACCCCCACCCAAAAACAAATTATTGAGTTTTGAAATTTTCAATGCTTAAATGTATAATTGAAATTCCAGTATTAACAAAAACTAAGGTATATGTCCTTATTTGAATACACATTCTTAATATATGCGCGTTCTTTATATCATAATTTTACTGTTAGCACCCTCCCCTCCGAAGTTATTAGTTGGATTTAAAAAGATAATACACAGATGTTTACTTAGCTGCTCCACATTAGTACTTAATTTTCTGATATTCAATATCAATCAAATATTAAATACGCTGGTGTTATTTCGAAGCATTTTAGAGTCGAAAAGAATCTACCAATTTTTATTTTTAAAAGCAGTAAGCAGTGTGAAGATTACACAAAGGTATATGAGTAAAAGCAATATGTTTGTTTCCCATTTGATTATTTATCTTTTTCATCATTTAATATTTAGTATTAAGTTAGTGAACATAAGAATTATTAAAATGCAATAAAATTGATCTTCAAATTATAGATAGCGTTAACCTTTTAACCTTAAAAAAAGAAAGTTACTCACACAACAATCCATGTACACAGTCGCACTGAACTAGTTTTAGAGACTTGAATTTTGAAAATAAACATTACGGTTTTGAAAAAATGACTTGCTGAACTGGGTAGGGGATCACACTGCTGGTTTTTCTCGATTTTGACTAGGTTTTGCGATGGACCGTCCTTTCTATGATTTCTTGTTCGGGGACGCCTGCTTGATAGAGTGTTGTCGCAATAGTGCGTTTTCCTGAAAGGTTGGTATAATATCCTAGAAGTCCTGCTTCTACAAACATGGTTTTCATAATAGAAAATAGTTTATTAAGACCTATCGGCTGCTGGCTAAACCGCAGTTCATTGTCCGGTCTATTTTCAAGAGGTCGGCGGTAAAACGCTGGGTTTTCACCACAGTTGCGACAGATCTCGATGCTATCTTTGTATATGTTGTATAACTTCAAGTTTTGGAAATGGTGCACTATTTCTTTGGCTTCCACGTGGCGTTGCGCTAGCCCACCCTGCATAAATACAAGTGTATTAATTATTACCGTATTTAAAGCCCCTTTAAATCTACTTCATCCCCACTCCCCGTGAAGTGGAGTATTCAAGTTTCAGCAATATTTATGAACAGCTAACAAAAAACTAATAAGCAATCAAAATCTTACCTTTGTATGTCTTGCTTGATCTCCCTTTAAATTTAACAAAGCGTCCATGTTGATCAACTCCAAGCTCTATCTGGTCGATCTCATCATCGACGCCACGGGAGTCAAGCAGCTTACAGTTATAGAAGAACATCGTATTCAGAAGCGATTTTCCGGTCCCATTACCTAGTAAACCTTTTTCCCAGAGTTTGTTTTTAGTTTCGGCGCTTATAGGTTCTGCTTGTTTGGGTCGAATTCCCACTCCTGCCGCTGTCAATTCGCTCATTTGGGCGCTCAGAATGCGACGAAATTCATAATACTTCGAGTCTTTTTCGTCAAGGAAATTCTCATGAATGCCACATTCCCGGAAGTATCTTAGTAATCCGACACGCAACATAAACAGTGATTTTGGAGGAAACGAGTGGTCATCCTTTCTGCCGGCTTTGACGACCAATTTACTAAACCATTTGTTAATTTCCGCTGGTTCGGTCAAATTCTCGAGATTGGAAAATTCACAACCTGTACTGTATACGCGGGCGGATCGCCATTCCTTGAAGGTTTTCACGCTTTAGCTTGTATTTTTTCGTGTATTTTTACTCTCGGTTGATTAAATCAGCTTACCAATGTCGCTCTCATCACAAAACTTCCAAAATCTATCGTTTAGATTCAATTGTTCCAGAACATTTTCGGCTATAACGGGTTCTTGTGTTAAATTTAAGTCATACAATTCTGCAGTTTGTGTCAAAGATAATTCAGTAATACCGTTAAAAACGTCTGCGACAGTGTGTTGTCGTCTATAGATGTATCCCATTCACTATTTTCTATCTCAAGAAACCGACTTCCATTTTAGCCATCTTCCTCTTTAGACTGGAAGTGCGTAAATGAGGACAAAAAGAGAAAGTCCACATGCGCGCGTGTTCATATGTCATGTGACAAGCCATATTAGGGTAGGATTTCTGATCAGCATCACGCCATTCGTATCAATTTTTGTCACCTTTAAAGAAATTATGAATAGGGCGAGGTGATTCGATAGTTTAGCTTGCCAAATTAGGAAATTCGTGGAACTATGGTACATGTGACTTGCCGTATTAGTTTTTTATTGGTTTTTCTTCAGATAAGCTATAGAGAGGTTTAGAGGTCACGAGCTGCGCCTCCTCGTGACCTCTAAACCTCTCTATAGCTTATCTGAAGAAATCCAATAAAAACTAATACGGTAATTAAAACCTTGCAATGTCAATTAAGTGCAAGCTTTAATCCGAAAAGAATGAGATTTGTATCTTGTGTTCTCTGGTCACTTAAGACGGACTAATGCTTTTGAAAGTACTGCCGTGAACAGGTATCTTGTGAGTGGGGTCTTATCAAAGTGACCAAAAAGAGGCCCTGCAGTCAATGGCGGACACTTAAATATTTCTCAAACAGTTTGAATTAACACGCAACTCCCTCAGATTTACAAATTTGCATAATGGTACCTTTTCCTACATGGTCAGTCTTCGACTGTTTGAGATTGATGAATAATAGCTGTTTATCAGACCCTAGAGTTAGATTTTCCAAAAAAAAGTACAATATTGTCCGACACAATATAAACCATGAAATGCTAGTTAAAATGCTGCAGAGAATTAGTGCATGTAGTGGCCAAAACCAAAATTATTTTTTCAAGTTAATCTTTAGTTATAGGAAGTCTTTTATCAGATTTATTATTTAATCGCTTCAAGCCCTGCAAAAGATTTGTAACTAAAAATTGAGAAATTGGGTCCCCTATTCCTTGTAACTTGCAGTGATAAGATATTGCAGACAAATATTAAAGTAACGTTAAATAAGCAAGGCCAGATGTTTATAGATGCAGTAAGTACTGAACCGCCGAGCATAATGTTGGAGGTCAATATGCAAGTGCGAACTGATGACAAATTTTTGATATGACAACAAACCGATTTTTTAACCCTATGTGTGTTATCGGATACTGCACCTTTCAACAGTCGATCAAACTTAAACTTGAAATAATGTTGTGAAAAGACTTGGGGATGGGTTAGCGGTCCCTCCTTGCGTTGGGTGCATCTTGGCGGAACCTGGTCCACTGTTTACGAGAAGTGGCATCAGCAATATTATTAGATGAAGTTGAAATATATTCTGCACGAAATGAAATGTTGTGTCTCATGCATTTTAAGACAAATGCTCTAACTAATACCATGACAAGCTCAGATTTAGAGGTAAATTTGTTCAAAACTGCAACCAATGCCTGATTATCAATGTGAAATGTTATTTTTTGCTGGCTAATTTGTTGCCCCAAATGATGACAGATAGAACCACAGGAATAAACTCCAATAGGGTCATGTCATGTCGCCCATAAATATATTTCAAATTTTTGGGCCAACTAAAGAAACACCACTTCCCATTCCAATACGCCCCACATCCTAGTTGAGCAGACCTTGATCTATCGGTGACCAAATTGAGATTTTGATCTGAATACCATTCTTCTTCTAAGAAATAAACCACATCGTTAAAGCCCCCCAAAAACCTACAACACATAAAAATGTCCTCCCCCATTGATTGAGTAACTCTTAAGTAATGATCTAATTGCGTGACACCAATGATGGCGTCATACAGGCGCCGAACAAATGCACGGTCTGGCCGAGTTGCTCTTGTAAACAAACTAAGTTTTCTTAGCACTGATTGCAACCACTTAAGTGTGACTTTTGAGTGGGAACAATTGTTTTAAATTATTTTGAGTTTAACACATTTTGGATGAGATACTCTAGCCAGCATTTCAATGGTGTCGATTTCCAAACCTAAAAATGTTAAGCAAGCGGTAGGACCTACAGCTTTATCCTCAGCTAAAGGTACCCCTAGCTCATGAAAAATACTATTAAATGTAGGCATTGTGTCCTTACAAACAGAAGCACTCTGTCCCGCAAATATAAAACCGTCCAAATAATGGTCTGTTCTGTCCACATGATCTTTTTTATTGCCAACAAGTTTAAAAATATTGCAAACTCTTGTAAGACCCTACATGACACAGAACACCCCATTGGTAAACACTAATCAATGTAGTACATATCATCAAACATAAAACCAAATAGGTCAAAATTCCCTTGACAGATTGTCAAAAGCTTAAAAGCTTTTTTCGGGATTACTGGTTATGATAGCCTTTGAAAGAGCTATTGACTCAGTATCGTGGGAATTTGTTCAAGACACTCATTTTTTTTATCAAATTTTGGTCCTTCTTTCTGTCAATGGATTTAAACTTAACCCAAATAGGTAAAGTCACTCTAATAAAATCACTTAATATATCACAGCTGAATCATATATTTATCCCTTTGCCAACCCCGGATATTAGCTCTTTGAAGAATCTAAATAATGTATTGTTTAATTTTCTATGGAATTCCAATGTCAATATAAGATAAAAAGAAAAATTACAACCTGGAAATATTCATATGGTGGATTCAAAATGATTGATTAAGAGAATTATATAAAAGCTTTAAAGTCAAAATGGATTATGTAAATTATTAATGATAATGAATACAAATCGATAATGATACTAAAAATGTCAATCGACAGAGAGAAACTGATTAACACTGGATGTGCAATCTTATAAATTTTAAATTTGCAAACAGAAAACTAATTCCGGAAAAATATATTTAATACTTACACATATCAGGAAATTCAAGATGGAGTAGAAATTAATGATCGGGATGAGTATGATTGTTAACCTTTATGGTGTAACAACAATTAAAATTGACAAACTGTTTTTTATAAACCCTGGTATGAAAAGGGTTAACTCATGTAATTGATTTTTATATGAAAATAGCAATTTTTTATCAATGGATTATCATCAAAAGTTATTAAGCATTAAAACAAACATGTAACATACACAGGTCTAATAATGACAATATAAGCAGACTTAAAGATGTACAAATTGTGTAGAAATTGCTTTATTATTACACCTATGATTCCGAGTAAAATGAGGGTGTTTGTATAAAAAAAAAGGATCAAAACCAATGTATGATATTTTAAACAGTTTAGTTGTAAAACCAAGGGGAAAGATAAGTGGACTATTTTGAAATTAGTGATAAACAATGGAAAAATATTTATTATCGTCCATTTGTAGTTTCACAGGACAGTAAACTGCAATGATTTCAATACCAAATAAATCATCATATTTAAACTATGGATAGTCTTATGTACAAAATACGTATAACAGATACAAATAAAAACAAATGTACATTTTGTAAAGAAGAGGAAGAAACAGTTTATCATTTGATATGGGAATGTCCTATTGTTCGAAGAATTTTAGAACAACTTCATAATATGTTGGTATTAAAAGATATTGAAAAAAATCAAGTGATGAAACTTTTATTTTTGGACAAACTAATAAGAACAAATTCTCAGATCTATTTAATAGTATGTTAATACATGTATAAGGCTCGTTGTCAAAATACCTGTATATTTATTAAAGGTTTCCTAAATGTTTTCAGATCTTACTTTCACATCCTAAAATACAATGCTAATGACAGGACAGAATTCAATACTTTTAATATTTTTTTGGCAGAAATGGTCTCATACTTTAATTTAATGACTTTTTCAATTAGTTCTTTTTTCTATTTACTCTTTTATAATAGATCTGTAATGTTAAACCTTTCCATGTCTATGAGTGCATATATGCATATTTCGTTGATGTTCCTGTCTTATATATTGCTGATATTTTTCTCTTTCTTTAATAAGTTTTAAGCATTTTTATTATTATTATTATTATTATTATTATTTTGGTCAAAATGTATGTCTTATTGCTTGCTGCTTGTTTACTTGCTTATTCAATTAAAAAAAACACCTTTTTTGCAAAACGTTTTAGCTTTTCTAATCAAAATGTGTCTGTTGTCTGTCGTCGTCATAAACTTTAGACATTTTCGTCTTTTTCTCCAGAACCACTCCAACCAAACTTGTCACAAAGCATTCTTAGGTAAAAGGGATTCGAGTTTGTTAAGAATATAATGCCATGCTTTCCTTTAAAGGGATATAATTAAGAATCATTGAAAATGTGTCTTTCAAAAATCTCCTTCTCAAAAACCAATCAGCAAGAAAAGCTGTAACTTGTGTGGAAACATCCTCAGGTAGTTTAGATTTAAGTGTGTTCAAATCATGATCCCTGTGGGCAGGGTGGGGCCACGGTGGGCGGTCGAATTTTTACATAAGAATTTATAGAGAAAAAATCTTCAGAACTTTTCTTCTCGAAAATCAATCAGTCAGAAAAGCTGAAACTTGTGTGGAAGCACCCTCAGGTAGTGTAGATTCACGATCGTTCAAATCATGTTCCGGGGTAGCCACAAAGGGTGGGGGGTGGTGGTGGTCGTATTTGTACATAGGAATATATAGAGAAAAATCTTTAAGAATCTATATCTCGAAAATCAGTCAGTCAAAAGAGCTGAAACAAAATAAAATGTTGGTCAGTAGCGAATTGTCGAGTTCTTAAAATGTGGTTTTTTTTGGGTTTTTTTTTTTTTTTGTTGGGGGGGGGAGGGGGTTGTTATTATGTATAACTAACAGACATTTCTAAAACGCTTGATCTATGGTATTTAATGTTACATGACGATGTTTTAGACCTTTTAACCAATGCACTCAGATCTTTAAGCATTATATTTCCACAACGTTAATCAGATAAAAAAATAATCAGTATATGGTTAACGCGTTAATAACCCAGAATTGAAATATTTCAAGCTGTTTGTAAGCTGAATTGTTTTTGGTAACAAAGAGCCATGCTATTTTGGACATAATTAAGCTCTAAAACATTTAGCTTTACAGTTTGTAAATTTATGCACTGCTTCCTAAGGTAATCATTATAAATTAATTATTTTAAACAAATATAATAAAACAAATAAAGCGACTTATTAATGCAAATTCTTAGCTAAGAATAGCTTTTTATTTGTTGTTTAATTGCTTAGAAACACGGTACACGTACAGTGTAGTTAATGAGTTTGATAGTTTTATCTTTACTATTTGACAAATAAGATAAAATTGAGATAAATAGTATCTAATATTCTGTTTAATACGTGAGATTTGAATTCAACATTTGTCCCTGATCAACAGAAAATTGATCTAAACTCCGTTTTTAAAGTTCTAAGTATTCTACAACATTCATAGGATTGGCTTCTCTTAGATGCTTTTTGTGGGTAATTAGATATACATGAACTTGAGTCCAAACAAAATACTAAAATGTGTCTTTAATAATATATCTAGACATGTTTGAAACTGCTCCTTTGTAAATTTTGTCATAAAAAACTGTTATTTTATTATATTATTGTTCTTATTCTTGCATAACTTTTGATACTGTTTACAGAAAGAGGAAACGTTCATGTAACATTTTAATCTAGTCATGTGACGCATTTAATCAAAATCATTTACAGTTGAACTTCGATATCTCGAACACTGATATCTCGAATACAATGGATAAGTCGAAGTGATTTGTAAGTCCCAACCACTTATTTTTTATTTACCCTCCATATCTCGAATACTCGGATATCTCGAAGTCTTCAAACAGTCCCATCTAGTTCGAGATAACGAAGTTTGACTGTATTTACATCCACTAAACATGAATTCCTCAATTGTTTTAACGAAAAACAATTGAAATTTGGAATTCACAGCTTTATAGACACTGACGGACGTGAAATCTACACAATCCAGTTCTAACCATGAATCACCAAAGAAAGCATTTTATTGGTTAACTAGACCCGGTCGAACTATAAATTCAACATATCAAATTAGCAATTATAGTAAATTCAAAAGAGAAACACCGTTTTGTCGTCTTTCTCAGTATCTTCCAAAAATATCTCCCTTTAAGATCAATTCTATGTAAGAATCAAAATTCGGTGCCCACGCATAGTCACCGATTTTCTTTATACTTGACATTTTGATAGACTTTGGTAAGTTAAAAAGCCTTATACCATTTATTTGTTGCTATGTGGTCCCGTTGCCATGGTAACCGAGGGTAAAGATGTAAAAATGGCATTTTAATGCTTATTTGAGAACATATTGTGAGTAATGTGCACAACTTGGGGTTTACAGGGTAGAATATATTATTAAAAATAGTTGTCATTTTTCTAAAGAAAGAAAAACATTCATGGAGAAACGCATATTTTTAGAGCGTTTCCATAGTTACTAAACAGAAATTTTAAAATCTGTTTTCTTTATTTAATTTGAATAAAAAGAGCTAATCTTGAATTTTCTGGTAAACAGTATTATGATTGTGCAATTAAGAATTTAAATATGAAAATTGAGAACCGTATCTATGGAAACAAGCTTAAAAATAAGGAAAATTATAACATTTTTAGGCAAATTATCAATTATAGTAATTGCCTTCTTTAGAAATATTACAAATTTGTATTTAATGACAAAAGAGAGATAATAAGTAATTTGTTAGAAACGAATTATACATGTACTTTAGTTTTTTTGTTTTTTTTAATGAACGTGGCATCAAATGGTATCCGATGGTAATCAGAAATTATGCATGTCATCTTGATGTAATCCTTAGGAAAGATAATATCATATTATCATTGTGTACTGATAGGAACTTAATTCATCACCAAGCATATTGATTCGAAGGTAGTATTGATATTAATAAGTTGTACTATTTATTTCTTAGAAGCAATGTCATATATATAAATTCAAGCAAATTTGCAAAATTCTTGTAAAATACTGAATTAGACATTCAATAATTAGCATGTACCTTAAGATAACAACACCTACTGCTATAAGGTTACCAGGACGACAATTACGGTTATAAGAACAGCGATGATAGCAACATCAGACGTGATCGAATCATGTGATCCTAATGCACTTTATAAACCGATGATATATATTAAATAAACATGTATCGTCTACTTTTGACGCCGAATCTAATTTGATGATTTATGTCAAATCAGTCTATCCATTTTTTGGTTTTTGGTATAATAAAAACCATTTGGCAATCCTACTTCCGTAGGATTACTCCAAATATACGTCATTGGATAAGCTGATTAGATATGAATTAGAAAATATATATATTCAATCTTAATTACGAACTTTGTTTAGTTCCTTAACGTAATTGAAACTGAATATTCCGATGAAACATTTCCTTCAATAAAACGAAAGTTATGATAAATGTAGAGGTAATTATTATATTTTTATGGTATCGAGATTGACCACATATAACTTCAAAAGATAACAGACCTTTATTCTCTGAGCAATTTCTCCTCTGTACTCTTTCATGCAGCCACCAGAACAGCTTTCGTTGGTATGGAAACACTGTTCGACCTTGAAACAGTGTCCAGACACATGTTGACAGTTTAAACCGTACCGTCCAATGTCACATGTTTTGGTTAGAAAGAAAAAGATTACTAAGTGGTACTATTTTTGTACATGTTGTTTGAAATTCATATAATACCAAAATTAAACAGATTACACGTAAAAAAAAAAAAATACAGACACACAATACTCTGTTTTTTTATTTCTCTTATATGATTTAATATCAACATTTCGAAAGAAAAGGTTATAGTTAACTAGATTAAAGGGACTTGGACACGATTTTGGATCAAAATTTTAATTTTATTTTTTTATGTATAAAATGGTTTACTAGCATAGTTTGAATGATTGGCCAAAATTTGAATGTTAGAATTCAAGTTATAAGAGAGATACAGAGGTAAGAATTCATTGTTATGTAAACAAAGCTCGAGTCTTATATTTGTTTACAAATAATGTAAAGTATGGAATTACTATTTCTTTGACAAAATGACTCGTGGAAAACAAGGTAAACTTATTCAATGTGATTTTAAATAATATTATCAACAGAAGATTGAAACTTTTACCAATAAAACACATATGTAAAAAATTATAAGGCGCGAGCTTTGTTTACAAAAGAAAGAATTTCAAACTCTGTATCTCGTTATAACTCAATATTTGACTTTCAAATTTTGACAAAGCATTACAAATACCTATATTAATCATTCTAAACATTAAAAATGAAAAAATAAAATTCAAAATGTTGAGCATAAATCGTGTCTAAGCTTTTTAATATGCCTTTTTAGATTCAGTATCATGTAAACCATGTTCTTACTTTTGTTACAGAGATCACCCTCCCGTCCAGGAGCACAGTTTCTGCATCCCCCGGCACGGTTTTCACATGTTTCATTATTCAAACAGTTTTCAGTGGATTTATGAATACATCCCACTCCAAAAGAACCATTTATGCATGCTAAGTTAGAGATAAAGTACACAGTTTGTTATATTTTGATAAGATTTATGAACACAACACGAACTGAATTTTTAGCAATGGATCATATTTAATTGTTTGCATACGTTTGTCACACTTACCTGTAGTCTGTCATCCTTGCATCCATCCTCCGGGACAGGTGCCATTAACGCTGTTACAGGTTACATAATTTGAACAATGCCCACATTGAGATAAACAATGTTCACAATAATACCCATGTTCACATTCTTAAAATGTAAGTAAAAACATTAAACAGGTTAGAAAGAACAATGGATATGTAAAAAATAAAACAAAAATTGCCAATCAATCGTAGGCAATCTTTGTAGTTGCTTTTTATATTAACCTTTCGTTAGATAGTAAAAATTTAATTTTTTGTGATTTCTCCAAAAAAGTCTTGTCAGCTTCTTTGACTTAACTGTCTGCCAAAATTAATTTGGCCACTATTTGTTGTTGAGGCAATTTATCTTTAAACAATGCGTTGTTGGAGTAATATTTGTAAAGGGATTTACATTTAGGAAAGAATGGGGAAAATTTTTCAGAATGTCCATGTCAGCTGAGATTCTTTTGTAAGATTCTAATCTACAGTGATATCTTAATATAACTTTCAACTGTTTTATTACAGTTCGAGATTGAAAAAGGTTTTGCACATGTTCTTGCAACTCTAAATAGCTTAACACAGAACAGCAAAGAGCTTTATTAGTTAAGTCGATAAAATACCTTCAATAGGCTTAAGTATACATGAACATTTCAATCTTCAAGGACGAAAAATGAATTTTATTCCTCCACATAATCAACTGCTATCAAAAAGCCCCAAAAATAAAATCTTAAAAAAAAAAAATGATGGTTTAAAGTCATCTCATACTTGTGTCGAAAAAATATGCACACATTACAGAAATGTAATAACGCTTTGCGATGTGAAATCATGAAATCATTCGCCAATTTTGTCATGAGTATCTACATTACAAGAACACTCCCTTGGGGTTTTTAATATTATTATCATGCCATTTTTCAAAATAAATAATCTATTAATCTTCGATCACAAATTGTCTTAATTCAACTCGGGTTATAATTAAATGATTGGAAGTCACACAATACATTTAGGAGGTCGTATTTGTTTAATATATATATATTCTAAAGAATAGCTATGGTTTTATAACTTTTCTTTTGTCAACGAGTATGTATATATACAAATGTGTAATCAAAATCAGCTTAGAGAATGGCACAACAACGTTATCAAAAACATCTTGTTGACAATCTAAAATTGACTAAGTTGAAAATGATCTTATATTCCTATTAACTCACTACATGAATGTGTGTGCTTGCTCACACAGTCGTTCGTTTTTCATTTACGATATAAACCTGAAAAACCTTTTTAAAAAACTTAGATAATCTTAATCCTTAACTAATTTAACAGTAAACCCTTTTAGGTAAAAACATATTATCATTGGCGAATTAAAAAATACAACACATTTTGATTTACTAATTTTCATTAATCACAGTTGTTATAGATTTCGCTTTAAGCAATTTGTAAATTGTCTGCAGACTTTGCTAAAATAACAGTTTCATCGGCATAAAAAAGGATAAATAGCTTCAAGTCCAAAAAAATTGTCTCCAATTCTCTCAGATAGACTTATGACGTTTCAGTCGTCTTAATTTTTTATATATAGTGAAAACAAGAATGGAGATAAATTTCTTTTGTCGTACACTAACGATCTAAAATCAGTAACTGAGTTATATAATGAACAGAAAAATATGAGGGCTTTAAAAAAAAAACATTTTTATTCCATTACATTTACTCTTACAGTCTAAAATCATTTACTGGATTATATAATGAACAGAAAGATAATAGAGCTTTTACATAATACATTTTATCCATCACATTTACATAATGCTTTACATCTTAGGAAAACTTTGAGAAAGTTTTTGTTTTTGTAGCTCGTTGTTGATGTGTCACTGATAAGGAAAGGTGTTTTTTGCAATTGTATTTTTGTTTTGTGTGGGTTTTTTTTTTAAATAATATCACACCTTTGTTATTTGTAAAAACAACATAACTTATTGCCACTTTTTCTTAGTTCTTTTATTAGTTCAACATTTGTTTATCCTTTCCCGTTCTTGGTAATCCCAGATAAGGCACTTGCCTTTAATTGTATTGTTACAGATGTTTGATAAACAGCCCAACTACTAGTTTTACCGGCAGTGCAATACTTACACATAATGTAACGTTTGTCAGAATTAGTTAAAATGAGGACAATTTTACTTCTTGCATTGTATTTTAGATCCACTGGTTGATAAAATTACACCAGTTAAATATATGGTTCATTTTTTTAAGTAGTCTACAACACATTGCTCAAAGTTCATGCAAACCAACTACTGCTAAGCACTGCCGTATCATCAGTTGTTTTAATTCATTGAATCAGATTTAAGGTTGTCCTAGACGTTCCATTGATAACTTCCACGTTTGGAAAGAGGCTTGGTTTTAAAAGAAGTTATACATTTATCAAATAAAATTTACCTGGTAGACGAATCTTTTTTTTTTCAAACTAATAGTATTTGTTGTAGTTATTGAGTGGGGTTTTTTTGTTTTTTGTTTGGTTTTTTTTTTGTGTGTGTTTTTTGGTTTTTTGTTTGTTTGGGGGGTTGGGTTTTTTTTTATAATTTTCTAAATGAAATTATTGCGAACATGTAGTAATTTCTGACATGCACACAATGTATCTATACCGTTAAAAGTATATAAATTATGAGTTTAAGTAGTTCATATTATAATTATTATTACATTTTTTTAAATATACAAAAATCGTTGCAATTAGTTTTTTAAAAATGTAAACATTTTACTTGATATTTTTACTTTCATTGACAAATCAGCCTACACTAAAGTTGTTTCGGGTATATATCCATGACTCCAGTCCGAAGCTAATGGAAAATTTCGATCATCTGCACAAAATTCCGATAATTTGTTGCCGAGATGGACGCCAAAGTCCAATAGTTACAATAATATCCGATTAATTGTATGACAAAGACGATTGCATTTTAAAGCAGTTCTTATTCCAGTCTATACTTTTTGAAGTTTGACGGGTTAAAAAGCCACAACACCATGAATAAAAAGACCGGTATTCAACTGATACTCAGGTATGTAAATACAATTCGCCAATTTTCAAACACGTTATCAGCTCGGCTGGTAAAAGTATTCTATTAATAAAAACAAATTTATTTGAAAACAATTTATTCGACGACCCATCGTGGACAAAGAAAAGGATTTGTTTTATGTTTAATCGGTTAATGTGTATGGATTTTTAAGGCAGGCATAAACATAGTTCTAAATGACAATTAAAGGTATAAAATCGGTTATTATTTTTTTCATGTTGACTTTGCAAGCGTTTTAAAAATTGTAAAATTGTAAATGTATCTTGTAAAACAATTTCAACCAGTACTTTACCTTTTAAAAAGTCAATTGTTTAAGTTTGCTGATTTTGTTTTTACTCTAATGGATATCAATCTAATTGACATTTTGTATTTGCTTCAATCACAATGCATATACCCACTGACAAGATAGGAAGTCACTACCGAAGTAGACACTACTAAAATGTTTATCTCGATATTTCAGATATTTTTTTGGATCTTTGTTGTTGAAACTGCCATGTTGTACGTTAAAGGTCAGGCGACCGTTCTTTATTTGATGTTTACAAGAGACGCAAGGTACGATCAAGTTCTCCCGAGATCAGATGAGTACTACATCGACTCGCTGATTTTACCTTCTGTTATTCGATGTACACTGGAATGTAACGTTAGAAAACCACTGTGTGTAGGGGTAGTCTTTAATAGTAATTCTAAGACTTGTAAACTACTGCAGTTATACTTAACCCAATTCAACATATACAATCAAGAATATGAAGACAACTGGAAATACTACCCAATGAAACAAGGTAAATAAAGTATTAACAGTATATATCAGTAATAGCATATTTTAAAAGTGTTGTTTTGAAATGGTGCTAGTCTATCATTCCTTTTGAAATGAATTCCAGAGCAATAATCATTTGACTTTCATTGAAATGTTTAAAAAGGTAGAAAAAGAATCCTTTTGACATTTGACTACACAAGGGAGGTAGAACAACGTACAACAAAACACATACAAATTAATATAAAAATAAGTCATTTAAAAGGGAATAATTCAAATCAGTCAAATTGCGTTTGATATAGAAAAATAGTTTATATATACTATTGATTGGCTTTTACATGAATGAATTCATTTTTTATTACGGCGTCTGATGACGTCACGGGAACATTTTATTCAAAAATGTAAAAGTCGTAAAAATCGGCGAGATGCTCACAGACAAATTCCGTTTAAGGTACTGAATGTATAACGATCACATTCTGTACATAATAAATAATAATCCGGTATCCTTTATCTTGATATCATGTTGATGGTAAAGTACTCCACCAAAGGGTTTTTTTTAAATTTTGATTACTCGTATTGTCCAACTAATTGCACACTGAATTTCACATTTGTATATGCGCAGCTCATGGTTTTTTGGTTGTTTTTTTTAAAAGCTATTATGAGAAGTAACTTGAAAGGACTATTTGCGGTAGTATGCATTTCTCACCCCCAAAAATTTAAGTTTTAAAAAGAACTTAAAAAATAAGGTGGAAGACAGTTGAAATCATATTGAAATAAATGTGTTAAAGGTAATCACCACAGTGACGTCATAATGTTAAAATCATGACATCATGAAGATTGTCTATTTTGGTAAATTTGTGTTTTGGAGCAGAAATGGGTGTTTTTCGATGTTTTGTTTTACTGGGAAACATCAAGCGCATGCTTGCTCAAGTACCATTTTTAAGTATGATGTATGCTACTATATGAACAAAAACGTGTAAAAATCGAACTTGAGCAATTCTGCGCTCTATAATTTAAAATGCAAAACATTATATTTTTATTTGTTTACAAAATTGCGGGAGGTAACTCATATAGATGACGATATAGATTAACAGCTGATGGAAAATGATATCTAATATCACATTAAAAGTAATAGTGATACAAATTGGTTAAAATTGGGGGCAGATATTTGACCAAATCAAATATAGTTACAGTTCTTTATGCGAATCTCTACATATGTGTACATATGTTTAAAACTTTCTTTTTATAAAAAAAAAATCAAAACAAAATGAATCATTTACCGCAGATATTTTGACAAAATTAATTTTTTCATTTTTCATTAAAGGGAGATAAAAAAAAGTTTAAGGTGCAAAATGGCTGGTTTCTTATATGTAGTCAGTCATGTGAATATAGAAAACCTTTAGGTAACGTTTAGGAGTAAGATTTATCACTATTATATTCACTGAACATATCATATAAACAAAAGTCTTTTAAAATACCGACATTTGTGGACTTATATAATCCATAATATGCGCCTTGTAAAACGCCATTTCATTAAATCAAGTAGAGTACTGTGGAATCATCATTGTTCGTGGGATACCATCTGCTTGGCTTTCGTGGGTAACCCTTGCCCACGAATTCACATCCCCAAGAACGTATATACAAGTATTTGTTTAATATTTATTTAAACTAACCAGAACTTGCTACCTATGAAATTACGTCCCACGAACCAAGAAAATTTTGGCTACTCACGAACATTGACCCCCACGAATAAAAATGATTCCAAAGTATACCCTTGTGCTAGAGCTGTTTATCTTATGCCCTTTTTTCCGATTTGTATATAATGATGAAGTTATAATATTACTCCATACTGACAGTTTTGAGACGTATCATAGCATTAGTGCATAATGGAAGCTTAGTAAAATTATCAGTTAAGGATGCATTTTCTTCTTTTAAGCGGGGGTGTTAGGGAAGCATATGGAATCTGAGTTACATGTAATTTCGTGAAATCACAAATCTTAGTTATTATGTACATATTTAAATATTTAAGCAACGAAACGTAGACCAAAAACAAATAAAAATTACTGGAGACAATTTTTATCACAAATTAGATTGTATTACGTAGATTTACACATTGATGACGTCATGACTGAAATGTCGTGTAAACTTGATTGGAAAGCATTGTAAACAGATTCAAAATATAAGTAATCTAAGAATTTAAATAAAGTATTTTGGTGTGATTTATTGAGAATGGAACAAAAGAATACTGGGAGGAATGTTAGTTTTATCAATTATTCGCTAAAAGGTATGTAAATTGGCTTTTATTTCTCGGCCAGGCTTTCCTCTGTCGTTGTTCATAAAAATCTGACTAGAACAACACTACCCCGTGTATATTGAACTTCCAATTTTACATATATCGATAGTTTGATCAATGCTTAAATTGAAAAGTGCTGCTAGAATCCTGTGTTATGTTGTTTTAATGCAACATACCGTTTTCCGTGCTAACTGAATAAAAGTTGGGGAGGTTTTTTAAAACCCGGATGAATAACTATTTATTTAAGGAGACTATAAGATTCTAGCAGCGGTTTTGATAAAACTGAGATGTTTCGCCTTCATTTGATAGGTTTATTGTTTTGTGGAAACCGTAGGGTAGTGTTGTTCTATCTCATTTTATGTTAAGGAGTAAACATAAGCTATTAATAGCTGTCACGTGATAATGCACCGATATGGCAGTTATAAACTACCCGATTTTATTGCATTGACATCTATTTCAAAGGTTACTACTAAGTTTTTTATCTGATACATAACAGTTATTTAATCTCACGATTTTGAATATAACAGTCTAAATAAGACGCTAAATTCCCCATATGCTTCCTTAACACCCCCGCGTAGCATTTATTTGGATCATTTGCACATAAGTGTCCACTTGTAGCCTTAACTCATTGCAAAACTCCGATTCTATGTAGCCGATCTTTAACTCCTACGTTTTCTGATTTAATGAATATGGATAGGTTTCATATTTCTTTTTTTTATTTTAAAAAACATAAGTATTCATTTTTATATTTACATGTATATTTTTTTTTATAAAATTGGATTCCCATCCAGTGTGGCAAATATCTAAGATAAAAGTATGACTTTCCTTTAAAACGTTCACACTATCTGTAAGAAAGGTAGATTGCGTCTTTATTTTAATTTCACAAACAATAATCACCATTATTTAATTTTTATGTCCATCAGGGGAAAGGGTTGAAACAAATGTAAAAATTGTATTTGCTAGTGTTTCCTAGATTATTTTGAAGTGGGGGTATAAATGTGTTTTTACTCTTACTTGTCAAACTCAAGAGGTGTTGCTTTTGTTATTCAATAATAATTTTGAATTAAAACTTCATAGAGATAAAAAAGATAACGAAGGTAATATTTTGGCTCTGGACTTAAGCATTGATGAAAACAGAGTTACTTTAATTAACATATATGGGCCAAATTCTGATAGTCCCGATTTTTCGAAAAAGTAAGAGAATATTCTGTCAAGTTTGACAATGATTATTACAGTCAGTTCAAGCATATCTTTTACAACATACACCATAGCATAGCATAGCATTGAAATCTCATAGCATAGCATTGGAATCTCATACCATAGCATTGAAATCTCATACCATAGCATACAATCTTATAAATTCTCACTCGTCATATCATACCATAGCATACCATAGCATAGCATACAACATGATTTTAAATTAATTTTAAATGCTTTTATTTCAAAGAATAAATGTTAACATTGCAGATTAATGGTAAACTTTGGCCTCTGATCATTTTACTTCGAACTGTTTGGAACTCTTTTGTGTATGGAGGCGTTTTTGTTCAAGTCTCATAGCATACCATATCATAGCATAGCATACCATATCATTAAGCCCTTTATTTCAATTTCTCATAGCATAACATACAGATCTCATAGCATTGCATTGAAATCTCATAGCATATCATTAAAAAGTGTTAAAGATATGCATGAAATGACTGTATATCCTCCGTGGAGACTTTAATTTGGCACTTAACCAAACCTTAGACACTTTAAATTATTCCAATGTAAATAAACCTTAAGCCCGAGAAAAACTTATAGAAATTATGAAAGATTTAAATTTAGTTGATTATAACAGAATCCTTAACCCGGATTAAAAAAATACACACCTGGAGAAGAAAGAATCCATTGAAACAGGGTCGCCTAGACTGTATTTTAACTTCTGAAAATTTTTCTAACATTGTAGAAAATTTTGATATAAAACCTGGATATAGATCTGATCATTCTTCAGTTGTAATTGAATTAAGGTTTAATTCATTTGAAAGAGGACGGGGACTTTGGAAGTTTAAAAATAACCTATTACATGATAAAGTGTATATTGAAACTGTAAAACAAAAAATAGAAGCGGTTAAAAATCAATATAACAAAACCCTACATGGAATGGAATCCAGGAATATAGTTGATGACTCGGTGTTCTTTAATATACTCCTTATGGAAATCAGGGGGGTAGCTATATCATACTCTTCTTTCAAAAAGAAGGAAAAAGACAAACTTGAAAAATCTTTAATCAATGAAATAGAATATTTGGAAAATAATTTTACAGACAATGATTTCTCCCTTTTAGAGGGAAAAAAATTGGCTCTTGAAAATTTAATAAAAAAAAGAAACACTAAGAGGTAATATGGTCATATCTAAGAACAGGTGGGTAGAAGAGGGAGAAAGGCCAACAGAATATTTCTGTCATCTTGAATCCCGGAACTTTTTGAATAAAACAATTAAAAAGGTAGAGGTCCCAGAAAAAGGTGTAACATTTAATCAGTTTGATATTCTTAAGGAAGTTGCTAACTACTATAAAACTTTATACAGAAATTTAGATTCTGAACCTTATGAGGTAGATTTTTCTATTCTTCCCTACTTTCATAATATTTTAAAAGTAGAAACAGATATAGCATCAGCACTTGATAAAGATATAGAGGAAAGGGAGATTTTACTTGTTCTAAAGAATATGAAAAACAATAAATCCCCTGGGAGTGATGGATTTACAACTGAATTTTACAACTTTTTCTGGAATGTTCTTAAAGTTTTCATTATGAAGGCAATAAAACAAAGCTTTTTACTTAGACAGCTTCCAATATCCCAGACTTGGTTTTATATATATTATGTTTGCCAAAGAGAGATATAGCTAGGCAATTTTTAAATAACTGGCAACCAATTACTTCATTAAATGTTTTTTACACACTAATATCAGGATGCATTAGCCGTAGAAAAAAAACCACACTTGACTCTCTCATTTCAGATACACAAATAGGCTTTATGAAAGGTAGATATATTGGTGAACCCGATTTGTTTATGATCTTATGTCTCACACTGAAGTCAATAATCTACCTGGATTACTTGTCCTTATTGCTTTGAAAAAGCATTTGATTCCACTTCTGTCATAAGAGTACTGACGTTCCCATTTTTTACTGATAAACTTAGACATTTACTGACAATGTACTGACATTACTGATAAACTTAGAAAAGTACTGACGTTTTTACTGACGGTACTGAGAAACTTAGAAAAGTACAGACAAACTTAGACAGTACTGATAAACTTAGAGAAGTACTGACACTTTTTACTGACGGTACTGAAAAACTTAGAGAAGTACTGACAAGTTCTGATGAGTACTGACCCCATTGTTCTTTCTCCCGCTATAGCTTAAAAGGGGTGAAATTGTATTATATAATGTATTTTTAATTATAATAAACAATTTAACTTATTAATAATATTTTCTTTGAACGAAAATGTCAATTTTAAAATGTATATGTAATTTTATAAGTGAAGGAAAATTGATCCTAGTTTAAAAAAAAAGAAACTGAAGGATTTTATAATATTTATGTTGTTAGCTTGAGTTTTGATATTTATTTAGAAACGAAAAGTACGTTAAAATAATTGACACTCTTGAGCTGAACATCAATAAACTTGATCACCTATAACAACACCTAGTTATTAGCATTCAATCTACCCGTATTACCCATATTTCCCATGCACGGATTTACGGGGGATCTTGACCCCCCCCCCCCCTCTCTTGCATTCTCTATAGAAAAATCTAATTTCTTAAATTTGCATAAATAATAAATATGGCTAAGACCCCCCCCCTCCCCCGCGATAACATAAACAACATGATTTTGGGGTCCGCGCATTTTACATAGTAAATTAATGCGCTGTGTTTCCGTATACTTATGATCGCGGTAAGCTTGAAGCGCTTGGGACAGAAGCCGAACGTGTTAATCAGTTAATCAGTTATTTTGTCTTTGTGAAATAATATAAATAAAGAAATGAACCCTATCCATCTACATTGAAGCTTGAGGAGACTAAATTTTATCTAAACATTTGACTCTGTCACATTGACACAAATCAAGTTAGACTTGTATACGGATAGACCGCTTACATATCTTATTTTATGTATTAAACAAATGACCGTGTTTTGTAATTTGTAAAATAAAAAAAAATAGTGGAGGACCCATGTTACCTGCCTGAGTTATACGTGTAGGCATAATAACACAACATAATTAGCACGTGCAGATAATCACACACCGATTGAAATGACATTTTTGCCCGGTGTAATGATGCATAGAATAACATAGTCTCAATGAAATGATGTTGATTCTATTTAGCAGGAAGTAGATTAGTTAATATATAAATCATGTAAATCGCAATCGATCCAGTTCTTTCGCACTTTAAACTTTTCACAGTGTGCATTGTCCAGTTCAGTAAATTGTATAGAATTGTCTTCATACATGTACATATAAAGCAATGATACAGTTCATAACTGATTTAATGCATGTATACAAATGCCGGGTAACGTAAATACACACATGCGTGATGCGGGTTTAAGATTAGGAAAAAAATATCTAACGTACATTTATTTAAATTTATTTGAAAAATGACAAATATTAGTGAGCAATTAAGTTTTAATTCATATCACTGTGTCAAATGATGCTCCGAATTAAAACTCTTTCTTTTTATGTATGAAATTCTTAGAACTGATAAATCAAAATTTTCAAATTCTGTTTTCTTTACTTAACAAACTGGGGAAAAGGTATTAAGGGGTATCAAGACAACATATTGCATTAATGTTAAGCAGTACCGAGCATTCTATTTTATATACAAATGATTTTTTTACATATGATTAGCTGCATATCACAAAACATAATGAATTAACACATTAAGATGTTTTACGTCTTAAAATTGAACATAAAAACGTGTCATTCCGAGTCATTCGCAAACATCCAACTCCAATTCCACCCCTTCCTATTTGTACAACATTTTTATGTGTAACTAATAAAGTCCCATATTACATTTTTTTTAAAATTATGACAATTCTTTTAATCATAACTTTTTGTTAACATTAAACAAATTAAATATAACGGATCTAGTTAATACTTCAAAATTAATATCAGTCTATATAAACTTAACACTGTATCTAGGTAGCTGAATTAATTAATGGTGAAAAATGACATAAAAGAAAAAAAAGATCAGGCAAAATTTCATTCAGTAAGAGTAAGAACAATGGGGGCGTACTTATCAGAACTTGTCAGTACTCTAAGTTTTTCAGTACCGTCATAAAAGGTGTCAATACTTCTCTAAGTTTATCAGTACTGTCTAAGTTTGTCAGTACTTTTCTAAGTTTCTCGGTACCGTCAGTAAAAACGTTAGTACTTTTCTAAGTTTATCAGTAATGTCAGTACATTGTCAGTAAATGTCTAAGTTTATCAGTAAATAATGGGAATGTCAGTACTTTTATGACGTAGTAGTGTTTAGTTTCGTGGTCTTTTGTTTACATCTTTTTACATCTTTTTGGATTTGGCAAAAACTTAATCAGTTGGACAAAATTCTTAAACACAAACTTTAGAGCTTCTATCTTACAAAGTGCGTTTTTATCCGAACAATTTGAAATACGCCGTGGATGCCGTCAGGGAGACCTTGTTTCACCGTATATTGTTTTTCCTTTGTGCTGAGATTCCTGCCATTCTTATCAAACAAAACACTGATATAAAAGGTATTGTTGTTAACGGTAAAGAACACAAAATACCCTAGTATGTAGATGATATATGTCTTATCCTTGATGGTTCTGCTAACTGTCTTTATACCGCCCTTGATACATTAGACCTCCATGCACAATTTTTCTGGTTTAAAAATCAACAGTACACAAACAAAAATCATTTGGATTGGTTTAAAAAAAAAATCTGCTGAGGTCTTTCATCAATCCAGATGGAAACTAGAATGGGGGCCACAACTTTCTCTTTTCTAGGAATTCATTTTTCTGTGGAACTAGATAGAATAATTGATTTAAACTATAACATTCAACTTCAGCTGAATGGAAAAGACGTATTTTAACTAATATTGGAAAGGTTACAGTTGCAAAAACTTTAATTGTACCAACATTAAACCATTTGTTTATTTCATTACCAAATCCTAGCCAAGAAACCATTTCAAAGTTAACAAAACAGCTTTTTAACTTTATTTGGGGGTCAAAATGTGATAAAATTAAACGGGTAGTTGTTACGCAACACCATACACTAGGAGGTCTCAATATGGTTAATCTTGAAAATTTTATAAAATCTCTAAAATGCTTTTGGATTGAAAGGGTCATTATGGGAGGTCACTCATGGTTGCATCTGTTTGAATGTGTATATGGACAAGATGTTGTTGATAAGTTGATAAACATGGGTGATGATTTTTGTCTGAAGCTTAAGAAATGTACAACAAACAAATTTTGGTTGGATGTATTTGATGCATGAAGCTTTGTGATTAAAGATTCCTTTGAAAAAACCCAGCTTACACAGTCTGAAATATTATCATCTCCAGTCTTGTTAAATTCTCATATTAAAATAAATTAAAATAATATATTAATCAAAAATGGTATAACAAAGGTGTGAAAATTATTGATGATTTCTTTGATGAAGGTGGTCCACTTCTGTCAAGAGAAAGTTTTGAAGAAAAATATAACATAGATTACATTGTATTTGCTTTATGCAATATAACATTATTATTAGTGCTATTTCAAAGTTCCTGAAAGAAACACAATTTTCAAAGGACAATTTTTCAAAGTTACAACGTCCTTTTGTGCCTATGTTATATGGAAAGTTGATGATGAATAAATGGACAAAACATATTTATAAAAATATTAATATAAAATGTGTTCAACCAAGTGCATTTTTGAAATGGAATTCAGTTACAATATAGAATTTTACATAATTATTGCCTGTAAATCACTATTTAAAGAAAATAAATGTAATAGAAAACTAGATGCTGTCATTAGACAGTAATACCCGCACCAAGTGTTTGCCCCTAAATAACACTGTTTTGTACCAGTTTTAGTAAAAACAAAGGCCACGTGCACATAATACACCATCATCGGAACCCACGGGTTTTCTATCCCTTACACTGCATGCAGTATAACGGATAGAAAACCTGTGGGTTCCGACGATGATAATACACATGAGCGGCCCTTTATGTACAGTTGTGGTTGAACTTTTTGCATGTGAATTTTCAGTTAATCAATAATCTTTTCATTTCATAGAAAGTATGGTCTATATAATTATTACAAACAAAATTAAATCATGCCCCCTTCCCTCGGCGGTTGCCGGCTTAATTTAGATTTGCTTCTAGGTGCCAACATCATCGCGTGCACAGATTTAGAGAAGGGATTGGAGTGGGTGGTGGGGTCCAGACCCTCCCACCCTTGAAAAAAATAATTTATATTAATACATTATATTAATACATGTAGTAAAATTACCAAACAATACACCTCAGACCCCAATCCCCACACCCCCTGCAAACACAGTTACATACTACTTTGCCACCCCCCCCCCCCCACACACACACACACTCCTCATGGATAAAGAAACATCAGAATATTTTGATAACAACGAAAGCCTGTACATGTAGTAAAGTGCATTATAATCAAAATTATTTCACAGTGACGTTTTATAATTTTAAATTTTTACAATACAGGTATGTAGCAAAAAAAGATAAATTTTTAAAATTTTGGAATCTGAAGTAAAAAATAGAAAAGCCCCAGCAGCATTTGAACTCTCTACAGACATGTAGTTAACGCTCTAACCCATTGCACTTCACTGTTAGGTAACATTATTTTGGGGGAAATTATTATATTTATATACTTTATTGTTTATTTCTGCAATAGGGAGTTCATTACAATATGCAGGTGTCCTGTACCACCTTAAAGCTGAAATGTGTGCTTTACATATTTTTACCGAATAAAACAGTACAAGGAGTTTAAAAGAATAAAGTCATGAAAATACATGCATGTTACAAGAAAATGATCTTTGTCCGAAGTTACGTACACAACACAGGTCTACAGGTCGCATTACCGGGTACTAGTTTTACCCAGCTCTTCAGTTAGATGGCTTTCACGTGGTGTACATAACATTATGTTTTCCATGTGCAGAATAGGATTAATTAACATGCATAAACATTTCTTTTGTGATGATCAGCTAATGAATGGATTCATATTGTGCTCTAATTGGATTATCATTATGATGTTGACCAATATAGGTAAGCATAATGCATGTAGTACACGCACGATATTATGAGACACCGGTATACATATTATTACTTTCACTTTCTAAATAAGTGATCTCCCTTTGCCAGCATACTGTATCATCATCTTTTTTAAAATATCTAAATAAGCTCATCATTGTTACATATCCTATCGCATTTGTACAGTTTCTGTCATTTTAATTGCAAAAGTTATTTTGACCCCATATTGACCCTGTGACAGTTTGTATTAAATTTGTGTATTACATTTAAATAAGTGTAGAGACTTATCATGTCTATATGAGTTTTATTTAATAGGGAGGAAAGGGTCTTTTTTCTTAATGTATTATGATGCATCAAATAAAACGTAGGCCATGACCCTATGGGATTGAAACAGGAAAATACCAGTAATCTTGAAAACTGTTGAGATCCCCACCACTAAACCAACTATATTCTTGTTTCTAAAATCATTATGATGCATCAAATGGTGTAAGTACATGACCCCCAGGAGTTGTCTTTCAACCACCCCCACCCCTCTGAAATAGGAAATGATGATATACTTTGATAATTTTTAACTTTTGAGATCCCCCATCCCTATACCATATTTATTCTTGCTCTTTGTGCGCATCAAATTGTATATATAGGTTATGCCCCCTTGGAGACACCCTGACTTTCCAGAACTGGATATAATAAAGTATTTTTTCTTATTCATATGCATAGTGTTTGATCCATGTGGGTAATTTCTAGCCTATTGATGACCCTGCTTTGTTTAGGATTACAATTGCCCCGAATACATATAACATTTTGTTTATCTTATCGATAAGAATTAAAAAGCAATTTGAATTCCTAAATCTTTATGTGCATCTAGAGAAAAATACCAGTCAAGAAATGATTTAAAATTTGCTACTGTACACATGTTAGAATGTATTAAGGTGGCTCACTACACCTTGAAATATTTGCTCAAATCAGCAGAAAATTACTTGATTATGATAGATATCATAATGGATAAGAAGTATTTAAGCCAAATAGGCAAAAAATGTGCAATTTTTGGATGAAAAATTACATTTTAGAAAATTTAATTCAGTAAACTTAACCAAAAGCTCCAGGCGGATTCAAACTCATGATCTGCGGTTCAGAAACCCAATACTTTAACCACTGAGCTACGACGATATACAACCGAATCGAACGATATTAACAGTTTTACAAAACATTTAAATCACCATCTTGTGAAGTACATAGTGTCTTAAAAAGTATATAAGTCTGGGTGTAGTGAGGTACCTTAAAGAAGACTCTGAATCTGATGGGGGGTGTGGAGGATAAACATTTAATTTTAATCATTTATTGTTATTAATTTTAACTTGAATAATAGGCAGAAAATAAGATTCTGATGGTTTATTCCCCGAACGGCTACTCGCCAAAACAAACACCTAATTATTTTAGGCAATTATGGGGTCCTCTAAGGAGGTACAGGTAGAATGTACTTGTGTTCACCTGGATTCCCCTAATCAATTAAATTAACATAAATTCAAAAGAAATAAATGCATGTTTCTATAAATGTAGTAATACACATTTTTTAAACCTAAATCAATGTTGCAGTTTTCAGTCATTTTTTCAAAATTCTGTTACTTTTCAACAACATGTATTACATGTATATATACTAGTATGCTATAATTTAGTACCTTTTTATATCGAAAAGACTCAATTTTAAGTCCCAAAGGTGAATGATACTGTGATAGTGGGTTGTCCCAAAGATTAACAAGTCCACTTAAGGGTTCTTTATTTATTCAGATATAGAGATTAAAGAATTCTATTGGCTATAGTAAACCACCTGATCATGTGCACATGTATTAAAGTGACCATACCGGTGAAATGCCTTAAGGCTATAAAATATCAGCAGCCACTAGAATATATAATTGAATAATAATTACTTGATAGGTGCATAAAAGACAGGGAGTTATAGGGATAATAGTCTGTTTCTAAATATGTACATGTAAAATATAAATGAAATGTAGGATGAAGATGATGATGTTGATGAAATATGAATAATGCATGAATTTAATTATTATCATAAAATGCACCCTATTACAATACCATTCATTTTATCTTTTCTAATTATCCATGTATATTTTATAATTTTTGTTACTTTGATTAACATATCAGAATCAGCACCCATAATCAACCACACCACCCCAGTCCGAACCATTACCGGTACATGTTATCTGTTTTAGCTCTCTCTCTCTCTCTCTCTGTCTCTCTCTCTTGTGATGAGTCTCTCTCCATGTGGAACATTAACTAATTCTGATCATATCTCAATAGATCATTTGTCAATTATGCAAGTTGTAATGTGATTTTTTTTTAAGAAAAACAATGTTTACCAGTTTATAAAACTTTTAGACCCCAAATTTTATTTTAATTTTAATACATCATTCAACAATTAAGAAAAGTGTAAATGTAAGGTTTTTTTTTAATTTTAAGCAAAAATAAATGCAAGTTTTTTTTATTTAAAGAGAAAAAAACGGTCATTTTATTTAAAGTCTAAGTAGGGATACATACATGTGTGGATCCAGAAAATTTTTCCAGGGGAAGGGGGGGGGCAACAGTTATTTGAGTTTGCCGGGGAAGGGGGTCCGAAGCATTTTTTCGGCAATTTTTTAAATAAAATGTAATTATGAAGGGGGGATCTGGACCCCTGACCCCCCTCTAGATCTGCACATGGGAAAAATGTCAATTTCATGCTACTATTTGTCTTCCAGGATTAAATTAAATTTTTCAAAATCTTATTGCACATCTACAGGACAGTCCCTATCATATCTCAAGATTTGATGTATCTATTCATTTAATAATAAGAGGAGTTCTGGGATCTAGGTTTTTTAGTGATAAACGTCAATTTTCTGCTATTATTTGACTCCCTAGATGAAATTTAAATTTTTAAAACCTTACTGCACATCTTTAGGACAGCCTCTATCATATCCCAAGATATGATGTGTCTATTCATTAAATCATAAGAGGAGTTCTGGGATCTGGGTTTATTTATGAGTGATAAACGTCAATTTTCTGCTATTATTTGACTCCCTAGATGAAATTTAAATTTTTAAAACCTTACTGCACATCTTTAGGACAGCCTCTATCATATCCCAAGATATGATGTGTCTATTCATTAAATCATAAGAGGAGTTCTGGGATCTGGGTTTATTTATGAGTGATAAACGTCAATTTTCTGCTACTATTTGACTTTCTGGATGAAATTAAAATTTCTAAAACCTTATTGCACATCTACAGGACAGCCCCAATCATATCCCAAGAGATGACAGAGCTACTCCAAAAGTTGTAAAGGGAGGTATGGGAACCATACTTTTTTTGCAAAAAAACGTGGTTTTTTGTTGCCCACTGATCCCTGTGTTGAAAAAAAAATTTCTGAAACCTGATCACACTTCAAAATGACACACCCAATCATATTCTAGAAGATCATTTGGCTACTGCCAAAAAAAAAATGACGTTTTTTAAATCAGATTTTTTGTAAAAAAAAAAAACGTCATTTTTCAGCCACCAAATGACCCCCAGGGCAAAATTGAAATTTCCGAAACCTTATTGCGCATCTATAGGATACCCCAAAACATATTCCAAAAGTTGATTTGTCTATTGTTGAAAATGTAGGAGGAGTTCGAGGAAGAAGGTTTTTTGTGAAAAACCGTCATTTTTTACCAATTATTTGACCCCCAGGACTACCAGAGAATTTTTGAAACCTTTTTACAAAACAACATGATACCCCAAATCAAACTCCAAGAGATCAGTTTGCTGGTTTATAAGATGTAAGAGCAGTTTGAGAAAGTAAAACGTGACAGACGGACGGACGGACGGACGGACGGAACAGGACAACAACAATATACCCGAACTTTCTTTAGAAAGTGCGGGTATAATGAAACATGTACTTTTTGTGAAAGTGAATGTAAAACTATTTTACATGTATTTTTTATGTGCACAAAAGTTTTGCATATCTGGAATGATCTAAGCCTACATATTTATTCTACTACTTCGAAAAGAGCAGGTTTTAATGTTAAAACATACTTTTTGGTAAAACTTCATTTATGAATGACAACCTGGTTATAAATTTTATATGCCAAACAGTATATTTTTCATTGTTTAAAAGGTAGTAAAAGACCAAATCTATATGGACTGATAGGTCATTTGAAGATGCATTATCATGTTGAAAAATTCATATCTAAAAAAAAATATACTGCTGATAACGTTGATGCTCTTTGGTCACAATGGAAATATATGCTAGAAATTTAATTTGTTTCTAAAAATCAGATTTATTCTCTGACATGTTTTTTGTTCTGTTATTTTGTGTTTATTCTTTTTCTATAGAAATTAACAAACGTGTTTATGGATTCTTATTTTTTTTCTTTTTCTTCTTTTTATATATCAACATAGCGTGTAAACTTACCTAAAAATATCTTTTATATATCTTGGTATGAGTGAGGTATGCAAGTCTGTATGGGGTGGTCTGTGCAATGTATAATACATATATTTGACTATTTGTATCAATAGCACAAATATAAAGCATTATATAAAAAAGATTAATTTGAAGATTATCTTACACATTATAACCTAGGTTTTCTTTAACATTAATTTGCCTAAAGAGGAATTTACTCTAAAAACTTAAATTAAAAAAAATAGAAATTAGTAGAACAGACCCCCCCCCCCCATTTTTTACGCAAGAGATAAAACAATCTGACTTGTTGGCATAACACGCAAGTATGTTTTTTAAGCCATCTACATATTCTAAAATTCTTTAATTTTTTTTTTTGTAAAATTATAACTACCCACCACATTATGTAATACAAAAGAAGTGTTGCCATTACTTTGCTGGGTTTGCTGAAAGTCATTGAATCATTGATGGATAACAATCACATCTGACTATTCAAAAGATAATCGGGTTGTTAACTCATATGTACTTAGTGGTTGGGGAATTTATGTTCTAATAAATATTCATTTATATCGTTATAGCAATATACATGGACTAACTACATTTTTCTTATTTTGTTTTTATATCTTTCAAGTCTCTGATGGACCCTGGTTTCAGTACACGGAAAATAAACACTGGTACTTCTATAGCGCGAATAAACTGACATGGCAAGAAGCCAAGGTTAGTGATATGTATATTTTTTTTGCTACGGTTTTAACTTCATCAGAGATATGTATGGGTCAACCATCATTTCAGTAACATTTTACATTTGGCTTTATGTAAACGATTTTACTGCGCATGTTATATTTAGAATTTAAATGTGTGTGGAGTAAGCTGCAATTTATACGAAAACGCATGGAAACAAATGATATCATCTTTTCGATGAATATTTTTAGTATGCTTGTGTTACAGTTTAAATGATGACGTTTAAATTGTTTTTCGTAATACATTGTTTTCAAAACTATAAAACTTGTAAAGAATTTATCTAATCATTACGTTTAGCAAATTCAATAAGGATTGTTTGGGAATTAATCTAAAAGTATGAACTGTCTTTTTTAAACCAATGCAATTACTTGTGTTACTATCTACATTGCTATCAGGAGGAGTGCCAACTGAGAAAGTCGCATTTAGTGGAGCTCAAGAACATCGGTGAAAATGACTTTCTTAGACAAAAAGTTCTTGAAGTAGGTACGTTAATAAGATTTTACAGCAAGCGTGTTCCTTTTCTTCTTTCGTCCTTCTTTTACGACCTGTCTTATTACAATTGAGTAATGAATAAATCGTATCAAAAGACATTGATTAAAGTTATAAACCAAAGAACATAAATATGTATATCCATTGAAATGCACAAATGAATAACGGCAAGCCATTTGTTTTAAAAACCGCATTATCTAGGTACGTGTGTGTCAATAAAAGATTATCAGTGTGCTGTGTGGATTGGGCTCAATGACCAAGAAGAAGAAGGTCAGTTCAAATGGGAAAATTCCAACCTCCCTGTGACCTTCAGCAACTGGTTGCCGGGACAACCTGACGGTAACGAACATAAGAACTGTGTAGATATGCTGCAAGACGGGACATGGAACGATCGATATTGTACTCATAACAACTTCTTCGTCTGTGAGAGGGTTTGACATTCGTTTATCATTAAGGTCTTCTGTTTCCAAAGGATTACCTTATTTTGATTGTAGTGGGTTTGTTTTTCCTTTTTCCACTTTTTGTTGGCAAAATTTCTCAAATATGTCTAAATAGTTTTCCGGAAATGTTCAGGGTTGATAGAAAATGATAATATCTCGAGGTGTTTTTTTTTTAGTTATTTTTCAAAATTCATTTCCCGTCCTCCATTTCCTGTCCCGACAAAAACCTTGTCACCTCGAGATCTCAGAAACGATAAAGACTTGAACAATCATACTTTGTAGGATGATAATTTTATAATTGTAGATGTGTTTTATTTATTTTATTTTGTTTGTCGTAATTTCCAGTCGTCATCGAAAGTACTTCAAAAATTATTTTTTTACGCGTTTTATTTATTTTACATGGAATTAATATACGTTGTATTAGTAGAAATCATTACATTTCCTCTCTATGCGATGTTGAGTAAACAAAGAAGTTATACTTCCGATGAGATATATCAATTATCTAAGATAGCGTTTTTTAAACTAATTTTGTACCCGCGAGATCTTAGAAACTAAAAGTTATCAAGACACGAAACTTACATAAATGAAATACATTTGATTCAAGAAGTGTTCAACGTAATTCATTTTGTCGACATCTCTTTCGGTCCTCACCGGAGAGGTTCAAACAAACCAAGTTTTGTATATGTTTAATTGTTATTCTTTGTCAGTTTTAGTTAGTTTGATAAACAATAATGTAACATTGGCAAATATTTAAGAAATACTAACTTTTATTTTTATTGAGCACTTCCGTCTGTTTCTTGTCCTGAAACAAAAAAAACCGTGTCTCCATGAGATAAAAAAACGGTAATATGGACTTTCAGTTCATCAGTAGAATTATGCAGGCGGTGTTTTTAACGTATATCTATTAATATATATAATCTATATTATAATCTTTTACGGTCCATTTCTTACCCGTGAAGGTCATGATTTAAACAATTGAACTCTTCCATAAATCGGAAAGCTAATGATAAAGTTTGAATATTACAGGCAATTAGGTTCTTAAGAAGAGAATTTCTAACCTACCCCACCTGTTTCAGTCTTTCTTCCCAAACTGGAAAACCCTTCCACACCCCCAAGGATGTTTGGTTGAAATTAGCCCAGTGATTTGGAAGTTTACGAAGACAACAATGACGACTGTTGAATGACACAATTTGACCAGAAAACCTCTCTTGAGTCATTGGTTCAGGGGAGCTAAAAAAGGTCTTTTATTTGAGATATAATTACAAAGTTTTGTTTGTTGTTTTGGGGGGTTTTTTTGTTTTGTTTTTTTTTTGGGGGGGGCGGGGTTCTTTTGGGGTTTTTTCCCTAATATTCCTTTAATGTTTTGCTTTTTTTTGTTTACAAACTAAGAAGAAACTGGGTTTTTTAAATGTATATGGAATTTTCCCTGTTTTTGCTGATATAAAAAAGAAATCTCATCAATATAACATCATAATTACTTGTAAAACATTCACAGTGATAAGAAAAAAATATTCCCTTTTTTAACTACAAGTTATTAATTGCATTATTTGATATAAACAAACGAAATTGTATACTTCTATAAAAAAGCGTTTACATGCGGTTTTTTTTATATTTAGGTGCAAATAAATTGCAAAAAGTTTTATCACTAGACGCTTGTTGCGAGCAACAAAAGGTCTTCCGTTTGAATACACCTTAAAAAAGACTATAGAGATAGTTGTTCTTTCTACCAATTCTTAACACTCTTAAACATAGAGCAAAACCAATACCGGATATCTAAAACGCTATGTAAAAGTCGAATCCAATATTGTAAAATCCGTATTGTGACGTATTTCGATCATCGGTCACTTCGCCGGCATCAAAGACATTCCGATGCAACAACAGTGAATCAGAATTCAACGATGCAACTGCATTACAAATAGAAAATAGCTAACTGCGGGTCGAAAAACAAATATTTTTCATATTTAAACATGTACTAACATTTAAAATTATTCTTGTGTTTAGAATGACCTTTTTTAATAGTATGTCAAGAGAGAGAGTTTAGAATGACCTTTTTCAATAGTATGTCAAGAGAGAGAGAGAGAGTTCGTTATCCCCACATGTCATCGTAGAGAGAGAGAGAGAAGTAAATATACAATTCAAACGTGTATATAAGCTGTAAAAAAACACATTTGTCAATAAACGCATGTATACATGCATGCCTGTATCCATGTATGTGGAGAAACATTAAACAGCCCTCAATTTAAAGTCATGTTGATAATTGAAACATAAGCATATTGTTAGGAGAACGGTTATTTCCTACCCGCAGTCGCTATTGTTGTGTGCACACAGTCATTGAGATGGCGGCATTTCTTTGATGCCGGCAAAGCGACCCGGCGAGCTCTAATGCGGTCGTATTACAGGGGTTCTTCGGCGGCATGACTTTGATGCCGGCAATGCTACGAGCGTCTGAATTTAGATAGCTGCTGATAAAAAAAAAAGACTGTCACATAGCAGGAAATTAACGGTATTTCTAACCGGGCTCTATATTTTTACTGAATAAAAACCCCGATATTATTTTGATTTATAATAAAATTTAAACGGAAAACATTTTAAAGCATCATTTTCAAGATAAAATCGTAAAACAAACCACAATTCAGAAAGAAATTACGTTCGACACTCGGGGACTGAACCCGGGTCGCCTGGGCACAAGTCCACCACTCTAACGACTGAGCTACGCGGACTCTCGCTTCAAGACTTTGAAGCCTAATATCTCGAGAATGCGTGGATCGATTTTAAAACGGATTTCATATTCTGAAGTTTTGAACGCGTCTCTATCGAATTATAAAATAAAAAAAATTCAAGTCCAAAAAGTTGAAAAATGATAATTTTTTGTTTCCTTCCGGTGACGACCGGAAGTGACGGCGGACGTTCGGATATGCGAAGGGCACTGCGGCAGACGACTCTCTATCATCCCTGAAAATTTGAAAGTTCTATCTTAAAAACTTTTGGAGAAAAATCGTGAACAAGCAAAAACATAATTTTTTTAATATCGCGGGACCGGAAGTGACGACCCAAAAAACCTCGTGTAATTTTCTTACAAATTTAGTCGTGAATAAGATTTGAAAGTTTTATTAAAATCGGTTAAAGCGTTTTTGAGAAACCGTGACAGAAAAAAAAAAAATAATATTAATAATAATAGGGGAAAAGAAACAAAGCAAAAACAATAAGGTCTTCCGTTGGAAACGGAAGACCTTAATTATGATTAAATAATTTTATAGATGTTGTCAACTATTCAACATTACTGTTGTTCATTAAAATAAACATTTTTTTTTTATTTATTAACGATTTTTTGGGATAAATTACTAACGGAATTAGATGTTATAAATCATGATTGATTTGCTGTAAAATTGAACTAGTGTGCATTGCAATATCAAAACAAAAACATGATTTGGTGTATATTGTAAAATGTATGCTTGAATAAACTGCACGGTATGCGAGAGTTATCTTTCTTTGTTTTAACATGATCATAATTTGTTTGTGAAAAATATCGTAAGTACATGTATTCACGGTTGGTTAATGTCGCGGAAAAAAATGATAAATTGCAAACCTAGTGCAAAAGTAAAACTACCGTGATTAAATGCCTTTCTACAGTATATATAATTGTCAGTTGCAAAATGTATCAATTAATAGCACTTTTAAAAGCTTTTGCTGTTTAGTAGATTTGTATCCCCAATTTCAATTGCCTCCATACAAATCACCCCTCCTTATACTCAGGATTTCAGATTTCGATGATATACTATAATATCTGCTCACATCTTTATGGCAAATATTTAGATAGGTTGGTCATTTTATTGGGCGGAGATAACATCATACACTGTGTTCTCTGAAACAAAGAAACAATATATACTGTGAAGTGAAAAGCATATCAGTTAATTTCAATTAACTATTTATCATGATTGTTATAACATTGGCCCAACCATACTTGCTTATAATGCGTTAACAGCTTGTCAAGAAATGTAATGAAAAAGTTTATATGTAAATTTGAAAATTTGTATTTTTGCCCACTACTAATTTATTTAGATGTGTTCCTGAATAAAATATTCCTTTCTATAAAATATAAAGGTGTATCTTTTTATAGTGTATTATCAAGAGTATAAGGTGTTACCTTGATGTACTGAAAAATAAAGAAACACCTTGTAAAACAATTCATTTAGAATTATTCTTACCTGGCTTTGCGTTTGATAAATCATACATATCCATTTCGTTTACTTGGCTGTTTGTTTCGTTTGTCTTACGGGCATTCCTAAAACAAATCAGAACCCATATATCAAGGAAACTTATTTTTTTCCACACGTATGAATGCAGTGACTATAGGATGTGATGTCTATTGCATTTTTAAGAGTTTAACCTAATTTTATACGACAAACATACACATCCATATGTGTACCTTTCCCAAAGGTACTGCTGCTTTGAAATATTGCTATTGTCTGCTGTTAAAACTGATTGCTGATGATGCATTAAAGTAAACTATGTATAATTTCAATGATTTTTATGGAAGTAAAACTGCTCATTTGTCTCTTTTTTTATCAATAAATGTTGTTTTGTACGTGTTTATAGATTACATTTCTAGTAAGTCTTAAACAGACAAATTGAATAGAGAAGTGATTAATAAACAATCTGCAAAAATACACCTTTGTTTAAGTAAAAAAATGTGTTGTCCTAGAATATTTTGTTATATAAATTAAAGAATTATTACAAAATGGAAACTTAATAACAAATAATAGATAAGAATTGAATTAGAGTAATTAACTGTCCTTATGTATTTTAATGAATTTAAATGATACCCCATAAGAATAAAAAATGTTGCTTGTCATCTTGCAATAATCCTTTAGGATAATAATATTATGTATTAATTGTGTACTTAACAGTAATTAATTCATCAGATAGCATTTTGCTTCGAATTTCGTCTTAATAATAAATTGTACCATTTGTTTTTAGAAACATTCTAATATATATAAAACAATGCAAGGAAACTTGCAAAGTTCGTGTAAAATACTGACGTAGACATTCAATAATTAGTCTGTACCTTAACATCACAACAAGTACTGCTATGACGGTTACCAGGACGACAATGATTTCAACAAGAACAGCGATAACTGCAACATACGGTGTGTCCGGATCTTGATACACCTTGTGAATATAATAACATATTTCAAATAAACCGCCATCGTCTACCACTGATGCTGAATATTATTTCATGATTTAAAAGAAATCAGTCGATCCATTTTCGGAGATTGCAACTAACGTAGCCCGAAGAAACCCACTCATATATAATTTGACCAATCAAATTTATCAATAATGATTATTTTGTGGGGGTTAAATGAAACAGATAGTATGGAAGTTACAAGTGTCTTTTTGCGTCTGTTGACATACCATAAGTATACAAGGACAAACAGATAATGTCGACTGCTTTATAATACAGATATGATTATGAAGTGGCAATAACAAGATAAAAACATACAAGTTCGAATTTTTAAAATACAGATTTCAAATTTATTATGCTTTGGTTGATGTATATTTGCTAACCTCATTATTAAAAAAATATAAACATTTTTATTTTGAAATAAGTATTATGAAATCCGTTTATGAACACTTCCGTATGGCTACATCTGAGTATTGTGAGGAAATTACGTCATTTGACCAACTGATATAATATGAATCTCAAAATTTACCGATGCAATCTTAATTACATAACGTTTTAGTTCCTTTAGAAATGTAATTAAAAACTGATTCTTCAAATGAAATATTTCTTTTTAAATGAAACGAGAGTTGAGATAAATATAAAGGCGATTTTTACAATTTTATAGCTTTTAGTTTGACAACGTTTAAAAATAACAGACCTATACTCTCTGAACACGTTCCTCCTCTGTATCCTTCAATGCAGCCACCTGAACAGCTTTCGTTGGTATGGAAACACTATTCGGTCTTGAAACAGTGTCCACACACATGTTGACAGTTTAAACCATAGTGTCCAATATCACACGCTTTAGTTTGAAAGGAAAAAAAAAACAAAAAAAAAAAAAAAACAAAAGCACAATCATTTTTACTGTTGTAGAAAAATCATTTAATGCAAATATCAAACAGATTGACGAAGACCAAAAATACGAAAAACTTTTTAGCGCTATTCTGTTTTTTGTTTTGTTTTTTTTTTCTCTCTCTCTCAAATGATTTGTAATCAACTTTTTTTAAAAACGTAATTGCAAATAAGTTTAATACACCATTTAAATTAAGCTTCATGTTCTATTTGTTCTTACCTTTATTACAGAGATGACCTTCCCATCCAGGAGCACAGTTTCCGCACTCCCCGTCACTTTTATCACATGAATCATTATTCAAACAGTTTCTACTGCATTTCTGCATGCATCCTTTTCTAAAAGTACCATTTCTGCATGCTAATTCTTTAAAGACAATGTTAAACGTTTGTTCAATATAAGTAAGAAATAATTTCGTATTGATTGACACAAAACGAGTTGTTTTTGACAATATACTGTATATAAGCGTTTCCGTACGTTTATCACACTTATCTGTTTTCAGCCATCCTGGCATATATTATCCAAACAATGACCACATTGAGATGAACACCGATGTTCACATTCTTAAAATGTAAAAAAAAAAGCCAAAAAACATTTAACAGGCAAGGTAGAAGAATTGATTTTAAAAAAAATATATCGATAGTGTTCCGTAAATTTACTAGTAAATCAAAACCCCTGCACATATTTAAAATTTAGATGGGATCATTGATATTGACAATTTATGGATACTATAAATTTGCATATTTGTTTTGCATCACAGGCCACCTATAATGCACATATTAAGGATATTTTAGTTCATCATGCAATTATCTTAGAAGATTAAGGCTCCTCAAAATGTTAAAACGCGGGTGTGACCGGTCAGCAGAGGATGCTTATTCCTCCATGGCACCTGATCATACCTCTATTGATATTTTGAGGTCCGAGTTTGCTCTCCTCCTGTTTAGTATTTTTTCTTTGGACTTTGATTTTGAACACTGCTCGTTATCACCACATATCATTTTTAATGAAACAGTGGGTTTTTTGTGAGTGATGAAATAACTACTTCCCTTATTCCTAATGATTTATGCATATTATCTTTGCTGAACCATATTGGCATAGGGATGTAATACCAGTGATTTTAACAAGAAGGTATAGAAAACATAGCCTAAATTTTAACTAACAAGCAAATTTAAAATAACAAGTCAAGACCTTCTTTTTTGACATAACAAATGTGTTGGTGATGTATTTGTATTTATATCTCCTTTGAGTGTTCAAGCAAATATGTTTGCGTCTGAAGGAATATTGCTAATAATCGAGCATACAATGGCTCAACCGTATTTGTTAATTTGATTGCAGATTGACGCAACGACGCATGTTGATTTATGCAAACTGCGGAATTGTGTACAAGGTTTAGCCAGCATCATTTGTTTAAATGTATGTATTGAGTTTATTTTAAAATTTATTGTTATTTTACATCTATTCTGTTTTTGAGGCAAACCTAAATTTGTGCTACATTTGTTTGAATCACGTCTTATACGTTTTAGCAACGAGCAAACGAGTTTTATCGAATTCAACTTTAATCAAATGTATGCCAAAAAACAAACCGCATTAAAAAATCTTTAAGAAAAAGTATCAATCAGATGAGAATGATTTATGACCTTGGTTTAATAACTTACCGCTACACATAGGTGATTTAAACCCCGGTAGGGCACACCCATTATCATCACATTCTCCAGTATCAATGTCACATGTTTCACTATTCTTACAATGACTACATGTTTTAGTACAGCTGTCGTCGAATGTTCCTATTTCACAACCTAGACAAAATGCAGATTTATACAAATGTTTGAAGAAAATAAAATCGCGAACAATATTAGAAGCTAGAGATTACAGATAAAAATAACACAAGCTCAGCAAACTTACCAAAAATCTGTACTTCACATATTTCCAAAACTGGAACATTTACAGACGAGTCTCTTACTTGCGGCTGGTAAAACCATACATATCTTGTTGTTTTTTTACATTCCTTCTGAATGACAGTTGGTAATGTATCTGAAATATCGTCAGAGAAGCACGCATCTGTTGAACCAGGTGGTACGTTTGATGAGTTGGATACACGGATACTGCAACCCGATAGACGCACCGTGTTCAATGCTGCACTGGATCCTTACAAATTAGATGTTCATGCTACTTAGTATATGTTTACATGAGCATCACTCCCTTTCTTGCTCATATACATGCAATCTTAATTTATTATTATTTCATCGTTTTATCTCTAAGGAGCATTATTAGATTTTGGCATGATTCCAGATATTTATAAAAAAAAATTCTATTTTTTATATATTTGTTATGTAAACAATGCTTCATTAAGGCATTTTAATCATCGGCCAATAAATAAGTAACAATTATTATATTCCAATACAGTTTTAAGCTAAGAAGTCTTTGTAAGCAAGGTCTACACGATGTTTTTTGTTAAAGATGATGATAGATACACCAGGCATCTAACTTCACAACTCTCAAATATAGTGTTAAATTCTTCCTGTGTCTTACATTTAGTCTTTTGACATGGAATATGAGTTTCTTAAATCCAAAAAATGTGTGGTTATTTCTTGCACATAACATGGGTTTACTGGTAATTTCCTTTACTATTTCTAATGTTTTTAAAACAGATTTGTTAAAAATAAGCTGTTGTGAGAAATAGTTTTGCCAATCAGTTAATGTCTGTTTTATTCAGAGTGTATTTTGAATAATAATAGATTGATATTTTTAACTTTTTAAATCCTTACTGGAACTTTTCCTTTCTTACTCTATTGTTTTAAAAGTTCAGCTTTGATCAAATTATTTTTTTTAACTTTATTAATTTGGCAAAATAATATTTAAACGTGCTGATGATAAACATAATTAGTGTAAATAGTTATTAACATATCATACTAACTGTCATTTCTGTACCAGAATTTCACATATTTGACACTTCTAACGGTTTGTAGATCAATTCGTAGCCAGGCTTCTGTGACACCAGATACTGCTGTATGTGAGCAGACTATGATGAATTGACTGAAGTCTCCATCCACGGTCTTGTTTGGCCAGTAAAGATCTGGGTACCCATGATCATAAATCGAATCAACATCGGCCTGTGTAACACCGGGTACAACAAACTGCACTAAAATATTTACAATATTATATTCAATTTGGCTGCTAACATTATATTGACAATTTAATTTTAATACCTATCATTGTAAGTTGATACATATAACGGGTCAAGTTCAGTATAAGACAAAAATAGTTCCTTCGAAATTATAATGAGTAATCGGTTTGTTATATACATTAATTACCATTTTTATCAACATATGAAATACAATTGATAATATTTTGAATAAAGTCAATATAAATAAATCATCAATTATCGATCAAAACAGGTCGACGTGTTGACAGGTCGACAAGTCAATGGTTGACAGATCGACCTGTCAACCCCTAAACATGTCAACCTGTTAACCCGTCGACCTGTCTATCCGTCAACCTGTTAAATCGTCGACCTGTCGACCTCTCTACAAGTGGACCTGTCTACCCATCGATCTGTCAACTCTTCAACCTGTCAAGCCGTCGACCTGTCAACCTGTCTACCCGTCGACCAGTACCCATTAACCTGTCAACCGTCGACCTGTCTACCCGTGGACCTGTCAACCCATTTACCTGTCAAGCTGTCGATAAATATCCGATCTATTTATTTTTCATCCTTTATTTGTCAAAACATTAAAAAATCTTTTGCTATCCTTTTATAATCAAAAACAACTATAACAAAAATTAATTTGCCAGAACAACACGCCACTATTGTCTATCCCGATTAATTATGTAGACAATACTTTTGAATCACTACGCAAAAAATATTTGACATAAGAACTACTTTAGTCTTAATCTGTACTTGGGCCCATATGGGTATATCCCTCTAACTATTTTTAGAATCGGTAGGACAACAAAGTAGTGCCTTTAAGCAAAATAGTTCCTATTCTTGCAGAGTGTATATACATTTATTGGGACATTTTAAATCAGAATGCTTGACACATGTCAGAAAAGAGGATTTGCAATTTTAAAAGCAAGTGTCAAAATTAAATTATCATTTGAAGGAAAGAATTGAAATTGTTTGATGTACACCCTTTCCAAAACTGTGAAATTCCCTACTTTTACTTTCATTTTCAGAGTTTTTCAATACAGACGCATTTTGCCGGAAAACAAATCTGACTTCACACCACGAAATTTTAACAGAAGAGAGACAATTTGATGAGCTTTTATTCAAGAGGTCCCTCGTTGCTGAACGAAAATTAGGGCCGGAGCTATGAGCCCGAACGTTAACATTACCGCCTATGGAAAATGCATTAGTGGACTATACCCATATAACTACTGAAACCTTCCAGTCCACATCACCAAGAAGAAACTCAAAAAAGCAATTATTTAAGGCTTTAAGAGTACTAAATTTTACGGGTTGACATACGGGTTTTAAAATTATATTAATCTTAATTTCACCTCAATTTATGATAGTTATTTGTTCAGGTGCTCAACTTACACAGGTGCTTTACAACAATAAACATTGCATTTTAGGGGAAATAATTCAATATATATGTAGTTGTCAAGGTAAAGATGTTAATGGTAACGCTTGTGTACATTTAACCACTTCCAGTTATCAAGGGTAAATTACTGTTGATTATGTAAATCAGGACTACATTTTTATTTTGAGGGATAGGGGTTTCCAGAGATTGACTGTTCAGAAAAATCAAGAGTTAATATCCTAATTATTTAGGTTAAAAAAAAAGGACCGGAGACTCATTGCAAGCGACCATGAGAGAAAGTTTAAACCATCATAAACCACTTTTATTTGCTTTTAAATGAATGAGTATCGCTTTATCCAGTGGGTCAATAAATGAAAATGGAAATTTGATGCATCAACTCATGCTACCACAAAGTATGCAAACGTTGAGTGTAAACAATAAAAATTTGACAATGTGTACAAAAAGAAGGTACATGTATGGCAACTAAATTTTAAAACAGTCAACTGTTGAGATATTAAATTTAAATGATATGATCGATAATATGTATCTATTTAATATCTTGATATTGAATCAAGATGATATAAAAATACTTTTTCTGCAACGCAAAGCAAAGCAAATCAAACTAGTAGACTAATTGTTCTCGAACAATTAGAGGTCTTTCCACCTTAGTATTTTTAATAAATTGCTAGATTGCCCGATAAGATATACAAAAAAATATTAAAATTGTGATATATATTGTACTAGAATTTTTTCCCACTTACTCTGAACAAAACTGATGTGCTCGCCAAGTGAATATTCTTTACACATTGTCAAGCATATAAAGAGAGAACCTAACAATAGAAGAGCGTGTTCTAGAGGCTAGCTATCGTTGTACAATATGAATGGGTTCACCGTAAAAACAATTTCCACTTGAGTAACCACAGGACTTGATGTGATACCTGGCTGACCTAATTGAATACCTTATTGCGCAATCCAACAAGCTATTGAAACCCTTACTATAATTCTGTATTTCAAAAGATATGAAAATTCATTGATTAACAGATTTCCAAATGACCTTGACCTTTGACCTTTATATCATTTTGTTCGGCCAAGGCAGACGCTCCCATCCCAAGTAGTTTGAAGTCTCTATGATAGATAGAAAAAGAGTTGGAAGCGATTTTATCGAAATTTCAATACTTTCAGGGGCAATAACTGCTAGAATGGGGCCTCAGATCCTTTCGGTATGAATAGATTGAAGAACCCTCTAAATGTACTGAAGGCATTGGTAAAATTTCCAAGTCTCTATCTCTTATTGTTTCAGAGGAGTAGCGATAACAATCATTTCATACAATAGGGGCAATAACTCTGTAACTATTCAAAGGTATGAGCCAAGGGGCTATATTTTAAATTGTCTTAAGTTGTCCTACTACATCCATGAAAAAGTTTTTCTCTACCACCCTAAACAAAAGAGATATAAAAACTCATTAATTAAGAGCTTCTCAAATGACCTTGACCTTTGACCTTTATGTCATTTTGTTCGGCCAAGGTAGACGCTTCAATCCCAAGTAGTCCGAAGTCTCTATGATAAATAATAAAAAAGTTGGAAGTGATTTTGTGGAAATTTAAATACTTTAAGGGGCAATAACTACTACAAGGTGGCCTTAGATCCTTTTGGTATGAATAGATTGAAGAACCCTCTAAGTGTAATGAAGACATTGGTAAAAGTTCCAAATCTCTATCTCTTATGGTTTCAGAGGAGTAGCGATAACAAGCATTTCCTTCTCAAAGGGCAATAACTCTGTAAGTTCTGGGAGTTTTTTGACACAGGGTGAATTGGTACCATAACTTTTAATGACCAATTACATAAAGTTTAAATTTTTTGGATAACTCTAAGAACAAAAAAGTCACCCCGAGCTAAATAGAAAAAAAGAAGAAGAATAAAAAACATCAAGAAATCAAGAGGTCTTTCACCTGAAAGGTGGAAAGACCTAATAAGCATACTTACAGTAACTAGATACAGTCATCGCATTCGACAGAAGGAGCATGTGAAGATATGACTTATTACCAGTCATCTTCATTTACCTTTTAATTTACGATTGTATATGTCTCTTTGACTCATTTTTAAAAAAATGTGTAATGAAATGCATCTTTGCATACTAATTATACCTCCGCGTCACAATTGACTTAAAACACTTTTTACGTTTAGATTTCTTAAAGTTTTACGGGCAAATTTAAATGTGTGCATTTACCACCATCCGCATTATATCTTAACTCATCTCAAATTGCTTTACACAAGTAGGTTGAATTTTTTTTTTTTTTTTGATAAACAAAACTGATTATTATCCTTAAAAGGCCGAATGGAACACCTATCACTTGTTACTTAGATTTTCATTTACAAAATAAAACAAATTTAAAACAATACCTATCACACCTCTATGTTTTGTAGATAACATGATAACTTATTGCCACTATTTCTCAGTTCTTTTATTATTTCTACATTGGTTTATCTTTCCCGTTTTTCGTTATACCGGACGAGGCACTTGCCTTTTAGTTTAATGTATTGGTATTACTGTTTGATAAATAGACCAATATTAGTTTTACCGGCAGTGCAATAATTACACATAATGTAACGTTTGTCATAATTAGTTAAAATGAATACAGTTTTACTTTTCGCATTATAATTTAGATCCACTGGTTGATAGAAATAACATCAGAAAAATATATAGGTTTTTTAAAGAGTTTTTTAAATGAAATGAATTGCGTATATTTAGTAATTTCTTACATACACACAATGTATCTATACCGTTTAAAGTATGTTAATTATAAGCTTGATTAATTTAAATTATGATTTCCATTACTTTTTAAAGATATCGTTGAAATTAATTCTTAAAAATGTAAACGTTTTACTTTTATTTAAAAATTAGCGTACAACAAAATTGTCTAGGGTATATTTGTAAGATTCCAGTCAGATGATTTCGATCGCCTGCACCAAAGTCCGATGATATGTTGCCGATATGGACGCCAAAGTTCAATAATTACTTTGCCAGACTCTGACTGTCTGCATTTGTATGCTGTTAGCACTTATGTTCGGCGGTCGGATATGGTGGCGTTGGAAAATCACCATTGGTGACTTTACGTTTTTCTATGTTATTTGTCAAGTTGGTGCGCGCAATTCAATTAAGAGCCAAAATAGAATTGTTAGACAGTCTCGACAATGATTATGTTTTCGAAGAAAGACAAGAAAATGTTTTGTGTAAAAACAACTGTTACCAACAAAATGATGCAACATGGGTAATTATGATTAAAACAGCAATCATTACCAACCGAGTTGATTTCCCGGCTTCTCCGATTCAATTTTGCGCACATAGAACGTACAACTATATGTGTGGTCAAAATTGCAAAGGGTTATCTCTTTCTCATTTTTTAAAATTAAATTAAAATGATCGGCTCTGACGGAGCAAACTATTGCACTTTGGCGCTTGCAACACTACTAGGTTTTGGTGCAGATAATCAGAATTAAGAATCACTTTGCATTTTAAATATACATTTATTTAATTTAGATTTTCCTTTAGTTTAAACCAAACTTGTTGTAGGGTATAAAATGATACATTTTATACATGTTTGTTTATGTTTTGTTTTGCTTTGTTTTTGTGCCCATGTTTTACGTTTTTACGTCTTTAAAATAATAAGCAAACGCAAAATGCATAATATATGTGTTATAATCCAAGAATCGGCATAGCAAACCGATTGAATTTGTTATATTATTGGAAACCAAAATTGTGTTAAACAAATTAATTGATATGCACGGAAAGCGATTGGTAAAATATTTTGACTGCTTTAAAATACTTATATAGTGGCCGCAAGATACATTTCTGCCGGCGGCCAAATGAATATCTGTCCAGCGCGATTTAATTATCTGGTGGCCACTAGATAAAATAGTTTCCTCTCCTGGTACCAACGAGCTTCAATAGATATTTATGTGACGAATATTTCCTAAAAAGTATTTACTTCCGAAAAAAAACCCGAATTATAAATAACAACAATCTCTGCATATGATTCTTTAAAAAATTGCATTGATGTTCAACATCCCTGTTATCGAAAAGCATCATGATGCTAAGGCGTGTTTTGAGCTGTATAATGTTAAAGAGGGCTCGATTGCCGTAGCCATTTTTACGGTTTTGATATCCTTTAAAATGAAATTTCTGTAAGAAAAATATAAAGAATGCCTAGATTTAAAAGGTAAAATATATGGATTTTTTATTTTCTAAATATTAGTTTATAGCTAAAGAAATCATATTTTAAAAATTAAGGAAGATCTGATGGCAAATTTGTTGAGCACCCTGCCTCCTTAAGAAACAAAGCATTAATAAATTATATTCCCATAGCTTTGTTGATTAATCCAATGTCTGTTTAGAGTCAGATTTCCATTTTCCCCTACTATATGAGTAATAATTTTAAAACATAGCTTGAAGTAAATTAAAGTTTAAAAATATGATTCCACAAACGAACTTCATTTAAAGATGCTATTTACTGATTTGCAAACTGCTTTGTTATTTTTTTGTTCTGAGTTTGAAAATGTTCAAAATTCAAGAAAAAACAATATGAAATCGGTTAATGAACAATACACTTTGAGTAAGTTATCCGTGACAAACCACATTCCTGTGATAACCAATTTTTTTTTTTCTTTTTTGCTTTTTTTTTATTTTTGCTTTTGTTATAGATTTTAAAGTAGTTTTTATTCCAGTCTATATTTTGAAGTTTGAAGTCTGACGGGTTAAAAATACCACAACACAATGAATAAAAAGGTTGGTTTTCATTTGATTCCCACAAAGATAAACACAGCATCAACTTTCAAACCTGTCATCAGCTTGGCTGGAAAAAATATTATATTAATAAAAATAAACCTAATTTGAAGAGAATTTATAATTTGTTTGACGACCCATCATGGACAAAGAAAACGATTTTTTAATGTTAAATCGGTTAATGCGTATGGATTATTTAGGCAGGAATATACACAGTTCTTTATGGCAATAAAAGGTATAAAGTTGATGAATTTATTTTTCGTGTTGACTTTGCAAGCGTTTTAAATATTTCAAATGTAACTTGTTAAAGAATAGCAAGGATTACTTTAGCTTATCTAATTGACATTTTACATTTGATTTAATCAACTTACACCTACCGACAAGATAGCAAGTCATAACCAAAGTAGACACTACTGAAATGTTTATCTCGACGTTTCAAATATTTTTCTGGATCTTAGTTGTTGAAACTGCTAAGTTGTGTGTTTAAGGCAAGGCGACTGTTCTTTATATAAAGTTTACAAGAGACGCAAGGTTCAATCAAGTTCCCCGAAGATCAGATGAGTACTACATCGACTCGCTGATTTTACCTTCAGTAAGTCTATGTACACTGGAATGTAACGCTAGAAAACCATTGGTTGTGGGGGTACTGTATAATAGTAATGCTAAGACTTGTAAACTACTGAAGTTATAATTAACCCAGGTCAACGCATACAGACAAGAGTATTAAAACTACTGGAAATAATACCCAATGAAACTAGGAGGTAAATACAGTATTAAATATCTATATCGGTAATAGCACATTTCAATATGTGTGCTAGTCTGTCATTACTTTTGAAATGAATTCCATAACATTTATTTAATTCATTTGGCTGCCATTGAAATGTTTTCAAAGTTTGAAAAAATTACTTCCCGATATAATTAAACTTGAAACGATTTTGATGGCTTTATCAAATAAAAATACACCAACAAATGATTTTTTTCAAAATTTTGACTATTGTCCAATTAATTACACATTGAATTTGACATTGGAGTCTATGTGTAGCGCATGTTTTATAAAGATTTTATGAGAAGTAACTTTAAATCCATACAAATCGTTTGGTGAACCTAGTTATATACCGTCTTTTTATCAAAATATGATACAAAATGAATCATTTGCCGCAGATATTTTAACAAAATTGATTTTTACGAGTTGATGGAATCAATTCAGTTATGTCAGTGCTCAGGGGTTCCCCATGTATCGAGTCGAAGCACATTTTCGTTTTGAATATATTGTATACATATGGTCATATTTTGGGGGGTGTTTTTGAAACTTGGATAATATATGAATAAATACTTGGGTTTTTATTATCCATGAGTGGTTATTTACTTTAATAATTGGCAATGATTAATTAGAAAAATATTATCAATCCGCGAGAAAAAATAGTGTTATGAAAATGTAGCGTCAAAAGTGAAATATCTCTCAGAATATTTTTTGAAATATATATAACATATTAGAAAACATATAATAAGAAACAAACCGTAACATTTGTTCCAAGAATTTGACGTATTTGAACTTTAGATAGACCACTATTTTTACATGATTGACGTAACTGGTGGTACCAAAATAACTACCTCTTATTGCGCTGTTTTCCCGCGTTAGCGGTAAATTGTTCAAAGTGAAAATGAAATGTAAAAAAATAGGTCTCTAGATGTAATCCATATTTTGTCAGTATATACATCAATTAATGTATATAATTGTTACTAATTGATTAAACCATATAAACACATATTGCTTAAATAATCACTTTGATTTCATACAAATTATTATGGAAATTTTGAGAAGTAGACGTATGTATCAATACGCGACACGCTGTCCGTGTTTGTTAACAAAGTGTCGAGGGAGAAGATCAGCAGTCTCGAAGTTAACAATCGAAGAATCTACAGTTTAAAGTGAGCAGTACAGCTTAAAGTGAGCAGTACCAGTTGAAAAGGTAATTTACATTCCACTATTTGTGAAATGCCATTTCAGAGAGGCCTGACACGTCGTTCCTATTGTTTGTTTGAAATTTATGTACTCGGCCGTGGCGTGAATTCGTCCATGCTCATCATGCTCATGTCAGTCATGAAGCTAGCGATTTTTGAATAATTATCAGCAACCTATATAAGTTCCTGTATTTATCGATTGAATGGATATGTTTATCAGCGATAGCGATACTGTTTAATGTGTACAATTTTAGATAGCCTATTATTTACAAATTATCGAGAAATAAATACTGCGTGATTTTATACGGGATATACATGAAATGTGTCAGTGGGTGTACGTGTTAGACTTTTAACTGTTTAATGGGTATTTTTTGGGAAATATATTGAATTTAAACAGTTATTTTCGTTCAATAGTTATCAAAGTGAATAAGTAGAGTGTATATTAGTAAGCAGTTGTTCAGCCCATAATTATAGTCCCTGTTCTTGTAAATCTGTTTCACAGCAAGAGCTTATCACATAGCTACAGTCTGTAGATATTGAATTACACATCAAGCATTGCAAATATAGGGGTCCCGGGTGGTTTCAGCTTGGGTCTCCAGCTGTGCATTTTTTGCAGATGCTTGTCTGATAAATTCCTTACAGAATACTTTTGTACATACAGTATATGCAAACAAAGTGTATGAGGAAAAATTTGCAGTGCTCTTTTACATGTATTATCGAAATATAAAGAATGTTCAATTCACTTCAGTATATATAATTCAGAGTTTAATGTCATAGAGAAGAGTTACAAATCTAGACTGGAAAAAATCAAGAAGATGTAATATTTATTTTGCATATAACTAAAAGTCCAGGAGTTGAAATTCAAGAGTGGCAAATATCATATATCGATACTAATAAATGAAAATCAAGGAGTGGAATTTCAAGTGTTGAGAAATCAAGAAATTGAGTTTTTATGCTGCACATAACTGAAAGTCTAGGAGTTGAATTTTCAAGAGTGGCATATAAGACAACTGTATATGAATGAAAATCAAGGAGATGAGTTTCAAGTGTTGGAAAAAAATCAAGAAAATGAAATATTTACTTTGCATATAACTGGAAATCGTTCAAATCAAGGAGTTGAATTTCAGAAGTGGCATATGAATATATAAATAAAGATCAAGGAGACAAACTTTAAGTGTTGAAACATTCAATGTGTATGTACATGAAAGATTTTGAATTAAAAAGTTGTTAAATATTCATTTATTTTAAAGAGCTAATATTTATGGGTTAATGCTAAAAATTTTCCCTTGATATAGGGGTTCCATTTTGATATAAAATAAAAGAAAGAAATTGGCCCTATAAGGTTCTTAGAAGAAGAAAAAATGGAAAATTCAGATAATTATACCTTGAGAAATAGGAGAAAAAGAGCAAGTGATAGTAATAATACAGAAGAAAATGTTGGCAATAAAAGACATGCACACACTTGCATGTGTTGCAGCTATGATGCATCAAGGATCAGAGGATTTTTCAGAATTAAGTAGAGGCAGGCAGTGTGTTGCCAATGCACTAGCAAGTATAGCATTCAAAAGTTTGCCGGGAAAAGAAGTTGAAAAATGGGATTCAGATGATCTCCATTTTTTGCTTTATAAGGGTGATGAGCTTTACAGACACACACGTCGCAAATGTTTATTTCCTTATTTACATCCGAGTGATCTTCCAAAGGGTATATGTTTTTCTGATAAACTTTTGAAATTGACCATTCAGACTACATTTTCTGGGGACATGAGTAGTTCATTCCAAGATAATACCCCATTTTATTCTCTGCCAGCAGCTTTGAACTGTTGTCTTGCAGATGGTTCATGTTCTGGGATTTTAGTTTGTAAAGAAAGTGCTGTTGCAATATTCTATTCAAACTCTGATTTTCATGTATTTGATCCTCATGCTCCTGACAAGTTTGGAAACCCATGCTCAAATGGTTCAGCAGTACTACTCACAGTTCAGAGTTTTCTACAACTTCAAATTCGAAGAATATTTCATGTTGATGGAAGTAGTACTTTTGACTTGCATCAAATTAAAACATCTTGTATGGGTAAAAATTCTTTTTTGCGCATAAAAGATAGATTATGTTTATCAAATATTGACAGTTGCACTGCTTGTTCAAATGTTTCAAAGTTCCAGGATGATTATACTCGACATCCAAATGTAATTGAGAACTTTCACAGCTCTGTCAGTACCGGCCCTTCATTTGTATGTAAAAGTTGCACACAAACATGGTTTAAACACTCTGTTAAAAAGGCTACTGGTATTTCAGAGGACTTTCTAATGTATTGCTCCTTGAATTCAGATGATATACTATGCCACACATGTTATAGACATTTAAAGGAAAAGAAGATTCCCCCATGCTCATCAATGAACGGTTTAAAATTTCCTGTCAAACCTTCAGAGCTTGATTTAACACATTTAGAAGAACGTCTCTGTGCACCAAGAATTCCATTTATGCAATTACGGGAAAAGCCAAGGGGTGGACAATTAAGTATAACTGGAAATGTAGTTAACGTTCCGGCTGATGTTACAACAACGGTAAAGAAACTTCCAAGAGTTCTTAGTCAAAACGAAACCATAGCATTGAAATTCAAACGTAGTCTAAATTTTAAGCATTCCGTTGCATTTGAAAGAATTCGTCCAAACAAAGTAAAAGCCGCAGCAAAATGGTTAATGCAAAACAGTGCATTGTTTCAAAGTGAAGGAATAGAAATTGATCAGGAATGGGAATTTCAAAACCAAGAATATGAAAGTGATGAAAATTCTGAGGAAATTTTAATGTCTAAATCAGGTAATGATTGCTTGACTGATTCATGGACTGAAGCTACAAATCTTGAAGACAGACCTTCTGGAAATACAGATACCATGCTACAAAGCATAGATTTTCGAGAGTTTAATCAAATTTTGAGTGTGGCACCTGGAGAAAACAATACCCCACTAAGCATATTCCAAGATAAATATTCAGAATTTCTTGCATTCCCTGCCATTTATTGTGGACAATCAAGACCAGACAATGCTTCAAGACTTGTTCCTCTACATTATAGCACTATATGTAAATGGGAATTGAGAAATATTGATAGGCGATGTGCAACATGTATACCAAATTTGTTTTACAAGTTGAAAAAATTGCAAATTAAACAAATTCAAGACAAGGTCATGCTGGCAATCCGTAAATGCAAAATGAAAGGTAAAAATTATACAGCAGCACAGATTCTTTATTCACAAACTGTTCAGTCAATTGTAAAATTAAATGAAGGATATCAAGTCTTGCGAACATTACGGGGATCTCCTCCTTACTGGGAAAAGGCCAAAAAAGACATTTTTGCCATGATAAATCAATTAGGATTACCAACATGGTTTTGCTCATTTTCAGCTGCTGAAACAAAGTGGACACCTTTACTGAAAACTTTAGGTGAGCTGATTGAAAATGTATCATATACAGATGATGAGATCTTGAACATGAGCTGGGAGCATAAAAGTAAATTAATTAAGGCCGATCCTGTAACATGTGCAAGATATTTTGATTACAGATTTAGCAAGTTTTTCTCGGATGTTTTGTGTAATGAGATACATCCTGTTGGCCAAATTCAGGACTTCTTCTACAGAATTGAATTTCAGCAGAGAGGTTCCCCTCATGTCCACATGCTTCTTTGGATTAAAGATGCCCCAAACATGGTAACTCATGAAAAGAAAGAAATAGAAGAATTCATCAACAAGTATGTCACATGTAACAAAGATGGAGCAGACAGTTCACTTGTGAACTATCAGACACATAGGCATGCAAAAACATGTATGAAAAAAAACAAACCAATATGTAGGTTCAATTTTCCTATCCCACCAATGCCATACACTATTATCCTTTCACCTTTAGATGACGAAGATGAAAATTTTGCTGCTGCCTCTGTCACCTTCAATGATATCTGTGCATATCTGAACTCTGATGCATTTAAAGGAAGTGATTTAACATTTGAACAATATTTGTCAGTATTGAATGTAGAAATTGAGACTTATTTTCATGCTATTCGATCATCTCTGAAACAAGACAGAGTATTCTTGAAAAGGAGCCCAAAAGATAGTCGAGTAAATGCATACAATCCCATATTACTTGAAAGCTGGCAAGCAAACTTGGACATCCAATTTGTTTTGGATCCATATGCATGTGCAACATATATTGTTTCATATATATCAAAGGGGCAAAGGGGAATGTCAAATTTGCTTCGCCATGCATGTGAAGAGGCTCGAAGGAATGAAACGATATTCGTCAACAGGTTCGCAAAATAGGAAAAAAAATTTAACTCATGTTGAAAATGGGGCTCAGGAAGCAGTTTATATTGTTCTTCAAATGCCTTTGCGCCACTCTTCAAGGTGTATAACCTTTATAAACACTTCACCACCTGAGGAACGTGTAGTATTATTGAAGCCAAGACATGTTTTGGAAGATTTGAAAGATGACAGCACTGACATTGAACAGGCAATATTTTGACTTTATACCAGCAAAGACCCAAAATAATAGAAGGATTGTGTCTGGCAGACTTTGTATCACAGTTCTCTGTAAAGTATAAAACTGCAAAGAATAAAAAAGCATTGAATGAAGAAATTTTACCTGAAAATGAATATGAAGAAGATATGTCAGAGGACTATCATTATGCCCCATTAGAAGCAGTAGAGCTAGCCCAAAGTTATGTGTACAAAAATGGTGTAGAAATTATTAAAAGGAAAAAACCATGTGTTCTCAGATGGGTTCATTTTGATAAAGAAACGGATTCAGAAAAATATTATCGTGAACATCTTATGCTGTTCATTCCATGGCGTAATGAGGAAAAAGATCTGATTAAAACTTTTGCATCCTTTCAGGAAAGCTTTCAATCTTGCAGATTGCAAGTTGAAAAAAAACTGAAGGAATACCAAAAAAGAGAAATCAATATAAATGATGTAGAGCATATGTTACACTGTATGGATGATAATGCATGCTCTGAGTATATTGCTCCTGGTTGTGAACATCAAGATGAGATCGACAAAGAGGAAGGAGATACATTATCAGAGAAGTATGGTTGTTTTGATCCAGGAAAACATGCACCAGAGTATGATATTGGGCTTGACATTGGGATTGTTCGAAAACAACTGGAAGAAGACATATCTCAGCTTGGAGAAATGGATGATTATTCATATAGGAAAATGGTGAGAAGTTTAAATGAGCAACAAAAAGAGTTTTTCAACCATGTAATGCATTGGCTAAAAACAAGGATAAATCCATTATATGTTTTTCTGACAGGAGGAGCTGGTGTTGGAAAAAGTGTTGTTACTAGGGCTCTATATCAAGGGTTGCTGAAATATTATTCGCACCAGTTAAATGAATCCCCAGACACGTTTCATGTTTTGTTATGTGCACCAACTGGGAAAGCAGCTCACAATATAAGTGGTGCTACCATACATTCATCATTCTGTATTCCTGTTGGACAAGGATTTGCATATAAGCCACTTGACATGCAGCAGTTGAATACTCTAAGAACAAAATATATGCATTTGAAAGTTCTTATCATTGATGAAATATCCATGGTAGGCCAAAACATGTTCAATTTTGTAAATTTGAGGCTGCAAGAAATAAGGGGCTGTCCAAAACCCTTTGGGGGTGTGAGTGTGATTACAGTAGGAGATTTATACCAACTGAAACCAGTCATGGATAAATGGATATTTTCCCAATCTGAGCGAGATTATGGTCCGTTGGGTGCTAATCTGTGGAAGGACAATTTTCACATGTATGAACTGACAAAAATAATGCGACAAAAGGATGACAAGGAATTTGCAGAATTGTTAAACAGACTACGAGAAGGAAAACACAATGCAGATGATATTGATGTTTTTAAAATGCATGTAACAGAAGATGATGCTGAGCTCTCTGATATACCACATCTGTACACAACAAGAAAAGAAGTAGAAATGTATAACACAAGGGTGTATGATATTGCACAAGTGAATATGAAAATTGAAATTCAGGCTATTGATTGGGTAATTGGCACTTCAGATTCAAAAATACAATCTAGAGTTCTGGATCGAATCCCAGTTGAAAATTCTAAAACCATGGGATTGTCATCTATACTTAGACTAGTTCTAAACATTCCGGCTGAAATAACAAACAATGTAGATGTTCAGGATGGTATAACAAATGGAGCTTCTTGCATAGTGAAGCATTTTGATTTTAGAGTAGAGGGATCTAACAGATGTAGCATCATCTGGGTTGAGTTTATTGAAAAAGAAATTGGTAAAGCAATGAGGTCAAAATTAGCAAGATTGTACAAACCTGATATAAATAAAATATGGACACCAATCTTGGAAATAACCAGAATATTTAAAATCCACATGAATGGAACATATCAGGTTAAAAGAAAACAATTCCCTTTACAATTGAGTGCTGCAAAAACCATTCACAAATCCCAAGGTTCCACACTCACAGATGCAGTTGTTCACTTGGGCACAAGAAAAAATGAGCATATGCATTATGTTGGATTAAGTAGAGTTGTATGTCTGAAAAACTTGCATATTTTGCATTTAAATGAAAATAAAATCTCTGTGTCAGCATCTGTGCAAGAGGAAATGGATAGGCTAAGACAAGAATGTATGCTTCAACTGTGTGTCAGAAATTTACAGGATAATTTGTCACAAGGATCTATTGTCTCATTCTTCAATGCAAGATCTCTTCGTCTTCACATTCTTGACTTAAAAGAAGATACAAGTATTCTTCCATCAGATATTATTTTTATTTCTGAGACTCGCCTCATGGCTGGTGATGATGATAATTCACTTGAGATTCAAGATTTTACATTGCATAGAAATGATTTTCCAAGCACAGATGGAAACAGACCTTCTTATGGTTTGGCTGTTTATCTTAAAGATACCATTTTGTCTAAAGTAAAAAATGTTAAAAAAAGTAGTTTTGGGAGAATACAAGTTTTGTCAGTAAATATTGCTGTTGGAGAACTAGTTTCATTGATTTTTCTGTATATTCCTCCACAAGAGAAAAGCGATGAGGTGAAAAAATCATTAAGAAACATCATAAAAATTCATGCAAGTAATCCAAATGCCATTGTATTAGCTGGTGATTTTAATGTTGATAACTCAAAATCAGATACATTTGCCAAATATATGTTGAAAGAATTTAATTTACGATATTTGCAGACTGGCAGCACCACAGACTATGATTCTGCTTTAGACCATATTTACACAAACATACTACCTATTCAGATTAATTTTTGGGGTACGCTAGAGTCTTATTACTCTGACCATAAACCAATTTATGTCTCACTTAAATAGTCAGTTTGATATGAACTCGAGTCAACTTAGCCATTCAAAAAGTGTGGTTTAATTCCCCATTGATATTAATAGAACACTCGCAGAAGACTGAATATTAAATTACAGTAACTTTCATGTTAAATTTTTACTGATTAAGTTTTTCTCATGAAAATGTTGCTTTTACTAGTATGTGAAAAATACTCATTGTATTCATAAACTTCACAGTAAACCTTGTTTTTACTTCTTTTTAGATGCTTAACATAGCAAAGCTGAAAAATTCCAAAAGCAATAAGCCCTACACACTGCCCTTGAAAGCAAGAGTTGGTGGAGTGAGTGGAACTATGAATTATCAGGTTGATGGAGGAGAAAAAAAGGAGTACAAAATCATAGGAGTTGCTGACAGCACTGGAGCCATCAAGTGCATCCTGTATGACAGAACAAAAGAAAACACATTGCAGAAAGGAAACTCAGTAATTCTCATGAATTACATCTTCAAAACGGAGCCATCAGAGTCCATAATCTTAACCAAAAACTCCAAAGTAATGAAGACTTCCAACTTGGAAGTCAGCCAAGAACTGCTGGACAGGGCGGAATTAATCGCCAATCCGCCACCAGCAGAGACAATTCCAATCAAAAAGGCAAAGACCAGTCCAGTAAAAACCCTGGTCTCCATTCAAGGTCGAGTTGTTTCAGTAAGTCTATTTCTTTTTTTGTAAATTTGGATATGATATAATGGAAAATGCATAAGTGTTACAGAAAGATTTTGAAAATTGTAATTGATTTTAAATATATAACACAGGGAGAAATTTAGCGTGACATTGATGTGTCTTCATTATTTCAGGAAGATATGATTAAAACAGTTAAAGTCAAAGGAAATGATGTGCAAGTGAAATCTGTAACTTTAAAAGATGAAACGGACTGTGTAAAGGTGTCGCTGTGGAGAAATCTATCAGATTCAGCAGCAGTTGGAAAATTCCTGAGTTTCACAGATGTAGTTGTCACAAGTTTCAATGATGAAGTTTCTGTCTCAACAACATCAAAGACAACCATTCAGGTATGTACTGTTAAATTATTATAAATTCTACTTGCTTTAAAGAAATAACATAATCTAATATAGGTAGTGATAAATGCAATTAAACTAAAGTATGAAATTATATTTCTTATGCTTGTATCATGTATTAATACAGCATGAAGAAAATAAATAATATTATACACTCTAACTTCTGATCACAAAATTCAATAATTTGAATGTGAAAAATATTTTTCCTATTTTTTTCATATTTCTCTATTTAGGAGAAAGAACCACCAACCTCAAGTTTGGAAGGGACTGCTGTTGGGTATGAGGTTGGTGACAACTGCTTCACAGTACTCTTTACAATTGGAGAAGATTTCCAAACTTACACAATTGCTTTGGACACTCTTGTTGAATTCCTTGAATGTACCAATGAAGAAGTGGAGAATACGTTGCAACAGAAACTACCATTCTCCTGCAGACTACAGGTTAAGGATAACTCTGTAGAGTCAATTACAAATTAAACAATGGTATTGTTGTTTGACACTATTAATTGTTGGTAGTCAATGATTAAAGTTCAGTGCTTCAAAACAAGATTATTTTGCACTGATGGATTGATATAATGTTCTCAGGATGACCATATTGTGTTCAACTAGAAACTTAAATATTCTTTTAAAAAAATTGTTGTATTTCAGTTTTGTAAATTTGTAATCTTGGTTGTGATATTCTTTTCCATCAGCCATTTTCCTATTTTTCACATTTACACCTTTTTTATATTTTTTGCTGAAGTTAAATAATTAATGTTTATGGTACGCTTACAATTTATGATATTCTACTTGTGTACTATTCAATTTTTTCTAAACACTAATATCTACAAAACATGAATTGTGATGACATATAACCAGTTTTAATTGTATTTTAATCAACCCTTTCTGATATCATTTTAAGTTTATTACTGCATTTACTGGTTATTTGATGCACTTTTTACATGTTTGCATCATTTTAATTTTTACCTTTGTGTGTTGAACTCTTGGCATTACAGTTGTTTCTGTGGATAGATGTACTATCTTTTTTTTATTGTTTCCTTTTTGAGTAGTTCAATTCTACTGTTGTTTGAACTGTTAGTTGAATGTATGAGCAGAAGTAAATGTAATGTTTGAAAGCATGGATACCTTTTCATTATTTAGGTTCATTGCTGCATTTACTGGTAATTTAATGCACTTGTTTACATGCTTGCATCATTTCAATTTTTGGATTCTTGACATTATTTGTTTTCCTGTAGATAGATGTACAATTTTTTATGTTTCATTTTAGAACAGTTACATTTTACTTTGTTGTTTGAACTGATGGCTGAATACATGTCTGAGCAGAAGTAAATGTAATATTTGAAAGCATAAATACTATTTCATTATTTTTGATATTATACCTGAGTAACTAAACTGATTTTAATATGCAATTTTTATATCCTTTGCAAGTTTTATTGTGCACAACTATATTGTGTGATACTTTCTAAAGTTAATTAATGCTTGTTAATGACAATCACAAATATTTCATTTTTTGAAAAACAGAGTTTTTTTTAACCTACTTTACTTTTGAAAATATAACCAGTTTATACCCTATTGTAATCAAGCCTGTCTGATCCCATTTTGGGTTCATTATTGGATTGGATATATGCACTTGTATACTTGCATGCATCATTAGAAGTTTTTTTTTTATTTTTTTGTGGGGGGGGGGGTTGTTTTGGAACAACTGATATTATTTGTTTACGTGTAGATAGATTTATTATTTCTTTGTTTTTCTTCTAGAATAGTTAAATTTTTCTTTATGTAAACTGATGGTAGAATGCATCACTCATTGGACGTAAAGTGCATGTAATAAGCAGTAGTTTTGATAGCACTGATTCTTTTCTCAGTATTCGATATAAATATCTGTTGTTCTTTTGAAAGTGTTTAATTGAAATTGTTTATGCATATATGATGAAAAAATACTGTTAGTGATTGTATACAATTCATCTCAACTTCTTATTCTGCTTTTGCTTTTACTTGCAATAATTGTGTTAAGCTACAACTATTAAACATTTTGGGATTTTTTTGTTTAAATTGTTGGTATTTTACTTAAATGTCTCATCTTAAATATAAAAGTTTTTATTTGTTTGTTACTTAAAATGTCTAGTCATTTTGAAACAACTTTTATGAAAATTGATAATCAGGAACTGTAATTTTATGGCCACTGATGTCAATATTGGTGCTACATTTTTTTTTATTGTTAATAAACCAGTTACTTTGAATTTACATAATAGTCTATTTGGTTTTTTTCCCCTTTTCATTAACTTTTGGGATCGATTGCCGACATACAATTGTGATACAAGAGTTATAGAAATGAATTTGAAAATAGAATGACTCCATAAATCTGATTTATAATCCTGTTGCACTATTATCTGTAAAGGGTCCTATCTATTAAGCTTATAATACTTGCATAATATTTTACTCGACAGCATTCCAAATACGGAATTGAAACTCTTGTTCATTTGAAACAAGGGGATTATTAAATACCATCAACTCGTATCAGTACTTTCAGTACTTTGATTTCATCAAGGGGATACAACTCTTCAAATCGTGCAAAATGGCCGGCTTGTCAGTCATGTGAATTTTGTTCATTGTTACCTGGCTATAAATACATGTATTTACATGTAAATAATTTTAAAATTGTTCATAATTGTTCAATATCCCTTCATCACACATTGATACCTTAAGGTAACGATTAAGAGTAAGATGAATCATATGTTTAATGCATTTATCATAAACATAAGTCTTTTTTAAATAACGACATTTATGCATTTATATCATCCATAATATGCGCCTTCTAAAACTCCATTTCATTAAAATCAAGTAGAGTACTCTGAAATCATTTTATATAGCTCTGTTAGGGTGGAATCATTATTGTTCGTGGGAGACGAATGTTCGTGGCTTTCGTAGGTAACCCTTGCCCACGAATTTACATCCCAACGGACGTATATACAAACATATTTGTTTAATATTTAAAAAAGTATTCCGAACTTATTACCAACGTAACTACATCGCCACGAACCAGGAAAATGTTGACTACCCACGAACATTGATCCTCAATAATAAAAATGATTCCAAAGTATACCCTTGTAAAAAAGCTGTTTTTCTTATGTCCTTTTCTTTTCCGAGTTGTAGATAAATATGGTGTTATAATATTACACCATGCTGACAGTTTTGAAATGCATAAGTCTATAAAGGAAACTTTGTACAATTATCAGTTAAGGATGCATTTTTTATTAGATCATTTGCACAAAAGCGTCCACTTGTAGCCTCAACTCATTGGAAAACTCCGATTCAATGTATCCGATCTTTAACCTCCAAGATTTCTGTATCAACGAATAAGGATTTGTTTCATATTTTTTTCTTTAATTTAAAAAACAATAGTGTTCGTATTTATTTTTACATGTATACAAAGCATTTTTTTAAGAATTGGATTATCATCCTGTGTGGCATTTATCTTGGATAATTGTATGACATTAATTTAAAATGTTACACACTATCTGCAAGAAAAGTAAATTTCGTGCTAATTTTAATTTCATAAAACAAATCTTTTATTTTTATGTTCTTTTATTTTTATGTTCATGTTGACAGGCTTTAAACAAATGTAAAAATGGTATTTGCTATTTTTTCCAAGATTGTTTTTTTAAGATAATCTTATATTAGTTTTCTTTAACTTTAGTTTGCCTAAAGAGAATTTTACTCCAGGAAATCCAATTTATGAGAAAAGAAATTTGTGAAACAGCCCCCCCCCCTACTCTTTTCACATCAGATATAAAACACAATCTGACTTGTTGGCATACTACGCATGTATGTTTTCCACAAGTCATCTACATATTCCCAAATTCATTCCTTTAATTTCTTTGTAGAAGTATAACTACCAACCTCCACTCCCATCAATATGTGGCCATTTCTGTAAAAATACAACTGACTATTCAAAATGTAATTTGGTTTTAACGCATCCGTACTTCTAGCCTAGTGGTTTGGGAATTTATGTTCTAGGTGAATATTTATTTATGTCGTTATAGCAATATACATAGACTAGCTACAATTTCCTTTTCTTTTTGTTTTCATATTTTTCAAGTTTCTGATGGACCCTGGTTTAAGTACACGGAAAATAAACATTAGTACTTCTATAGCGAGAATAAACTGACATGAAACGAAGCCAAGGTTACATGTAGGGATATGTATATTATTTGATACGGTTCGTGTCAAAATGTGTTAACTTCATCAGAAATATGCATGGGTCATTTCAGTAACATTTTACACTTGGCTTGATAAAAACGTTTCTAATGTGCAGGTTATTTTTAGAATTTAAATGCGTGTAGAGTAAGCTTCAATTCATACGAACACGCATGGAAACAGATGATATTTTCTCTTAGATGAATAGTTTTTATTACGCTCGTACTACAGTTTAAATGACGACGTTTATTTATTTTTTTTTTTTGTAAAACATTGGTTTTAAAACAATAAAACTAGTAAAGAAAATATTCTAATCATAACGTTTAGTAAATCTAATAAGGATTGTATGGGAATTTAGCTTAAAGTAAAAAATGGGTTTTTTTTTAAACCAATGCAATTGCTGTTATTACTATCTACATTGTCAGGAAGAGTGCCGGTTGAGAAATTCGCATTTAGTGGAGCTAACGACCTTTGGTGAAATCGACTTCCTTCTCCAAAAAGTCCTTGAATTAGGTAGATTAATGAGAATTTAGAGCAAACATGTTACTTTTTTTCTTTGAGTAAAAGTTATATTACAGGCTCTGTCTTATTACATTTGAGTAATGAATGAACGTACAGTTTATTAAAAGACATTGATAAAAATTATAAACCAAAGAATATAAACATGCATATTCATTGAAATGCACAAATGAATAACGGGAAGAAAACCGTATACATGCGTTTTAAAAACTGCATTTTTTAGGTTCATGTGTGCCAATCAACTATTATGACTGTACTTTGTGGATTGGACTCAGTGACCTAGAAGTAGAAGGTCAGTACAAATTGGAAAATTCCAACCTCAATGTGACCTTCAACAATTGGTTGCCGGGGCAACCTAACGGTAGCAATCAGGAAAACTGTGTAGATATGCTGCAAGACGGGATATGGAACGATCGATATTGTAAGCGTAACAACGCCTTCGTCTCTGAGATGGTTTGACATTCGTTTATCATTAAGGTCGTCTGTTTCCAACGGAAGACATTATAGTGATTGTAGTGGGTTTGTTTTCTTTCTTCTTTCCCCTCGGCAGAATTTCTCAGAATGGATAGATAGTTTTCATGAAATTTTCATGAATTATAGAGAATAATATTTCGATGCTTTTTTTCATTTTTCAAAACTCATTTCAAGTCGTCTGTTTCCTCTCCCGCGACAAAAAACGTTGTCACATCGAGATCTCCGAAACGATAAAGGCTTGAAAATTCATACTCTTTGGGATGCTAAACATATAACTGTAGATGTGTTTAAACTACATGTATTTTGTTTTTTTCTGGTTGTCAGTGGAGGTACTTCAAACAATCTACTTCCAGTGAGATATCTCAATTACCTTAGGTAGCGTAATTTAAGTAGTTTCGTACCCGCAAGATCTCAGAAACTTAAAGTGATCAAGACACAAAATATACATGGATGATATAATTTGATTGATGATGTGTTAAACGTAATTTATTTTGTCGATCGTCACTTCCGGTCCTACCCAGAAGGTTTTAATTAAATCAAGTATTTTATAAGTTCAAATGTTTTCTTTGGCAGCTTTAGTTAGCTTGATAAACATTAATGTACGATAGGCAAATGTACAAGAAATACTTGCTTTTATTTTCATTGCACTTCCGTTTGTCCGTTGTCTGCCCCGAGACTAATAAAAACCTTGTCTCCATGTGATCTCAAAATCTGTAATATAACCTTTCAGTTCTTCAGAAGAATTATTTAGGCGGTGTTTTCTACGTATATCTATTAGAATCTTTTACGGCAACTTTCATACCCGTGTAGATCATTGTTTAAACAAACGTAAATCTACCATATATCACAAAGCTAATGATAAAGTATGAATATAATTAGCAATTTGGTTCGTGAGAAGAAGATTTTTCAACTACACCACTGTATGTTCATTCTTTCTCAACAAACTTGACCCCCCCCCCCCCCATCAAAGTATGGTCCGTGTCAACTTTAGTTGAAATTGGCTCAGTGTTTCCGAAAAAAAGACTATAAAAACACATGACCTTGTTTTTATTCTTTCCTGGTTAACTCCCTTTTGAAGGGTTAAGTGTCCTTCATTTGTACAATCTTGAAAGCCATTTCCCAAAGATTGACATGTGGCCAAGTTTTTTGTTAAGATTGGTTCTGAATAAAGATTTTTAAAACAACTAACTCTGTTTTATCTGTTTCCTTATTATCTCCCTTTTGAAAAAGGAAATGACCATTCAAAAATAATGCCCCATACCTTTAGGATGCGTTGTGATAAGCTTAGTTGAATTTGGTTCTGTAATTTTGGAGAAAAACGAAAACAAACACCTTACCCTATATCCCTTCTTCCTTGATTATCTCCCATTCATTTGAAAGAACCATTTCCAAGGACATTTGGTTAAAATTGGTCCAGTGGCTTGTAACTTTACGAAGACGACAACGAAAAACACATACGAATGACATATTTCGATTAGGAAAGCTCTCTTGAGTCATTGGTTCAGGTGAGCTAAAAAGACTTTTATTTGAGATATTATAACATAGTTTCTTTGCTGTTGTTTTCTGGATATGTTTTTCTTTTATTGTTTTTTATACAATTTTAAAAAAAAACTGGATGTTCAAATGTATTTGGAATTTGTCCTGTTTTTGCTGTTATAAAAAATCTTATCAATATAACGTAATACTTACTGTACAACAATATACTCCAGAAGTGGTGTGAATCAGATGTGGATACTAAAAAACTCAAAAGAATTATTAGAAACTTTGAGGTCACAAAATCTTACCAAAATCAATAGCATCAAAACGTACGTTTCTCAACGCTTTATACAACCATTCCCCACGACAAATTAAAATCTAGAATTTTTGATATCATCGACAGTTTTTTCTTCAATATAAATAGAAGTCGGAAAAATGCTTACCTCGTCATTGGAAATCTAAAAAACTATTTTGTTAAAAACCATTCTGATTGCACACACAAGTACTCTGAAGTTGACATTAAAAAATGCTTGAGTTTCTGATAGACAACATCTATGTAGTTTTTGGAAATCGTCTTCCAACAATCTGTTGGAATTCCCATGGGTACCAATTGTGCCCCATTGTTAGCAGACCTATTTTTGTTTTCTTATGAAGCAGAATTTATTCTAAAACTTGTACGTGAAAAAAAAAATTCACTCGCTGTGGCCTTCAACTCAACATTTAGGTATATCGACGACGTATTATCAATTAACAATTGTTATTTCCATACTTACGTCGATTCGATATATCCCAGTGAACTTGAAATAAAAGATACCACAGAGTCAGCGTTATTTGTTTCATATTTGGATATTTTGCTGGAAATGGACATTGATGGTAACCTAACAACAAAATTTTATGATATACGCGATGACTTTAATTTTTCTATAGTCAACTTTCCTTACTTACGAGCAATATACCTTCATCACCTGCACATGGTGTTTTTGTCTCTCAGTTAATTCGATACGCAAGGGTATGTTCTTCGTATGAACAGTTTCTAAGACGAGGCAAGCTACTGACAAACAAGTTGATAAAACAGGACTATCAACAGTCTCGTTTAAAATCATCTTTTCGTAAGTTCTATGGTCGATACAACGAACTTGTCAGCAAATACAATCTGCCACTGAGTCGCATGCTGCCTGACGTTTTTCATACTAATTGTTAGAACATAATTAATTACCTAATTGTCTACGGACTTTTGCGGGTTTTATTTTCCCGATTGCGACAAAGAGCACACGGCGGGTGTGACCGGTCAGTAGAGGATGCTTACTCCTCCATGGCACCTGATCCTGCCTCTAACTTGAGGTCCGTGTTGCTCTGCTTTGAATTTGTATTTCGTTTTATGGATTTTTGAGATGGTTGGCGGTTTGTTATTGTCATTTTTTCATTGAAAATCAGTCACATCGATAAGAAAAATAAAAACTGTTTTAACAACAATTTATTAATTGCATTAGTTGATATAAACATTTGAACCTGGACTTTGGTATTTCTATAAAAAGGCGTTAATATACATTTTTTCATATTAAGGTACAAATAAATTGCAGCTAGGTTTTATCACTGTAATAAAAAAAATTATAGACAGTGTCAAGAATTCAACATGATTGGGTTTTTTCCATTAGAATTAACAAAACTTTTTTAAATTTATTTATATGAAGATTTTTTAATTATTAATTAACAATGGAGATAAATGCTATAAATTTTGAAAATGATTTTATGTAAAACTGAATTAATGTTTATTAGAATATCAAAGCAAAAACATGATATGTTGTATATTGTAAATTGTATGTTGGTATAAAGCGTATGGTAATGCGAAAGTTATTTTTCTTTGTTTCTACATGATCATCATTTGTTTTTGTAAACTAATGACAGTACATTTATTCACGGTTGGATTATGTCGTGGAAAAATGATCAATTGCAAACAAAGTGCAAAGGTAAAGTCACCGTGATTAATTGCCTATATACAGTACACAGAATTCTGAGTTGTTAAATGAATCAATTCATAGGACTTTTTAAAGCTTTTGCTGTTTACTTGATTTGTATCCCCAATTTCAATTGTCTCCATAGAAAAATCACTCCTCCTACATGTAATACTTCGGATTTTTAAATTTCGATTTACTTCAATATCTGGTAACATCTTTCTGACAAATATTTGTAAAGGTTGGTCATTTTATTGGGCGGAAATAACATCATACACTGTGTTCTCTGAAACAAAGAAGAAATATGTACTGTGAAGAGGAAAACCGATAAGTTAATTTCAATTAAATATATATCAAGGTCTTTAAATCATTGACCTAACCATTCTTGAGTACAATGCGCGAACAGCTTATCAAAAAACGTAATGAAAAATGTTATATGTTCATTGGAAACTTTATAAATTTTGCCTATTTTATTTAGTTTTTTTTTCCTGAATAAAATATTTCTTACTATAAAATAGTCCTATGTGCTTTTTTTTTGGAAGTGTATTGTTAGTAGTAAAGGGTGCTACCTTAATGTAGTGTAGGGGAGCATCTTGTATAACAAATTATTTAGAAATATTCTTAACTGGCTTTGCATTTGTTAAATCATACGTATTCATTTCGTTTACTTTGCTGTTTGTTTCGTTTGTGTAACGAGCATTCCTAAAACAAACCCATTCTCTCACCAGAGGTCATGCTACATACGTTTCGCTTACACCTCTGTCAACGCCGGAAAAATAGTCTGTCACATGATCAAAACAAGCATGGCAAGCACATGGCATTGTTGATTCGTTTCTTCTGTACAATCAGCTTAAAGGGAAGCCATCGACGAGCGAAGACTTTGAGGACACGTTTAAAAACATGACAGGAGAAGACATTGCTGCTGATTTATGTAAAATCATCGATGAATCGGTAGCGTACATAAACTTATTTTTCAAACATCTGTCAAACTAGATCATGTGATCATATTTTAATTTTTACCTCCGCAAAATAGTTCTCCCAGTAACGTTGAAATAAAAATAAATAGATGCGTTAAAGATTTAAATTCAATTATTCATAATCATATTCATAGATAAAAGGAATAACTACATAGATTTTAATTACATTTTGCCTATCGTTTAAGTTTGTTCAAGAATCTTGTACATCGGGCGTTGACAGAGGTGTAAGCGAAACTTGTGTAGCACGACCTCTGGTGAGAGAATGAAACAAACCAGAACCAATTTATCAAGGAAACTTATTAATACAATGACAAAAGAATGTGATATCTTTTGCATGTTTAGAGTTTAGCTCAATTTTATGAAACGAACAAATGCATTCATTTGTGTACCTTTCCCCAAGGTACTGCTGCTTTGAATTGTTGCTATTGTCAGCTGTTAAAACTGATTGTTGATAATGCATTGAAGTAAACTATGTTTAATTTCAATTATTTTTATGTAGGTAAAACAGCTCATTTATCTCTTCTTTCATCAAAACATGTCGTTTTGTGCGTGTTTATACATTACATTTCTGGTAAGTCTTAAACAGAAAAATTGAATTAAGAAGTGATTAATAAACATTCTGCAAAAAATACAGCTATGCTTTAGTAAAACATGTGTTTTCCTATAACATTTTGTGATATAAATTAAAGAACTTATACAAAATAGGACTTTAATAACAAATAAAAGATAAGAATTGAATTAGAGTAATGAACTGTCCTTATGTATTTTAATGAATTTAAATGATACACCAAAAGGAATAAAAAATGTTGATCGTCATCTTGCAATCACCATTTAGACAAATAATATTATGTATTAATTGTGTACTTAACAGTAATTAATTCATCAGAAAGCATATTGTCTACTTGTACTTGTTAGGAATTTTTTCAACAGAAAGGATTTTGCTTCGAATTTCGTCTTAATATTAATTGTACCATTTATTTTTTGGAAACATTCTAATAGATATTAAACAATGCAAGGAAACTTGCAAAGTTCGTGTAAAATACTGACGTAGACATTCAATAATTAGTATGAACCTTAATATTACAACAAGAACTGCTATAACGGTTGTTAGGACGATAATGATGGCAACAAGAACAGCGATGAGCGCAACATACGGTGTTTCCTAATCCTGTGTCGGTTTTAATAAACCTTGTGAATATTACATATATCAAATAAACCGCCATCTTTTACTCTTGACGCTGAATCTTATTTAATGATTACAAAGAAATCAGTCGATCCATTTTCGTAGATTGAAACTAACGTAGCCCGAGGAAACCCACTCATATATAATTTGACCAATCAAATGGGTTTTGTTTTTTTTATTTAATGAAACAGATAGTATGAAAGTTACAAGTGTCTTTTGCGTCTGTTGACATACGATAAGTAAACAAAGAAAACAGATAATGTTGAATGCTTTATATTTCAGATAGGACTATGGAGCAAAGAAGAATTTTCAAAATACAAATTTCAAATTCATTTGATTGGAAATTATAAAAACCGTTATGAAAACTTCCGTTTGGCTACATCTGAGCATTGTGAGAAAATACGTCATTGGACCAACTGATATAATATGAATCGGAAAATATATCTAGCCAATTTTAATTACAGTACGTTGTAGTTCCTTCATAAACGTAATTAAAAAACTGAATCTTCAAATGTAATATTTCTTTTTGAATGAAACGAGAATTGAGATAAATATAAATGTGATTTTACAAATTTATACTTTTTGGTTTGAAATGGTATAAAGTTTAAATATACCAGACCTATACTTTGTGAACACGTTCCTCCCTTTGTATCCTTCAATGCAGCCACCTGAACAGCTTCCGTTGGTATGGGAACACTGTTAGGCCTTAAAACAATGTCCACACACACGTTGACAGTTTATAAACCGTTCCGTCGAATTTCACGCGCTTTAGCTAGAAAGAAAAAGAAAAGCAGAATCATGTTAATTGTTGTAAAAAAAATCTTTCAATGCAAGTATCAAACAGATCGATGAAGACAAAAAATAAAAAAAAACGTTTTAGCGCTGTTTTTTTGTTTTTTTCTCTCAAATGATTTGTAATCAACAATCTTTTTTAAAAGCATAATTGCAAATAAGATAAGTATGTCATTTAAATCAAGTTTCATGTACAATATGTTCTTACTTTTATTACAGAGATGACCTTCCCATCCGGGAGCACAGCTTCTGCAACCCCCGTCACTTGTATCACGTGTTTCAATATTTAAACAGTTTCTACTGCATTAATGAATGCACATTACCCGAAAAATACCATTAATGCATGCTGAATTTTAAAGAAAAGTAAAACGTGTTTGTTTTTTATGGTAGTAAAACTTATTTCAATTAGATAAACACAAAACTTGTATAATTCCTGACATTCTATCGTATCAAAGTATTACATGCGTTTATCACACTTATCTGTTACCCACCATCCTGTCATACATCCTCCGGGACAGGTGCCATTAATGCTGTTACAAGTTACAGATTTCGAACAATGCCCACGTTGAAACATACAACTCTCTCCATAATACCCACCATCACATTTTTAATATGCCATAAAACAGAAAAAAACAAATACATTTGTTGATATGTTAGCAGAAAACATAAAAATAGTTACATGTGTCTAGACAAATACTTTTACAATATTTCATTTTTGTAGGATATATTTATATTAGGAAAACCAGACATGAAAACAGACAAAAGAAAACTCACATATGCCAAAAAGATGTAATTATTCTTGATAATTGTCGTATACATTTTCATTCATGAATGTATATCTACATTTTTCTTGACTACTAGTATATCCCGGAAACAACAGGTGAAAATACGTATGATTTGTATTAAAACATAACTTACGTTCATCGCATTTAGCATTCTGAAAACCATCCGCACATTTGCTACCATTTCTAAAGATATGATTACAAAGCTCATCATTGTACCAATGATCACTGCATTAAACTGACAATTCTGTCCATATTCTCCAGGACTACATGCTACAATAATAGCAATATCTTCTAATATATATATTACATGCTTCAATTTCACCAATATTCATTATTCTATTGACTTATTAATGGAGATTTTCATTTTTTATAGTTTTATATTTTATATTTATATATAAATGTCAACCAAAATAAATATGCTTAAATAACGAAAATATCTTTTGATATTTTTTAACAGGATATGTAATGCATTGATAATATGATATATATTACTATGTTAGGTCTTTAAGGTTTTCCATCAACAGATTTTTTATTAAATAATGGCAAATTCATCACCTTACGGAATAAAATTGTATAACGTCTTCAAATAGACTGACAAGGAATGCGAATTATTTTCATTGACAGGCATTGCATAGCAATGATAATTTATTTTATTATTTACATTCAACATATTTTTGCCATGTAAAATGTGTGGAAAGCTACTTCAGATATACATGTAACATCATCACACAGACAGGATACTCAAACGTTAAATAACGAGTTTTAATTGCGATGTCAAAAACATTGAACGCTGATAAAGTGCAACGCCACTGGCGAAGATCAAAGATTACGCCTATGGCTGTTACAGTGGCTTCTGGATGTACATGTAATTATCGAAAAAAAAAATGTTCCTTGGAGCGACTTCTTAAAAAGACAGTTTGTTAATCGTTTTATTAAACTTTCGTCTACATTCAAATACGATATTTTTTATTGAAATCTAAAAATTTAATTTTTAGTAAGATGTAGAAAGATTTTTTTTCAGAATCTTGACTATTAAAATCATTTGCCTTAATATGCTCTTGAAAAAAATTAAAAGTAATTAATACAGGTCAATGGCATTCTATTCGTTCTGTTTTGGTACATTGAGTGTCTTTTTTTTTATTAAAAAAGGACAACTGAATAATATGAAATTCCTAAACCATTTCATATACCACACTTTGCATGTAAAGTCGTGTAATTAGGACTCTCTGAACAGTGAAACGTACATATAAAAGGTTACTTTATTCTAGAGTTTAGAACGCATGACTTTGTGTCGGTCTATTATTAATTTCATTAAAGACAGGGGTCATGACTAGAATAATCGCTATTAAATATTTTTTTTAATTATTTTTTAAATTTTTTTTTTAGGCAAATTTCGCTGTTTTGCCAAGTCATTCCCACGACCCATCTTTGTTTGTCAGTTATTTTTAGACTAGAAACAATTTTTCCTTATCAACCCTTGCACATATATTAAGCAATATCTGATCGTACAAAGGTATTTAGATCAAATATTAAAGTTGATTTAATTTAATTTTTCACCAATAAGTTGAGTTGAAAAATAAGGTCTTAACGTAGCGAAGGATTGTGATTAATATATCTCGATCGAAAACGGACCTATACATATATGGAAATAATAAAAATGAATACAGTACTCGAAATTAACGTTGCAATGTTTATCTTACTGTTAGAGCAATAAGGAAAAGATTGAATTTTTTGTGCAACACTTCCAAACAAGGGAAGGGGGATGATGCACATAGCGTGAAGAATGCCTGATCGAAATGAAAACCACTTTCATGTGGTGTGTGAAAGCGACTAGATATTTGATAGCTGTCACAAGGAAGAAAAACAGGCTTTACAAATAGACTGTATTATGTAAATCTGTTCAAGTGCACAATTTACGCTTCTGTTTGTCAGTTCATGCGAAAGCTTGTAATGAAAACGTTATTTAATATTCTAATAACGCCAATCGAAAGGTACTGTTTTTAGCAAAGGTTAATAATACTCAATCTATGTTAAAATTTAGAGTTTACTCTCATAAAGAACTGAAATAAACACATCTAGGCGATACATTTTCTACAGTTGAGTATAATTTACTGTAAAATTAAGAAACAATATTCAAACACTGAACTTCTTAAAGTCATGGTAGGCCCATTGTCGTGAAAATCAGTTATTGTACCAGGCGACAAAAAACTTCTTTCATTAATTTTTCAAAAAAATGAACAAAAATAGAGTTTTATTACTGCAGGTGCCTGGACTAATTTATACATGTGTCATGGTGGAAAATGTTCATTATGCATCGTGCAGATATCTTGTAGACAACCGTCGTTTTAAATATGCAAAGGAATAAGCATGCAATGTTAAACATACGTGTTTAGACCATTGACAGAAAAATAGTAAATTAAACCTCTGAACCATGAAGCCTAAGAGATATCAGAAGCTAAAGTTATATCAAATGAATTTTTCTAAAAAGATATGTTACGTTGTACCAGAAAGGGGAATGGGCTAAACCCCACCTTTTTTATAAACAGGCTTTGATCTAAATTTACACTTAGGAAACTCAATTTGAACATCCCCGGATGTAGAGGGGTCGGAAACGAGGAAGGATGGGGTGTTGGACCACCAACACCCCCACACGAAAATTAACATTGCTTAAATTATCATATATTTGAAAATAAACATTGAACCCCCTCTCCTCCTTGCAAATCGAAATATTCTTCGGAATACCCCGCCCCCGAGAATGTTTCCTTCATCCGGGCAAGTTTGGGAATGTGTTAAAAATATTGTGAAATTTGATATAACGAACAAAATTAAGGAAATAGATATGACGCATTAAACCCTGTTTTGAAAAAAAAGCCCTTATGCATGTATTTCGGATTGAGGGTTGACAATTCGATACGATAGATAATACAAAAATGAAGATACTTCCAATTGCAACAATAAACTGTATTCGGAGCAGTGAAGCGCCAAAAATGTTTGTAATATTTCTGTCAACATATTACATGTAATCAATTTAGTTTAGATTTTTATCCTTGTCTGTTCCTATAAAGTGGTTAAGAAAAAAAATATAAAAAAATGGAAACAATCTACAAAAATATGTGAAATAATAATGTGGTTCAACATACATATGTTTAAAGTCAATTAATATGTTTCCCGGGCTTGCTAAGGCTATCATCAAGTTGTTAAGAAAAGTAAAACAGCTTTCTACTTCTGAATATTGATTTACAAATTTGAAGAATATAAAGATTGTTTTAAATTTTTACTAGAATATTTACCAAATTTTCTTTAACGTTCATGCCATAACAGTACAGTTTGTGGTTCCTGGTACACAAGCCAACAGTAGCCATACTCACTCTTCCGGATCATTCCCTTATCATACCAAATAGGACCGTAGATGGAAACACCAGTCAAAATATACGAGCATGTTTACATACAATCTATCTACATTGCGTTACAAGCGTGAGTCTGTGAAGTTCTGGTACAGGAATGGCCTGAATGACAGTGGGTATTTTAACAAAAACCAGATGTGACTCTTTCTTTATAGTGTATGTTTATATACTCAATGCGCTCAAAAGAATATATACAGATAACTTAGTTTTTTTTTTTTGGGGGGGGGGGGGTTCAGATGAGTTTCTATACCATGGTTAAAAAAGGAAATTAGCTACACATTTTATATATATATATATATATATATATATATATATATATATATCTCGGATAGTGTAAATAGCAAAAAAAAAAAAATAATCCACACATATAGCATCGTTTACTTCTTTTTTTTTTAATTGTATGCCAAAAAAAGAATGAGTTATTACATTTTGATTCAATTAAGCAAAGAAAGTCAAGATGATAGTAATATATGTGACATGATTTTGTTTTTGTTCATAAATAATGTATAATTACAATAGCTTACTAAATATAATATATTCAAGCCTACATGTCACTGCAAACATCATGACAATCTTGTATTGAACCAATGAAACATGGATGCCTTCATGTTTCGTTTCGTTTTTTAGCTGACCTGAGCTGAAAGCTCAAATGAGCTTTTCTGATAACATTTTGTCTGTCGTCCGTCTGTCTGTCCGTCCGTCCGTCTGTCTGTCTGTCTATAGACTTTCACATTTTCGACATTTTCTCCAAAACCATTGGGCTTTTTCAACCAAACGTGGTACAAAGCATTCTTAGGCAAAGGAGATTCAAAATTGTGAAAATTAAGGACCACGCCTTTTTATAAAGGGAGATGATAAGAAATTATTGAAAATTTTCGTGAAATTTTCAAAACTCTTCTTCTCAACAACCATTGGAAAGCTGAAACGCATGTGAAGGCATCCTAAGGTAGTGTAAATTAAAAGTTGTGAAAATCATGACCACGTGGGTAGGGTGGAGCCACAATGAGGGTCGAATTTATAAGAATATATAGAGTAAATCTTTAAAAATCTTCATCTCAGAAACCAATCAGCCAGGAAAGCTGAAACTTATGTGGAAGCATACTCAGGTAGTGTAAATTCAAAGTTGTGAAAATCACGACCCCCGGGTGTAGGGTGGGGCCATAATAGGGGGAAGGTCGACTTTTTACATAGGAATATATAGGGTACACCCTTTAAAGGGTGCCTGCAGCCAAACCCATGTGAAATTTATGTTATAGAGTTTATTTACCAGAATTTAATGCAAAAAACCGCATCGAAATCGATGCAAAAATAACGGAGTTACGCCGCTTCAAAGTGGCTATTTTTATCTGCTTTGAGAAAGCCAATCAAGAGAAAATAGAATTAGGCGATAACGAGGCTTCAGCGGAAGTGACATCACGAGGACAACAGGAGGAAAATTTCCATACAAAGCTATACAAAATAAATTCGATTTTACAGCCAACATGATTGATATAGGTCTGATGTTTTGACGTATTAAGTTATTTTAGTATTGTAGATTTAGAAATCTGTATCCGTATATATTTGTTACAGTCAGATTTATTTTTAAAGGATTTTAAAATTTGCTATCCTCCTCGCCTCTTTACCGATGATTACGATATCTTAAAACAATGCATGGGCAGAATATGTTCATTATTCAATTTTTGATTACATAATATCACTTCACACGCGAATGATCCGAGACAATGACACAGGTAAACAGGTAAACTAACGGAGCTACTGCTGCAGACACGTGTATATCTGGGGTATGTACTTGTATACACATGGTACACACGCATGTCTGGTGAACAAAGGGTGGTTTCACACCTCTAGACTGGTAAATTGAATTGTGTATAATAAGCTACTTAAAACAGAAAAATAAATTAGACTGTGTAAAATCAGGCGTTCATAAGCTAATACATGTGTATAGTCTGTCAATCAGACTATCAACACGTAACCACTATCCTGCTAACGTTCAAAATAAATGCATTGATTGTTACTTATATTTACTAACATTTATAATTATGACAAAATTTACCATTCAGCCGTTTTAATCTTATTAAAAATGTAATAATTTTGGAAGTAATTACGTTGATCATTAATTTAGTCTCAATTTCTTATCTAATAATTATATAAAGTGCAACTTTCTTTCGAGCCCTATGGTCAGCAGTTAAATACTCCAAATAGCTTAATTAAGTTGTTATCATGGTTATACTGACCATGCTGACGCCGAATCATTATAAAATCTTTAAAAAAAATTATTACAAAGGATGTAAATAAGTCTAAAATAAAATTCCACTATCGTATTTTTAAAGAATACATGTACAAGACAGACTTCATCATGCAGCCATCTTGCATGGATTTTCGTCCTGATCCGTTTGTAATTAATCCTGTGTTTATTTTATATGCATGCTGTTTTAAATGTTATTGGTTTGAAATAAGTACAAAAGAATAATCGGGCCACATAGTGGTAATTTTATGTCTCATACGAGGAATAGACCCCGCGTTATAATACACTGATATACCTTTTACAAAATATGTACTATTATCAATATTATTACTAATGTCATGAACAAATCATCCCAGAAAAATACGAAAATATGTTTCTTATAACAAAAGTGTTTTGATTGATTGTCATTTTGCTACATAGACTGTGAATGTATTTGGAAAGTGTGTTACAAATTTGACTTAAATCATCAATCAAACAATTTTCAGAATTCGGCATTTTTGTACGGTAAAATACGAGTTTAAATTCAAACAACATTTTTTTAGTCATCCTGGGTTGAAAAGGAAATAAAAATACAGAAAAAACTGTTCATATATCGATGAAACAATGCAAGAAAACGAACAGTTTTCATACGGTTTTCTTGTTTCTCATGTAGCGACGTTGACCCCGTGACGTCACAGTTCATCTCGCGCCAAATCGGCTTGATTCAAAAACCGTTCAGGTGTGAAATTGGGTTTTCCCCAAATATCTCGGAAAGTACTTATACGATCGCAGTAAAAATTTCAGGATGATGTTTTTATCACATAGAGCTCCATAATATAAAAAAATGGCCGGCACTGCAGGTACCCTTTAAAAAAATCAGCCAGGGAATCTGAAACAAGTGGAAGCATCCTCAGGTAGTGTAGATTCAAAAATGTGAAAATCATTGTGAACCGAGGGTAAGGTGGGGCAACAATGGGCGGTCAAACTTTTCTATAGGAATATAACGATTAAAGCTTTTAAAAATCTTCTTAGAACCCAATCGGCCAGAAAAACGGAGGCATCCTCAGGTAGGGTAAATTCAAATGTGTTCCGATCCCCGGGGGTAGGATGGGGTCACAACGAGAGAGGGGGAGGCACATTTTTACATATGAATAAATTAATATAAATCTTTAAAAATCTTTTTTTTAAAGTTTGTTTGACCGGAAAAGCTGTCACTTTTATGAAAGCAACTTAAGATAGTGTAGATTCACATACGGTAAAATCAAAATTTTAAGGAGGAAGGTGGGGCTACATTGGGGATCCAATTGTACAAAGGAAAACATTTTAAATACTCGCATAAACGAAAATGTTATCACATATGGTTTTACTAATATGCAAACATTTTGACATATTGCTGATTCTTTAAATTTTTTTAGACTCTGGCATCTGGACGATTCTTTGACCTCACAAGGGGTTCAGAGTTTGATGTAGGTTTATATCTCATATATAAACAATTGTTAAGATTTATTTTAGAACTGTAATGCTCAACATGTAATACGACTATAAAATCATCCTGTTAGAAAAGGAACTTGATTATAAACATAAGAATATTAAGGGGGAAATGAATTATTTATACAGGATCGGCATGTATTATACCACATTATCCAGATAGTTTGTATTATGACTCCATTAAGCTGATTTTATCATGTCTATTGTTACTAAGGTGAGCGATGTGGCCCATGGGCCTCTTGTTACTTTTATCTTATTTTTGTGGTTTTACTTTCATCTACATGCAATTACGAAATTAAATATTGTTTTAACGTTTTGTTATTAACATGATACCTGATTGACGATAGAATTGTTGTATCCGAATAACACGTATTATGCATAAACCATGTTATTAAAGTATACTGTAGCGTTGTCAGATTAACTACCATTAAAAGGTTATGATTAACTTCATACCAATGTCTCACTCTGAAACTTATACAAGTACAGTTATTGTTATTAAGTTTTTAACCTGAAACTAATCATCAAGTAGAACAATACTTGATATTTAATTTTTGTTACTCTGTTTACTTTTGTCGTCACATCGATATTACAATATCCAATATCGCATTCCCTTTGTCAAGAAAGAACATAGTTAACTTTAACAACATTCTGCAAATTTAATTGGAGGCGGTGTGACAAAAAGCTTGGAACGTCTACGGGGATATAGCTCCAACGCAACAAACAGTTGATCCAGCAGATGTGTGTTTCACTAAAAATATGTCCCCAATATCAACAACAGTGAAAAACAACATAGAAAACTGCAAGATACTTGTGAAATTACCAAATCCATGTGCGAGACGATTTACATCATGTACCAATGTTGGAGATATGTGAAGTTAAAGTTTTTGGTAAGATAACAGTAACAGTATTTCATTAGGAATGAGAACGTTGTCATGCTAAGCTATATATACATGAATGTGAAATTATTACATATTTTCCTGAATAAATAAAAAAACCCTTCAATGTTTAGGTTGTGAGACAGGGACATATGACATATGTATCAGAACATGCAGCCATTGTAAGAACAGTGCAACAATCATGTGATATCGAACAAGGAAATTTGTTGACCTTGGGTGTGCTTTAACGGGGTTTAAGCCACCTCTATGTAGTGGTAACAATTTAAGGACAACATAGTTATCATTTATGTTCTCTGAAAATCTTGAATCATTTTAAGCTAATGATTTTGTGTTAAAACATTTTAAAAAGGCGAATTGACATAAATAAGGAGGAGTTAAATAATTAAATGTCGTATCAGGTACAACATCTTAAATAGGTTAATTCGCATTCGTTCACCAAAACTAACCATTCTGATTTTGATGTGTATAGCCAATTCCTTTTAAAGTGAACAAAATACCAAACATATGTCAGCGTATTTGGTTGAAACTAACCAAACAAGTACACATTCAATGTTTGTTGTTTTTTTTTTATTTGACGGCTAGAAAGAAAACTGGCATGTCTTGAAATGTAAAGCGTGAAGAACACAACATGACTTAAACTTCATAGATCCTTTTTGTCATGAATAATTTCGAATTTACCACTTTTTTTATTAGAAAATAAAAAAAATATATATTCAAAAGAGAAATTCGTAAAGAGTAATAGCAAGACATATAAAGTTATTAAAATTGTCACAGAGAGAGAGAGAGAGAGAGAGAGAGAGAGAGAGAGAGAGAGATGCGTTTCCGTCCAAACACAGGCGTGGCCGTTATAATGGGAAAAGGTGTTATACCTCTTCTATTTTTCTATTCTTCTCGGATTAAATATAACATTGGTCAGATTTAAAAAGAAAATTAATGATGTCTTTCATTTTTATACGAGCTTAACAATTTATAAGAAAAGAAACATTTAGAAATGACATGTACTTAGCTTAAATTGTATTTGTTTATCCCAATACACACTCTGGTCTTTCCATGTTCACTGAAAAAAAACCAATAACGGTCAAAAGATAAAATAAATAAATAATTTATTGATCAAATGTTAGACCATATCAAATTTTCGTCTTAAGTCATAGAAATGTTCCAATACGTCTGTGGAAATCGGGAATAGCAAAATCATACTAATAAGGAATTTGAGAAACTGCTTTATAACAAGGGCGGTAGCTATTTTTTTCAAAAAGATTGTTAATTTTAGCATCAATTATCTCTGTTAATATCCATTTTTCTTACATTTCTTAGCAACGTCTAATTCATTTCAATAAATATATCATAAGCAGGCTATAAACCACAAGCAATGAAAATTTTAAAAAATGGAAAAAAGTAATTACTACTGTAAAATGTGGCACGTTTATCCCTTTTTCACATACTCTTTACCCCGAGAGGTATTTGCTTAACGTGATATTATGTCATAACACTCCATCCCGGTCTAAATAAGTTGTTTTCTTTTCGTTATGTCATTAATAGCACAATTTCAAACCCTTAATAGATAATGTTTGTTTAACTGAAAAAAGGTCATCCTAAGGAAGTATTATTTGCAAAACTGATTATATACACTATTATGATGATTTAAGAATCGCCTACAGACAGCAAGTCGTTTATGGAAATATTTCTACGTAGAGCAATATATACTAGAGGTATGAGATACCGATCTCGTTCTTAAAATCTTTTACCTCCAGTCCTTGAAGCTAGAACGGACTAAACTTACCAATAATATATAAAATTTTCAAAAAAATGTTTTCGTTCATCTATATATGTAAGACAAGGAGTTTTATAATTGGGGACTTTACTGTACCATGGATAGGCACTTAACCATTCAGTCATCTTTCCAAATAGTAAAGTTCATATTCAATGTTAATCCTGTTCTTATTATAAACCAATTAAAAGACGCTACAGAGTGAATGCATTTTACAAAACTATAGTTTAAATAAATAATGGAAAGTACAATTTTGAGGAAACGTTTATATTGTATGATTAAAACGTCTTTTTACAAGTGTAATTGAATACATCTATGAGGAAAATTTTAATGCACACATTATAATGCTATTATTCTTTAATAAATATAAGGAAAGGAAATTAAAAAACAAAAACACGGACATTATAAAAATACATAATGTAAAAACTAGAGAATACAACATAAAGTATTATATTAATGAAACAATTTTAAACAAATTAATTGCCTGTAGCTGCTGGTACATGTATGTAACTCCATGTTTGAACGAATTCGAATGGACGACCTGGGAGCTACAGTTAATTCTTCCCTGTTTAAAATTTGTAATTCATGGCGCTCAAATTTTTGCACTGTATTTGTAATATTATACACAATCTTAAATGTTACTGTTTGTAATTGATTATAAAAATGTTTTATTAAAAGAATTTCTCTTGACTATAAATGTGTTATCAAAAGGAGGGATTCACAGTGGATAAATTCAGTAAACACACTCTACATTAACGTTGTTAATTGAATTCGTTTTTCAAAATTATGACAACACCTCTAAAAATATAATGCATGTATCACCTCTATCTTTTTATAGGTTCGTGTTGCTTTAAGTTCGTATCTCGTTTTACGGATTTTTTAGATAGTTGACAGTTTGTAATTGTCATTTTTCATTATAAATTAATTATTAGATACATTTGAATATTGTGCTGGAAAACAAATATGCAAAAACAATACATCATAGATAAAATAAAGTACAGACGTACTGGCGGGAGTTGATTTTATTGATTATTACTTGGTTTAAAATCAACGATATGTAAGTTGTATTAGAATTAAGCATATTTTTTCTAAAACTGGTGTGATTTTTATGATTTTCCCTACAAAAATTCCGACAAAACCATATAGTAATCATAGTGTGTAATATTTATAGATAGATCAAACCACCAGTAATCGAAATAATACTTGATATTTAAGAATCCGAGCAATATTGAACTCTTGTTCTTGTTTCTGTGACCGACAAGCGAAGAGTCTTTCTGCTTGTCAGAGATTTGAGACAGCCGAGCGTCTGGTTGAACGATACATATAATGAACTCTGGCGTAAGAATTATTCCTACGCCAGAGTTCAATATAGTCTCGTATTTCGAATGCATACACTACAAAATTGTATGAATAGTTCATACTTTTTCAAATCTGACTATTTTCACGGTATTTATAGATATTTTTCTTGTAAAACAATGCTTATGAATACATTACATCGAATTTATTGATTATTTTCAATTACTAAGTCTTGTCAGTGGTTATGATTTGTGCTTAGGTCCAAACACTGTTTCACTTCCAGATTTCCAGAGTAACTGCATTGGAAAGTTGATTAAAATCAAATCCCCAAAAAACACATGATAACCGTTCATTGCTACAAGATTCATTTCAAATAGCAGTATGACTTTTACACCGTGATACATTTTATTTTTAAGTAATTCGTTTATGCTTGTAATTTTATTTACTATAAGCTGCTTGGTCCGATTTTATATTAAATTTTGTGCACGTTTTTAAACGATGGTTATGCTAAGAATATGTATAATAATAGACATTGCAGTAGTTTTCCCAGTCAATTAGGCCAAATTTAAATGGAAAAAAAATTATGTACAAAATTTGTTAATCAAACAAGCGTTATAAAAGGGTATCCCGTTATTTCGCCTCATGCTAAAATTCACCCCTGACGTCGAAACGGGTATGGTTGTATTACGACTTTGACATCGCTACAAATAAACGTAATGTTCAGGCAAATTACAAATAAACCTGTGTACGTTTTGTTCGCTAACATTTCTGAAGTTTGCTTTGTTTACAATCGATGCATAGCATGCGGGTTGAATAACTCCAATCATTCGGCGGACGAAACCAAACGGTTCCCGTTTCTAAACATTCCCATGATGCATTTTGGTTTGTGTTTTCGTTTGCCCAAAAAGAAATTATTTTTATTTACTTGGAATATTTCTAACTGTAAAAGGAGACCGACTCTACTGGTGTAAATAGGTAAGATAATTGGTTTGTATGTAAAATTATTTGATACTATAAAAACCAAAAAATCGGACCAAGTAGCTTTAATTGTGAGCTCTTTGCTACGTCATATCAGGAAATTAATAAGACAAATAAATGCTTCGTTTCGGGAAGAATAAAAACAACATGAAAATAAATATGGCTGTAACACATACCCGACTTTTGGTGTTTTTGATGTTGCTGAGTGTTGTCAATGTCTCAAGTTACCGTAAGTAAATTGTTTATGTAGCTTTCGCAATTGCAACGAAAACAGATCGTTATTTTCCTAGTAACCAAACAATACTTACAGACATGTTGGCAAATAATATCATAATTTTCAAAATAGCCATTTTGATATGATTATGATTATGTATACTTGATTCTATTTTAGCAATCTCATGAATACGAAGAAGGCATTTTATCATTGCTAGTTACACTATTCCATACAGCAAAACAATAACAAAAAACAAAATATTACAAAAACAAACATTTTCAATCATTTTGAAATATGTAACATGGTTTTGGTTTGTTTCGTTTTTTTTTTTTTTTTTTTTTTTAATTATTTTGTCCCTATATATACATCTAAAGTCCAATTAAATGCTCCGCAGAGCAATATTTATAAAGAACTGCAAGGCGTATATTAACTGTATATGCAGCATTAAAGAGATCTGAGATACAAAATAAGTCATTCATACGAAATGTCCGTCTGTATAACACATGGCCGAGCTAGACAAGTGTTCATCATTCAGCACAGAGTCCATTATTGTTGTTCGCTGCATCAGCAAACATTTTACTGACTGACATAGCCGGTCTGCTTATTTCAATATTGAATATATTGTTATTTCAATTGTGTAATATACCAGTATGTTTGGTAGATATCGGTAAGCTAAATGTAAGAATGTAGTATAATAATGTCATAAGGTTACCAAAAAAAATATGTTAAGCATACAAGTTTTGAAAAACATAAAAAAAAATGAAACATTAAGCATTAAGAACTCTATTTATCAGAAATAAAGTCACAAATATAACAATACGATGTGTTTAAAATGTCATGTTCAAAATATCAATATAGATGGCAGTGTACATGTCCATCAGGTAAAATATCGATCTGCTCAGTAAGCTTCAGAGTGTATGCATAAGTGATAGGAACAAAGATCCCTCATTGTACTATGTGCTAAACATATTACTGTTGTTCATGCGTGCAAAACTTGGCAGATTGTTATTTAAATGAATCGTTGTAAATCGCCCAATATGCCCAGTTTGATTTCAGACAAAAGACGGTTATCCGGTATTTTTAATCTGCAACATGTTGGTGAAATATAATAATCACCATTATTTACACAAATGTGCCGTTTTGCTACTCTATACTGGGAAATATTCGTTCCCCTTTTATTTTCGCCCCTTTCGCCCTCATTATCATTGGGCGAATTTAAGGCTGCATGGGCGAATTCTGTTCTTGCAAATAACATTTCTTATAACACAATTGCGTCTGGGCGAATTCAAGACGGGACGAAACCATTTGAAAGTGTAGAAGGGCGAAAATAACACGGGTCGAAAATAACCCTGTATACAGTACTAAGTCAACTAAAATTTACAGCCTTTTCAAACATTCTTGTGACTATCTAGATGCCTTAATTGAACCAATATAGCTTTTGTTATTAATCATCCTGAATTACAAACGTTGTATTCTTATAGCAATATCGTAATAAGTACAATAAGGGGTAATGTTAAATATTCTTTAAAGTTATTAATGGTCCTCTTATATTTCATTCAGATATATTACATTCAAGACGAAAATTTATAAGGGATATTAACTAAACATATGTTCTTTTTCAATTATTTCTTAATTAGATTATTACTATTTGCAGTGCAGTTTGTAGTTCCTGGTGTTACAGAGGCCGATAGTAGCTCAGTATATGATTTTAAGGGAACGTACTATTGCTGGCCTAACAGGACCGTGGATGGAAACTTTAATCAAAACATCAGAAACTGCTTACATACAGCCACGACTGACGTTACCGAAGCGTGGTTGCGAATAGATCTTCAAAGGATGAGGAGCGTCAAGTCAGTGAAATTCTGGTACCGAAACGACAGTATGTGTTGCTTAGACACCTTTCCTATTCCAATATTAACTGTTTTATTTTTTGTTTTGTTTTAGAATCGCATATTCAAGCTAATATGTTGTTACACAAATCACGATTAGTGATTATCCATGTACTTTAAAATATTAAGGGGACACAGGACACGTATCACGTGACTATCATTGCAATGATGCTTTGATGTGGTAACTCTATTATGACGTCATAATTGATTTAAATGTATGATGGTATGATGTCATTTATTCATTATGACGTCATACAGGATTTGACAGATATTTTTCCCGTACTAAAGGCTCTAAAGTAGTCTATGTCAAAACATGAGCTGGTGGAAATTAAACATTTTTAATTTTAGAAATGTAAATATACAAAATCATAAGTGGTTAATATAATCAGATATATATTCTGATAATGATCTGTTCATGATAATTGATAAATCTAAATAATGCAATACTTTTTTTATGGTTCCAAACAGACTTTGTCACAAAAGGTCATAATTCCAGAATAGGGGGTATAGGGGTGATTCCTATTGAAGTATCTCTCTTAAATGCCAAGAAAGTTATCATGAAAATTTTACAAGTTATAAAGCACATGCTAAGGTTGATATATGAAATTTTTTTTTAAAATTTATTGACAAATTTTTATGTGCCATCACATTTTGTTCAAATTTAGAATCAAAAACTTCAAAATTTGAAGTGCTGATTTCAGCAATATATTGATAAAATTATAATATTGCTATGTAAAAAAGCCAATGTTGTAAACAATTTTGAAATTTGTTTTCATTCTCAAAATTAATGAATATGATTTGCGAAAAAATTCCTTCAAATAAAATAATAATTGCAGAAAATTGAAATTGTTAAAAAAAATTATAATGCCAGAAAAGGGGGATAATTCCTATCAAAATATCTCCCTTGCAAGGTAAGAAAACAGTCATAAAAATGATATATGTTGTAGTGGACATCTCAATGTAAATGTATTAAAGAAAGCAAAAAAAATCATTGACAAATAATTTTTCACTGCAACGTCCTGTTCCCCCAAGATTTCCCGCCTCACTCTCTCTCTCTCTAACGCCAAATGCTCGTTTCATGTACTCTCTGAAAAGAGGAATAAAATATTGAAAAAAATGAATGAAAGGAAATGCAGAAAGAAATCAATACATCATAATTATGACGTTAATCAGCAAGAATCGGAGCGAAAATTTTCAGTCAATGTGAAATGTGATATGTACATAAAAACTAATAAAATGCCAGCGGTGAAGTCTCAGGAGAGAGAGAGAGAGAGAGAGAGAGAGAGAGAGAGAGAGAGAGAGAGAGAGAGAGAGAGAGAGAGAGAGAGAGTCTGTAAAATGAAATAGTTCGGTCTTCCGCTTTGCCAAAAATTCAATAACAAAAGAAAAACACGACAAGCGTTTAATTAATAGGTTATTGCGTCATGTAACTATTATGAATAAAAAATAAAGATGATGACAGTAGGAGAAACCTATTTTCTGAATTAGTTGTGAAGATCTTGATCAGTAAATAAAAACCCAACGCTTATATGTACGAATATCATCCGGGTTTTTTTTTAGATTCGAGATTATTTACATTAAACTAGATGATAACCCGGGAATTAACACTTTACACATCAATTATGATATAATGCTAAATATGTTGAACCATATTTTTGTTTTGTTCATTTTTGTATAAACTTTGTCCGATTTTTTCCTTATCCTATTTTTTTTAAATTGAACTAAAAAACAAACTGTTTTTATTGTATTTATTTCAAACCAGTGAATAATGGGTATTTAGTGTATCTCTCTCTAAAGAAAGTGGGCGCTTACGATGTAGATTCTACTGGACGTGGAATGGGTAGAAAAATGTTTGTTCATCATAATATGGGTCTAAATATAGCAACACGATGCAATTCATGCAAAATCATACTTATTTACAGCTGTTTTTAAATGATTTTATTGTCTCTGGGTCTTCTCTCCACAAATTTGAAACGTGCAAAGATGATATATTTCAACATTAAAGATGTCGCTTTTTTAAAAAAGGTGGAGAGATGACCCAGAGATGACTAATTTTGTACTTTTTCAAAATATTTTTGGGAGGATAAAAAACAAAGTCCATGAATATGACAATGTTGTTTCAAACACTACTTTATACCGCATATTGTGAAGGCACGCATGGCTCAATGGTTTCGTCCTGGATTAGTGAATACATACATGCGGTTTTTGGGGTTCAAATCCTACCGGTGACTCCTTTTTCATTTTATTTTTTAAACTTTTTTTTTAAATGTATGTTGATATAACATTATGTTGAATTATAGAATACCGGTATATTTTAATTTGCCGTTATTGATTTCTGCCGTATGAACACTATTTTCTGTTCTTATTACTAGTTTATTAAGATATACGACATAAACGAATTAAAATATGTATGCATTAACATTTCCAATGTAACTAGTTATCGGTTTACCCTCTCATTGCCATTTTTAGAAAGCTTGTGAGGTTTTTTTTATAGCCGAAATACACATGTACTTCAACTCTCAATATGATATAGTTTGAATAATTAATTTTTGTTCAAACCTGTACATAGCCTTTCGAGGTTATAGACATTTAAATCACTATTGATTCGTGTCGATGATTCCTGCAAACTTATATCTTGTGCGCTCAATTTCTTTTGTTCTTTAGATCAATTTTCAAAATAATTTCTATTACTGTCCCAAATAAGAATTTCAGATTTAAAAAAGCAATCTGGAGGGGTGGGGGTGGATCAAACTTCCCCGTTTTATGCATACATCATTTATCCATATAGACGAAGAATACAATACATGTAATATGTTTATTAATGTTTACAAATTAATGTCTAACTAAGGTTTACAACCAATCTGTCGTGGTATGAAAATGTATGAAATTTAAACACGCTAGTTTATGCAATATTATCTATTTGCATGCATATTTTAAACCAAAGTTGTTAGATTCAAAGTATCTGCCCTATGGTGAACTCGCCCTACACTTTCCGCCATGATATCAATTAGTCAACCCGTTTCTGGGCACCCCACTCTAGAAAGCTCTTTCCATTAATACTATAGTCGCAATAATTGTTCCATTTTATTTATTAACTTTTTGTATTAATCGAAGTCCGATCCAAGGTATCTGCCCGCGGTGCATGATGAACTCGTCCTACACTTTTCCTTAATTAGTCAATCCGCGTTCTTGGTTACCCCGTTCTGGAACGTTCTAGAGGTCGTGCTTCGCAGGCGACTGAGTATCAAAACTAATATCGCCCACTAAAGAAACGAATTGACTCAATTTTTTTATTTATTATTCAACATCTTAACTTCTATGTATTCTCTAAATAGGCGCACAGTAAATATATTTACTCTTTACGTTATCATTCAATATTATTTCATTGCAAGTACATGTATATATATTTGATCGAGACTATCCTTGACTTGGATCCGCCAAAGCGTGTCCACCACCTTACTCTCATTTTTGTTTATCGAAAATGAAAGTAGGTTTTTAATTAATTTCACAATAATAAATTATCAGTTAAAATTCAGTTATACCTTACGGACATAATCACACATGTGTCGAAATACCAAAGGTGTAAGCAAGTACTCTGGTGCAGGCATTTTGTAGTTATTTGCAAAATGCCTTAATTTATAAGTATAGATTATATTCCGACCAAGCAGATATGGAAAGAGGGAACTTGATAATCTTGCAGACGCCTACAAATTTGGTACCCCCTCTTCGTCTTGATTTTAAATATGAAAATATGTTCTGCATCATCTGAATAAGAAAATAGGATAAAATTAAGCTTACCTAATAAATATTTCAAATATCGACTGAACAGATCTATTTCTATACAATTGCCGTTATATTACAAGAATCATAGTTTTATAAAAGCTCATAAAAACTGGAGGTACACGGGAGGCTATGTTCTCCCCATATTTATAATTCCGATTTCATAAAAAAGTATGTTTTATTTCTTTCATATTCTCATAAAAATCACATCACTTTTTTTGAAATATACATTGTATGTGATTAAGAAAATTTATTGTGATGAGCGTTCTAATCATCAGGAAAACTTTAACAGTAAACAATGTTACGTTTGTACAAACGTGTATATAAACGACCTGCATGTATATACAATGTCTTCTCATTTCTGTAATTTTGTGGGCAATTTTAATATAAAAAAAAATCCGCGACATCCTTTAAAATTTGAATCTGTAAATTTTTTAGCTTAAGCAGTCTCAATTTTAATTATTAAGTCATTGCTATCACTAAATAAGTGGAAAATGTTCAAAACACTTTGACGTTGTACTCATGACGTCAGATACGGAAATGCGACAGTTTTCGGTAGAATAATCAAAACACAAAATAAAATAGCAAAAAATTTAGCGAGAACACATATACTTTTTTTTCATAAATAATTTGTAAATCACTTTTTCTTTACGCACAGAAACAATTGATAAATTCGTCTAAATTGTTTGAAAGTTATTTACAATTTCTTAAAATAACTCCATCTTGAAAAAAAGAGAAATGTGCTCATTTTCCAATATATTCATTAGGAATGCGTCAAACCAGCACCACAAACGATACTAAGTTTAAAACAGTATTGCACTAAAATAGCGTAGGCAAATTTGATACAAATTTTATATAATGAACTGTAAATCCTAAAGAACGATTTGATAAATTTTCAGAGTATGTTTTCTCGTGAGATTTTTTTATGGGGTAAACCCGCGACCCACCTTAAAGGCTCTAAAGTAATCATTTTCACAACATGAGTTGAGAAAATTTAACATTTACAATTTTAGAAATGTAAATGTACAAAATCATAAGCGGTTAAGATAATCATATATATATTCTGATTAATATTCTTTTCGTGTTAATTAATAAATCTAAAGAATGTATTACTTTTTTGATGGTTCAAAACAGAAATTGTCACAAAAAGTCATAATTAATTCAAGAATAAGGGGTAGGGGTGATTCCTAGTTTAGTATCCCTCTTAAATGCAAAGAAAGTGGCCATGAAAAATTTATAATTTATAAAGCAAATGTTTAGGTTGAAATATGAATTTTTTTTTAAAATTCATTAAGAATTTTCTTATGTGCCATCACATTTTGTTAAAATTTAAAATCAAAAAGTAAAAAACTTGTAGTGCTGATTTTAGCAATATTTTGATAAAATTATGATACTGCTATGTAAAAAAGCCAATGATGTAAATAATTTTGAATTTTGTTTCCATTCTTAAAATTAATTAATGAACTTTGCAAATAAATTCCTTCAAATAAAATGATAATTGCAGTAAATTGAATTTGTCAAAAATATGCATAATGCCAGAAAAGGGAGACAATTCCTAGCAAAATATTTTCCTTGCAAGGTAAGAAAGTAGTCATGAAAATGATATATGCTCTAGAGGACATCTTAATATTAATGTGTTTAAAAAAAGCAAAAACTTTCATTGATAAATAATTTTACACTGCAACGCCCTGTTCCCCCTTAACATTGTCTTTAATTAAATTTTCTTTTTTACAGGAGGTGACAGTGCGACAAACACAATTTGACTGTTGGGTTATAGTATCAGAGGTTCGAACACTACCTCACTGTTATCTGTCACTCGTGTCTGTTATACTGATACAGGGGCGACCACTCTACCTACTGTTATTGAGGTAGAATGTAAATTGACCGCAAGGTATATCTGGTTTTATCAATCCAGCGCGCCAATTAAAGAGGTTCCAATGCTCGAAATATGTGAAGTCCAGGTGTTTGGTAGGGGTTTTTTCTTATCTTTACTCGTGTAAATTTCTATCATGCATTTTATTGACCACCATAAATAAAAATCTGTATGTGAATGTATGTGTAATAATATGTGGTATGTACGCATTTTAAGCATTAAAATAAAAATGTAAACATCTACATGTATATACATGTAAACAATGCATTTTATTTTTGTTTAATTTTATCATAGAAGTTGGGTCATTGAAATTTAAAATAAAATGTTAACATAAACGATTGTATATAATATATACCATCTATACTATTTAAGGTTGTGATACGGGATTTTATGGGGGAAATTGCTCCAAAAGCTGCAACCACTGTAAGAATAGTGTGGTGTGTGACATTGATACAGGACAATGTGATGAACTGGGTTGTGCTCTTCCTGAAAATCAGACACCGAATTGCATCGGTTTGTTCACTGTGCTAAAAGTACTACTGATAATGCAAAGATCTTCATTATAAACTTTCCCTTTTTATAAAATACAACAACTTTTCTTCCTTTTTTATAAAATATCGCATGATTTCAATTTTTAATGATGACCCTTTACGTATTAAGTTGTCACAAAAAGTCTAGTAAATATTCGTGGTGATTCAAAACAATTATTCAATAAAAAAATTTATAAATATTTTTTTGGCTGTCCAAAAATACGATTATCAAATTTGCTACTGTCGGACAATTTTTAAATTATTTTTATAGCTTTTGAATGAAAGGCATTCATTCATTCAAGTGTTTTGTTCTTTGATTCAAGTTTCAGTCTGTATATCTCTGTGCGTCTATATTTTATGTTTAAACGATATGAATTTATATTGAATCTTAGGTTGTAAAACTGGATTTTATGGAGAGATGTGCTCTAAAACATGTGACCACTGTAGGAATAGTGAAACCTGTGATAGAGTCACGGGGCAATGTGACAATATTGGGTGTTCTCTTCCAGGATTTCAACCACCTGCTTGTAATGGTAATTAACTGTAAACGTATTTTACAATTAAGTTCTTTAACTATTATATATTACTTAATCAAAATTAAAGATTACTGTGGAATCATTAGACTTCGTGGTGGCTCAATTTTCGTGGAATTCGTGGGTACCTCTCATCCACGAATTAACAAATTAAGGTTATAAAGTCATATTGGCTTTCATAGCTATAAGATAATACACGAAAATAAGTCCCCACGAACCTGTACAATTAAATAACCCACGAAGATTGATCCTCACAGGTTTTAATGATTCCACAGTATATTGATTTTTGTTCTTTTTTCAGAATGTTTCCCTGGATTCTATGGCCCTGACTGTAGATCCCACTGCAGCCCATTCTGTAGAACTTATTACTGTGATCGAGTAACGGGCACCTGCTTACATTACTGTCAAAATGGTTATTTAGGTCCATACTGCAACCACAGTAAGATTATTTGTATCACATTACTACCAATATGGTTATATAGGTCCATAATGCAACCGCAATTATGTCGTTATTATCAAGATACTGTAAACGTATTACAATTGGCTGTGTATTCTTTTAGCGGTTTTTGGCGGAAAACAGCTTCTGCTTATTTACGGACATCGCTAAATGTCATTCATATATGTATTTTAATGAGCACATTCAGAAAAACGCCAATTTAAATCCGCGCTAACTTGTTAAAAATAATTTTCCGCCAAATATAGTACACGCTTAATATAATACGTGTACAGTAATTGTTCTTAGCCAAGGGTCCGATCTGTTTATTCTCATCTTCTAAGAACGACAAATCAGAAGAACCACTAGATGGTATTCTGCAGCTCACTCAATCTACCAAGGAATAGATTAGAATAAAAGAACCAGACCCTTGGCTAACGAAATTGTTTTACCGAAAGTACTACCAACATAATGATTTCCACTTGCTTTTGTTTTCTTCTTTTCTAAGCCTGCCCCAGTGGCTTATACGGGCAATATTGTTCAAATTCATGTGGAAACTGTTTACAAAACACTACTTGTAACCATAGTAACGGAACCTGTCCGAATGGATGTGATGCTGGATATAAAGGAAATTACTGCACAACACGTAGGTTTCATAGAGTCTTTTAAATGATAAAACTCAAACATTAGGCAATTTATGAAACAATTTACAATTTTGTCCTGTTTTTTCGTTACATAGACCTTGTTCAATCGTTTATGTTAACATTTTAAAATAATAAAAAAAACTGCACGGTTCCTTTTTTAAAAGTTTAACAATTTAGTGCTTTAAACTCGAGTATTTGTAAATTTGCTTCCTGCAAATACAATGGCAAATTGGGCAAAGACAAAACGGGGCTTAAATTTATCTTTAAGATATGTTATATTTATTTTTTACCTGAACGATCAAAGAATTGTGTTTAGTAATGTAAAAAGGTTTTAAAATAAAGCAATAATACTTATTTTACAGCTTGTAGCAATGGCGAATTTGGAGGAAACTGTTTACACAAATGCAGTGAGAATTGTGGGAACAGTGAAGTATGTGACAAAGCGGACGGACATTGTGCCTCCTGTGTTCCTGGGTTTAAAGGACTTAAATGTGATGAAAGTAAAAATAGCAAACGTTATATTCTATCTCATTTCGTTCGTCTGAATATAAAACAATACAGTGCTAAATGAGTAACAAAAACAAGAATTACGTGGGAATGTAGCTGCAGGTCTGTAGCTCCCGGTCTGAAAAAATTCGGATGGACGACCTGGGAGCCTCCCTCTGATATTCTTTTAAACACCATCACTAGCCCCGTAAAGTGAAGTGGTGCAGTTTGTTTATATGGAAAAATGGCGACTCTCGATCTCGACGTAAATTAATATACTTCATTTTTCGAGGTCGGTTAGCATGTTTAAGAGAAACTCTGAGGCAAGTAAAGTGACAATATCAGTAGTAAATTTCCTGAAAAATTTAATGGTACTAATTGTTTTCAAAGAATTTATTAATCAGTCCAAAACTAGCGCCGTTTTTTGTGCGCCGTAAATCGTAGGTTTTTACTATGGGAGGAACTGTAGCTCCCAGGTCGTCCATCCGAATTTTTTTCAGACCGGGAGCTACAGACCTGCAGCTAGTAGGAATGCTGTTTGCTAGCGCTTCTTTTATTATAACACAACACAATTTACACAACATTATCGGCATTCCAATTATTTGCTTACTCATTTGATAGACTCAATCAATGAAGTCTTATTCGTTCGCCATTCTCTTTACACTTTACTAGCGAGCGAGCTTATAGTACCGCGCTACCGCATGCATGACCCTACTATTTATACGTTTTGATCACGTGACTCAAGTCAAACCGAACACTTAACAATGCCGTACATAATTTTAGGTCAATCGCAACTTCTCGGGCCTTTCCGGCAGGCTCAGAATTAGAATTTTATACAAAATGGAGTCGCTTCCCATTAAAATAAGTATCGGCTAGACAGCCTCGTGTGTCGCTTTTGTGGTATATTTTAGGATATATCATTGACTTTAATAAAGTCTAGCTCACATCTCGACAGATAGTAAAATGTGTTGTATTTATATCAAGTTTTTAAAAAAGGGGGGTTGTCATGGAGGCCTATGTAATACATTCGAGGTGTTTTTCCGAGCCTGCCGGAAAGGCCCGAGAAGTTGCGATTGAATTTTAGGTGTCAATGATTGTAAATTCCAATTGATAGAAGACAGAAGAATCGATGTCTATAAATGTAAAGATTCGAATTAACTAAAAAAGAATTTAATATCCATATTCCGCTTTTTAGAATGCCAAAACAGGAGTTTTGGAGAGGGATGTTCCAAACAGTGTGGCGGCTGCCTACATGGTAGTGCTTGTCATCACATAAGTGGCCGTTGTGATTTGGGTTGTGACCCCGGATGGCAAAAGACTGATGATTGTAACATTAGTATGTCGCAATCACAGCTAAAAATGTGTGACATAAAATAAAACGCCAACTTCTTGTTTTATTATAATAGTCATTCATAAAAGACAAACGTCATCTCCATTTCTCTCTCTCTCTCTCTCTCTCTCTCTCTCTCTCTCTCTCTCTCTCTCTCTCTCTCTCTCTCTCTCTCTCTCTGTGTTATTTTTTAAATATAACAGCACTAGCACGATCTACCTTATTTTCTACTAGTTTTTGTTTTGTTGGGTTCTCATTAAGTGGTTTAATTTACAGATAAAATATGATAACTTACATCATTTCAGCTTGTGAAAATGGTACCTTTGGGAAAGATTGTGTTCATAAGTGTAAGGGACATTGTCTGAACAATGAACCCTGCAACAAAACAGATGGAGAGTGTTCGAGGTGTTCATCGGGATGGGCTGGTAAATTTTGTAACATAAGTAAGATGAGTGTATTTTATCTTGAACATAAAGTATTCAAATTCTTTGAAGATTTGAAAATTAATTTTCTGAAGTAAAATAAATCTAAACTTATATGAAAATTTTGCTTTTTGATAATGATTAACTTACAAGGAATTTCCAAACGTACATAAAAGGAACATTGTTTCTGCATACCAAATAAGAGGAAGATTCTTGACTTGATTCTGGATATGACAGTCTTTAACCTTTTTTAAAGCGAAAAATCTCTGACTCTGTTGTCTGAATTGTTTATAGCCGAGGGACTTTTAAAGGAGGAAATGAAACAAAGCATTGGAGTTATAGTTGGCACTTTGTTTGGTGTCCTTGTCCTCCTAACCTGTGTGACGTTCGCTATTTTCATGGTCAGGTGAGCTCAAATTAGTCGGACAGGTGCGATGTTTCATCTAACCAATTCCTTTCTTAAAAATATCAAAAATATTTGTAAAAAAATGAATATTACCATAAGATTTAGCTTTTCAAGCTTCGAAAGTTATGAACTTTCTGCCAATTATACAACTAAATTTAATTTCATTTAAAAGTAATTATTGATAGTTTCCAATTAAATATGGCCATATAGTAAAAATATAATAAATATCTTCCGACTCCATATTTGAGAAAAAGTATATGCATGGTTATGATGTCCATGAAGCCCTCTACATAAATTGTGAAATTCGTGGCCCCTGGGTCAGGGTGCAAGCCCATGGATGGGGCCAATATGTCCATATACAGAAAAACTTATTGAATCCGGATGTTGTGCATTCCGGCATGTTGTCCAATCCGGCAAAATTATTCAGTCCCTTGGCAGTTCCTATCATTTTATATTGTGCAATCCGAATCTTGTCTATTTTGTAAATTTAAACCGGCCACGATGAAAAGTACGGACTGCTATAATTAGTGAGGGTTATCTCCCGTAATCCGACCACTTATCGATCGCGGCTTCAGCGGAATAATTAATGCATGCTTAATTATCGATCAGTGTTCCTGTTGTTGCCATAGATTTAAACAACTGTTAATATAAATCCAAACTAGCCACTCCTTTCAGTATATATAAATAAATATGCTTTTCTTATCAGCCAAAATTAGATCAATAGTGTGGGTTGTGTATTATACTTCATCCCATTTTTTTCAGGCCGTGATGCTGGATACAGTGGGAGTAAGACTTCCGATACCGTTTGTAATGTGCATTGTATGGTTACACTTATAGAATGACTTTTTTTTCTCTCAAAATGTTCCATTTTCTATCAAATTCCCGTGTATTTTGATATTAATCGATTGTTTCGTGCATTAAAATTAATGTATTAAAGATGTTAAAGGGTTACAAGTCTCTTATTACTAAAAGTTTACAATTTTGGGGCACTGGAGCTAAGGAATAGATTCTTTCGACTCTTGTTACCCCCCCCCCCCCATCTCACATTTTCATGAATTAATGTTTTTTTAAGCATCAAATAATAAAAGTGTGGTAACAGTCGGAGAAGTCTCAAATTAGGGTTTGGACTTCAAAATGAATTTAAGCTTAAACTGCAAACACTCTGAAATGTCAATCTAAGGGCTATGGTACCCAGGTGACCGTCAAGGCCTGTGGGTCTGTTGTTTCTTCTAAAAGTTGTAATGCAACATTATGTTTCAGAAAAAGGCATAAGAGTAAGGCGACGAGTGAAAAAGTAGACGACATGAACATATATGATTTGCCGAATAAAGGTGAGAGGAAATTAGAGAGTTGTATATTTAAAGTAAAGTTGTGTTATGGCATCTGCCAGATTTAATGTAAATTATCGTCCGTCTGTAATGTTGCTTTGTTAAAATGAAAAAAAAAGCAACAACAACAAACAAGCAAAAATCAAACGCCATGATGTAACAGTATATACCTATTTACTGGCTATGAGGACGATAGCAAGTTTATTGTCCCCCAAGACAGCAACTATTTCACGAGGCGAGGGAAATAGTTGCTGTCTTCGGGGACTATAAACTTGCTATCGTCCTCATAGCCAGTAAATAGGTATTTTATTATAACGAAGAAAACCTTATTTGTCTGCGATGCAGAATTTCTTTATGATAAACAAAGTAGAGTTATCGGACTTTGAATTAAATGTAGCGATTGGATTACGTCAGAGGTGTTCCGAGTTTAAAAAGGAGGGAAATCGAATGCCGCCGGTGAATAGTTTCGATGACTATTCACCATGGGCAGATATCACGGAAACTATTTCACGGTTAGATAGAATAGCATGATTATTCGTTGTAATTTTACATTGAAAATATTCACAGAGGTATAATAATTAGCGCGCTATTTGTGATATACATGTATAGATAAATTGATCGGATGTTCAGAAAAAGAAATCATTAGTTCCATATCCGTTTATGTTGTTGCTTTGTTAAAATCTAAAAATAAAACCAATTAAACAAACAACGTGGTGATGTAGTAACCACATACAACACAAAGTTGTTTGTTATATACAGACAGATTGATTGATCAGATGTTCAGAGGAAGATATAATTTTTTCCCCTGAAAATTAGTTCCATAACACTGAAATTAAGCTCAAAGAACTCTATGCGCGGATATACAGGGGGTTAAAGAGGGTGTTCCCTGTCTCAAACCCATATATTCCCGGCAAACAAATTACAATATAAATATTTGGCACCCCCTCCACCATCCCTCCAGGATTATAATTTTAGATCTGCCTTTGCGCATGCAACAAAATATCGGGGAACCTGATGGGGAAATTGTGGTGTAACAAAATTGATATATTTAGGTTAAGAAAAAAATATTGCGTGATAACCTTGGTAATACTGTGTATACTGCAGTGTAGTCTGCTAATGCTTGTCGTCTACAATAATATAATAAAATATGCATGGCTAGCAAGCACGTGATACGATTCATCTAATGACAGTATACATCAAACAATTTCAAGGCAAAACAATAGTCAAGGTGGTTGTTAAAATTGTTTTTAAAAAAATCTTTATAGCTGGTATCGAACCAATGACCAGCGAGTCTGTGGCTGACGCTAACAGGCAATTTGTACGATTGTTGTATCGAGGAGCTGTTTTACAAATCAGATAGCGGGATGGTCGTGGTCGTTTTCAAAGAGCTCTGTATAAATATATAGTGAAATATTCAAATTTAAGGTGGAATAACACACCTGGAAAAAGTCACTCAAATTGTCAGTAAATTATTTGATTATGAAAGATAAAATGATAAATAAACTGTACATATGTCAAATAAGCGAAACATTTGCAGTTTCGGGATAAAAAATGAATAACTAAAAAATTTAATTCAGTAAGAAACAACAAAACCCCCTGCTGGATTCGAACTCGCGATGTACGGGTCAAAAACCACTCCGCTATGGAGTTTTTACATACTATCGTTGATAAAATCCTTTTAATAAAATGGAATGTCGTTTCGATCAGAGGTCAGTCATTTTGTGATGATGTGTTATTCCACCGTTTAAATAATGAAAATTGTCTTTACTAAATAATAGTTTATAGCTTACTAGATAATCATATCTAAAAAACAACAACAAAAACATTAAGTTGATCTGATGGCAATCTATTGACCACCTAGCCTCTTTAATTCACAATTTGTACGAAGTATAAAAATTATTACCTAAAACGACAATTAAACAAATATAATTTAAAACTGTTCTCATATCTTGTTTTGAGTGTAAAATTAATTAATAAGTATTGGCTAATTGACAGAAATTTTAATGGAAGTCTTAGATTTTTCATGATCCTGGAACACGCATGATTTATATTAGATTGCGTTTAAACTAAATAAATTACACTACCCTGTTAGATATTACAAGACTAGTGTGATAGAAAACATTTGAATTAATACAGTTTATAGTTTATTGGATAGAAAATGTTAGAAATTATTACAGTTTATACATCTACTTTATTGTTTCTTGCTAAAGAATATACGTCATAGCATGAAGTCGCCCAGTCTCTCCTTAAACTTATGCTATCTTTTTTTTTACTTCCATTCAGGAGACAAGGACTATGCCTACGTCATCATTTACCATCTCGTGACCAGTCTTCATGAAAGAAGGCAGGCCTTGTTTGTATTTGGCAGATTCAAAGATGTCGAACGATAAAATAGCTTCTGGCTTTTTTCATCAAGTCTGCGTTGGTAAATTCTTATACCAAAATTAAAACATACAGAATGCATTGCGCTCAGTTACTTATACATGTTTACATAGCAGTCCTCTCAAGTTACGGTTTTTCAATGTTAAGATTTCCTGAACGGGTGTTTAGTTCAGTTTTTAAAGTTAGAAACAACTCTGAAATACATGTACAATGTTTTACAATTTAACATACATGTATAATACAAGGCACAAAGTAATATCTAAATCATTCTACATTTGAACAAAGTTTACTATAATTCCATTCCACCAGTTTTTCAAAACTTAAGCTCTGCAATTGATATTTGGTGTTAAGTTTCATAAATTATCAAATAAATATAACTAATAAATTAGAGTGTATCCACAACTCCCTAAAAGGCTCCAATTAAAACATGCGCGTGCATCAGGAAGCCAGCTTTTATCTGGCGACCGCGAGATAATTATGTGGCGGCCGCCAGATAAAATATTTTTCTTAGCGAAACAAAAATCAAATATTAATTGGTACGCATGACTTATTTCTTTAAATACATGCATGCGCAAGTAAAAAAAAAATTAATCAAATAAGAGTACAGGTACACTTCCGAAACGACTGATTGCTAGCAGGAGATGGTTTAAAAAATATACTATCAAAAATTTCACGACAAGATCCTAAGATTTATAAACGTTATCTAAAAACATGTCAACTACTCAATTAAAATTAAGAATATAGGTAGGATAAATGAAAGAAAAAGTGAGTAAGTTCACATATATCCGATGCTGACAATACTACACATTATTAATGACAATTTACACACTAAATACACACTGTTATTTATCCAAGGGGTATGACTTGCGAAAAATCATCAAATCAAAACTTAAATCAAAGTTTCAAATCTTTACATTTTTCTTTTGAAAAACAACAAAAAACAAAGTGCATAATGGTACACATTGCATATATATATATATATATTATAGGTCATGAGTTCAAGCTTCGGCCGGGGCGGAGACCTGTGGAGCTCCAATATACATCCAAGGTTAGCGCTTTTCAGTACTTTGATTTGTATATTTAATCTTATGTGTTGAAAAAAAGGACGGAACAATGCACTGGCGAGAAATTCCACGTGTCTCACTAATATCTCTGTACCTTTTTGGTCAGTCAATAAAGTAAGTTTTTATTTAAGTTGGATTTATTGATAACAAATTCGAACTCCTGTGCTGTGATTCGATCAGCATCCATAGGGCCTATTGCACGTGGAAGTCTCTTATGACGTCATCAGTTTGGAATTTCTTCTTCGCCGACATGGTTGTGTGATTTCACGGATATTCTGTTTAATATTGCAGTTTCTGAATGTGGTATTTAATTGTTAACTGCAAAGGAACTCTTATGGGAACACTGTTACTGATTTTGTTATGTGCTGTGCATGTTTCAAGTTACTGTAAGTAAATCTTTATTTAAATCTACTTTTGCTGCAGTCTGATTAAAAATCAAACTCGAACAATTTTTCAACCTTATCATCCGGGCTATTTCGTGACTTGATGTTGTGCAAAATGGGCTTAATTCCCGTAGACTTTCTATTTTGAGTTGTGAATTGAATCATAAAGCGGTAGATGGGGCGTTTCAAAACAGATCTGGACATTTTTCATATAGGCCTAAGTATAAATGAACGTAGTTTGAATACAAAGGCTTAGTCGCATGCCATAAATGAGTTCGCAAAATGGCCGTCGCAACATCGTTTTTTCTGTAAGGTAGATTTTATAAGAAAATAAAGCCTATTTTCTACGATAACCAGAACTAAAAAATCGTCCGATGATTATCCACCTTTTTTTCTGCCGATGTTACTTTTTGAGTTATTCCCCTTTGGTAAATATCGTCTGCAAACCAACATGGCACCGAACCGGAGAAAAATTATGGGAAGGTAGAAACAAGTCGTTATCCAGATGTCTGATGTTGGATTTTACATGTATAAAAGTGGAAGGATAATCGGAGTAAACAGCAGAAACTGTGAGGTAAAGTTTTAAAATACTGAAGACCGGAGTAATGCTAAAATCGTAACTCGAAGTAAAAGTTGTTGAAAAAGGGCACCGCGAGATGACTGAATCCAATTTAAGAGTCCCGAGAAATAACAGAAATCATGCTTTTAAGAATTGAAAAGCTTGATTGACTGCAATACCAGAGTCAGGGACGTATATAATAACTATATACTTAGTATATACGTCCCTGACCAGAGTCTAATGTGTATTTATGATTATCGAAATTATCAAATATCAAGCGAAAAGTAACTAGGGACAGAGTAGAGTATCTGATTTTGTGAAATAACATTATATGTAAGCAACCTGACTTAAATAACCCAATCTTTTAAAGCATATTTTAAATTTCTTTCAAATGAAGTTTACATGTAAACAAATGCAGTTATATATTGAATTATGATAGTATACAAAATGTCCAACCCCCCCCCCCCCCAGTTTTTGCTCCTTCCTGTCCAAAAGTGATATTTTAGTTCATTGTAGTTGAAAAATCACCCCCTCTTTCCAGTTGTCTGACAATTCATTATACATGTAGTATATTTAAATGTACATTTGACCATGAAATAACATCTGCCAAGATAATTACTACTGAATGAACAAGAAGCGAGATATCTTTACCTTTTCATTGTATTATGTGCATCAAAAATGTAGAAAAACATGTAAAATTTGACCATTTTATTGACATTTTTCATGGAATTCTCATCTGTCTCTAACTACCCTGGTGTGTTTGAATTTTAGTGTAATTTAAAGCAATATGAGCTGTATTTGTTTAGAATTTTATTTTGCTGCAAAAACCTGCTATTGTCTGTCCCAAGATATTTTTGCCACATAATATTAATTATTCGATATTTATAAATACTTGTTGGTTCTGGCGATGTTCATTCAATAGTATGAAAAAATCACAGGATTTCCCATTTGAAACGCCCGCTCTAACTTGTCGGGTATCAATAAACGGCTAAAAATAAAAAGTCTACAGGGATTTTCCATTGCCAAGGAGAAGAAGACGCCCGGATGATAACTTTGAAAAATTGTGCGAGGCATCCCGAGTACTTCTGAATGTAGAAAAGATGTCAACATTCCCCAGTATGTTAAGTTTGCATGTAACTTAAACTTTTATGAAAACGTACAAAATTTGAAAAAAATCATTAAATTTGGCTGACATCACACATACTGTTTTATATGTAGTATGGAGAAAGGTAAACAAGATTAGAAACCAGAATAGATAGATATTCGCTAAATATGATTGTTGCATGCTTACTTTTTCATGGAAACCAGAAATCACGTTCAGGACGTACGGCTTGTCTATTTGTCAATTAAAATACAGTTGAACTTCGATATCTCGAACACTGATATCTCGAATACAATGGATATGTCGAAGTGATTTGTAAGTCCCAACTACTTATTCTTTATTACTCTCGATATCTCGAATACTCGGAAATCGCGAAGTTTTTAAGCAGTCCCATCTAGTTCGAGATAACAAAGTTTGACTGTATGCTCCTTCCTGTCCAAAAGTGATATTTTAGATGTACCATGGTATTTACTGAATTACATTTACCAATTACCAGTTTACGTACGTAGTTGAAAAATCACCCCCTCTTTTCGAGTTGTCTCCATTCTTATTACATGTAGGATATGTAAATGTACATTTGACCATGAAATTAACATCTGCCATGATAATTATTTCTGAATGAACAAGAAACAAGATATCTTTACCTTTTTATTGTATTATGTTTTATATGCTTAAAAAAGTAGAAAAACATATAAAATTTGACCATTTTTCATGGAATTCTCATCTGTGACTTCAGCTAATCGGGTGTTGAATTTTATTGTAATTTAAGGCAGGCATGACGCATCACATTTGTAGGTCATACTGTTTTAAATGTACATGTAGTATGGCGAAAAGTTGACTAGATTAGAAACCAGAATAGATAAGATATTCACTAAATATGATTGTTACATATAGCTAGTACTTTTTTATGGAAACCAGAAATCACATTCAGGACGTACGGCTTGTCTATTTGTCAATTAATATATGCTACAGATTATCCAGTTTACCAACAAAGATCCATTTTTACCATCAGACGTGTCATTGATGATTGTTTTTTATTATGTGTGAGAAATGACTCAAGAAAATTGCCACTGACAATAAGTTTTATAATTTACAGTATAACCAGAAGATTTCAAATTACTCTCTGTATGAAAATCAAAAGATGGGGGAGGGGGTATTACATGTAAGGGGATTTCTAAGTGATGTTATGCTTTTGTCATGATGATACAATCATGTAGACATATGTATTATATTCATATATTGAATAAAGTTTCTTATTAAAGGAGGTTCAACAACAATTGACCTCTAAATGATTAAGTAAAGATGTTTTACTGAAGGAGAACCGTATAAATCTAGATCTGTGTTAAATTATAAGAGGAAAGTGGAAATGGTGGGTTCACTTAAATGGCCATAATTTTCTTAAACCTCAATGGAATTGGCAATATGTGGTATACTTTTTGTCACAATTGCATAGGGTTTTTAATTTTTAGACAAAATGTCTTTTCATAGAATGTTAGTGTAAGTTAAAGGTAGCAAGTAGAGGTGTAACGATACGGTGATATATTGATGGTATTGATCATGAAGGCCATATGATACACATATCGTATCATCACCTGTGTATCGTGATATACTGTATGTTTGAGTTAATTTTCATTGACTTTCTAGAATAGTTATCGGGATACATAGTACATAACATGAAGCCATACTGGTACTGTTCCAGTTATCTGCTAAGACCAGTTATCGGCTAAACTGAGAGTTCGGGTTTATAGCACGCGACTATCCGAGATTTTTTAATCCAGTACTCTGTTTTGAATAAAGAAAAGTAAATTTGCTTGAAAACTTTCTTGAATATGTTTTAAACATGAGCTTAAACAATCATTGTTTACCGGCGTTTACAACTTTGCACTTTCAGCAGTGGGGGAAAGTGACATAATAAGTTTAAAATAGAATGTAACCCCTTTGTGATACATTAATTATCACATCCCTTCTTTGATTTCACATAAAATATCAGTACATCTAACATGTAGAAAGAAGAGGAATTCACTAAATTCTGAGAAATTCATAGCGCAGTTGAACTGGTTGCACACAATATTATGCATTGAATAGCGTGCGATTTTGATTATTACCCTATGATAACAAATGGATAATTTTGTGAGTTTTGTTTTATATGTATCATAACCCCTACGACCTTTAGTCTGACCCCAAAAGAGACATAATTCAAATTACATTTTGCAGAATATCAAATCAACATGTACAGGGATTTTATTATGTTATTATCGCAAAGCCAATAACTGGTACAGTAAATCGTAAAAACTCGGCAAATTCTGGGCGTGCTAAAAAGCACACAGACGAAATGTTTTGAGTTCTGAATAATGATCTAACCTAACAGGTGCATAACAAAGGAGTTCACCATTTAAAGGGACATGGTGACGCACAAACCCATGATTTAGCAAATATCGAATTTTTACACGATTTCCACATATTTTATTTATCATATGAAAAGATGAACTTTCGGTGTTCAAAAGTAAAAAAATCAAATTAAAAAGAGAAAAATAGAATTACACGTTGGGCCAACACATAAATATTGAGTTTTCCTTTCGCTTCATAGCCACGCAAGCGCAGGGGAATGTAAATACTGCAGCGTGGCATACATCATGAGCCAGAAACCTCTCATTGAAACACAATGTCTTCAAGAACTAAATATTTATGAAGATGCATTTTCTAATAATGCATATTTCTTACCATAGACATCGAATAGCTTCAAATTCGAATTCTTTTTTCAGTGTGTCAATCCCACTGTAACTATTTTTAGACAGAAATCGCAAACACGTGACACAATACCAATGGGTTTGTTTACATGTGCATTTTCCGGATGAGTTTTAATGACTTGTAAATTGATAGGTGATAATTTATGATGCGTTAAACCTTTAGTATGATGAAATTTCGAGTAGCTCTTCTTATTTCCGTTGTCATAATCAAATAGTAAAACATATATTTTGAGTCACCGTGTCTCTTTAAAGTATGTCAAGTTTTATTAAAAATATCAAGAAAAAAGGAAATACAAAAAGAAAACGTTAAATACTAGCCGATAACTGGTACAGTGCCAGTAAAGAAATTTCAATTAAAGTTAGAAATAATTTGTTCATTTGTTCTAATCAATTGAATTTTATATAGATCTCTACAGTTTGTTGGTTGATTTTGTAAATAGTTGACATAATTTCTTTATGCAATACTATTTCTTATAGAGGTAGGCAACACATATACCAGTTTATTTATAGTTGACAACTATATCGTGATACATGATGTATCACATTAATATATCGTGATATTATTGTATCGTGAGGTAGCTGGCGATACTCAAGCCTAGTAGCAAGGGACAGTTTTGGATAAAGTACCCGTCAATATTTTTGTAAAATTGAGAGTTGCTGTACTTGAAGACTTATGAGTGTTGCTAAAATTCATAAAATAATTTTTAATGATTATTATTAGAGGGATGTCTCTTTTTGAAATTGGTATTAAACTGTAGATGGAATTATCCGTACCATAGGGGTATACCCTAAATGCAATATTATGCGAAAAAATGACAAAGTTCAACAGCTGGTTTTTTTTTTCATAAATTATCAAAAATCAATTAAAATCCATGTATAATCACATTTCTTATATACAGTCAAACACATTTGTATCGAAGTGCCAGGACTGGGCAATTTCCCTTTGTTATAAGAGTAATTCGTTATATCCGTCAAGTTTACAACATGTAATAAACTCACTGGGGATGAAAATCACTTTGCTGTAAGTGTCAATTCACAATATAAATGCGTGTTTGCTATAACCGTGTTTTACTGTATGTATGTACAATTGATCTGCAAGACAACAACTTTCTATCTTGAAAACTGTAGGAGGATCTTCTGTACAATAGGGGTTCCCTTTTGGCAACCTTCCTCCATCTTCACTGACACCATTTCAATAACTTGATTTTTCCTTTGGAAAACCCGGTTGAAAATCTTCTCTAATCCTAGATCTTCTCTACTCCCATATATATTTGAGAAAAACTGATTTAAATTCATGGTTATGAAGTCCATAAAGCCCTCTACTAGATTCTTTATAAAATTCAAGGCCCTGCATCAAGGGGGGGGGGCAGTATGGCCAAAATTGCCCATATAGGGAAAATGTGTTAAATCTTAGAAAATCTTCTCTACTCCCATATATTATATTAGAAAAAATCTGAATGCCTGGTTTAAGATGTCCATAAATTAAGCCCTTTACCTAAACTATAAAATTCATGACCCCTGGGGTTCAGGCCCTTTGGGTAGGGCCAATATGGCCACATAGTGAACCCGAAAGTTTATAATAATTTTAATGTTTTCTTCTGTACAGTAAGTTTACTGTCGTGGGAGATAAACTAAATGCATTGTTATTATGTCCTTAGGTAACGTCCTCTTCTTAAATTGTTAAATTCACTCAGCATGGTGCAGACATTGGGTTTTTTATTTAGAAGGGGGGGGGGGGTTGCATGTATGTATGTTGTCTGTAAACAATTTTATATTTTCATTTTAAAAACTTTACGGTAAATCGTCACTTGGCCATATTAAATTAAATGATAAATATGTGTTCTATTTTGGGAAATGTACTTTAAATTCCTGGGCAGTGTATGTTTGTGTGCATGCATTTTAAATGAAACTGTGAATACTATAGAAAATTCTGATTGACCACAAAGGCATGCAGGTCTCTTTTTACCAAGTGTTTACAAATTTTGGCCCCTGAAGTTGGGCATAGAAGCCATAGATAATCTGAGATTCTTGCCACCCCCTTCCCTACCCCCTTTTATAAATTTATAATTGCAAATGTTAAAAAAAACCCAGGAGTACTTGTCAGAGGAGTCTCGGATTAGGATTTAGACTAAAAAATGAAGGTTAAATCTGTAAGAAGTGTAACTTTGCAAATTGTATCTTGAAGTGTGATGAAAAATGGTCGAAAAAGGAGAGAATTTCCCACATAAGCACACACAAAAATGACTATTTAGACCCATACGTTAAAAATTATTAGAAAGGGGTATGAGGACCATTCAAGCAAGGTTAAGAAGCAATATCTTCCTCTATAAAGTCTAATTGAAAAATCTCAAATTTTGTTCATAAGTCGATAAACCTAGCCTGTGCATGCACATGATAAATTTTACAATCTTAAAAATTCAAAATTTCCAACAAGTACATTGACAGACGTTTTTAAGCATTATTATATATTGCAATAGTATACATGAAATCATAGTGAACATGTCGAAAAAAAACAGCATGTATATATATTAAATGAAAATTGTCTAACAAAGTGATTGCTTTTCTATGATTGCATTCTGATTCTCATTAACAAATTTGTTGTTTGTACTGTGAATGTTGTCTATTGGGTTAATATCATTACATTACTTTTGATTTCATATTTTTATTTACAGTGCAGTTTGTGGTTCCTGGAAACACAACGGCCACCATTAGCTCGATGTATAACAATCTCGGAGCATCCAAGACCGTAGATGGGAACTTTAGCCAATACCTAGCAGCTTGTTCACATACAGCGGCGGATTCGGGTGTGACGGAGGCTTGGTTAGCGGTCGATCTACAAACAGTTAGAAGTGTCAAGTCCGTTAAATTCTGGTACCGAAATGACAGTATGTTAGATATTACCGGTATATTGATTTGCTATATTTAAACTTAAAAAACAAGACTTTAGACTTTCGGGTATGATACAATAACTATCTACTTATTGCATGAAAAACTAAAAAAAAAAAAAATGAAAATGACACTTATCATGTTTATACAGGCTCAGATACATAGAAACAGCACTAACTGCGAAGCTGAGGTCTGAAGCTTCTGGTATGAAAAAAAATAGATGGACACCCTTGTTTTTTTTAGCTCACCTGAGCTGAAAGCTCAAATGAGCTATTCTGATCACATTTTGTCCGTCGTCCGTCTGTCCGTCTGTAAACTTTTAACATTTTGAACTTCTTCTCAAAAACCGCTTGGCCAATTTCAACCAAATTTGGCACAAAGCATCCTTATGGAAAGGGGAATATAAATTGCAGAAATGAAAGACCGCTCTTTATTCAAAGCGGAGAAAACCTCAAAACTGTAGAAAAAGGGGGGTGCAGTTTTAAAAATCTTCTTCTCAAGAACTACTGAGTCAAATTCAACGTAATTTAGCATAAATAATCATTATGGAAAGGAAAAGATAAATTGCAAAAATTATGGGCTAATTCTGTTTCAAATTTGAGTTATTACGAAAATAATAATAAAGGATGGTGTGTTTTAATCAGTTTATAGCTTCGGGTTCGGTATTCCATACGAGTCTTGGTAAAATGGGTAGGCAAACCTGGTGTCATATAATATTTTGATACCGCGAAATATTGAACCTGGGTTCAATATATTATGCGATATTATGAACCCGGATTCAATATATCGCTGTGAAATATTGAACCCCCCTATAAAATATTTAACCCCGGGTTCAATATATTATGGCTGCGATATTTTGACCCCCCCCTAAATTTTATTGCTGTTGGAGAGGGGGTTCATAATATTATGGCCGCGATATTTTGAACCCCCCTCTAATTTACATTGCTTTTGGAGAGGGGGTTCAAAATATTATGGCCACGATATTTTAAACCCCCCTCCAATTTTCAAATTCCCATTGGAGAGGGGGTTCAAAATATTATGGCTGCGGTATTTTAAACCCCCCTCCTATTTCCAATTCCTATTGGAAAGGGGGTTCAAAATATTATGGCTGCGATAATTGAACCCCCCTCTAATTTTTATTGCTATTGGAGAGGGGGTTCAATATATTATGGCTGCGATATTTTGATCCCCCCCCCTCTAATTTTTATTGCTATTGGAGAGGGGGTTCAATATATTATGGCTGCGATATTTTGATACCCCTCTCTAATTTTTATTGCTATTGGACATGGGGTTCAAAATATTATGGCCGCAATATTTTGAACCCCCCTCCAATTTCAAATTTTCATTGTGGAGGGGGTTCAAAATGTTATGGTTGTGATATTTTGATCATGATGATCCCCTCATGTAAATTTTTTGCTGAAACATATATGAATTTCTTGCTGATTTTGTTCTGAATATTATCTGAAATTTTTCTGATTTCTATATCTGAAATCTGACTGAAATTGGAACATTCCAGACAGATTTCAGAAAGTGTTGAACAAAAAATCAGCAAAAATTTAAGCAATATTTCAGTATTTTTTCAGCAAATAATACAATTCTGAAATCTGTCTGAAATTGGAACATTCCAGACAGTTTTCAGAATTCAGCAAAGTTCAGAAAAATTTCCAGCAATTACTCAGCAATGTTACAGCAGTATTTAAGACACAATTCAGCAACGAATCAATAATTCTTCAGCACAATTTCAGCAATAGTTCAGTGCTGTTTCAGCAATATTGCAACAAATTTTCAGTAAAATTACAACATCTTTTAAGAGAATTTTCAGCAATATTACAGAATCTTATCAGCGAATATTCATCACTATTTCAGCACTATTCTATTACCTCTGTAATCTATCAAAAATGAAAAGTACAAATGAATAGGATTTTCAAGCAAATTAAATTTATTCATATTTTTCTAAATATACATTTTTCCCACATCACTTATCTGCCTCTCCCTGAAACTTCTTTAAAAGCCTTGCTTCTTGTGCAGTTTGATTTTTTACCATCCTGAAACAGAAATACAGGAATTTATGAATTTATTAACATGCAAGATTGTACATGTTTTCTGATAATCATTATGCTATTTTTTTTTTAATAAAGAGATTTATTAACCTTTCATGCAAATTTATACATGCAAGTCAAATAGAATATACATGTACAATATAAATATACATTCCATAGAGGGGGTTCAAAATATTATGGCTGCGATATATTGAACCCCCCTCCAATGTCAAATTCCCATTGGAGAGGGGGCTCAAAATATTAAGGCTGCGATATAATGAACCCCCCTTTTACTTTCATTGCTATTTGAGAGTGGGTTCAAAATATTATGGCTCCGATATATTGAACCGCCCTCCAATTTCAAATTCCCATTGGAGAGGGGGTTCAAAATATTATGGCTGCGATATTTTGAACCCCTCCTCCAATTTTCATTGCTACTGGAGAGGGGGCTCAAAATATTATGGCTGCGATATATTGAACCCCCTCCAATTTCAAATTTTCATTGTGGAGGGGGTTGAAAATGTTATGGCTGTGATATTTTGAACCCCTCCTCTTATTTTCAATGCTATTGGAGACGGGGTTCAATATATTATGGCTGTGATATTTTGATCCCCCCCCTCTTATTTTTATTGCTATTGGAGAGGGGGTTCAAAATATTATGGCTGCGATATATTGAACCCCACTCCAATTTCCAATTCCCATTGGAGAGGGTGTTCAAAATATTATGGCCTCGATATTTTGAACCCCCCTCTAATTTACATTGCTTTTGGAGAGGGGGTTCAAAATATTATGGTCGCGATATTTTGAACCTCCCTCTTATTTTCATTGTTATTGGAGAGGGGGTTCAAAATATTATGGCCGCAATATTTTGAACCTCCCTCTTATTTTCATTGCTATTGGAGAGGGGGTTCAAAATATTATGACTGCGATATATTGAACCCCCCTCCAATTTCAAATTCCCATTGGAGAGGGGGTTCAAAATATCACGGCCATAATATTTTAAACCCCCTCTCCAATGGGAATTTGAAATTGAAGGGGGGGGGTTCAATATATCGGGGCCATAATATTTTAAACCCCCTCTCCAATAGCAATGAAAATTAAATTGGATTTCAAAATATTGCGGCCAGAATATTTTGAACCCCCTCTCCAAAGGGAATTGGAAATAGGTTAGGGGTTCAATATATTGCGGCCATAATATTTTGAACCCCCTCTCCAATAGCAATAAAAATTAGAGGGGGTTTCAAAATATCGCGGCCATAATATTTTGAACCCCCTCTCCAAAGGGAATTGGAAACAGGTTGGGGGTTCAATATATCGCTGCCATAATATTTTGAACCCCCTCTCCAATAGCAATGAAAATTAGAGGGGGTTTCAAAATATCGAGGCAATACTATTTTGAACCCCCTCTCCAATAGCAATGAAAATTAGAGGGGGGTTCAAAATATCGCGGCCGTAATATTTTGAACCCCCTCTCCAAAGGGAATTGGAAATAGGTTGGGGGTTCAATATATCGCGGCCATAATATTTTGAACCCTCTCTCCAATAGCAATGAAAATTAGAGGGGGGTTCAAAATATCACTGCCATAATATTTTGAACCCCCTTTCCAAAGGGAATTGGAAATAGGTTGGGGGTTCAATATATCGCGGCCATAATATTTTGAACCCCCTCTTCAATAGCAATGAAAATTAGAGGGGGGTTCAAAATATCACGGCCATAATATTTTGAACCCCCTCTCCAATGGGAATTTGAAATAGGTTGGGGGTTCAATATTTTGCGGCCAGAATATTTTGAACCCCCTCTCCAATAGCAATGAAAATTAGAGGGGGCTTCAAAATATCACTGCCATAATATTTTGAACCCCCTCTCCAAAGAGAATTGGAAATAGGTTGGGGGTTCAATATATCGCGGCCGTAATATTTTAAACCTCTTCTCCAATGGCAATGAAAATTAGAGGGGGGTTCAATATATCGCGGCCATAATATTTTGAACCCCCTCTCCAAAGAGAATTAGAAATAGGTTGGGGGTTCAATATATCGCGGCCGTAATATTTTAAACCTCTTCTCCAATGGCAATGAAAATTAGAGGGGGGTTCAAAATAGCGCGGCCATAATATTTTGAACCACCTCTTCAAAGGGAATTGGAAATAGGTTGGGGGTTCAATATATCGCGGCCATAATATTTTAAACCCCCTCTCCAATAGCAATGAAAATTAGAGGGGGGTTCAAAATATCGCGGCCATAATATCTTGAACCCCCTCTCCAAAGGGAATTGGAAATAGGTTGGGGGTTCAATATACCGCGGCCATAGTATTTTGAACCCCCTCTCCAATAGCAATGAAAATTAGAGGGAGGTTCAAAATATCGTGGCCATTATATCTTGAACCCCCCTTCTTCAATGAGAATTGGAAATTTGAGGGGGGTTCAATATATTGCGGCCATAATATTTTGAACCCCCTTTCTAATGGCAATGAAAATTAGAGGGGGGTTCAAAATATCGCGGCCATAATATTTTGAACCCGGGGTTCAATATTTTATGGGGGGGGGGGGGGTTCAATATATCGCAGCGATATTTTGAACCCGGGTTCAATATATCGCGGGGTTCAAGATATTATATGACACCGGGCCGGGACAAAATAAAAGACGGGTCAGATCGATATTTTTCAATTGACGACGATAATTAACCGATGTCATTAAAATTTTCAGGATACGTTACAGACCGGTATATTTGTATTCGCTGTAAATATTGATAGAGAACAATGCGTATTTTGAAATTTATTGACGATTGTTGATTTCCAAGTTGGTAAAATGGGTAGGCAAACCCGGGTCGACATTTTACGGGTTTGTGGACTTATTTAAGAAGAAACTTAATAATTCGTGTTTAATTCCATGCTTCTATAACGAGGCTCTTTGTTTAAAGCAGCCATGACGTATAATAAACGGGTCGATCTGACAAATAATAATTCGTATGTTGTGCAACAGTTCGTGTGCGAAGGGAATCTTTGAAACATGCAAAATACATTGGTGCCGATTTTGGGAAGTAAAATGAGGTTAAATATTTCAATGCGTTGACAGTTTTCACATATGACAGTGGTGTTATGTTGTTTTGACTTTCGTTTCGTTTTCATTATTTATGCTTTGTAACCTGGAAACTATCGCCTGTATTTTGTAATTTTTACGTATCAAATCAAACAGAGGCTTTGGTAAATCAGACAGTTGACTGTTTACCTGCCCAATTAAGTAAAATCTGATGTATTAACAAAGTACTAAAATACAATTCATTCTATCGGTAATTTGGTATGATCTTTTGCGTAATGGTTGATTAGTTGAGATACTCAGCATTTTCTCGAGTTTATTCAGTTTAAATAGAGTTTAAAGGGGCATGGTCACGATTTTGGTCAAATTCTATTTTTCTGATTTTATTATTTAGAATGCTTTAGGAATGCAGTTCTAATGATCAAATGAAATTTGAGAGTCAGTCGTTAAATTATAAGAAATATACTGAGCTCACAATTCTTTGTCATGTAAACAAGGCTCGTGCCCTGTTTTTGATTACATATGTTCAATATACCAGTAAAAAATCTTTTTTAAGCTGATTTGTCTATCTTATTATTCATTTTAAGCATAAATAAACAGTTTCTAATGTTTAATACATTGATTTTAGGTCTAAAATTGTAAATTTCACTTCAACATACAAAATGTAAACAAAAGCTTTGTTTACATAGCAAAGCCTTGTAAGCTCTGTAAATCGCCTTTTAACTTAACGAATGAATTTCAAATTTTGGTTGCCTATTAAAAATGTCTTACTGAAGTTTTGTAGACATTAACATCGGTAAAATAAATTTTGACCAACATCGTGACCATGCCCCTTTAATATCGCTGACGGAAATATGTAGGCATATAAATGAATCATTTTGAAAAATTAATTGTGCTCTTTATTTGTTATAATGTATGTTTCTTATGTTTGTTTAAACTTACTATTTACTAACCATATTTGAGTGTTAAGCTTAGAATTATAAGCAAGATACATGAGGAGCTTTGCTCACAATTCTATGTTTGTACACAGATCTGAGGCCATATTTTTTCCCATTTTAAATGCTAAATAGGAAATACCAAGTTAAAAATCTTAAGCTGAATGTAATTAACTCATGGGGACAAAATATGACTCAAGCCTAGCGGAATTGTGAGCTCTGTATTCTATGATTGACGCTGAAATTCTGGTTTATCATTAGAAATGTCTCGCTAAACGTTAAATAAAAAATAAAGGATGATATGCTGTAACTGACTCTCTGGGGGCCCCTCTTTATACAATGAATAATATGAAATCTACATCAATTTTGATAGTTTTTCAGACATGCGTAAATAAAAACGACACTGTTAAAACAGTTTCCATAGTTCTGACACATTTCTGTAACGGGGATTTAGGCATTATTGCAATTCCAAAGAAAATATTACAGCGGAAAATTATCCTGGTTTGTAGCCATTTGATTTTTTTTTTTTTTGTTTTTATTTTTTAAAAAAGATGAAAATAATGGGTAGGCCTTAGTAAAATAGAGTGATACGCCTGAAAATACATTGATTTTTATAGCTCTTTATCATGTCATGTGACAACATTTTTCATTACTAGTGTATTCATCAATCAAGTGTGAGTAAGGTTATACAAATCACAGAGTTTACGCCAGGTAAACAACAGTCGTTTAATTATAATGGGGAAGACAAATTAAATTTTTGAATGTTTTTAATTTGAGAAATTGAGCGCATTGAGGTACAATTTTCTTCTTCACATCTATAGGAATATTTTTGATAAAATACCAAAAATAGAAAGTAGTTGAGGAAGAAAATGTACGTATATGCTCTCATATATTTTGATTGCTTTATAAAGTGGGGGAGGGGGAGGAGGCAGAACGAAAATAAAGGAAATTGAAAGTTAACAGTGTACCCCTACCAAATGTTTAGTTTTATATCTTGCATAGGTTTTCTTATTCTCGGTAAAAATAGTATTCCATAAAGGTACAATGTCAAAGAATACGTGTATGCAAAAAAAAAAAATGATGTAAAATTCGAATACTTTACAATATTTATTTTTTGTTATTCTACCGAGGGGCCATATGGCACAATATCTTTTGAACGCCCATTGTTGCTCAGGTGAGCGATGTGTCCCCATGGGACTCTTGTTTAGAGCTTTTCTGATCACTTTCTGCCCGGCGTTTGTCCGTCTGACTGTCTGTCTGTCTGTCCGTCTGTCTGTCTGTCCGTAAACTTTTTACATTTTCGACTTCTTCTTCAGAACCACTGGCCCAATTTCAACCAAACTTGGCACAAAGAATGCTTATATTAAGGGGATTCAAGTTTGTTAAAATGAAGGGTCACGCCCTCTTTCAATGGAGATAATTAAAAATCATTGAAAATTTGTTGGTATTTTTAAAAAATCTTCTCAAAAACCATACGGCCAGAAAAGCTGATCGAGACTTGTGTGGAAGCATCCTCAGGTAGTGTAGATTCAAGTTTGTTTAAAGCATGATAATTGTTTAATTAGACTTTGGCCCCTGGACGATTCTTGGGCCTCACAAGGGGTTCAAAGTTTGATGTAGGTTTATATCCCGTATATAAATAAATGTGTAGGATCTTTTTAAGAACTGCAATGCTTAACATGTGATATGACTATAAAATCATCCTGTTAGAAAGGGACTTGATTATAAACGTAAGACTATCCAGGGGGAAATGGATTTTTAAGGCGTCGAGCTAATGCTCGGCAGCCTTCTAGCGATCGTCTGGATTGGCAATCATCCAAAATTCATGTTCTGCACCGCCTTTTAAATGCGCATAAGAAATAAGTTCCTTATTTAACGTATTACAAGATATATATTCCATTTATTCAACTAAATTGTGTTCAAAAATCCCAACTTTGCCTCCTTGGTTATTTACAACTCATTGCATAAGTATAAATTTGCTTTATCAAGAAATGGCGGATGAATACAGTAAGGTGCAAAAATTCACTAAATATTATTTTAGTTTATCGCTTACATTTAAATTGAATGCCGTGCCCGATAAAAATAAAATTTATATATAAATAAATGTAATCGATAAACGTATCTAGTGATTTTGATGCAATAAATAAACACGATAATGCAGTTACTTTGTTCGGGCATTTTAGATAGCACGTGTTGTGGATTTGTTTGTAAACAAACATACCATAGGTAATCTTGTTTCAAACGGGAATTGAAATAAATAAAAGTATGTTTTATTATTATAATTAGGGACACACTGTAAATGTATTCAAATTATGAACCTGTGAAAATTGTTCAAAGACTGTTTAAAGCAGAAAGAAAATAATTTATTTTTGAACTTTGAAACTTCTACGATTTTTGTAACCATCATCATGATGAGTTATTGAATTATAAACGCATTAATTCCTTCTTTATAAGGAAATATACTGATTTTTGTTTTTAAAGCAGCACAAAACATAATTCATTTACTTTTTTATTCTAATATTATTTGAAATACGACTATTATTACAGAAATTCAAATTATTGATATCATTCTATAGAAAAGACAATGTCAGCTCGACGCCTTTGTGGCCGCTCCGGCCTTTGTTTGTTTATATAGGATCTACATGTATTATGCCACGTTGTCCAGATATTTTGTATTATGACTCCATTAAGCGGATTTTATCATGCCTATTGTTGCTCAGGTGAGCGATGTGGCCATTGGCCTCTTTTTGGGACTGGTGCCCTTTTATGCCATATCTTAGTCATTACATTTTTCATCTTCATTAAACTTGCATATATGATGCATCTTGTGAAACTAATGCACTTAATAGGCTTTGATGCTAGATCTGATCCATGGATTTTGAATGCTTAAGGAGGTTAAGGTTTCTTAAGCAGGGGCAGTTGACCTTTTATAGACACATCTAAGTTATTATTGCTTCTATTTTTACGACATTCAGATAGATGATGCGTCTTGTGATATTGATGCACTTCACAGACTTGGATGCTTAATCTGAGCTATAAGTTTCAGATGCTTGAGAAGGATAAGGTTTTTAGAGCAAGTCACATGTCAATGTGAATAATAGTACTTACTTATTCAAACTTGCATATCGTAATTAATATAACTATGTAAATTAATCACTGAGGTAGCTTCAGATACGGAGAGTGTTGTTGACTATCTAAAATGCTTAGACAGGTTTAAGATTTTAGAACTCAATACAGTATTATGTGATACAACACATATAAGATGATATCATATCATATGATACTATATCATATAATATAGAACAAAATAATATACATTTATTGCATAATGGTGAGGGAAATGTGAAAATTTATTCCCCCATGGAAAATCATATTTCGCAAACGTTCATGCAATAAATTGTTTATCATACCGAATGACAGGTGATTATACACAATACATTGGGCTTTAATATTTCTTCATTATTTCTAGTAAAGCAATCACGTAGTTAATGTTTACCGGTTTCTTTCTATGTCAGTTTCCGGACATAAAAAAGGATTTAAAACGATTTTTCAATAGAATTATTTATTTAATTACATCGGGATTTTTCATAGGAAAGAAATGAAATTTGTAGCGGTGGGATAAGATGAAAAGTATGACGATGACAGGGAAATATGTAGTTTTATTGCCCTGGCACATGATTGTCTAGAACCAATCAGATGTCGCGTTTTTAGAATAATCATATTGAGGTATAATTTAAGTGTATATTGTGTACAAAGAGGTATAGTGCACTTAAAGGGGCATGGTCACGATTTTGGTCAAATTCTATTTTTCTGTTTTTATTATTTATAATGCTTTAGAAATGTATTTCTAATGATCAAATGAAATTTGAGAGTCAGTCGTAGAGTTATAAGAAAGATACAGGGCTCACAATTCTTTGTCATGTAAACAATGCTCGTGCCTTGTCTTTGTTTACATAGGTTCAATATACCAGTAAAAATCTTTTTCAAGCTGTCTATCTTCTTGATATTCATTTTAAGCATAAATAAAGAGTTTCTAATGTTTAACACATTCGTTTAGGTCTAAAACTGAAATTTTTACGTCAACATTCAAAATGTAAACAAAAGCTTTCTTTACAAAGCACAGAATTTTAAGCTCTGTAACTGGCTTATAACTTAACGAATGACACTCAAATTTTGGTTGCCTATCAAAAATGCCTTACTGAAGCATTGTATACATTAAAATCTGAAAAATATTTTTTGACCGAAATCGTGACCATGCCCCTTTAATATACGAATTCGCCTAAAATTTAAGCTTAAATCTAGTACTTCATCAGACATTTTTAAAATTATACAATATTTCGTTAAAATGTATTCAAAGAAACGCATATAACACAATTACCATGCGCTAAGAGTCAAAATTTTCTTACACGACATCATTAGAATAGTGGTAATTTGTCGTTAGGGATATACAGGAAAATAGTATGCGATAAAAAAAAAATGGTTTATTTGACTATTGAACCACTTTAAATCAAAGAAGGAATCCGATTAAAATTATGTTCTTAATGTATTGTAGTAAAGGTTTACATTGAATTAAATTTGGTTTCACGTGGTCTTCTCTCTGAAACTTAGGGAGAATATTTCAATTAGTGCATTTTCTAACACAATTAAGTATAATTAAGCACACCCAATATAAATAGATCTGTGAGTCTTCAATAACACTTTACATGTATTCTATTTACAACTGTTCACTTAGATTCATTGCATTTTGCCGAAGTTACCACGGTTAAGAATGTTTACTGACGCTGTACACAGAGTTTTATATTCATTTTTGATTTCCCGACATAATGTGAAATAACACACCTGGAAAAAGTCACTCAAATTCACAGTAAATTATTTGATTATGAAAGATAATATGATAAATTAACTGTACATATGTCAAAAAAGCGAAAATTTGCAGTATGGAGATAAAAATGAATATCTATAAAAAATATTCAGTAAGTAACAACAAAAGCCCTCCGCGGGTTTCGAACTCTGGATGCACGGATCACAAGCCTGACACTTTATCCACTCGGCTATGAAGTAAGTTATATGTCACAGTCGATAAAATCCTTTTAATAAAACAAAATGTCGTTTTGATAAGAGGTCAGCCATTTTGTGATGATGTGTTATTCTACCTGAAAGTATCTATTTTTCGAAAATCTTTCGAAAATCATATTGCGACAGGTACCTAAAGCTATATTTAGTAACAGGTTCTTTAATTCCGTCAAGACACAGGTGTGGGCGAAATAATGGGAAAAGGCGCTATACTTCTTTGAATTTTAAAATGTTTAAATAGTGCCCCCTTAACTTTTTTAAACATTAAAAATAGAAGTTTAAGGTAAAACACTACACTCTCATCCCACGGATAGGCATTTTGAAAACAAAATTATTTTAGCTTTCTCTTCATTTTTCTGTTCGTTTTGCTATTCAATATTTCGGATAAGTCTAACTTTCCCACTTTAAAAAACGATGCCGTGATTAAAATCATTGAAATAAATAAAAAAAAAAAACATGATTTCTTCATTGACACGTTATCTCTGTTTAACCGGGGAAACTTGCAGGAATAAAAACAAATTTTTGTACCGATATGTTTATTAAGAAATGTTGACATCTTTTCTCTATTCGGATGTACACGGGAGTCGACCACTTGGAAATTTTTTAAGGTTATGATCCAGGATATGTTCATGTCGTATGCAATGCAAAATCCTTGTATACGTTTTTTTCAGCCTTGTATTGAAACCTGACAAGCTAGATGAGCCATTTCAGATAAATCTCTTAGGTTTATTTTACACTCGTCTGTTGAATGAACATCGTTTAAACCGATTTATATAAGAAAATATGTTGCCCAAATATCTTTGAACAAACTAAAGTTTGCGCATCTAAACAATCTGTCAAATATTGATATTCTTTCTGATTTGGTAAAAACCTCTTATTAATATTCATGGATTGTCAAAATCATAAAATTTGTATTTTCTTCTAATTCTCAACCTGAGTACGTGATAAATTTTCAACAATGATTTATTTTCAAATATGATGCACATTCATCTATGTAGATCAAATGATGTTTATATCACCTTAGGGTATGTCCATATGAACACCGCCCGTCTACAGGAGTACTATATCCTGTTCTCCAACGCATCTACCCTGGCTGAGGCCCGTGTGTGCTACTCCCGACCCCCAGGGCTCATTAATACCACAATCCTGGAGGAGGACTGCCAATCAACGGCCAGATACATATGGATTTATCAGAATAAAACTTTTGAAGGACCATGTCCAATGCTTGAAATATGTGAAATACAGGTGTTTGGTATGATTTTGGGGTTTTTTTTTTGGTGTAGATAATTTAATTTTGGATCATTTGTTGTTTTGCAGTTTTTTAATGGCTTTAAAGAACAATGGTTAATTTAAAAAAGAACGCTTCGCGGCTTATGAAGCAAAACTGCTTCAACTCAAGTCAAGGTTATTCTTCTTCATATGTCACTAAACAATGTATGTCGTAAATTGTGTGTTATTTCGTCTTGTCCGTGCCCGATCTAATTGAGACATAAACGATGTATTTAACAAAGAAACCAAGCTGATATAGAAATTGATTTAGAAAAAAACATCTTTTAAAAATACTGACTACTATAATCACATACTAACCAGTATCGGAATGAAATTTTACTGGGCTCTGCCAGTTGCTTATTTGAAAATATAAATCGCCCTTTTAGCTCACCTGAACCGAAGGTTCAAGTGAGCTTTTCTGATCACCTGTTGTCCGTCGTCCGTCCGTCCGTCTGTCAGTCTGTAAACTTTTCACATATTCGACTTCTCTATAACCACTAAGCCAAATTTAACAAAATTTAACACAAAGCATCCTTATAGGAAGGGGAATATAAATTGTTAAAATAAAGGGCACAACCCTAGTTACGAAACAATGAATATAGGGTGTGTGTCTTTACAAATCTTCTTCTCAAGATCCACTGCACCAGAAATGCCAATATTTACACAAAACCTTGTATATATAGTGAAGATTCTAAATTGTAAAAATTATGACCCTCAGATCAAAACTGGGGCCCCAGGCGGGGTTCAAAGTTTAATATAGAAAACAGATGAAAAATGTTTAAAAATCTTCTCAAGAACCACTGCACCAGAATTGCCAATATTTACACAAAAGCTTGTATATATAATAAGATTCTAAATTGTAAAAATCGTGACCCTCGGACTAAAATTTGGGCCCAGGCGGGGTTCAAAGTTTGACATAGAGATACATAGGTAAAATGTTTAAAAATTTTCTTCTCAAGAACCACTGCACCAGAAATGTCAATATTTCAACAAAAGCTTGTATATATAAAGTGAAGATTCTAAATTATAAAAATTGTGACCCTCGGACCAAAACTGGGGCTCCAGGCGGGGTTCAAAGTTTAACAAAGAAATACATAGAAAAATGTTTACAAGATTTTTTTCCATTCAACTAAATTGTGCACAAAAATCCCCAATTGTGTCTCCCTGATTATTGACAACTCATTGCATAAGTATAAGTTTGCTTAATTAAGAAATGGTGGATAAATACGATGAGGTGTAAAAATTCACTAAATATAATTTTAGTTATCGCTTACAGTTTATTTGGACACCGTGCCCGATAAAAATAAAAATGATAATGTAAATTTATTTGCTGTCGGGCACGGTCTCTAAAATAAATGTAAGCGATAAATGTATCTTTTGATTTTGTTGCAATATTGCAGCTAGTTTGGTTGAGCATTATAGATATGGCAGATCAACGCACGTGGTGTGGATTTGTTTGTAAAAGGTGTCTTGTTTCACACGGGAATTGAAATAAATAAAAGTATGTTTTATTATAATTAGGGAAACACTGTTAATTTGTTTTCCACGTATACAAATGTTGCACCCGTGACATTCGTTCAAAGACTTTTTTAAAGCAGAAAGAAGATAATTTATTTTTGAACTTAGAAATTTTTTCGATTTTTTTAAACATAACGAGTTTAGATTCATTATAGCGATTCATTCAACGGATTTTTTTGGCGTCAGTAAATCGGACCAGTAATGCATTGTTTTAATCGTCCCAGTAGTTCCCTGTAATGATGGCAATTTTTTTATATACGACTATTGGTACAGAAATTCAAATTAATGATATCTAAATTAAAGAAAATGTCAGCTCGACGCTATTGTGGCCGTTCCGGCCTTTGATATGTACATGTATAGTGAATATTCTTAATTGTAAAAATCGTGACCCTTAGGCCAAAACTGGGGCCCCAGGCGGGGTTCAAAGTTTAACAAAGAAATACATAGGAAAAATGTTAAAAGAAATTTCTTCTCAAGAACCACTGCACCAGAAATGTCAATATGTACACAAAGGCTTGTATATATAGTGAAGATTCTAAATTGTAAAAATTGTGACCCACGGTCAAATAGTGGGGCCCCAGGCGGGGTTCAAAGTTTAACATATATAGGGGTGTTTTCTATTTGCCGGTGTTGCCTTCGTCGCCGATCGATGGAATGTGCGTCGCCGGCGAGCGATTGTGGCAACGCTTTCTACCATTGCCGATTAGGAAACAATATGGCGTCTTGGTTACCATATTCAATAAAACTGTATTTCTATAACTACAATTTGTCAAACTAGGTTGAAATATATTAAAACTGCAAATAGCCAAAATTTCTGGACCAAATATTTAGATAAGTAACAGTTTTAAGCTGCAATCATCATCGTTGGAGCATTGTGACTTTGCCAACCGTTCCATTAATGTCACCGTTTCCCGAATACGTCGCCGGCGAGGCAACATTAATGGAAAGCGCCCTAGGTAAATGTTTAAAAATCTTCTTCTCAAGAACTACAATGCAACAGTTTGGGATATTACTATGCATACATCCTTAAATAATGTAGATTCTAATTTGTAAAAATTGTGACTTCCAGACTAATACTGGGGCACGCAGAGGGGTTCAGAATTTTACATTTTAAAAAATGTATAGGAAATGTTAAAAAATCTTCTTCTACAATGTTACAGTTTGTGGAATTACTATGCATGCATCCATGGATTATGTAGATTCTTAATTGGTAAAATCGTAATCCCCGGACTAATACTGGGACCTCAAGAGGGGTCAAAGTTTAATATAGAAATATATAGGTAACATGTAAAAAAAAATCGTCTTCTCGAGAACTACAATGCTACAATTTGTGAGATTGCTATGCATACAACCTTGGATAATGTAGATTCGATAGTTTTAAAATAGTGATGCATGGACTAATACTGGGGACCCAAGATGGGTTAAAAGTTTAATGTAGAAGGATATATGGAAAATGTTTAAAAATCTTCTCGAGAACTACAATGCTTCAATTTGTCAAATAACTACGTAAGCATTCTCAAATAGTGTAGATTCTAAATTATAAAAGCCGTGACTCTCGATTTAATACTGGGGCCCCAAGAGAGTTCAAAGTTTAACATAGAAATTTAGAGGGAAAATGTTTAAAAATCTTTTTCTAGAGAACTAGAATGCTTCAATTTGTCAGATAACTATGCAAGCATCCTTAATTAATGTAGATTCTAAATTAATAAAGCTGTGACCACTGGACTAATACTGGGCCCCAAGAGGGGTTCAAAGTTTAACATAAATATATATGGAAAATGTTTTTAAAAAGTTTTTCTCGAGAACTATAATGCTACAGTTTGTGAGATTACTATGCAAGCATCCTCAAACAGCGTAAATTCTAAATTGTTAAAGCCAACCATAAACCTCGGACCAATATTGGGGCCTCAGAAAGGGGTTTAAAGTTTAAAATAGAAATAGCATATGCTACGAAATAGAATAATACGAGGAACTGCTGTTCAGGTGAGCAATGTGGCCCATGGGTCTCTTGTTTTCTTGTTCATTTTAGCATCGTAGCGTTGTGAAGGTGAATAAAAACCCGAATGATTGTTCTTAAGATTTTTTGAACATTAATATTAAAGGACAGGTGACACAATCACAAAAACATTGAACAATAAGTTTGATTGTGACTACTCCTATCAATTTCCCAGCTATTGCTTAATAAGACGCGTGACCTCAATATGCATATCTGAAGACTCTAAGATCGGAAACATTCGGTGCAACGTAGAGTCGGCTCACACTACCAAATCGATATTTCGATAATTACGGATCGGAATAAAAATGGTGAACTATTGGAAAATATGTGTCAGATTTGGGGTTTCGGAAAGATAAAAGTCATACAAAATATTGAATCATGTTTGCCCAAGAAAGGATTTTGTTTTGTCAACCCATAGTATACTAAGTGATATGTTTAACGACTTAGCATTTATAACCAGATATGTTACCGGATCCTAAACCCTAAAGTTTATTAAACTTAATAAATAAAGGATTGGATTTAAGAGTTATTACCAGAAAAACTAGTACATAAGCAAATATGTTTGTAAATTTCTTGAGGTCCACACAAACAGGGGTCTATCTAAATATTAATATAAACAACTTAAACATCTTTTGAGTTTATTTTTGAATGTGTTATTTGATTATGTTTGTTTTTCTATTTACTTTATGCAACAATATGAGTTGCTGAAAAACAACACCATTTTAATTTTGAATACAATGAAATTAATTGGTATCAAATTTTCCCTTCTAACCATTTCAATTAATACAAGACATGACACAGACAGTAATTAAACCTTTTTTTTAACAATGACCTTGACCTTGCCGAAATAACTTTTGGTCAAGGTCATGACACACCTTTGCATAGG